>CM060941.1:613733872-614973872 GCA_030765085.1 Allium cepa
TGTCGGAGACTACTGTAGATAAGGGGAGTTCTGACTATAATATCCTTGGTGATGTGCTAGTGGATGAGGATAAGGAGAGTTCTGACCATGGCCATAATATGGGTTTAACACTATATAATAAGTTTAATGTCTTGTAAGATTTGGTGGATGAGGATAAATGCCCTGAATTATTGAATGATAATAATGACACTATTAAGGCTAGGGGTTTTAAAGAATTGTGGATGGATAACAAAAGTGCTGAAGATACTGATTACATAAGCACTGTCACTGCTGACACTAACACCGAAACTGATATTGATGATGGTGCTATGGGGATTAGTGACATTAATAATAGCGTAATTCTGCAAATTTCAATGGACAATTGTACAAACTCATATGCGATGATAATGTTTGAAGTATGAAACATTGAAGCGGTAAGCATGTGCTTGAAGTTGAACATGTACCTGAAAATGAGCATGTGAGTGAACAAGTATCTGAAATCGAACATGTACCTGAAACTGAGCATGTCTGTGTTTAAGTATCTAAAATTGAGGAAAGTGAGCATGTCAGTGAGCAAATATCTGTAATCGGGCTTGTAACTGAAATCGAGCCTGAACATGAAAGTGAGCATGTCAGAGAGCTTGTACCTAAAGTTATGCATTTAACTAAATATGAGATAATATCTGAAATTGATGATGGTGCTGTGGGAATTAGCACTGACATTGATAATAGTGAAATTATGGAAATTTTAGTGGACAATGGCACAAACTCATATGTGATGATAATTTTTGAAGTTTGCAACAGTGGAGCTGGTAAGCATGTGTTTGAAATTAAACATGTACCTTAAAATGAGCATGTTAGTGAGAAATTATCTGAAATCGAACATGTACCTGAAACTAAGCATGCCTGTGTGCAAGTATCTGAAATTGAGCATATATCTGGAAGTGAGCAAATATCTAAAATTGAATATATACCTGAAAGTGAGCATGTCAGTAAGCATATACTTGATATAAAGCAACAACCTATAAGTGAACATGTATTAGAAATTGAACATGTAATTGAAAGTGAGCATGTCAGTAAGCAAATATCTGAAATCGAGCTTGTACATGTAAGTGTCGATGTACCTGAAGTTGAGCATTTAGCTAAAATCGAGATTGAGCATGTCAGTGAGCTTTTACCCGAAGTTGAGCATTCAACTGAATGTGGGATTGTGCCTGAAATTGTACAAGTATCTGAAAGTGTGTTTGATAGTCATACAATGGGCATGTACAAGAAAGTGAGCAAGTACTTGAAAAAGAGCATGTAACTGTAAGTTAACATATACCTGAAAGTGAGAGTGTAGTTGATGGTCTAAACGTGTAACATCCTCTATCTAGAGGCTTGAAGCTAAGCGCTACAAATGCTACAGTCATCTAAAGTATTAATTTTCAGTGACAAAATACGGTAATGTTAATGGTATCCATAATATCAGAAACGCATGAATATGAAATAAAATCAACACAGATTTAAAACAACTTTTCCTGATTACATTTCAAATCAATATTTCATATTTAGATACATAATCCCAAAATATTTTTCAGGTTTTGATCATACATAATTATTACAAAATACGCCACGGTATATAAAGATGCCCCCTTGGATGACCAGAGTACTAAATAAACATATCAGTCTTAATACAACACAACGGAAATAAAACTAAATAGCTCCTATATAACTAGCTTTGCCTCCTGCACGTCTTCGGAAGCTTTATTTGTCCAACCTACTAAACCTAAAAAACCGTAACTCTCATCTACTCAAACTAATTTTGAGTATCCAAGAGTTTAAGGGGAAAACATAAATTTCGAGTCAGGCATAAAGCCTAGTGTGAATAATACTATTACATCTCGGTTTACTGATATTAAGTGAGACTGTGCCACTTAGTGGAACGGGTTTTCCCTCACTAATATCCCTTTAAAACATATCTTTTGCAAATTAGAATCCTGCAATCAAACTGATTAAAACTGTAACGACCCAGAATTTCAGTCATTTGAAATTTATATATTTAATTGATTTTAAATATGCACAAGTAAATTTTATAAGTCGAATAAATAATATTTCGAATATCTGGATTTAATAGGATTATTAAATTGTTAATTAAATATTTGAAATTGCTGAAATAATTAGAAATTGGATTTAATATGAATAAAAATGTTTTATAAAGTTAAATTAAATCATATTTGAATTAGAATAATGTTAGAGAACTTTTAAAATCGAATTAAAAGTTAATTTGAAAAAATTGAATATTATAATATTTAATTAACGTGTAAAAATGGTCATTTTTCAAATAGTCTCGGATTTCGACGAAACTAGTTTCATTGGATCCGTAATGTTATATTATTGTAATATTTCAAATTTCGTGTCAATCGGACTTACGATTTATACGAGACAAGCTAAAACGCGTAGAAATCAATTTAAGTGAACTTTAAATTTAAATAATTCGATTTGAAAACTTATCTTTCAAATATGATCGAATTGGCTTCCGATATATATTCCATTGCGTTCGGAATAGGGGTAAAATATTATAAACGTCAGGCGGCACGCTTCGTTTTGAGTTCGGAAAACTCTCGGATGAATAGTGCACGAATATTTTCTATAAAAGGCCCCCTCTTTCTTCATTTTTCACCAAACCCTAACTAGCTAGGGCTAGCCGCCAGTTTATTTTCTATGGCCGATAATGTTCAATTCTTTCTCCTCTAAAATCTTCCAATCCATCCAATTTTATCAAAAGCCATCAACTACAGCATTGTAGATCTAAGTGAGATATACAAATCCATACGGGGATGATCAATTTTCGTTTAGAAAATCAACGACAAATCAGCCACAAACGCTAGAGAGTCGCACGCGTTTTCGATGCACAGGAGCAACCGAGTTTGCCCGTAGTCGATTCGAAGGTAGAGCTCGTGAAGCACGTTCGTTCGGTGTTAGCTGATCGTGGTGTAAGTGAAGGTGGTGGGTGCGGCTAGCTAGGGTTTTGAACGACTTTGGGTTATCTCGTGTACGATGTGAACGAGGGGGAGAAGAAGAAGGGGCCGGCCTGGATTTCATCAAGCGAAAATCAATGGTCCAGATGCAACTAATGTCATAAAAATAAAAAAGGAAATATAAATTGGTTTATATTTAATCGTATAAACTTTGTAATGTCATATCTTTTTCATACGAGGTCTGTTTTGCACGAAACAAATTGCGTTGGATTCGTATTGTCGAATACTAAACGATGGAGCTGGTTTGGAGTTGATTGGAGCAAGTGTGAATTTTGGATAAATTAAATGCGCGTTTAATTTTATTCGGAATAAAACACTACAACTGCTATTAGACGCAAAGTGAGTACAACTCACTCTTTTTGACTCACTGATATGTTTATATAAGTGAGAAAATATATATTATATGATGATTGATGATTGTTTGGATGATATATGATATATTGATTGGTATTTGGATATATACCTGCCTATTGGAGCAGATGAGACCTTAAACATTCTCGTGTATGAGCGGACGACCCATTGTACGCGCATCTGCCTTGAAGTGGACATTGTACACATATTCTAATATGTATATTTGTTGCAGGTGACTGGTTGGAGGGATCCAACTGGATTACTCAACAGTATTGATTTTATTTATAGATATTTGTGATATATTCTGTTATCATATGATATATGATGTTTGGATGTTGTGATTGATGTATTTAGTGCTATTGCAGCATTGGGCCTATTTTGGAAAATTAAAAGTATTAAAGTGATGATTTCCAAATTTAAAAGGATTTTAAAGTGATTTCGAAAATAAACGTTTTATTGAATTTTTGAATCGTTAAGAATGGATTTATTTTAAATAAATAAATGTTATAATTTTTATGTTATAAAAATTATGATTTTTGGTGAAATATATATTAAAACATGATTTTTGGAATATAGAGTTAACTATTTTGTAAAATGGTTTAAATTGAGATTTCTGATTTATTATAAATGGTTCATATAGAAGATTTATAAAATTGGTATTTTATAAATTAAAATATTGGAATTGTAAAACGAGTTTTAAAAGTGTTAAAATAAAGTTATAAACGGATTTTTACAAGTGAATAAGATTTATAATTTGTGAAGTTATAAAATGAATGAATTTGTGAAATAAACGATTTATAAGCAAATAACTTATAAATTGGATTTTTGAATGTAAATAAGGTGTAAATGGAATTTGTTAATAAAGTAGATTTATATATTGAAGTTTTATAAAATAATAAATGGAATTTATAAACGTTGTTTTATAAATGTGAAATCAGCTTATTTTGATAAGTTAAATATAGTAATGAATTTGGTAAAGGAGATATATCCACGATTTTGGACAGTGGATTATCCTTTAAAATTAAATATGTAGAAGTGTTGAATTTGGTTAGAGATTTATATTCACGACTTTGGACAGTGAATAATATATTAAAGAAATATTTTGGGAAGTGATATTTTAAATAGAATTAAAACGATTTGAAGTTGTTTTAAAATGTGTTAAGGATTGAAATCATAGATTTCAACATTCATTGTTGAGATAGACGTTTTCGAGATATAAGGAAATAATGGACTATAACACAGTTGTTATAGTAAATGATTTCCGAAAGGAAATATTTTGTATAGTATTGGAATTTATATATCTGTCTAATTTTCGAATCCCTATACTATTGATTTTGGGTTGTCGTAACGACGTTTTACGCAACATTCGTTTTGATCCAAATAAATGTGTTTAAGAGAATGTTTTCCTTAAAGAATAAAATATATACTTAATCGTGTTTTAAGTATATTGAATATTTTCTAAGTGTTGAAATTAAATTGATTTGTGAATTACTTATTATTAAATAAGTATGGAAATGTTTTCCAATATGAAGTGAAATGTTTTGAGAATATATCCTTTTAAAAAGATAAATTGAAGTGAATATTTGGCAAGTGATTTAATTAATGAAAGATTAATTAAAAGTGCCTAGTGATTGTTATGGTGCTAAATATTTGTTTGTTTGCTTTGATGGTTAAATAACCGACTATCAAATTACCAAAAAAAATTAGTTCCTCAACTTGATATGGGAACTATTTAGTCGTACACTTAGTACGTAGCCTCTATGTAGGCTTGATTATCGTTTGTGTTGAAGATATTGATTCATATAGTGCGGAGTATTACTCCAATCTATCGAGCTTCCTTCTTGGTCCGAAGGATAGCAAGTTGAAAGTTGGAGACGTGATAAGTCTATGAGACTTAGTTGCTGTGTGAGGTTGAGAAACGCTTTTGCATTGTTGGTGCGAAGAGACTGGGATCGGTTTATCCGAAAACCACTTCGGACCAACGTATATGCGACGATTGTGCAGGTTGCTTGTGATGATATTGATTTTCGGAGTTTCATAGTGGGGGATTGCTTGTTGATCATTTAGGGTTAAAATCCCAATATACATCCAATAGCAGTGGTCTCTTCATTATGAAATATCCAATGCGAGGACTATTCGCTACTAATCCTAGGGATTTCCCGACAGGATGTGGTTGGTAAGTAACTTCGATTTGTCATGTTCTTGGACAACTTGTATGGATGTTTGTCTGACATTGCCTTTCTAAAGATTACGTACATTGGTTTTTACAAACGTACATCAGTGGTGGCGGAGAAGGCAACTTCTCTTAGCTTAATACCCTCCTTTAGATGTATGTGCTTATGGGCTGTATTTTTGTGGAAGGCAATTAGTAGTCAACGGAAATGGCCATGTGGCATTCAAAGTGATGTGATATGTGATTGTGAAAGGTAATCGTTACCTCGTTAGGCCTCAACAACCGAAAATGACCAAAACAGGGTTAGATGCGGCAAGGCTAAGTGGGTCATTCCCAAGTAGGATATGATCATCCTCTTCTAGATATATCTTCACACGCTATGACGTCGTGTATCTGATTATTATGGTTTGTATGCTATGAGGGCCATCGATAAAGGTCGGTAACGACCGAAGGATGACATATTCGGTACCATCTAGTTACAGAGGTGGGCCGGTCTTGTGTATTGGTAGAGAGCAGATGTTCTGTGCCTCGGGACATCCATCTAGAGGTGTACCCCTTCGGAAGGTAGTCCCTTCACCTGGTCGTTTGTATGGAAATCCAAAACCCACTATGAGCTGCGATTTTTTTTGTAAACGCGTAATGAATAGCCTCGAAATGCTATATGGGTAACCATTTCGACTATGATTAATATTATTTGTATACTAGACACTAGTATAATATAAGAGGATTTGATATGAAAGAAATGCTTTAGTTATCGTAAGGTAAAAATATGTCCGTGTTAATGTGTGGACTTGTCTTACGAGATACTTTTGTTTTAATAAAGGAAAAGTTTGGTAACTTAATAAATTCAGTTGAGTGTGTTTCTTACGCTGGTTTACCAGACTGATCCGGGCGTTCTTCCCTCTCAATGCTCGGGTCAGACCTAGTATATTTATAGGTTTAGATTGGTGCTTTTGGAGCTTCAGCAGGAGAGCTGAAGATCTTCATTTTCGTACATCCGTATTTAATTGATTATCCGCTGTGCTTTGTTATTTGTTGTATATTATCGGCATTTGTGAGGACAGGTTATTATAACTGTTCAAGCTGATAAATCAGATTGATTGTTGAACTCTGATTGATGTATGTATATACAGTTTCTGTTTTATAAAGATCATTGGTATGATATATTATTTTCCACTGCGATGTGAGATTCTGTATTATTTTGTTTGGTCCTATCTTCTCTCTTTCTTCTCTTCTCTTCTTCTCTCTTCTTTTCTTTCTCTTAACTTTCCGTCAGTTTGTACTTTTTGGGTCGGACATGTGTGGATTATTGTCGATTCAAAGGGTACTGATTTTCGGGTCGTCACAGTTGGTATCAGAGCTTAGATTTTGTATATTCCTAAGCTTGGATGTGTACTCAGTATAGATAGGGACAATAGCACCCTAGATAGAGTTTGAGTGTATTATATATATGAGCGCGTATTTGTTAGTGAATATAAAAGTTTTATATTGTGTTTACTTATCCGTTGAGTTGTTTATGAATTCTGGTCGTGATATGGGACGCCACGTTATCGATAGGGATTTTCAAACTCTTAAACGAGGCAAGTCGACATAGTATTATTTTAAATTGGGTAAATGAAATAATTTTACCTCGATTATATTTTATATATAAAGGAAATAATTTTTCAAAAATATTAAAGTGTATATAAATGAATCGTTTTGTTGTTTGAAAATGTGAATATATAAAAGTTAATGAAAGATGTTTGAATAATTTAAATAGAAAAAGACAACAATTGTAAAAGAACAAATTATATAAGCAAATGAATTATAAATATGGAATTATAATTAATATTATATACAATTGTGAAATAATCTTATATATAAGAAGTGAAACCATATGAATATATTTATAAATATGAGTTATAAATAAAAATGGATTTAGACTAAGAATTTGAAATTTGAATCCCATTGATTTTGAAAGTTGTTTTTCAAAGTTAAAGAGATTATATTATTATAAATCTAAATAAGATGAGTAAATGTGGAATGATCTTATATAAGCAAAGTAAAATAGTGAAATTATATAAGTGGTAAATTTATAAACATGATTTATAAATAGAAAGAATTTTTTTAAAAGAATATAAAGCACTGAATTCACTACTATTGCTGGAAAATAATAAGGGTGATGACTGCAACATCATCAGTATCATTTTTGAGTTTCTATGTAATAGATTTGCTACCAATAATAAATTGAAATTAAGGTTTTGTTTTGATAAACAAATTTGAATTTAAAAAATCCAAGTTGGAATTGATAAAAATAAGGGAACTTTAGGACTTATAATATGAAGTATAAATTTAACTTTAGTAAAGTTGAAATAAATTTGAGTTAGTAAGTGAATTATATGATTTGAAATTTAATTAAGGAAGGTTAAATAAATTGGGTTTGAACCAGATTTGATAAGTTATTGAAATGGAAATTAAACTTAAGATGGTAAGTGATTACATAATGTGAATTTGGAAGTTTAAATAAACCTAAGTTATAAAGTGATTGTATAATCATGAATTGAAATTATAAAATGAATTCTGTGAATGGAAGTAAACTTAGGTAAATGTTTATTAAAGTTTAAGTAAATAAGTTGTATAACTTATAAAATGAGATAAGGTAAGTAAAACCAATTGTTAAAATGGTTAAACAATTTTGTTAAGAAAAATAAAATCTTATTTTGAATAAGTGATATGAAATTTGACTTATGTAAAAGTTAAATAAAATAGAATTTCAATTAAATTAGAAGTGAACTTAATTTGTATAGTGAAAGTGAAGGTAAATGAAGTTGAAAAGAAAGATAACTTAAATAATGTTGAATGAAATTGATTTTGGTATCGAAGTAAATTAATAAAGTGAAATTAAATGAATGTGAACTTGAGTTATATAAAGAAATTCAACTTTAGTTGTAAGAATGAATTGGCAATTGAATTAACGAATGAATTGAATTTAACTAATGGAATATATTAGAAAATGAAATATGAATTGAATATTAATCAATCGAATGTAAGTAAATTGATATGGTAAGGGATGTAAAGGTTAATTCATTAAAAGCTAATGAAATTGAGAACTGAATAATTGAATGAAAGCTAATTGAATGTTAAACCAATTGGAATTAAAGTGTTGAACCAAATTGAATGTCAACAAAGTAAATAAATTTGGTAATGTTGGTTATGCATTGATTGTTAGATGGATGCTAGTGGTTTAAATAAAAATTCATATGGAATTGAATTAATGAAATTGAAAACTATAAATAATTGAATTCAAATTGGAAGTAAGAATAAATAGAATTGAATTTGATTTGATTTGGAAGTGAACCAACTTGAATATAAATTAGTGGATGTAAACTAATTGAAAATGAATGAATGAGTGTTAGAAAAATCCAATGTAAATGAATCAAATGTGATTTAAATTGAAAATCAATTCAATGAATGTTAATGAGAAGTGAATGAATATTGATTTGGTTATGGATGTTAGTTGGATGATAGTTGGTTGATCGTTGGATTTGTTGTGGTGGTTGCATTTGCTATATTGGCATATATAGTTGTTGTAGTGGTATATGTTGTATATTGATATTACTTTCATATATACATGTTTCTCATTATTTGTTGAGTATTTAGTAGGTGCGGATGGCGCTTGCTTCGCTTTTGGAGCTCGCTTTCATGCTATATTAGCCGTATATGCTCGCTAATAATATCTAAGGTACATATCTCGGATTACATATCGTACTTTTACACCTTTTTCCCTTCGCGATGCCTTATCCTTGATGATGAGATGTATATTTGTGATATGTACATTGTTTTTTTTCGGATCGAAGAGCGCAAAGGAGACTACGGCGAATTTTTTTGAAAATTTAAGGCGTTAGAAATTTTTTGAAAAAATTGAAAAAATTTGTGAAAACTAAAAGTTTGATTTTTGAGTTATGAAAGTTAAACGATATTAGTACTTTTGAAAAGATAACTATATATATGGATCTGAAAACTTAGAAAGGTTTTTATCAGAAGTTTAACTAATGGATTTTGAGAAAAGTTAAACACTTAGAGATTTGGTAAATCTAGTTTTAATGAATTGTTTTGAAAAGTTAAGGGATTTTGTAACTTTTTCTTACTTGGTAGTTTCGAGGACGAAATTCTTTTAAATATGGAAGAATGTAACGACCAAGAATTTTAGTCATTTGAAATTCATATATTTAATTGATTTTAAATATGCACAAGTAAATTTTATAAGTCGAATAAATAATATTTTGATTATCTGGATTTAATAGTATTATTAAATTGTCAATTAAATATTTGAAATTGCTGAAATAATTAGAAATTAGATTTAATATGAATAAAAATGTTTTATAAAGTTAAATTAAATCATATTCGAATTAGAATAATGTTAGAGAACTTTTAAAATCTAATTAAAAGTTAATTTGAAAAAAATGAATATTTTAATATTTAATTGACGTGTAAAAATAGACATTTTTCAAACAGTTTCAGATTTTGACGAAACTAGTTTCATTGGATCCGTAATGTTATATTATTATAAGATTTCAAATTTCGTGTCAATCGGACTTACGGTTTTTCCGCGGCAAGCTAAAACGCGTAGAAATCGGTTTAAGTGAATTTTAAATTTAAATAATTCGATTTGAAAACCTATCTTCCAAATATGATCGAATTGGCTTCCGATATATATTCCATTGCGTTCGGAATGGGGGTAAAACCTTCTAAACACCAGGTGGCACGCTTCGTTTTGAGTTCGGAAAAATCTCGGATGAATAGTGCACGAATATTTTCTATAAAAGGCCCCCTCTTTCTTCATTTTCCACGAAACCCTAACTAGATAGGGCTAGCCGCCAGTTTATTTTCCATGGCCGATAACGTTCAGTTCTTTCTCCTCTAAAATCTTCCAATCCATCCACTTTTATCAGAAGCCATCAACTACAATATTGTAGATCTAAGTGAGATCTACAAATCCATACATGGATGATCGATTTTCGTTGAGAAAATCAACGGCAAATCGGCCATAAACGCAAGAGAGTCGCACGCATTTTTCGATGCACAGGAGAAACCGAGTTTGCCCTTAGTCGAGCCAAAGGTAGAGCTCGTGAAGCATGTTCGTTCGGTGCTAGCTGATCGTGGTGTAAGTGAAGGCAATGAGTGCGACTAGCTAGGGTTTTGAACGGCTTTGGGTTATCTCGTGTACGATGTGAACATGGGGGAAAAGAAGAAGGGGCCGGCCTGGATTTCATCAAGCAAAAATCAACGGTCCAGATGCAATTAAGTTTATAAAAATAAAAAAGGAAAATATAAATTGGTTTATATTTAATCATATAAACTTTGTAATGTCATACCTTTTTCATACGAGGTCCGTTTCGCACGAAACGAATTACGTTGGATTCGTATTGTCGAATAGTACGCAGTGGAGCTGGTTTGGAGTTGATTGGAGCAAGTGTGAATTTTGGGTAAAATTAAATACGCGTTTAATTTTATTCGGAATAAAACACTACAACTGCTATTGGACGCAAAGTGAGTACAACTCACTCTTTCTGACTCACTGATACGTTTATATAAGTAAGAAAATATTTATCATATGATGAGTGATGATTGTTTGGATGATATATGATATACTGATTGGTATTTGGATATATACCTGCCTATTGGAGCATATGAGACCCTATACGTTCTCGTGTATGAGCGGATGACCCTTTGTACGCGCGTCTGCCTTGAAGCGGACATTGTACACATATTTTAATATTTATATCTGTTGCAGGTGATAGGTTGGAGGGATCCAACTGGATTCCTCAACAGTATTGATTTTATTTATAGATATTTGTGATATATTCTGTTATTATGTGACATATGATGTTTGGATGTTGTGATTGATGTATTTAGTGCTGTTGCAGCATTGGGACTATTTTGGAAAATTAAAAGTGTTAAAGTGATGATTTTCAAATTTAAAAGGATTTTAAAGTGATTTCAAAAATAAATGTTTTATTGAATTTTTGAATCGTTAAGAATGGATTTATTTTAAATAAATAAATGTTATATTTTTTATGTTATAAAAATTATGATTTTTGGCGAAATATATATTAAAACGTGATTTTTGGAATATAGAGTTAACTATTTTGTAAAATGGATTAAATTGAGATTTCTGATTTATTATAAATGGTTTATATAGAAGATTTATAAAATTGGTATTTTATAAATTAAAATATTGGAATTGTAAAACGAGTTTTATGAGTGTTAAAATAAAGTTATAAATGGATTTTTACAAGTGAATAAGATTTATAATTTGTGAAGTTATAAAATGAATGAATTTGTGAAATAAACGATTTATAAGCAAATAACTTATAAATTGGATTTTTGAATGTAAATAAGGTGTACATGGAATTTTTTAATAAAGTAGATTTATATATTGAAGTTTTAGAAAATGATAAATGGAATTTATAAATGTTGTTTTATAAATGTGAAATCAACTTATTTTGATAAGTTAAATATAGTAATGAATTTGGTAAAGGAGGTATATCCATGATTTTGGACAGTGGATTGTCCTTTAAAATCAAATATGTGGAAGTGTTGAATTTGGTTAGAGATTTATATTCACGACTTTGGACAGTGAATAATATATTAAAGAAATGTTTTGGGAAGTGATATTTTAAATAGAATTAAAACGATTTGAAGTTATTTTAAAATGTGTTAAGGATCGAAACCATAGATTTCAACATTCATTGTTGAGATAGACGTTTTCGAGATATAAGGAAATGATGGACTATAACACCGTTGTTATAGTAAATGATTTCCGAAAGGAAATATTTTGTATAGTATTGGGATTTATATATCTGTCTAATTTTTGAATCCCTATACTATTGATTTTGGGTTGTCGTAACGATGTTTTACGCAACATTCATTTTGACCCAAATAAATGTGTTTAAGAGAATGTTTTCCTTAAAGAATAAAATATATACTTAATCGTGTTTTAAGTATATTGAATATTTTCTAAGTGTTGAAAATAAATAAATTTGTGAATTACTTATTATTAAATAAGTATGGAAATGTTTTCCAATATGAAGTGAAATGTTTTGAGAATATATCTTTTTAAAAAGATAAATTGAAGTGAATATCTGGCAAGTGGTTTAATTAATGAAAGATTAATTAAAAGGTCCTAGTGATTGTTATGATGCTAAATATTTGTTTGTTTGCTTTGATAGTTAAATAACCGACTATCAAATTGCCCAAAATTTTTAGTTCCTCAACTTGATGTGGGATCAATTTAGTCGTACACTTACTACGTAGGCTTCTGTGTAGGCTTGATTATCGTTTTTGTTGAGGATGTTGATTCGTATAGTGCAGAGTATTACTTCAATCTATCGAGCTTCCTTCTTGGCCCGAAGGATAGCAAGTTGAAAGTTGGAGACGTGATAAGTCTATGAGACTTAGGTGCTGTGTGAGGTTGAGAAACGCTTTTGCGTTGTTGGTGCGAAGAGACCGGGATCAGTTTATCTGAAAACCATTTTGGACCAACGTCTATGCGACGATTTTGCAGGTTGCTTATGATGATATTGATTTTTGGAGTTTCATAGTGGGGGACTGCTTGTTGATCGTTTGGGGTTAAAATCCCAATATACATCCAATAGCAGTGGTCTCTTCATTATGTAATATCCAATGTGAGGACTATTTGCTACTAATCCTAGGGATTTCCCGACATGATGTGGTAGGAAAGTACCTTCGGTTTGTCCTGTTCCTGGACAACTTGTATGGATGTTTGTCTGACATTGCATTTCTAAAGATTACGTACATTGGTTTTTACAAACGTGCATAAGTGGTGGCGGAGAAGGCAACTTCTTTTAGCTTAGCACCCTCCTTGAGACGTATGTGCTTAAGGGTTGAATTTTTGTGGAAGGCAATTAGTAGTCAAAATGGCCGTGTGGCATTCAAAGTGATGTGATATGTGATTGTGAAAGGTAATCGTTACCTTGTCAGGCCTCAACAACCGGAAATGACCAAAACAGGGTTAGATGCGGCAAGGCTAAATGGGTCATTCCCAAGTAGGATATGATCATCCTCTTCTAGATATTTCTTTACACGCTATAACGTCGTGTATCTGATTATTGTGGTTTGTATGCTATGAGGGCCCTCGGCAAAGGTCGGTAACGATCAGAGGATGACATATTCGGTACCATCTAGTTACAGAGGTGGGCCAGTCTTGTGTTGGTAGAGGGCAGATGTTCTGTGTCTTGGGACATACATCTAGAGGTGTACCACTTTGGAAGGTAGTCACTTCACCTGGTCATTTGTATGGAAATCCAAAACCCACTACGATCTGCGATTTTGTTTGTAAAGGCATAACGAATAGCCTCGAAATGCTATATGGGTAACCATTTCGACTATGATCAATATTATTTGTATACTAGACACTAGTATAATATAAGAGGATTTGATTTGAAAGAAATGCTTTAGTTATCGTAAGGTAAAAACATGTTCGTGTTTATGTGTGGACTTGCTTACGAGATACTTTTGTTTTGATAAAGGAAAAGTTTGGTAACTTAATAAATTCAGTTGAGTGTGTTTCTCACGTTGGTTTACCAGACTGATCCGGGCGTTCTTCCCTCTCAATGCTCGGGTCAGACCAAGTATATTTACAAGTTTAGATTGGTGCTTTTAGAGCTTCAGCAGGAGAGATGAAGATCTTTATTTTCGTACATCCGTATTCGATTGATTATCCGCTGTGCTTTGTTAGTTGTTGTATATTATCGGCATTTGTGAGGACATGTTATTATAACTGTTCAACCTGATAAATCTGATTGATTGTTGCACTCTGATTGATGTATGTATATACAGTTTCTGTTTTGTAAAGATCATTGGTATGATATTATATATTTTCCGCTGCGATGTGAGATTCTGTATTATTCTGTTTGGTCCTATCTTCTCTCTTTCTTCTCTTCTCTTCTTCTCTCTTCTTTTCTTTCTCTTGACTTTCCGTCAGTTTGTGCTTTTTGGGTCGGACATGTGTGGATTATTGTCGATTCAAAGGGTACCGATTTTCGGGTCGTCACAAAAACAATAATAACAATATCATATATGCTCATAAATCAAGTCATAAATGGACCATCTGTCCGAAAAATATAGTCTTGTTTGACTAAATACTAACCATTAGCTAACTCGGGCCTACCAGACAAAATAAATAATTTAACACCTATTAGACAAACTTTTGGACGGTCTGTCCTTAATTTACTTCTCCCAGGGTTACCTGATCCTAATGGCTTTGCGGGCTCACCAATAACCTTTTCTCCTTCTCTGTATATTCATTTCTGTGTGTAACATCATTTAAGTCTTACCTGTGACTAAGCCCTACACACTGGAATTTTGGACTAAATTAGCTAAGGGCTATAGCGCCTATACCAGTTCCATCTGGTATACAAATATCCGAATCATTTACTTAGGGCTAACTACCCATTAAATTTTCCTTGAAAATCCTTTCAACTGATTTAACTCTTTAATCATACTTAAACAAGGAAAACATACTATTTCTTTACTCAAATCTCTTTGCCATGATATATGCTTTACTCAAAACATTGTTGATGAACCTTTGTTTAAAACCTTTGAAAGTACCCCTTTTGAAGCCAGTTAAGTACTTTACTTTGAACTCTAAACCGAAAGGCCAAAACATACCTTTTAAAACCATTTATAATAGACCTTTCGAAATCATTGAAAGTGTCCTTTCGAAAGCTTTATAAAACCATAGACATCCACTTTTAAAACACTTCAAATTTGCCTTTCGAAAACATTGAAACCTTCGATTCAAATACTAAAGGTAAACCTTTCAAAAACAATGGGGAAACACCCCCTCGAAGCCTTTATCATATACCTTTCGAAAACATTAGGGAACATCTCCTTCGAAACCTTCATTTACCTTTCGAAAGTATTAAAGTCCTTTATTTAAAAGAAACCTTTCAAAAGCATTGAGTTCAAGTAAAAATATGTGGAACATAACTTCAAAACCTTTAAAACCATTCCTTTCAAAACTTTTGGGTTTAGCTTTCAAAATATCAAAAGGGCTTAAAACAACTGGGATGAAAGCAACTCTTTCGAAAGCATTTTCCTAACTAAAAGAAGTGGATGGTGTCGAAACCAAGCCCTTCGAAAGTGTTAGAGAAGAGACTCAGAGTTTAAAGTGAAAGAACCCTTTTGATGGCATTGCTTCGAAAGGTAACATGCGGCAGCAGGGTTTCGACCCCTTTGAAAGCATATTCTTAAAACAAAGGCGGCAACCCCTTTCGAAAGCTCTTTTCTTTAAAACACTTGACCTTATTTCATTCGAAAGCAAAGAAAGCGCGTTTCCTTTAAAAGCAAAACAAGGTCTCGACCCATTCGAAGGTACATTTCGACTCTATACCTTTCGTCTATCTCCAATCCACTATGTACCAAGTCTTTGATACCATGTGTATTGGTTTCAACTAGTAAGGAGGCGGATGTATGGTGTCGTAAGGTAGCCGCCGAAAGTGGCGAAATAGCAAAACCTTAGAAAATTGATTTTTAACCTTATTTCTGAAAATGCTGCCGAATTTCAGAGATTAACAATTTAAAACATTTACAAATTGCTCCTTCTCCTTTTATAAACATATAAAATATTTAAGTCCCATACCTTAAATAATTTTATATACTTATTAAAACACTTTGGAAAATTTTCCAAAAATTCCCATAAATCACTTTTAATATGTTTCCTAACATATATAAATTTATGACCCAAAGCTAACATAAAATAGCTGTAATTAATTTAAACCCAATTTAATCATTTTCTTCACTAGAAAATTTATAATAAATTCACAATAATTCAAAAAGTTATGAAACTTAAAACCCATCTCTAAAATATTATTTCTGACCATATATCAAAATCGCAAAGAATTTGGAAGTCATTTAATAGGTTTTTTAATCATAACTTATCATAAGAATCTATATGAACAAACAAAATTCATCAACAAGCATATATACATGACATAATACTTTACAAAACATAATTGGATCTAATATAGAACTGAAAATAAGAAAATATGAGATGTAACCTATTATTCACCTTAGCTTGTTGTTAAGGAGCTAAGATTTGCTCTTGAATTAAATTGATTAAGCTTGTTCCTCTTGATTTTAGCTTATCCTCCTCTTTGCTTCCTCCTAATGGTGGCCAACCTCTCTTGGGTTTAGTTTGGTTTGTGAATATGTAATATGAGAGTGCATAAGGGTTTATGGTACAGGAATATAACTTATTCCTATTTTTACCTTAATTATTTCAGTTTAGTTCCCCTTTTGTACATTAGTTTATTAGTCACGACTATCCCATATTATTCAAATCTCAGTCCCTTAACCATTTACATTGTTTCATTCAATTTACCTAATAAAATGTCCTAAATAATGTTAATCAAAATTAAGGTCGGTACAAAATGCGGAAGCATTTTTATCCACATCGTCAAAGAAAGGTAGACGTAGGAAATTGGCTGCATTTAGTGGTGTTGTTCGATGTAGTGCCAGGGTCCGTAGCATTCATTCTTCGACTATGGGTGAGTTACCTGATTCAAGTGCCATTAGTAGCACTACAAATTCAGGCTCGGGCATGAATACTATTTTAGGCAGTGCTTATTCTTCCTATGCTTTAGGTAGTTTATCCACTAATGAGTTATGTCAGTTAGCTAGTGATACTACTTTTATTTTTACTGATGCTAGATTAGATACCACTTATATAAGTAGTATGGAATTAGAGAGGGTTGGATTATCTGGATTATGAGGATTATTAGCTAAAATATTAGGGATCTTCACATTTTAAATAAATGTCATAAATTAGATCATTTTTTTAAAAATTATTTTATTGATATCATCCTTTTATAAGAAATGCAAATAGAATGTCTTGATCTTTGCTATTATAGAAGATTAGGTGGATACTAATTTCGTCATTGGGTGTGTTTACCTTTAATTGGCGGTTCTGGGGAAGGGGGTTATTATAGGTTGGTGAGATAACTCTTTTAAATTTCTTCAAACTATTAATAAAAAAACTCCTTACATATTATTCTAATTAACCTTAGTGGTACTTCTTTATTAATTACGGACCAAACTCTAAAATTGGTCATAGAGTTTTATAGAGCGAGTGTATCGAATTTAGAACATTTGCTCCTGGTCCTTGGATTATAAGAGGTGATTTCAATGTCACACGTTTCTTAGGAGAACGTTCACCCCGTGAAGGTGATTTCTCCGCAATGGAAGAGTTCAATCAATTTATTATTAGTAGTAATATGATAGAATTGCCTCTAAGTAATAAAGAATTTACTTGGGCAAACACTAGCGAAATCCCTTCTATGGCCTTATTAGATAGATTCTTTATTAGCGACGAAATTGTGGATAAATACCCTATTTTGAGAGTCATTGGGTTGCCTTATATGTATTTGGATCATTGCCTCATTATTCTCACTTGTGATTATCATAAGATTGTTAACAAAACTTTTAAATTTAAAAAAAAATGTGGTTATTAAAAGTGGTGCAGTGGTAAGATACATGTTTCTTGGTAATCAGGTCGTGGGTTCAAATCTCGTCCACCATACTCCCAATTTCAAAGCGCGAAGGTGGGTCCCTGTTAAATCCAAAAAAAACTTTTAAAAATTAATTAATAATAAATGGAATTCAATGAATTTTTATAATATTAGACATACTGGTAATTCAGCAGAAAAAAATTGCTTTGAAACTTAGAAGCCTTAGGAACTTTCTTAAGATTTGGAGTAAGAATGTATTTGGTAGTATTAAAATAAATAAAAGAGTCTACTTAATGAAATTTTTAAAATTAATACGATAGAAGAAATTAGACACCTTAATTTGGCTGTTCAATTCTTGAAAAAGAAGAGGTTATATGGAAATAGAGATCTAGAATTCAATGGATTAATGAATGAGATAATAATACAAATTTTTTCCATAAAATGGTGAATAGTAGAAAGCGTTGTAAAACCATTGATTCTATTTTCGCTAATAAAGTTGAATTGGTTGATCAAAAATGTGATGACCCGAAATTTTTAAGCAATTTAAATTGGAATATTTAATTAATTTGAATTATTTAAAAGTAAATTTTTAACTTGAATTCAAATATCACTAATTAATTGTTAATTAAATTATTGAATTTAATAATTTGGAATTGGATAAATTATTAAATCTTCAGTTTTAAGCCTGTTAAAAATAATTTGAAGGCTTGTAAAATTTATGTTGATTACACTAAAGATAATAGAAGTTGTAAAATTGAAATTAACGGTGGTTTGTTCAGTTTTAAATTTTTATAGTTTGAATGGAATTTAAAAATAGCCTTCCAAAACACAGTCTCAGAATTTGACGAAATCAGTTCCATTGGATCCGTAATATTTTATTATTATCGAATTTCAATTTTCGGAGTGTTTGGAGTTGTTATGTGAGCGTACGTTATATAAACGCGTTGGACTTTGTTTTGAAACAAATTTAATTTTAAATAAAATATATTCACTTTCTTTTAAAACCAACAATACATACATCCCGCCTCACTTTTTTATCCTTCGTACCCTTTTTTCTTCCCTTCCCTTCTTATCAATATCACGTCGTTCAGAGGAAAAAAAAACTTTCCCCTTTCTCTTCAATTAAAAGTCGAAGTTCAGGAATGGCCGAAGCTTTAACAAATCAAAGCAATTAAAAGAAAAAAAAATGTGGAACATGGGGAACTCGCATGCTCGAACACGCGAGGTAATCGCGTCATCATCGATGGCCGCTCTTTTTCCATTCAATCGATCGTTCGAATCGCGATGGAAGCTCGGGTCGCGGCGCGCGTAGGGTTTCGGTTGGCGATGCATGGCGTTCGACTTGGTGGTGTGTGTGCGCTCGACGCTCGAGGTGGAATGGGATGCGCAAAGGAGGAGGCGTGAATTTCTGGGCACGTGGAGAAAGAGAGCACGGCGGGCGGAGGAAAGCTTTGGGCTTCGATCATCGTTACTTGGGGCTAGGGCAAGTTGCGAGCATAAAGGCATCGTGTGGTCGTTCAAGTGAGCAGTAGCGGCGAAGATGGTACTTTGGCAGAGACGGCTATCGAAGGTCTTTGGGGTTCGATGTTTGGGAGTGGGGTCGATCGGGGAAGCTTGCCGTTTATTTCCTGTTCGTATTTAGGTAATTTTAAATTTTAAAACGTTTTAATTTAATGTTTACTCAATTTTAAGCTTGTAAATAATTATTGATTTTTATCACTTATCAAAAATTAGCAGTAAGATATAACATGGTTTTGTTTAAAACTTAATTATTTTTTAAACTAAATTAATTGGCTAAAATAAATTATCCCTATCACTACGTAATTTGTTAAATGGAAACTTTATTTTTGGTATGGATTTGTTTAATAAACCTATTGAAGTTATTTTGTGCTAAAAATATTTTTATTCATTTAAACTGTAAGTTGAAATAAATTAAGGGTTAAAAATAATTATTATTAAATTTGAAATTAATTTTTTGATTAGTTCAAATATTAATAAACCGAATAAATATTTATTCAAGGTCCAATTCTGAAAGAAAACAAGTCAGAATGGAGGTGGGTTGCAAACAACAATAAAGAGTTGAGTTAATCTCACTCAGATAATTTAAATTTAAATGATTAAATTTAAATAATTGTTTGAATGGTTGAAAATGATTGATGTGCTATAGTATGGTATATTCTGGAATTGGCATATTATTGTGCTAACATCTGTGGATGCAGGGAAAACAGGTTGGAGGGATCCAACTGGACCCCTCAACATTTATTATTTAATATTCTCTAATGTGATTACTTGATTTCTATGATAAATATATTGGAATACTGAATGTTATGATTTGATTGGATATATTTGGGGTATAATGAATTGCCAAAAATATATATAAATTGGGTTTTGGAAAGAAAATAAAGGAAGTAAAGTTGTAAACGAAATAATCTTAGAAAATTTAATAAAATTAGAATGAATTGAAAAAGAAATGGAAGTATGTTAAATACTAATAAATAACTTCGAGTATGAAAGGAAAGGGGTTTGAATAAACAGTAATTAACAAATTGTAAAATCAAGTGATATTATTTTAAAGGAATAAAGAATTATTTTAAAACTTACAGTTTTAAATTTATTTAAAGGAATAAGAAGTAAATTGAGAAATCTAAATTGGTATTTCAATTAAAAGTATTTTAAATCATAATTAAGGAATAAAATCTGAAATTAAAAGATTTTGGAATAAATGAAGTAAATTGGAAATCAACTTGGGAATTGATTTAAGTGTTTGAAGTTGGATATTTGGAAGAATAAATTCAAGGTGGGAATTTATTAAAGGTATGAGGAAAATTGTTTAAAAATAAATAGTGATTTATTTTTAAAGGTTGTGAAGAGAAGTATATTTCTCTGGATAGCGAAGTACGTTTTCAAAGTAAGTTTTTAAAATAAAATAAAGTTTTTAATGTTGTTTTACTAAGTATGTTCTTGGAAATTTATTATTTCTAAATGTTTAAATTCTACAGTAAATATTTATTCAAATCTATTACCATAGTAATAATTTACAAAGAGTGACTTAGTAATTCTGTTTTAAAGGTGAAAACCTAGTTTATATTTATCAAGTTACCTTATTTCAAATATTCATATAGTATATATTTTTAATCAATTACTGAAGTAGTTTTAATTTAAATATTTTTAAATTAAATTCTAAAGTAAGTAATTTGTTAATCTATTATCGTAATAATTATTTAAAGAATGACTTGGAATTTTGTTTAAGGAAGAAATCTAATGTATAGTTATAAGGTAACCTTATTGTAGTTATTTCTAGAGTATTATTTTAAATTAAGTACTAAAGTAATTTTTCTATATTGAATGTTAAATATACTTTACAATAAAGTGTTTTAAAACCTAAAGTTTTGTGCTTGGTGATTCCAGTGGAAATAGAAATACTTGGAATTTATTCTGAGAAGGGAAGATAGTTTTGAAAATTGTTTTCAAAGGGTTTGAGAATAGAAATATATCTTGTGAAGATATTTTGAGGTTAATAAACAATTTGGGAAATTGTTTATTTTTTATGGATGTTTATGAATATTAATTGATAGTTAAATCACCGACTATCAATATTGGCCAAATGCGTTGATCGTTTCGAAGAGACCGGGATCGAGATTTATTTCTCGAAACCACTTCGATCCGGTTTGTACGTTTCGTGGAAACGAGTTTGGATTCGAAGATGGAGCAGTGAAGTGCAAGGGCTAGTCGCTACTAATCCTGAGGATATTTCCAAAATGGATGTAGTGGGAATAGTGCCTTCGGTTCCGTTCGAACCCGGGACGGACTTGTATGGATGAATGCTTGCGAAACATCGTCAGGTGGACGATGGGCATTCTAAGGGATATGTTCTAAAAAGGTAACGCTTAGCCTCAAGCCTCATCAAATGGGAATGACTGAAAATCAGGGGTTATGCAGCAAGGCTAGGTGGGTAGCACCCAAGCAGGGTGAGGTCATTCCTGTCTAGATGTCCCTTTTTATTTCGGCTTAGTGGGTGGTTGCCGATCCCAATCGCGGGGTGATCTCACTCGGGATTATCCAGTAAGGGATAGTTCCTGCCTTGTGTTGCAGGGGAGCCAGCGTACTCCTCGGTACGGTGATCTAGGCCCCGTACTGTGATAGGTGGTACCCCAGTGCCTAGTCATTAGTTGGAAATCCATTCTTCCTACGAGGCTTGTACGAGTTTTGTTTGTATTACCCACTCTGTGGCTAGTGGCTGGAATTTATTCATGTAACAATTTCGGCTATTTTATAAGTATTTGTATATAGACCCTACTATAATATCAGAGGATTTCTATAAAAATTGTTTTAGCTGTCGTAAGGTAAAAACCCGACATGTTTATTTGTGGCGTGGTCTTACGAGATGCTTTTGTTTTCAAATGATTTTTGAAACTTTAATAATCAATTGGGTGTGATTTTCTCACGCTGGTATTCCAGACTGACTTGGGTGTTATTTAGCTGTAATGCTCGGGTCAGACCGAGTATTATAGGATACAGGAAATGCTGCGGAGCTCAGGAGACGAGCATGATAACGATACGTACTCCCGTACTTGTTTATATGTATATATTCCGCTGTGTTGAGTGTTGTGTATCCATTTGTATGATATTGATGTTAAGCTGTGATTGATGTACTCTGATGATGTAATATGTAAACAGATGTATTTGCTTTTTGAGTAAAGTTTATTTATTATCTATTATACTTTATTCCGTTGCGATGGTTAGATTCTGATATTGATTTCTATTTTCTTCTTCTACCTCTTCTTCTTTAACCCAAATGGTTCGTATTTCTGTGCAACTTGAGTTGATTGTTGTAGAATAATGTTGACTCAAGGGGTTCGGATTTGTGGGTTGTTACACTTGGTATCAGAGCGAGGTTGGTGATAACCTTGGCTCTGGTGGGAATTACTCATTGAAATAGAGTCAATAGTACTCTAGAATGAGTTTTAGTGTATTAATAGTTATGAGCGCATATTTTTTAGTGAATATAAAATGATTTTATATTGTGTTGATTGGTTTATTGAGTTGTTTATGGATTCTGGTCAGTACGAGTAATTAACGCTACTGATAGGGATCTCTAAACACTTGAATAGAACAATTCGACACAGTATTGTTTTAAAGTAGGGTAATGAAATAATTTCACCCAAATTATTTTTGTATATAAAAATAATAATATAATTTTTGTAAAGTATTATAGTATTTGGATGCTTGGTTGTTTAGGAATGATAATATTAAATTATTAACACTATTGTGTAGAAATTGAATAAGAAATTGAAACTTATAACCAAAGTTGAAGAATAAATTTATATAACAAAATGGAATTTGAGATATAGATTATAAATGTAATTTATAAATTGAAATAAACTTCTTATATAAACGAGATTTGTAAATGTAAACTATAAAGGTGATTATAATTTGGAAATAGAATTCCAGAGAACCATTTGAAAATGGAAATGAGATAAATTTCCAGAGAATGTTTGAATAAATATTTAAAGGAATTGCAATTTGGAATTTTTTTTTATTTCCTTGGATTTGAAAGTGGTTTTCAAAGGTTTGGGGAAATAATATTGGTGTTATTTCGGGAATATTTTTGAATTGGAATTGAATATGGAGAAATTTGGAATCTTGTGAGGTTTGGAAATTGAAAATATTTGAAATGTTATTAGAGAGATAAAGGCACTAAATTCTCTGTGGTCGCTGGAAAATAATTCCAATGATGATCACGACATCATCGGTGTTCATTTTCGGGTTTCCAAGGGAGGGATTGCTACCTGAATATTTTAAATTGGAATTGTTTGTGAACTGAGTTTGGTTTGAAATTCAAAGGGATAATTGAATTTGCCAAAGAATTTGGATGTAGTTGATTTCAAAAGTGATTTTTGAGATTTTGGGAAAACTGTTTAAACTCTGGAATCTTATTTTAAAATGTTTATGGAATAATAGAAATATATTGGCAAAATAAAATGTATAATTCCGAGTTGAAGGTAAATTGTGTATGGAATTGATTATAAATGGATATAAAAATATGTATATAAATAAGTTTGTGACTTATAAAATTAGTAAGTGAAATAAATAAGCCAAAATAAAATTGATTTGAATATTGGGAAGTGAATGAAAAATTCAAAACTCAAATTATAAAATAAATTGACCTCCAGTAAAATAGTTAAAGTGGTTTTGAGATAAAAATGAAATATTGGGAATAAAACTTGAATAAACAAACTAATAATTAATTGGTAATGAAATATGGAGATGGAACTTGAATTGGTTAAATGAAAGTCGAATACTAATTTAATGCGGCAAATGTTTGGTTTGTAAATAAATTATGGAATGAGTATTTGATGTAATTAATATGGAATGTTCCAAGATTAATAAATGGATTTAAATAAATTGAATGAGGATATGGAATGCGAAACAAATTGAACGGAATTAATTAAAATGAAATGAAATTAGGTACAGATTGAATTGGTATTAATTTAAAATAGTTATAAACTGGAATGAATATTCTTTTAAGTAAATATCACTGAATTTGCACAAGAATAATAATTGTTTGACGTAAACAAGATTATATAAATTCTATGGATTAACAGAAGCCAATAAAATTGGTTTTTGAATCAATTGTAATAAATATGGGCTTGTTTGGATGGAAAATAAATTGAAAATGAACTTGAAAATAAATGAATTTAGCTTGGATTATAACAATGATGGATTGAATGGGTGGATAAAAATCCAAGTAGACATAAATTTAAAACCTTCCTTGATATTGATAGAAATAAATTCAGAATGAATTAAGTATGGAAGTTTGGTGTTTAAAGAAATGACTGAATAAACTAATTTAGTTAAATTAGTAAATGAGATTGGTTTGATAATTGGAAATCAAATTAAGAATTTAAATTAGAGAGTGCTTATAAGTTTTGAAGTTGAAACTTCTTGAAGGAAATAAATAACTGAAGTAATATTTGGATAAAAGGCTTGACTTAAGTAAATTTGAGATATGGTGGTGTCGAGTTTTATGAAATGATTTGAAATAAAACTTGTTGGTAAATGAAATTAGTAATTGAGTTAATTAACTTAAGTTATATTAATGAGAACTTGACTTCGAATAAAATGGGAGTTAGATTGCTTTTGGAAATCAATTCAATTTAAATAAAATTGCTTGGACTTAAAATGAATATAAGTTAAGTAAGAGAGTTGTGAAATCATTTGAATTGAATAAGATGGTTTGAATATTGTTTGGAAGCATTATAAATAAATGTCGAAATATTTCATATGTGCTTATGGAAGTATATAATATGCACTGTTTATAGAATCCATGTTTTAATTATTGATAGTAAGTGAAATGCTATAAACTTTGTATATTTGTCACTTACCTGTTTAAATTGAGTAAGTACAGGTACAGGAGAGCCGTATGGATGGATTTGATCATGTAAAATGCTAAATAAATAACCGCTTTGCTTAAAAACGCTAAATAAGGTACGCCTACGCAATACAAATAGGAAATATGAACTGTTTTTCTGTTTTCCGACCGTGTGGGTCGATGTATATATATTTATATCTCTTGTCAAATTGCAAAAGCTCCTCCGTACAAAGGAGACTCTGCCAAAAAATTTCGAAAAATTTGGGAGTTAGAATTTTTTTTGAATCTTTTGAAAATTTTCACTAACGACAAATGAATTAAAGTTTGTTAAGCAAATAGAATTATAACTGAATGTTGAAATTTAATTTAAATTGTATAAGTAAAGTAAGATGAACTGAAGTATTGTTCAAAGAAACTAAAAGAAGGAAAAAGTTTGCAAACTAACTTTTATTTGAGATATAAAAATAAATTAGTAAGTAAAACGAATAAAGAAAATGGTTAATTAAATATGGATTGAGATAGGGTGAATCAAAATTCAATATTCAAAGTTTGGAAATGAATTAAATTCAAGTAAAATTGGGAAGAAGTATTTATATTTGAAATTAATTAATAAAGTGAAGCAAATTGAAATTTTTATGGAATTGTAAAGGCAAATTGAATAAAATTGATATAAACTCCAATAGTGAAGTGAAAACAAATTCAAGAGGTATATAAAATATTTATATAGAACTTAAGAAATGAAAGTGAAATTCTTAAGTAAGTTGGCATTGGAAATATGCTAAGTGAATAATTGAATAAAGATTAAAACTGGAAGTTGTGACAAGGGAAGTGTGAATAAGTGAATAACAATCCAAATAAATGTGAATGAAAAGGAAATTGATATAATTGATAATCAATTGGGACAAATACGTAGGATGTACGTATATTATTTTATTCGCATAGATATTTGGTCCAGATTCGGCACAGAATTTTGAGATAGTTATATCGATCCGAGTTAGGATTTTTCACTCGATTTTCAACGGCGAACCTGGATACGGGGTTTGGATTGATTCTGGGAATTCTCTATCATAGTTATGACTATGCAAGGAGAATGACGGTTTCTAATCAGGAAACCAGATCTGAGTCCGCACTAGGAAGTCGGGTGGACGATACTAGTTCGGAAGTGAAATTGTGTGATCGAGTGAGCGATCAGATTGGTATTGCGTATGAATGATATAGGTACACCGTACGGGCTTAAATGGAATGAACACTGAAATTTTGGAAAGAAGTCAAATAAACGATTTTGAATGTTATGATTATATATTATTGCCAAACAGGATATGCAGGTATGAATAAGGGAAAGGAAAATTGGTTTTGGTTTTAGAAGATAAATTTGAATTGCCCGACTAAAAAGGTATGTGTATAAATTTCTGTGGAATTTGATTGGGTTTTTGGATCTTGCCACTTGCCTTTTCGTTTTCTATTTCGATTTGGGAGGCCGTAGAGCCATTTTGTAGTTGTACCGAGCTAGCCGCGCAAAGGAGACGCTGGCAAAAAATTTCGGAAGTTTAGAGAGTTAGAAATTTTTTGAGAAAATTCAGATAATTTTAAATTTGACTTAAAATTTAAATTTGAATGATTGAGTAAGTAATATTGTTTGAAACTATGGAAAAGTTAGGGAAGTTAGTAAGTATGGTAATGTGTCTTTATAAATGATAATTGGTAGGATGTTGAATTGTTTGGTTTTGGGGATAAATAAACGGGTATTGGACCATTCTTCATAACTAGTAATTTCGGGGACGAAATTCTTTTAAGGGGGAAGGAATGTGATGACCCGAAATTTTTAAGCAATTTAAATTGGAATATTTAATTAATTTGAATTATTTAAAAGTAAAATTTTAACTTGAATTCAAATATCACTAATTAATTGTTAATTAAATTATTGAATTTAATAATTTAGAATTGGATAAATTATTAAATCTTCAGTTTTAAGCCTGTTAAAAATAATTTGAAGGCTTGTAAAATTTATATTGATAACACTAAAGATAATAGAAGTTGTAAAATTGAAATTAACAGTGGTTTGTTCAGTTTTAAATTTTTATAGTTTGAATGGAATTTAAAAATAGCCTTCCGAAACACAGTCTCGGAATTTGACGAAACCAGTTCCATTGGATCCATAATATTTTATTATTATCGGATTTCAATTTTCGGAGTGTTTGGAGTTGTTGTGTGAGCGTACGTTATATAAACGCGTTGGACTTTGTTTTGAAACAAATTTAAATTTAAATAAAATATATTCACTTTCTTTTAAAACTGACAATACATACATCCCGCCTCACTTTTTTCTCCTTCGTACCCTTTTTTCTTCTCTTCCCTTCTTATCAATATCACGTCGTTCAGAGAAAAAAAAACTTTTCCCTTTCTCTTCAATTAAAAATCGAAGTTCAGGAATGGCCGAAGCTTTAACAAATCAAAGCAATTAAAAGAAAAAAAATGGGGAACATGGGGAACTCGCATGCTCGGACACGCGAGGTAATCGCGTCATCATCGATGGCCGCTCATTTTCGATTCAATCGATCGTTCGAATCGCGATGGAAGCTCGGGTCGCGGCGCGCGTAGGGTTTCGGCTGGCGATGCATGGCGTTCGACTTGGTGGTGCGTGTGTGCTCGACGCTCGAGGTGGAATGGGATGCACGAAGGCGGAGGCGTGAATTTCTGGGCACGTGGAGGAAGAGAGCACGACGGGCGGAGGAAAGCTTTGGGCTTCGATCATCGTTACTTGGGGCTAGGGCAAGTTGCGAGCATAAAGGCAACATGTGGTCGTTCAAGTGAGCAGTAGCGGCGAAGATGGTACTTTGGCAGAGACGGCTATCGAAGGTCTTTGGGGTTCGATGTTTGGGAGTGGGGTTGATCGGGGAAGCTTGCGGTTTGTTTCCTGTTCGTATTTAGGTAATTTTAAATTTTAAAATGTTTTAATTTAATGTTTACTCAAGTTTAAGCTTGTAAATAATTATTGATTTTTATCACTTATCAAAAATTAGCAGTAAGATATAACATGGTTTTGTTTAAAACTTAATTATTATTTTTAAATTAAATTATTGGCTACAATAAATTTCCCTGTCGCTACGTAATTTGTTAAATGGAATCTTTATTTTTGGTATGGATTTGTTTAATAAACCTATTGAAGTTATTTTGTGCTAAAAATATTTTTATTTATTTAAACTGTAAGTTGAAATAAATCAAGGGTTAAAAATATTATTATTAAATTTGAAATTAATTATTTGATTAGTTCAAATATTAATAAACCGAATAAATATTTATTCAAGGTCCAAATATGAAAGAAAACAAGTCAGAATGGAGGTGGGTTGCAAACAGCAATAAAGAGGCGAGTTAATCTCACTCAGATAATTTAAATTTAAATTTAAATGATTAAATTTAAATAATTGTTTGAATGGTTGAAATTGATTTATGTGCAATAGTATGGTATATTCTGGAATTGGCATATTATTGTGCTAACATCTGTGGATGCAGGGAAAACAGGTTGGAGGGATCCAACTGGACCCCTCAACATTTATTATTTAATATTCTCTGATGTGATTACTTGATATTCTATGATAAATATATTGGAATACTGAATGTTATGATTTGATTGGATATATTTGGGGTATAATGAATTACCAAAAATATATATAAATTGAGTTTTGGAAAAAAAACAAAGGAAGTAAAGTTGTAAAAAAAAATAATCTTAGAAAATTTAATAAAATTAGAATGAACTGAAAAAGAAATGGAAGTATGTTAAATACTAATAAATAACTTCGAGTATGAAAGGAAAGGGGTTTGAATAAACAGTAATTAACAAATTGTAAAATCAAGTGATATTATTTTAAAGGAATAAAGAATTATTTTAAAACTTACAGTTTTAAATTTATTTAAAGGAATAAGAAGTAAATTGAGAAATCTAAATTGGTATTTCAATTAAAAGTATTTTAAATCATAATTAAGGAATAAAATCTGAAATTAAAGGATTTTGGAATAAATGAAGTAAATTGGAAATCAATTTAGGAATTGATTTAAGTGTTTGAATTGGATATTTGGAAGAATAAATTCAAGGTGGGAATTTATTAAAGGTATAAGGAAAATTGTTTAAAAATAAATAGTGATTTATTTTTAAAGGTTGTGAAGAGAAGTATATTTCTCTGGATAGCTAAGTACGTTTTCAAAGTAAATTTTTAAAATAAAATAAAGGTTTTAATGTTGTTTTACTAAGTATGTTCTTGGAAATTTATTATTTCCAAATGTTTAAATTCTACAGTAAATATTTATTCAAATCTATTACCGTAGTAATAATTTACAAAGAGTGACTTAGTAATTCTGTTTTAAAGGTGAAAACCTAGTTTATATTTATAAAGTAACCTTATTTCAAATATTCATATAGTATATATTTTTAATCAATTACTGAAGTAGTTTTAATTTAAATATTTTTAAATAAATTCTAAAGTAAGTAATTTGTTAATCTATTATCGTAATAATTATTTAAAGAATGACTTGGAGTTTTGTTTAAGGAAGAAATCTAATGTATAGTTATAAGGTAACCTTATTGTAGTTATTTCTAGAGTATTATTTTAAATTAAGTACTAAAGTAATTTTTCTATATTGAATGTTAAATATACTTTACAATAAAGTGTTTTAAAACCTAAAGTTTTGTGCTTGGTGATTCCAGTGGAAATAGAAATACTTGGAATTTATTCTGAGAAGAGAAGATAGTTTTGAAAACTGTTTTCAAAGGGTTTGAGAATAGAAATATATTTTGTGAAAATATTTTGAGGTTAATAAATAATTTGGGAAATTGTTTATTTTTGATGGATGTTTATGAATATTAATTGATAGTTAAATCACCGACTATCAATATTGGCCAAATGCGTTGCTCGTTTCGAAGAGACCGGGATCGAGATTTATTTCTCGAAAACTACTTCGATCCGGTTTGTACGTTTCGTGGAAACGAGTTTGGATTCGAAGATGGAGCAGTGAAGTGCAATGGCTAGTCGCTACTAATCCTGAGGATATTTCCAAAATGGATGTAGTGGGAATAGTGCCTTCGGTTCCGTTCGAACCCGGGACGGACTTGTATGGATGAATGCTTGCGAAACATCGTCAGGTGGACGATGTGCATTCTAAGGGATATGTTCTAAAAAGGTAACGCTTAGCCTCATGCCTCATCAAATGGGAATGACTGAAAATCAAGGGTTATGCAGCAAGGCTAGGTGGGTAGCACCCAAGCAGGGTGAGGTCATTCCTGTCTAGATGTCCCTTTTTATTTCGGCTTAGTGGGCGGTTGCTGATCCCAACCGCGGGGTGATCTCACTCGGGATTATCCAGTAAGGGGTAGTCCCGGCCTTGTGTTGCAAGGGAGCGGGCATACTCCTCGGTACGGTGATCTATGCCCCGTACTGTGACAGTGGTACCCCAGTGCCTAGTCATTAGTTGGAAATCCATTCTTCCTACGAGCCTTGTACGAGTTTTGTTTGTATTATCCACTCTGTGTCTAGTAGCTGGAATTTAATCATGAAACAATTTTGGCTATTTTATAAGTATTTGTATATAGACCCTATTATAATATCAGAGGATTTCTATAAAAATTGTTTTAGCTATCGTAAGGTAAAAATCCGACATGTTTATTTGTGGCGTGGTCTTACGAGATGATTTGGTTTTCAAATGATTTTTGAAACTTTAATAATCAATTGGGTGTGATTTTCTCACGCTGGTATTCCAGACTGACTCGAGTGTTATTTAACTGTAATGCTCGGGTCAGACCGAGTATTATAGGATACAGGAAATGCTGCAGAGCTCAGGAGCATGATGACGATACGTACACTCGTACTTGTTTATATGTATATATTCCGCTGTGTTGAGTGTTGTGTATCCATTTGTATGATATTGATGTTGAGTTGTGATTGATGTACTCTGATGATGTAATATGTAAACAGATGTATTTGCTTTTTGAGTAAAGTTTATTTATTATCTATTATACTTTATTCCACTGCGATGGTTAGATTCTGATATTGATTTCTATTTTCTTCTTCTACCTCTTCTTCTTTAACCCAAATGGTTCGTATTTCTATGCAACTGAGTTGATTGTTGTAGAATAATGTTGACTCAAGGGGTTCGGATTTGCGGGTCGTTACAAAAAATATTTGAATAAGGCCTTTACTATTTATTATAAGGATAATTTTAGAAATAAAAATAAACAAAGAATTAATACTAGATGGAATGAACTATATCCCATTGATTCTAGAATTAATCTTAATGATATTGATAGTCCTTTTTTGGAAGAGGAGATTTTGAAGGCCATAAATGATATGCCTAGTGACAAAGCTCCAGGGCTTGATAGTTTCCTATTATATAAATAATTTTGGCATATACTAAAATCTGACTTAATTAATATGTTTAAAGAATTTTATAACGGACATTTACAATTAGGGAGATTTGATTTTGCCAATGTCATTCTACTACGTAAAAAAGTTGGTGCTAATAATTTGAAAGATTTTAGACCAAATTCTTTACTTAATTGATCGGTTAAAATTATTTCAAAAGTTTTGGCAAAGAGGCTTAAGATGAAAATGAATAATTTAATTGATTGTTCACAAACTGCTTTTATTAAGGGTAGAAACATCACTGATGGTGTTGCAGTAGTCCAAGAATTTATTAATCACTGTTGTAAGAATAATATTGCATGTATGTTTTTAAAACTTGATTTTCCAAAAGCTTGTGATTCAATCGACTTGGATTTTCTTAGTGCTATGTTATTGGCTAGAGGTTTTAGTTTTAGATGGATTGGTTGGATTATGTCATTGTTAAAAAAATGGTAATTTTAGTATAATGGTTAATGGTGTTTTAGGGAATAAAATACAATCTAAACATGGTCTTAGACAGTGTGATCCTTTATCACCTCTTTTGTTTAATCTAGCCGCTGATGCTTTTGCTTGGATTATTAAGAAAGCCGTAGGAAATGGAACTTTAGGGAATGTAGGTAATGAAATTACACGTAATGGACATTCAGTTCTTCAATTTGCGGATGACGCTATGTTATTTATTTCACATTTACCTAAGCATGTCATTGCACTTAAGTTTATTTATACAGTTTTGAATTACTATCAGGACTAAAAATGAATTTTGATAAAAGTTCGATTTTTTAGTTTTAAATGATGTTGATAAGGTTATGGGGTTAGTAGCCAATACGTTAAATTTTTCTACCATGAATTTCCCTATTTAGTATTTAGGCTTTTTGATTAGACCAACTAAACTTAAACATGAGGACTGGTTAATTATAATTGATAAGATTAATAATAGAATTTATAATTGGAATGGTAGATTTTTATCGAGAGCGAGTAGATTAATTCCTATTAACTCAGTTTTGTATGCACTTCCTATTTATTGGATGTCTATGCACCTTTTCCAAAATGGGTGATAGATAAAATTTATAGAATAAGACATGATTTTTTATGGAGTGGTGAAAATCCCAATAGTAGCATAAAATGTTTAGTTAATTGGGATACGGTATGTAAATAGTAAAACGAGGGAGGACTAGGTGTTATTAATGTACATAATATCAATATGTCATTACTAGGTAAATGGTCGTGGAAATTTAAAAATAATAATGATAATTTTGTTTGGAAAGAAATTATACTTAAACATTATTATAATGGAAGTTATAATTTATATCTAGTCACACCCAATGCTTCTAATAACTTTTCTAATTTCTAGAAATCAATTTAAAATGATATTTTTAAATTAGGTATTAATAAGATTGTGCATTCAGGAGATAACACATCCTTTTGACATGAATGTTGGATATCTGGCATTCCTCTTAAGGCTGAATTTAAGGATTTTTTTGAATTTTGTAACTTTAAGAATGTTTTAATTAAAGACGTTTTTAGACCCGATAATGATCCACCTTGGAATCTTACATTTAATAGAATCTTAATAGGTTTAACTTTTAGACAATTTGCTGTATTGTGTTCAAAATTGAATTTATATAATATTGATAGTGACAATGATATCATTAATTGGGGTTGGGATAAAAGTAAGAAATTTACTTCTAATTCATCATATAAATTTCTTAATTTTTCGAGTGTTACTAATAACATTTATAATCTTATGTGGAAATCCAATGCACCACCAAAGGCCAAGATTCGTATGTGGTAGATTATACATAGGAAGTTAAATACTATTTAACATTTAAAAAGGAAGAATTTTTTGGTCGATAATAAATGTACTTTTTGTAAGTTGTGCTTAGAAAATGTTAATCATATATATAATATGATTATGGGGATACTGATTTCATTCTTAGTAATAATCTTAAAATTCTTAATTTTAATTTTAATACTAAGGTTTCGAATTGTGATTTCTACTAGAATAATTTAAGATTTAAGTTCAAAAGTGGATATAGATTTTTATTGGACACTTATTACTATAATTTGTTGTTTTATTTGATTTGAAAGAAATCCAAATATATTTAATAATAATAATAGTTATCATAATAAATTGAGTATGACAATTGCCGTATTTTCTTTTAATTGGATCTCAAATCCAAAGTATAAATTAGCAAGAAATATTCATTTTAAAGAGTACCTTAATAAGATAAAACACATTGATTTATTTAAACAAAGAAACAATATCTTCAAAGATTATAACTTTTGCATTAGTATTTATTTAAACTCAAGTGATGATTCTACTGACTATACTAATCATCTTTTGATCAAAGGAGTGTAGTATTATTATTAGTTTACTATTTTTGTTTCAAAGGTATATGTTTATATATACAAATTTATATGCATGCATGTTTTTTTGATCTCATGATTGTTGACTTATAGCTTAGAAGTAGGCTTAGACGATGTAAATTTAGTATATGTAAAGATAAGGTTGATTTTGTTATTTGTTTAACATATGTTATTTTGCTTGGCACTGCCTTATATTATTCGTTCTAGCTTCTTATTTTATTTTTATTTTTGTGCATATATATGTATATAAATATTTATTTATATACATATATATGTATTATTCTAACATTTTTGTGTAGCATTTTCTACAGATACTGGATAACTTCTGGTTTCGACTGTTGATTTTACAGTATTGTTGTTCGGGAGAGATTTTTTACTCAGAGGATGCTTTTTTGGAGTTAGCGGTGCATGGATCATTTGCACTACCTGTGCAGTGTTCATACGCTAGTGGAGCTGCATATTGATCTTATATTGTGTAATTTGATGCATTAGTCTTTGTATTAGGTATTTTTAGCACTTCACTATCGAGCGGTGACCTTGCCGGAGTTCGATAGTGAAGTGTAATGAGCGTTGGCTTTGTCGGAGCTCATTTTAGAGGTTACTATATGCGGCTGTTTCTTTTGAGGGATATTCATCGGGTTTTTTGGAGATTTTTGTTTTTGAATGTTTTGTTACCTATTAGGCATGTTGGCAACTCCTATATTTTTGGTGCTATATATATATATATGTATGTCTGCTCTCCTCTATTAGAGGATCACATATTTCTCTCAAAAAAACTAAAATTGAACGACGTTCGATTTTAGTCCAAATTTCAACTTGCTCCGAATTCATCCATACCAATTTCATCGCAAAGCTATCATTGTTATGAGCGCGACGTAAAAAATTTCGTCTTCATTGGACCTCGTATGAACAAGATATACATATACAAGTTTTTGGATTTAAATAAATTAAATTTAATACTTAATTACATTTGATTAATTTAATTATTCCCTTAACTACACAAGGCCTCTTCTTCCGCAATATTAACTCATGCCTCCTGCAACTCTTAGTGCATACTGTGTATCAGTGACACAACCCCATCGACCCTCATAGATCAAACTGCTTCCTCCAAATGACTCCATATCACGAGCTAAGCCCAATGATACCCTCAACGTCCATTACAACCCACCCGAGTAAAATGTGATAAGGCCATAGCCCTACACCAATTACCATCGTCGCCACCTGCTATTGATGTCCGCACCATGAAAAAATCTCACTGCATCTGCTCCTCTGTGTCACTAACCCCAAACCAAACTCAGATCGAGCTATCGATGCCTGAATCAAAGCCTAACCCACACCCTAGGTCTAGTCAATCACGGTCGAGCTACTTAAAACCACATCACATGCTACAAAACAGATATAAATCCATAGATCTCTTCAATATAAGTTCAAAGATTCTTACTTTTTAATTTTTCGATTTTTATTCAATTTGTTAGGATTTTTACAAGAAGAGGAATTTTTAGTTTTCTTGTTTCTGTTTTTTTCATTGTTTTGTTTTGATGTAACAATAGAGTGCAAAAGAAAGAGTGTATGGTGAGGAATTGTTAAGTGTTAAATTATATAAATTTGCCGCACAATTTTTTATTCGTGTATGAACTCTGAATGGCAAAACAAAAATATGGTCGCACTCAAAACAATGCTGCGACCCCAAAACAATAATAATATACATCGGTTTATTGATTTTGAAAAATCACAAAACACACTCGTTTTAGCAAAAAATCGTCAAACGAATAATTTAAAATTTTCCAAATTAAAAACTATGGAAAATCAAATAAATTAAATTAAAAATACGTCAATAAAAGTCGAGTCATAAAAATACAAATATATTTTCTAACAATTTATTTGAACCATGTATTACTGTAAATAAATTTACAGATGATTCACCGTTGTTATTTATTAATTAATAGGAGTTAAATAAGGTCATTAAATCCATTAAATTATTATTTAGTTTAAAATACAAATATTGAATTCACTATTCAAATATTAAATTCACCAATTTAAAGATTTTGAATAATCCATATATTTAAATTCAAGTTATTAAATGATAAAACCCAATTATTTTAATATTTTATTTTAAAAAAACTATATTCAAATCAACTAAAATTCTAGGTCATTACATTCTTCCCCCTTAAAAACATTTCATCCCTAAAATTCCCAAGGTAATAAAAATGCCTCCATGCCCCTTAAATTTTCCAAAATAAATTTAGTTGATTTTTTTTTTGAATTCTCTTAGTCTTTAAATCATGAAAAATTTCGAGAGCATCTCCTTTTCACAGCTCGATCAGAAAAACTACAAATTTGCCACTACGATCCCAAACCAACAAAAGAAAACAAAAACCAAGCGGCCTCCTATATCTGAGTCATAAGATCATCAAACCAAACAACAATATAAACTCATGCCTATTAGTCGGGTAACAAACTCTACTCATGAAACAAAAGCATCAACTAGCATTTGCTTCTTTGAACCTGCATTTTACTTATAATAATATCCAACCAGATAAATCATAGCTATATAATTTGTACTTTCAAATGACAAATATATAATTATAATAAAGCTCATAAGATGCACATATGTCATTTACACGCAATACAAATCCAATCGCATGCTCGGTCACACAATTTCACTTCTAAACTAGTATTGTTCACTCGACCACTCTAGTTTGGACTCTGACCCAGTTCCTTGATTAGAAACTCCCGTTCTCCTTACATAGCCATAAGCTATGATTGGAAACTTCATAATCAAATCAAAAATCCATATCAAGTGTTCGCCATCAAGAATCAAGTGAAAAATCCTAACTCGGACAGGTGTAAATCACCTCAAAATCATGCACTCGAATCCGGATCAAAAAGCAATATGGATAAAATGGTCTAGGTAAAATCTAGTTATATATTCCAATTGGTTACTCAACTATACTAATTTTCCTTTCATTTTAAACCACACTCGTTATTTTCTTAGTATATTTCCTTTGATTCAAAATCATTTACTTAATAACTACTCCATAAAATCCTTATTTAATTTTACAAACATTTACTTAAACAACCCACTTATGTTTATTTATTACTATAAAACTTAAGTTCATATTTGTATAACACTCCGCTATAATCTAAGAGTATATATACAAATTTCAAATTTGTTTCTACTTAACCCAAATGTTCAAGAAATTAAAATTTTGTTTACGACTACCAAAATTGTCGAAAATTCCATTTTCATTTTAATGAACGAAAACTATCCCGCAACGCGTCAAAACGAGATTCACGGACCAAATTATCCTAATGAATAGGATACAAGAGTCTACAAGATTACTTACCTAAAAATTCAAGAATTAAATGCCCGATTTTATTTCAAATCATTATTAAAATAATAGTATACATATCTCTTTTATATATCAAATCATACTTTTGGAATTTAAATCAATATTTGGTATTTACCAAAACTACTTTTCAAAGGAAACTCTCCGTGGTAGTAATCTGTCACTTAGAAACTCAAAAATGAACACCGATGATGCTACGGTCATCACCGAAATTATTTTCCAGCGATTAAAGTGAGTTCGGTGCGTTTTATCTTCCTTTTAAAATCCATTTTAAATATCTCTATCAATTAATAACTTTCAAATAATATTATTATTATTATATTCCTTAAAAATTGAAAACAATTTCCAAAATGTCGGGATTTCAGTTCGTAAATTCTTAGCTTATTTTTATTTATAAACCATGTTTATATATTATATAATTTCACCTTTCTTTTATAAAACATTTCACAAATGTTTACCTTTACCTAGATTTTGATAATAGCTTTATTAAAACTTTAAATCTTAACTAACATTATTTTCGAAAGCCTTATAATCAAATTGTGAAACTGAATTCACAAGGTGTTCATATTCATTTTAACCAACAATAAATGCTTATAAACTATCTAAGCCTAGCTAATCAACAATAAATGATAATAATCGAATTTTATCATTCTTTAACAGCTAAACACATCATATATAACTATATTAAATTCCGAAAATTTATTTTTTATATATAAAATATAATTTGAGTAAAATTATTTCACATAACCAATTTCAAAACAATACGGTATCCATTTGCAGTGTTCAAGTATTTAGAAACCCCTATCGATACAGTTGTTCCTTCTAAACCGATCATAATTCATAAGTCACTTGTAATGACCCAAATTTTCGGACCAGTAAAAATGCCAAAAAACCCGTCCGGTCTAAAACTACGAATGAAAATTACCAGCTTAATACACAATATTTGATAAATATTCAACATTACTAAATGTATAGGATACAACTTTCAATTATACAAGTTACCAGAGTAATCATTTATTCCATAGTGTGCTTCAATACAAGCCAAAAATCAAATACTACAAGCAAACTGTAAGCCTGCCATTGTGCCACTCTGATAAGAAACAACAATACCTACAAAATCAATAAACAATGTAAATGCGGAATAAAATAGTAAGCATGGAAGATACAACAGTACATGATATATGGATACCAATAAACAGAAAAAATGTTATGTTATTATTGGAGCTGCATCCCTACCACTTATGACTGCCTATGTACCCCTATCTAATTAGGTACCCAATTATATACAGGATCAAGCCAAAACGTAGTTCTCCTACCACAAATATGACTCATGGAGCCTACGATGCACAACGAATATGCAATTCCCAAACTACATAGCATATATCGTGCAAATGTAGGTTCCAAATCTACCTACTTAGCTTAATCTTCACATTTAGGTTTCCAAATCTAATTATCTTTACGAAACATTATCTCATTGGACTTTATTTCCAAATTTTTATTTCAAAACTTTTGAAATATGTGTATCTTTTATATTCAAACTAGTCTTTTACTTCAGGATTTGAAAACAAATCACCTTTCTAAAGTGATATCAATATGCGAACATACAAAACTATATGCTACCTGATTGGGAGGTTTCTAGCCATAACAAAGCAACTGGGTCCCAACCTTCTGAAAATAAATATATAATGTATATCCCTCGGCAACGAGAGTGGACTATACTGAGGCTGTAGAACATCTACACCTCCCTTGCCCACTTTTTACTGATGGGTTACCTTAATCATCGGTAACATAACAAATCACTTTATATCCCGAACTGGCAAAATCATTTACGTTAATAATTACAACTACTTCAAATCTATAACAATTTCTATTTCCAAATCCTTTCAAAAATCATTTTAAAACTATCGGGTTTAGTCCTCGAAAATCTTTCCGTTTTATAAAATATTGTTATAAAACCAATATTTATATAAATCTCTTCTATTATATAATTGCTTCAAAATATTTATTGTCCAATATTTCTATTTTGTTCTCTTTTAAAGGAAAATATTTCATAACATTTCAAATTCAACACTAATTTTCAGAAAAAATCATTAAATTGAAGTGAACCAAATATTACCACTAAACACCTTATAGTCAAATCATGAAATAAATCACAAGGTGTTAGCCTACAATTTTTTTCTACCCAGCCCGTGCATATAGATAATTAATTGCTCATAAACTGGTCGAGCAAAGTCAACAATCAATAAATAATAATCAGTGCTCATAAAATGGCCGAGACTAATTCAAAAAATCAATCAATGAAATAAACATGACAATAAATGACAATCAATGCTTCATTTTATCAAATATTTATAACACTTTATTTTATCTTGGATTAAAACGGTTTCATATTTATTTTGGAGCAACCGGGCTTTCCCTTCGACATGTTCCGTCCGTCGTCCAAGTCTCCTTGAATCTCACAGACTAAACACGTTTACTAGTCGTTTCCACATACCCTCATTAAGTATTTAACTTCTGAATTTTAAAATACTTAATTAACCATCCAAATAGTCAAACAAGGAAATAAAACTATTGTTTTAGCAAACAAAGTAAACAAGCATTAAACAAGAGTTTTCAAACAACATTTAACATTTAAAGTTCCTTCAACTCAGCAATGATTTTAATGAACTTAAAGGAAGAAATTACTCACTTTAGATTCCGCTCCGTCAAATTTTAAGGCAAGGAACGTCAGATCTAAACCATACATCTTACCAATTTTGCTACCATTGTCACTACGGATTTGACTATAGCTTCGCTACTATTTTTTGAAACTTCTTGAATCTAGCTATAGCTTTGTCATCCTAGAAGTTGAGATAAAAAGAGGTGGACATGGCTTCTTAGTGGACACAGCCTTAGGTGGATTGATGGAATTTACTAGCTTGAACTTGACTTAAGTGGTATACTTTTTTATCGATTATTTTTGCCATAATCTTATTACGCTTTGGGAATTTTTTAGGAGGGGCATGGAAACCATTAAAGAGTGAAAGAAGTGCTTTAAAATGGAGAAGAAAGGTGTGAAAAAAAAGTAAGAAAGTGTGTTGGTATTTATAGCAAAAAAATTTGGATTAGAATAATATTTTGTAAAAAGACCAAAATACTCTTTGCTTATACTTTAAGCAAACTAATTTTTTCCACACTTAACATCACTTTTCAAATCATTACTTTATGTCAATTTCACTTAAGTATTAAGTAAAGAATACAATAATTATGTTTATTTGATTTAATGTTTACTTTTTTTTTACTTTTATAACACTTTTTGTCTTTTTATGCTTCATTTTGTTAATAACATTCTAGAATTTTTTCAAGTATGTTTAGTAAAAGTAAACTTGATTAGTGAATTAATTGATACTTACACTATTTGAATATATGTTAATATATGAGAAAATAAAGGTGCAACAAAGTTACAACAACTTTAAATCGACAAAACGTTGATTTTCGACAAAATGTTTTACAGTCACATTTTGACATTTTAATTAAACTATTTATCTACGTAAACCAAATTTAAAAATAAATTTTTATAATGTTATTTAAACATATAAATACTCATAAATTAATTAAAATAATTTATTAACCTTGAGACTTTTTTGAAATAAGGATTTTGTTGTCAATATAAGCAATTATTCCTATTTTTGTGTATATTTCTCTTTGCAAATCCTATCTAATATTATTTGAATCATAAAATGTTATATATTTTATATTCAAAATCACTTGAAATAGTATATTTTAAAATGATCAAATTCTGGGTCGTTACATCACTTAACCAACATTTTATATCACTAATAAATAAATGCTCATATATATACACATGCTCAAACTCATCCTAGTGTCTCAATTATCCTATCTCAAATAAATTTATCCCCACCAAAGCCTAGATATTTGCTCAACCAAAGCTCTGATACCACGTGTAACGATTTTCCTTTTCGATCCTTAGAAGTCGACACTAATACATCCCCGGTATTCAAGTGTCGAGCGTCCAAGTGTTGGAAAGACAGATAGTTGGGGAAAAAGAAAAGAAAAGATGGAACAGAATCTCACAATGCATCGAATAATCTATAATAGATATTTGATCTTTACAAAAGAAAACTGCAATATACATACACCAAATCAGAGTACACTAAACAATTTATCAGCCTGGACAGTTATAACAACTTGTCCTCACAATTGCTGATAAATAAACAACTCATGTAATGGAAATAGAATTTACGTAAATACATCTCAGAGGCATTCAGCTCGTCTCATGAAGCACCAAAGCATTCAGATGAATCTGTAAATATGCTCGGTCTGACCTGAGCATTATAAGAAAACAACGCTCGGATTAGTATAGTAAACTAGCATGAGAAAAACAATCCTTAAATGGATTTTAAAGTTATAAAATCTTTCAAAATAAAGGCATCTCGTAAGATCACGTCGCATATAAACACGGACGGGTTTTACCTTACGATAACCAAAATATTTTTATAAGAAATCATACGATATTATAAAATTGTCTAGGGTACAAATACATAATAATCATAGACAAAATTGTTACATTAATTAAATTCCAGCATAATAGGTATAAAACTAAAACTGTAGAAGCATGTATTGGAGAATGGACTCCAACAATAACAAGGCTACTGTAGTATCACTTGTCACAGTACACCTCTAGAAAAATGTAACTAGGTCAATAAGAACATCTTGCATCCCAGCTCATAAAACGGGCACACCCCTTCCTGGATAGTATCGAATATATCATCACCCCAATTGCTTTGCAACCTTTACCAAGAGCACTCATGCATAACTAATCCACTAAATAAATGCATATCTGAAAATATGATGGTATACCCTAACGGGAGCGACCCACTTAGCTCTACAGCATATCCCCTATTTTAGTCATTCCTGGTTGATGAGGCTAAAGGCTACGTTTAACCTTTTATAAAGCAAACCCATTTAGAATGCTAATATTTCCCTCTAGTGCAGTGCTACCATTCATCCATACAAGTTGATGAGGATATGAACAACCAAAGACACTACTTCTACTACATCCATTTTGGAATCACTCGAAGCATTAATAACAAGTAGCCCTTGCACTATAAAAGACTTCGTCTTTGATCCCCTCATATTCATCATATCTTCAATATGTCGCTTGAGTCGGATTGAAGTGGTTTTTAGATAATTAATACTTATCCGATCTCGGTCTCTTCAAGCCAACATTCGATAGTTTTTTGTAAACTCAACCCCAGTTCTTTTAGAAATAAATAGACAGTAGATAGGAGCGGGGATCACCCATAACTTGTTAGGACGGATCTCCCTATCATTTATCATAGGAGAACAAGACGAGATTTATACATACAGTACAACATCATCGAAGATGACTGTCCATATAACTCATGTATTTCTCCTTCCTAGAGTTATATTTTTGGCCAAGTTTTGATAGTTTCTTATTTAACTATCAAGTAAACAAACAATCCAAACATAGATTGTAGATCCCTAGGGGAAATAACATAGGTTAAGCACAAAACAACTCGGGGCCCTTAAATTAATATTTTTATTAATTTATCTACAATGTAAACACTTGCATTAAAATACTTTCACAATATATATATGTATATATATGTATGTTTCACAAGCCCTTCTACAGTTTTCATATTTTGAAAATATTCATATACTTATCTCAACTGCCTAGTTATATTCACCAACCATTTCATTTAAAACACTTGGGAAATTCTTCCTATGTACTTATTTTAACAGTATAAGTATGTTCACAAATCACTACATTTTCAATACTTAGAAAATATGCTCATATACTCATCTCAACGGTATAGGTATATTGATAAATCTTAAGAAAGATTTTATTTCAAAATCGCACTTAAGATTAGGTTAAAACCGAGTCATTTAAAAAAGTGATAATGATAACCCAAACACTATTGCTTCAGTATTTAGTAGGGAAAAAGAATATTCTATACCACCTTAATCAAGAAGGTCAATCCGAAAAATCAAATCTCTATTATGAAACAACTCTTTTATAAAATTCCTTTTTATATATCTCTAAATTCATTTTTAGAATTTATTCCATAAAATATTATTATAAATTTTTATAACATCATTACATCTTCCTTTTACATATTACCAAATAAAATTAATATCTTCTTTATAAACACTACTTGTATTATTTATAAAATCGCTTATAAAACTTCATTTTATGAAATACCATTTATAAACTTATTTTATAAATCCCCGACTAAATTGCAACTCTTTAATAAAATTCCAAAATTCAATTATAAAATTCTTTCTATAAATTTTCTAAATATAATCACAAACCCCTTTTTAAAACAAAGCTCCAAATATTACTCCCAAAATCCATGCATCAAACAATTCCAACATATAATTATAGAACTCGTACATTTTCCATAACATGATCAACTTATGTATTTCAATAAATTCCCAAATGGATTTATTCCTTCAGTTTATTGAAATGATATCGATTTCCTATCTATAAGATATTACTTATAAAATCATTTCTTTTTGTTTATAAAATATTATTTACAAAACTACCATTCACTTGTAAAATAATATTTATAATCCTATCCCTTTATACAACCTTTTATACAAAAGATTCACAAGTATTTCTATCTCTTTTTAAACTACAAAATCCCTCCAAAATAAAATATTTCCCTTTCAATTCCCCTATTTTAAAATTAAGTATTTATTATTATATGACCTGCCTTTTTGACCATCGAAAGTTGACACCAAATACCACCTTTGTGTTCAAATGTCGAACATCCAATCGACAAAAGTGTAGATTGTTAGGGGAAATAAAAAGAAAAGAACAAATAACAGAGAAAATCAGAATCTCACGATGAAATCGACAACATATAATATAACAAGAAAAATAAAAACTGTCACTCCAAAATACAAAGTACATCAGAGTTAAAAACAAATTTTATTAGCTGGACAGTTAAAATATCCTGACCTAACAATTGCTGATAGGTATACTATATAATACAATGGAAAATAAAACATTACGGTAGGTGAGTCTCTAGCTTCCCTCCAAGATCTCCATAACACCAAAGCTAACATGAAAAAATAATTGGTCTGACTCGAGCATTATAATAAAATAACACCCGGATCAGTCTGTAAATACCAGCATGAGAAAACTAAATAATATGGAACATATAAAAGTTCTGTGAGACCACGCCACTAACGGGGAACAGGTTTTATCTCACAAGAATAACATCCATTCAGGAAAGAGTAGAGATAAACAAAAGGAAACAAATCCAAATAAGAATGGGCATAAATAGTATAAAAAACCAGACTTGAATGAATGGAAATAATTCAAATGAAAATCCAAACTGGACAAAATGGATAAAACATAATAACAGTCTAAACTTGATAGAATGGATGAGACTAATAATTAAACACCACGAAGAGTGGTTGCCTCTTCCCATTGCAATTAAAGAAAAACTGATTCAAAGCTTCAAATCAAATAAGGAAAGGAAATTATTCAACAAATGACTAGGAAGGCATACCACCTTTGAAGTATACCTTTAGTAATATACTTCTAAAAAACTCATATACTTCATGACACTTATTGGACAATACCAACCCAAAACCTGCCAAACCTTACCGAGTACCCGAATATTTCATGTCTAATAGCGCTACCGAATCCATTCTAGATGGATGTTAAAGTACCCTAATGGGAGTAACCTCACATAGCTTGACTTCCTCTCGCTCTTTGGATTTAATCATTTTTTACAAAGGATAATAAATCTCAAAAAGCAGCAAATCGTTTTTAAGGTGACGATACACCATGAAGAAATCTAAATCTAATAATTTATAAATCAACTATTAAGTTAAAACGATCATATATGGAAATTAAATTTCATATATTTACCGCTACTCATCGATTATAGACAAGTGAAATCTCTTAGTTGAAGATGAAGCCACGCAAGTTGAGATAGAGTTACCTCTAGGCTTCTTCTTGACAACATTTTTAACCTTCAAGATAGAAATGAGTCTGATCCTTAATGTTTAACATTAAAAGTATGAATTGATCCTTTCCATATAAGTGATATCGTTTACGGAATTACTTTTCCATAACAGAATTGAACATTACCTTTTAAAACTGAACTTGTGCTTGATTTTTGTATTACAAATATTGGTAAAAACACTTTGGGAATACTCTTTAAAAATGTTCTTTTACAAGACAAACTTTATACTAAGTGTATTAAAACAAGGGTCAAAGAAAAATGTCATTAAAACATTGTTTACTATAAACCCAAAAAAATTTACACTTAGCTTTATTTATAAATAATTCCTTTCAAAAGGGTTTTCTCATTTATAAACTATTATTTACAAATTTAAAACAATATTTATTGTCCCATGAAAATAAAACAATTTAAATACCTTTATAAATTTAAAACAATATTGATTATCCCGAAAGATAATCAGTCATATTTATAATCTCTTTTAACTAAACAAATCCATGATCTATAATAAAATAGTTAATTATTTCCAAATGCTTTTATATCATCAGTAAATTAACTTCCTTTATTAAATCAGTTTAGTAACTTTAAAATATTTTCAATAAATTAGTTAATTTACTTTAATCACTTTTATTAAATTAATTTACTTTATATATCATTAATTAAAAAGATTTATTAATTAATTCAAACATCATTAGTTAAAATGATAAATTAAAACATCATCGTTAAAATGATTAATTAACTGCAAGACATCATTAATTAAAATAATTAACTAAATTTCAAATATCACTAGTTAAAAAATTCATTAAATTTAAAAAAATCATTAATTAAAATGGTTAATTAAAGTTTAAAATCATTAATTAAAATGATTTAATTAAATTCAAATCTCATTAATCAAATAGATTAATAAATTTCAAAGCATCATTAATTGAAGTAATTAATTAATTTCAAAATCATTAGTTAACATGATTAGTTAACTTTAAACATCTTAGACAAAACAGTTAGTTAAATTTGAACAATCATTAATTAAAATGATTAATTAAAGTCCAATATCATTAACTAAAATAATCTATTTTAAATTCAAATCTCACTAATCAAAGAATAATTAATTTCAAACATCACCAAAAAATGATTAATTAAATTTAAATATCATTATTTAAAATGATTAATTAATTTTAAGTATCATTAATTAAATGATTATTAATTTTCAAATATCATTAATTAAAATAATTTATTAATTCAAATATCATTACTTAAAATGATTAATTAAATCCAAATCTTATTAATAAAAAATATTAATTGATTTTAAACATGATTGGTTAAAATGATTAATTAATTTACATTTTCATTAATCATAATTATTAATGAATTTTATACATCTATTTTGTGAAAATACAAGCTCAAGTTCAAAACGAACACGACAAGGTTTTGGGGATGAAAATCAACGAATAACTGTATAGCAAAAATCGGTATAACGACATTTAAACAATTTAAATGGAATATCAAGATTTATTTCAATTAAATATCAGTATAGTGGCATAAGGGTGTGTGTATATATATATATATATATATATATATTTAATATCAACCTACCCTTAAATAAATATCAATAAGCAGTGAAAATAGTTTGCAGTACATAGATATTCTAAACAATTATATGGTTTTAATAAAAAAATGTTTATCAAAACCTTATTATCTAATTTAACCCAATTTAAGCCTATGTTAAATTATCCCTATTTATCCAAGGGTAAAATCTCAATTTTCAAAATAACCTCTTATCAGAAATACTTTTTATTTTGAAACCAATTCCCTACAAGAGAACTCAGAAATTAAACACATTATTTTTTATTTCAAAAATTCATCTCTGAAATCATACTACATATATTTTTATATGTAATAACTTCAAACGATTTATTTATTAATACTCGCTTTGGGTTCGTTCGGATTTGAACTCATTTCAATCGCACATTGATGAAGTGGATAATTTACTAAGTACTCTATAACATTCACCTAAGCAAATATCTGATCGTCACTTAGAAGATTATTCAGATTAGCACAAAACTAATTGAAATGTTTTGTTCTTTGAGTTATCCCAAAGAAAATGCATTCCATTTAAAAAATTTCTTCCCAAATTATTTTTACTTTTACATACTTCTAAAAGTACCACTAATTCATTTCCCAAAATCCTTTTGAAATTATTTTCAATATTCAGGATTTAGATTCAAAAATCCTTTTTAAACACATTTTATAGAATAAATTTATATAAAATTTCCTTTATATAAAATCATCTTATATTATAATACCTCTTCTTTATTATAATAGAATTTTCTCAAATATTTATTCTCTAAATGTCTTATACTACCATTTAGACTATATTAATCAACTTTTATTAAAGTTTAATCCTTAAGTCACCATTATTAAAAGGTGAATTTTAACTTAACATTTTCTCCAAACGCCTTATAGTAAATTTTGAAAATAAATTCACAAGGGATTTGTATAAATTCAAACACCAAATGCTTATAAATAAGCTAAATACAAATAGTCAATAATCAACCAATGACAATAAATGCTCCTAATTTAATTGAGTGTGACTGATCAAATAATATTGATAATAAATAAATGTTATCACATTCAAACAAACACACTTTATAACTATATAAAGTTTTGAAAATTATTCCTTTATATATACAAAATATAATCCTAGGAAAAATATTTCATTTGCCAAATTTTCAAAAATTCAGTACCATTTTATTGGCTTTGTTCAAGTGTTTAGAAATCCTTGTCGACACCGTGGCATCCTACGTCTCGACCAGAATTCATAAAACTCAGTAGACCAACTAATACAATATGTTTTTTTAATAACATTAACAAATACGATCTCGAATATATATAATGCTCTCAAACTCATTCTAGGGTGTTACTAACCCTATTTCTAATAAGCCAGACCCTACCAAAGCCAAGGTTCTCGCTTAACCTTTAACTCTGATACCAAGCTGTAACGATCTGCATTTCTGACCATCAAATGTCGAACATCCAATCGAAAAATGGGCAGATTGTTAGGGTAAATAAAAAGAAAAGAATGAAGAATGGAGAAGATCAAAATCTCACAGTGGAATCGACAACATATAATATAACAAGGACAGTAAAAACTATCACTCCAAAATACATAGTACATTAGAGTTAAAAAACCTTATTAGCTAGACAGTTATAATATCCCAACCTTACAGTTGCTGATAGGGATGCTATATAATACAGCGGAAAATAAATTAGTATGATAGGTGACCTCCAGCTCCTCTCCAAGATCTCCATAACACCAAAGCCAACCTGGGAAAATACTCGGTCTGACCTGAGCATTATAATAAAATAACACCCGGATCAGTCTAGAAATACCGGCGTGAGAAAACTCAAATAATGAGGAAAATAAAGAAGTTCTTTGAGACCATGCCGCTAACTTGAAATGGTTTTTTTCCTCACAAGAATAATATCCATTCTGGAAAGAGTAGGGATAAACAACAGGAAACAAATCCAAATAAAAATGGGAATTCATAGTATTAAAAACCAGATTTGAAAGAATGGAAATAATCCGAACGAAAATCCAAACTGGATAGAATGGATAAAGCAGGATAATAGTCCAAACTTGATAGAATGGACAAAACCAATAATTAGACACCATGAAGAGTGGTTAAATCTTCCCATTATAATTAAACAAAAACAAATAAAGGTTCGAATCAAATAAGGAAAGGAAATTTTCCAACAAATGACTAGGAAGGTATACCACCGTTGAAGTATACATCTACTAATATACTTCTGAGAAGCTCATATACTCCGTGACACTTCTCATACAATACCACCCCGCCAAACCTTACCGAGTATCCGAAGATAATGTCCGTATGGGTGTAACACAACAAATGACGTTTGAATCCAACCTCGTACGCAAAAGTAATTCAATTTATAAGTTACCGAATTTATATAATCAAATTTATTCACTAATTGCTTAATTAAATAAAAAAATCCCTACCTAAATAAATCCTTCTCGTATAATCATCTTCTTCCTCCTAATACAAAATGTGCACTGCAGACATCAAACCCACTCTAATGTGCACGTTTTTCCACCAATACGGAGCATTAAACCTCCGTTTGACGAACCGTTTTCACCGACGACTTTCTCTTCTCGACCTCGTCCTACCCAACACCATGGATTCAAAGCCTTACCTTCCCACCATTTTTCAACATGATGGGCTCCCTAGCAGCCCCCAACAAATTGTGTTCTGCCTTGGAGATCCGGCCGTCCTCAAAACATCACCGGAGGTGCTAAACTCCCTCTTGAATCCAAATCCAAGCTCTGTTCATCAAACCGTCAACTATACTCCCCAAAATCACCAACCCTAGCCCGCCTACCTCTTAATCAATCTCGATCAGTCATGGATGCATGCAAAACGAAGGGCATAGGATCTAATTACCAATATCTATCCGATCTATTTATATTTGTAAATAAATTTAAAAATTGAATTCATCGAAATTTTTTATTAATTAAAAGGAGTTGAAAAATGTTATTAAATCCATTTAATTAATATTTAATTTACAATTCAAATATTTAAAATGATCAATATATCTGAATTTAAGTTATTAAATTCAAAAAAATCCAATTATTTAAATATTTAAATTAATTAAACATTTAAAATTAAATGGCCAAAATTCTAGGATGTTACACCCATTACTTCCAAAATAATTAATGTAAAACATTTACTTAAAGACATATAAATTTAAATTAAAAAGAATAAATAAGAAGTTGAAATAAAAATAGAAAGTTTTGAAAATTCAATTAAATTAAAATGTCGTCGAAATTTCCAAAACGATTGACTTAAAAATCATTTTTCCAAATCAAAAATCATTCCCAACCCAAATCAAAATTTAATGGTATTCCAAATACTAAATCGAGGCCCTTAGTCACTATAACGCTTAACAAATGCTATAATTACTCTTTCTACTAAAAGATTCAATTTTTATAGTGTTAGTATCACATCCAATATGGCCAAACAGTCAAATTTTCAGCATTTAACAATCTGTGTCACAGATATATAACTAAAATAAATCCATAAGTAAATGACTGGAAATTATAAATTACTACAGTGAGAAATTCGGATTTCTCAAAAAAATTCCTGTATTTAAATTTTAAATGTTGTTCGCTTTTTTAAAATAAATACTTAACGAAACAACCAATGATCTCAAACAAACACAAATAGTAAAATTTAATCTACTATAATATAATGATTTATCCAAAAATATGAGCTATACTTATCGAATTCTAATTGGCGCGAAGCTTTCCCATTTGAACTAAAATCGAACGACGTTCAATTTCAACCCAAATTTCAACTTACTACAAATTCATCAAAACCAATTCCATCATTACAAGCATAACGCAAAAAGTTTCGTCTCGATCGGACCTCGTATGAACAAGATATACATATTAACTTTTTGGATAGTAAAATAAATTTAATACTTAATTACATTTGTTTAGTTTAGTTACCCCTTAACTCCACAAGGCCTCCTCTTCCCCAATACTACCTCACGCCTCTTGCAACTCTTCGTGCACACTGTGTATCAGTGAGACAACCCCATCGGCCATCATAGTTCAAACTGCTTCCACCAAATGAACCCATATCACGAGCTTAGCCCAATGACACCCTTGACATATAGTGCAACCCACACAAGTGAAATGCGATAATGCCACAGCTCCACGCGGACTGCCATCGTCGCGACCTGTTATTGAGTTTCCCACCATGGCAAAATCTTACAGCAGTTGCTCCTCTACATCACTAACCTCAAACTAAACTTCGATCGAGCTATCGGCACCCGAATCAAAGCCTATCCTAAACCCTAGTTCTAGTTAATCACGGTCAAGCTACTGAAACCCACAACGCATGCCACAAAGTAGATATATATCTCCTCAGTATAAGTTCAGAGTTCATTCCTTTTTTAATTTTTCGATTATTATTCAATTTGTTAGGATTTTTACAAGAAGAGGAGTTCTTTGGCTTTCTTGTTTCTTTTTTTTGGATTATTTTGTTTTGATGTAATAGCAGAGTGCAAAAATATAATGACACAAAAATTTAGTGATTTGAAATATATGATTGATTTTATATAATTTTATAAGTTAAATAACTTGGATTTCAAATATAGCGATTTATTCGATAATTAAATTGTTGAATTTAATATTTTAGAACATTCAAAATAATTGAATCTTGAATTTAAAATGAAAGAATGATTTTGAAAGTTGATCTAAATTATATTTGAATAAGAATGAAGATAGTAAACTTATAATTTTGAACTAAAGGTGATTTATCTGGCTTCATAATAACTTGTTTTAATTATCATATAAAAATAGCTTTTGGATGTACTGTCTCGGATTTCGACAAAACCTGTTGTATTTGATCTGTAATAGTATATTATAGTTTGCCATCGAATTCCATAGTTATTGGACATATTGTTTGGTTATGCGAGCTCAAAACAATTAGAAGTTAATTTTAGAAATCTGTATAATATAATTGGGTTTGAAAAGCTATCTTCTATATTGATTGAATTAGGCCTCGAGACTAGTTCCATTGTGTTTGAAATAGGGGTATTACATGTAAAATGATAGGTTGCACGCCTCGTTGGGAGTTTGAGTTTTTTCAAACGTGTTGAGGGGATCATTTAAAATAAAATAATATATAATTAATTATAACTATAACTACCCCACATTCCTGCCATACCTTTCACTTTACCCCTCAAATGATCAGCCCATACCTTCCTCCCTTCTTTAAATATGTGTTGTACATGAGGAAATTTAATTTTCTTTTCCAAAATCAAATTTCAAAAATTAAAATTAAAATATATAAATTAAAATAGTAGTATATTTGGGTTTGTGGTGCATTGATCTACATGTAGACAAGCTTGTGGTGGGTAGGGCAATTGTTTTAAGGGAGGGGCTGCTAACATTAAGGAGTTTAAACAAGCTATGAGCTAAGGTCGCAAAATTTTGGAGGTTTGGTCGATGATTGTCGAAATGGAGGTGAGATTAGAGTTTGGGTGATGAGGCACATCTCGGGATGAATTTGGTGAAGTGCGATCATGGGTAGGTGCTTGCGTCATTGTACGACGACCCGACATCGTGTTTTAATCAAGGGCTTCGGGCATGACGTACTAGGTACGGAATTGTAGGGCTCACGACATGGAGGAGTTCGATGGCGATCTCAGAAGGTTTCGTGCGAAGACATATGCGAGCAAGGTAGAGGAGTGGTCGACAATGGGGAAGGGAGTTCACTAGAGGCGGCAATACAAATTTAAGGAGGAAGAGGGTATAGTTGTAAGTTTAATAAATTATGTAATTAGTTTATTAATTATAAATTTAAACATCAATAACCAAAAAATTGAATAACTCTCTCATATGAGGTCCAATCGAGGAGCGGATTTATGCATTGCGCTCGTAACAATGAAAGCTTCATATAGAAATAGTTTGGATGAATTTGGAGAAAGTTGAAATTTGGGATAAAATCGAAAGTTCCAAACCGGAAAACCTGGGCAACAACTAAAATCAATGTGAGTTAATTTCACCTTTTGGTTAACCGAAACATTATATAGTCAATAAAAATTATTTATTGGATATATGGATATTTGATAGTTTATTGTTATCGACTATTTGGATGATTTACTATTTACTTAGTTGTTTTGGATATATTCCCCCGCCTAGAGTGGATGATACCCTATTACGTTTTCGTGTAAGAACGGATGACCCTTTGTATACGAATTCCGCCTCGAAGCAGTTGATTTATAATTTTATTTATTATATACTGTATGTGATGCACGGGGGGGGGGGGGGGGGAGGGGGGCAGGTTGGAGGGATCCAACAGGATTCCTCACACTGTTAATTTTATTTTTCATATAAATTGTTATATGTTCTGTTGGATGCCATAATTGATGACATGGATAATTTTTCCTAATTAGCGCTATGGTAACACTAATCCATATTTTTAATAATTTGAAATATTTTAAATTGAAGATTCAATTTTAAAAAGGGATTTGAGTAATTTCAAATATATATACGTTTTTATAAAATTCTTCAATTACTAAGATAAGGAATTTATTTAAAGTAAATAAAAAGTATAATTTTTAGAGTAATGGTTTTTAATTTTTTTTTTTTTTGAAGTATGGACAAAGATTTTTAAAAATATTAAAATAAGCCGTTTTTTATAAAGGGATTTGGATTTAAAAAGGAAGATGAAATATTTTGAAATAAATATTTATTAACCATTTTACATAAAGTGATATATATATAGGTACATATATTATAACTTATTTATAAAGGTGAAATTTGTATATATGATAATTTACAAAAGTGATATTGTAGATAGGAAGTGAAGATTTTTAAAATCGTATTTTTGTTAGTAAAAGTATGGATTTATAACGGTGTTTATAAATGAAAAGGAAACTATTATCATTTAATAGGTTGGAGAAATAAATCAAATGGTGGATTTATTTTAAGATATGGAATGATGTTCTAGAAAATAGTTGATTCTATTTTGTAATGGAAGGTGAGGGTAAATTTGGGATTGTTAAACGATATTTTATAAATGAAAGGAATTTATAAAAGAAATTTATACCTATAGGAGCAAGGTTAAAAAATGGTTGAAATTATGTTTTGAATGAGATTTTATTAACAAGTGAGATTCATAAAGGAATGGAGCCTTTCATAAATAAAGGGATTCTATGAAAGGAAGTTTCATAAAATATAAGAGATTTATAAATTTAGCTTTATAAATATGTAAACAATTATGTGGAAAGTTAAGTATGGGTTTATAGGTTTATAAGAAGATCCTTACAAATAGTTGCATGGATTTATAAAAAGGTTTATAAATGACTTGAGAAATGATATTTATAATGGTTTTAAAGATTATAAATAGGTTTATAAATGTTTTTAGTTTGGTAAGGGATTTGTAAATGATTTTTAAATTGTATAGAAAGGAAATCTTTCTTGGTTTTGTGAATATACTTATAGCGTTGAGATAATTATATGGATATTTGTATGGGTATCGAGAATAGGGATTGGTTAGTGTGTGTGTGTGTGTGTGTATATATATATTGTGAAAGGATTTCTATTCGAGTATTGACAAAGTGAATTTAATAAATGAAAGATTATTAAAAGAGGCTTAGTATTGCTTGGTGCTTAACCAAATGTTGGTTTTCCTGATGGGATTAAATCTGTGATTGAATGTTTGTTACTCGATAGTTAAATAACCGACTATCGAATTTGGACCTAAAAAGTAACTTTGGAAATATCTTGAAGAAACACGTGAGCTATATGGCACAGTCATCTCCGGTGATGCTATACTATGCGTATAAATCTCGTTTCGTCTTCTTAGGACAATGATAAGGGAATCCGTCCACTAATGGTTAGGAGGTGATCTCCGTATTTATCTTTGGCCGTTTATTTTCTAAAGAACCGAGTTTGAGTTTACTAGGAATTATCGAAAAGTTGTTTTCTAAGAGACCAGGATCGGATATGTTATTCGAAAACCACTTCGATCCAACAATGTGTTTCGAAGTGAAGACATCCTGGAGATGATGGAATTTGGAGGTGGAGCTCTCAAGTGTTTCGTTTAGCTCTAGAACGAACTTGTATGTACGAATGCTGGTATTGCATTATTGCCCAGAGGGTGGAATTAGCACTCCAAGTGGGAAGTGCTACATCAAAGATAAAATGTAGCCTCAAGCCTCATCAACCGGGAATGACTAAAATAGTAGAGATGCACCAGGACAAAGTGGGTTGCTTCCAAGTAGGGTATAATCATCCCTTTCTAGAGTCGCTATTATCTCTCATTTATTTGCTTTGAGGCCCATTAACGAAGGGGTGATCATATTCGGTACTATCCAGTAAGGTGTAGGACGGTTCTGTTAGGCAGGGGTTGATAGGTTCGACCTCGGTGTTATTTTATCCAGAGATGCACCGTGATGGGTGGTACCCCAGTAGCCCAGTCATTGTATGGAATCCATTCTCCAGTTGAGCCTTTACGGTTTTAGTTGTACACCTATTATGTTAGAATTTAATTAATGTAACAATTTCGGCTAAGATTAATAAGTATGTGTATCTTAGACACTGTTATAATATTAGAGAAATTCATGTGAAATGTTTATGGTTATCGTAAGGTAAAAACTCATCCGTGTTTATGTGCGGCGTGGTCTTACGAGATTCTTTGATTTTCTAAAGTTTTCTGTAACTTAAAAATCCAGTTGGGTGTTTTCTCAAGCTATTTTTCCAAACTGAATCAGGTGTTTTTTAATGATAATGCTTGAGTCAGTCCGAGCATATTTATGGATTTTTTTGGATGCAATCGTGTTCAGGAGACGAGTTGGAGGTCTTCAAGTCATATTCACGTATCTATTTATTTTCCGTTGTTTTGTTGATAACCATCTTTCGGCTAACCTAGCCTCCTCCGTCCCTCGGGACCAACAAGGGGTATTATAGGAATATTCACCTATTGTCCATCGACTACGCCTTTCGGCCTGATCTTAGGCCCTGACTCAAAGGTAGCCTCGTGACTCCCGTTGGGGACCGGGGTTGACATCATCAACAATTATAAGGACAGGTTGTTACAGCTATACGGACTGATGATGGTGATTTAATTTTGTACTCTGATGGATATAAGTATATAATAGTTTCTGTTTAATAAAGATCATTGATAATTTATTATATGTTGTTTCGCTGCGATTGTGAGATTATGTGCTGTTTTTTAGTTTTTGTTTTCTTCTTTTTTTTCTCTTCTTCTTTCTTTTTTCTTCCCTATAACTATCCGTCTTTCCGTTCAATTTGGGCTGCATATGTGTGGTTTATTGTCAGTTGAATGTTCGGATTGGCGAGTTGTTACAAAAAGAAAGAGTGTGTGGTGAGAAATTGTTAAGTGTTGAATTATATAAATTTTTTGATCACCGGCATTTCGCCGCATAGATTTTTGTTCGTGTATGAACTCCGAACAACAACAAAAATACAATCACACTCAGAAAAATAACGCGATCCCAAAATAATAATAATATACACCGATTTATTTATTTTGAAAAGTCTCAAAACACTACCGTTTTTGCCAAAAATCATCAAACGAATAATTTCAATATTTTTCAAACTAAAAATTATGGAAAAATCGAATAAATTAAATTAAAAATATATCAATAAAATTTGAGTCATAAATATAAATATAATTTCTAATAATTTATTTGAACCATGTATTACTGTATATAAATTTACAAATAAATTTACCATTATTATTTATTAATTAAAAGGAGTTAAATAAGGCCATTAAATTCAATTAATTAATATTCAATTTAAAATCCAAATATTTAATTCACTATTCAAACATTAAATTCACCAATTCAAAATTTTTAATAATCCATGTATTTATATTCAAGTTATTAAATGATTAAAAACCAATTTTTGTAATATTTTATTTTAAAAAATATATTCAAATCCAATAACTAAAATTCCAACTCGTTGCATTTTATATCTTAAATTAACATTATTTTGTAAACATGTAATTTAATATATATATATATATATATATATATATATTGTCTGTGTGTGTATTTTTTAAAACTTAAAGGCACCAATACTGAAACAAACATTTAATTTAGAAGAGAAACAATAGATATAGAATTTTAAACAATACCTTAAATTTAGAAAAGGAATAATGATGCTGAATTTTACACAAAAGCCTATATGTGAATAGTAAAAAAACCTTTTTTTCATGAAAACAATACTAAATATGCTCAAAGCATCAATCATTGTAACAAAAAAAATTAGTTTTCAATACAAATATAAATCAACAATATATATTAGTATAATATTATAAAGATGGTTTCCAAATTTTTTTTTCTAAACAAAACATCAAAAGGAAAAATAAGAAGAATTTTGAAAACTAGGGTATATGTAAATTCGTAATAGAATATTCACATCAACACAAGATAGAGAACAACTACAAAATTAACATGGAGAAATAAGCTCTAAATAATATCAACAACAATGAACCAATTTTGAAAAGAGATGAAGGGCAAAAGTAGATCTAAATTAAATAAACATATTCGACATACTTTCAACGGAGATGGACAATAATTTTTTTGAATTACCTGTTACAAAGTGAACCATTAAAACCTTATATAAATCATATAGAATCCAAATACATGAATAATCGTAAATAAATTAAATTAGATAATTACCTTGGGATGTCGCCAAAAATCACACCTTGAGTGATGAATCAAAAGCTCTTAGATTCTTGAATCAACCTTCAGATGTTGCAAATATCAAGAGGCATAAATCACCTTTGATAAATTGATTTAATTTATATTTGATTTTGAATTTTTAGCCCAACATATTAAAAATTCATCCATTTCTAGGTAGGACAAAAAGATAAAAGTTTACTAGGAGAGAATACTCAAAATGAATGAGAGAAAGAATATATTTTAAAGAAAACATTAAAATATTTCAATTCCCTCCTTTAAAATGTTCTCAATTTAATTTCCAGTTAAATCTTATCAAATCATTTCCTCCACTACACGTGGCTGAATATTGAATGAAATATAGTGGACCTCAAAAATTTCCAATACGTTTAGCATCTGTTCCATTTATATCTAGTTTAAATACTTTATCGATATCATATATCGATATGCGCATTTATAGCTTTTATATGTGCATTTTATTAAATACTTATGGTATAAAAATATTAAATTAAATTTAACAATTAATATTTAGTTAATTTAATTACTTTACAATGATTATAAATTAATTAAATCATGTGATTTTTTCGGTGTATTAATCATTACCATTGTGCGACTCAAATGTGTAAATATAGTCAGCAATTAATATTGAATAATTTGAATATTAATGTTCACATGTCACCATAGCTAGGGCTTATGAAATTTGATTTTGGATAAAATTCCAACATCGTCCATATTCAACTCAATAGTCCAAACACAAAGCCCTTGTTTCGATAATAACAATTATTATTAACCTAAATAGATACTTTGACTTAAGTTGACTACAGTTAACCACGATACTAACCCCATATAACTAAGAAGATAAATTTTCTATTAAATAGTGTTTCACTTCCAGTGTTTCAACTTAGACCGAACTATAGTTGTTCGATGGACACCATACCAAAATTTAACTATAATCAAAATAGAGTGTCCACATTAAAGCTCCATAGTATTTTAAAGTTGAGGAAACTATGCCATCTTCACTTTAAGATTTTCTATTTGACCATAGTTATATTTACCAACAGAAAACTCTTAAGTGAGTCATTCCATAGTTATCCAATAACTATCAATACGTAACCCCTTCATGCCTCGACAACCATGAGCAATACATTGCCTAAACATTTGGAAAGTGTTATGTAGTCTCAACAAGTGTAACAATATCCCATCTCGAAACATCTTGACTAGGAATATTAAAAATAATTTGTTATTTTTAATGCAATAAATTTCTCATGATTCCTACACTTGTGATTACTATCTCATAGCGTATCATTTAAGGATTTTCTATATGATATACATTAAACAAATTACTTAAATAATTATATCATTATATAAAAGGTATATAATAGAAAGGGAAAACCTTTTATTTTGGACAATATTGGTTATTGAGTTAGATATACGTAACAGATTACATAATTGCCTTTAGTTCATACACCTTAGTCCATCAATCTTCCACTTGCACTTGGGCACAATTATGGAATCTTATTCCAACTTCTTCGATCGGTTTTCTCAAAAAGAAATCTGGTGAATCCCTTAGTGAATTGGTATGCTATTTTTTTAATTATTTCTCTATCAAATGACTCTCTCCGATGTTGATAAATTGCCTTTATCGTGTGGAATTATTTGAAGTATGTTTTTTAACTTCTACTGAGTTATGGATTCTTTCATGATTTGTATCATGACGTTGTTATCATATAACAATGGCATGCGATTCTTAATATTTAGAATCACCTCTAGCTTGGTTATAAATTTGTGCATTATTTATACTTGTAATAGTGCAGCACTATTCAAGGTGGAGTACTTAGCCTTTGGTTGAATCAATCATTACCTATTATTTGGAACATTACCAACTTAAATTTCTCAACTTACGATTGAACATGAATTTAGGATTGATACATTTTACTCGATATTACTTACAAAGTTTGGGTCTGCACACTCCATAAGAAGTTTACAGTTTTTATAATCAATTCTCTAGTATTTCGTAAACACTTGAGAATTCAATTTTCATATAGTAATCTTAATTCGTGTACTTGCTTTATATATCAAATACATAGGCGAAGTATGATATTGTAGACAATATAACATATTTGATAATTCCTATTGCTAATATATAAAAAACCCATCTTACATGCTCCATATTAAACAATTTTAATACTGTATCTGTGTATATCATTTTGGATAATCCCAATATCCTTTTATACAGATTGTAAAAAATGTCATTTTAAGAATCAACGTCGAGTGTTAAACAACCAAACTATCATGATTTTAACTTAAGTGTATTGCTAAACATTATAATCTTGTTATTTACTTATAGTTTAGAAATATTTTACACCTATTAATATTTTTTCTTACGGACATGTGGTTTCTCTATTTTTGATTGAAAATCAAATATTGGATTTTTTTATCAAAATACTTGCTGAACTCTAATGCTAATCGAATAATACTTTTGTATCACTTCTTGGATCGTATCCAATAGTCTACACTCATCTCTCATTGACTTCGAGATACATTGGTTATTAAGTGCAAAAAACACATTTAAAGTCATTATTTATAATTTTTTGCTTCAGGTCGTGCGTTATTTTGTGAGTAAAATCCGAATAAACTTAAGTATGTCGAACAACGAAATAGTTATATTAATTTCAACAATCGAAACTTACGTTGCTATTCTTTTTAACTAGCTTACTATATTCTATCTGCATTGGTCTTTTTACCAAAACACACTTTTGCAACCGGTGAATTATACCATTTTGGGTACAAACATCAAAATTATATTTAAATAATGTGCTTGGATTCCATTTCAGATCCCTACATCAATGCCACATGGTAGGGTCAGCACGCTTAATGGATTATCCACAATTGAGGTAATTTTTTTCTTGACAATAATAAGCAATCATTGTTTCTCATTACCGTAAGAGAGATCTTATTAGACATTCTAATTAGTTTTGTCCATTTAGGTTTGGTCAATTTTGTTCATCCTTTTTAATTAGTTTCATCTTTCGATCATATCCAAATTCATTTTACTATCCATAATTTCTAAAAGAGATTCCTTCATCATGAAGTTGATATTTCTTGAAATAATAATTGTTTCTCAATGCAACGGAATATGTGTTCATAAACATTTTACTCGCTTTCGACATATATGTATCAAACTGGTTTGATTTTAGGTTTACAAACTAATGTTCATAACATAAATTGGTCAATCAACATTGATCAGTCCCAACCTGCTTTAGGTGATTCACATAAGATCCTTTGTGAGTGAATATTACGTACAGTCTCTCGACTCACACAACATATCAACTCCTTGATCTAGGATATATGGGGGTTGTTTCATCAACTTTTGGCTTCTATGATTTTGTAAACCTTGTGTACTTAATTTTAAATACTCGACCTTAAAGAAAGAAGTTAACTCAACTTTATTCATCATCAATCATACTTTATCCCAAAAAGTTTAATTGCTTCTTATCGATACATCATTATGTATAATAGGGAGGAGTGACTTTTGCGATTGAATGTTATTCATCTTTAGGTACTTTTGGAACTGTTTTCCAATATACTCTTTCATTCGGTTAAATCGAATTTTCTTATTTCTTTAGTACATTACGGTTTCTACTTTAGTTTTATATTCAATGAACTTATCATAGACATGCTACATGTCTATCAAATACACATGTTCATTTTACGGTAATTCATCCGTGAATCAAATGATGTATATGAACCATTTTTAGTATCATTGGTCTGTCGATTGCATACATCTTTATGTATCAACCTGAGGAGTTCACCATCTCTAATGTTTCTCCTACTAAATGTGTGCATTATCCTTAATTCTAAAATAATTTTAAAAAGTTACAAATACTTTCATGTTATGTAGCTAGTGCATCAAATATTGTTATTCTAATAGATTTATTTCATAACGAATATTCAGAACATTCATAACAAAATAAAACTATATCCACTTTTAATCAATATGGAAAATGATAATTATTTCATATACAATATTTGGTATATTTATGAAAATAAGTTTTTCGTATCTTGATGCATTAACTAGCAAGTATTATATGGCATGCTCCTACTATTTTCGCCATTAATATAACAACATATGAAATAAAAAGCTCTTTTCAACTACTTGTTATGGGTTATTTATTTATTTTACTATAACAAGTATATAGTCGAGAGTTTTTGATCAAATTTATTAACTTATAGAAATGACTTTTATACAAAAAAAAAATTCTATATGAAAAACACAATTGAAATAAAAATTACATTTCTCATTCCATATTAAGTATCCACTAGCATTTTGTATAGTTCTCGTTTCCAATATCATTTCATGAAGCAATGTTGACTATTTACTCTCTTCATCTCAACTGTGTCTATGATGAGTCCATTCTTCTACATTCGCTTTCTTTTTTATAAATTGTCAAACCATTCAAAAGGAGATCCTTATTGTAATCAATCGTGTTGAATACACGGTTTCACATTATGCTTTATTTACTTAATTCCAATGAACTAATTTCGTTGAAATTTCATATATTACAAACTGCGATCGTTCATCATATAACATTTATATGTGATCAAATATGGGTCAAATATCTGTATTCTTATTTTGCTTAAGAGTTCAAAACTCATGGAAATAATACAAAGTCTTAGGCAAATAAAATACTTAAGCGACCAATTTACGAATGCATTAAGTAGTGTATAATTAGGCTTTTGCATGGGTCATGAAGTGACAACATGCCAAAAGATTTAAGGTAAGTACATTTTATATATTTTTTTCAATTTTTAATTCAGTTCATTTCTATATCTTGACTGATAAACATTTTATTAACTTTTATTAGTTGCGCAAGTTAATCAATGTAGATTATTTTAGTTGTATATGGCATATGTTCTTACAATATTAGAAATATTAAATGTTACCATTTCATTTTTCTAATAAGGCTCCTTATAGAATTTTACGTTTCACAAACATTTAGGAAAAACATAGAAATCTTTTAATTTCACTGGTGGGTGTTAGGACTTGTTTACCTCGGGATTCTAATCTTGAGTTTGCTCAACAAATCATAGGCTTGCAAGCGATGAATAACACTTTATCAGTCATACCATATACAACTCCTAACCCATGGTCTTTGCCCTTGTTTCAATTTTGACCTAGAGTTTGCTCAACAAATCAAAAGAGATTATTCGTGCATACCCACCATTTCGCGATGGCCTAAGTATAACGAATGTATCTTGAGTTTTTTTAATGAATATATATTTACCTTACCTCGTCTAGTCAATATATTAGTAATGCTACACATAACATATGTAGCTTGAATTTGCTCAACAATTTGAGAGTATGCAAGTAATTTATTAACATATAAATAGTTATGGACATTTATATTAGAGATTCATAATCTTTAATACATACATACACACACACACACATACACATATATGTATTTGTTTGAGTGATATCTATTTAGGGAATATTGTATTCATTATAAAATACCCTCATGATTTAAGTGTTAGACATATTTGAAATCACTAAATACATGTCATATGTATACATTTATTTGTTAAATATAATTTGGATTTATTCAAGTTCCACTTAATTTTATACATATATATATAGTCATATAAGTGTTAATTTATATATAAATTTTACAATTTAATTTACTCATATAACATATACATGTATAATATTAATTAAATCTTAAATTCATATAAATTAAATTATTTAATTAATTTAATTAATAATTTTATAAATTTAATTCAAATTTCAACTATTGAATTTTAAATTATTCATCCTTACAATTTTAAGATGAAGATGGACTATAAACATTTATAGTAATTATATACATATCATTATGCATGTGTATAATATGTTAACTAACTTCTAATTAATCTAACTTATTAAATCAACATTTTAACTGAAAATATCACTAATTAAATTAAAAATTTTATCATCATTTACCTTAAATATTTTACAATGAATATACACATATCATTATACGTGTTTTAATATAATTAATTAACTTTTATTTATTTATTTGATTAATCCAATTAATTAAACAATTAAGATTAACGTTTTGAATTTTAATTTGTTACCTTTCGAAACCAATTTTGAAAAGTATATGACATTTATAGCATGTCATATTTTAAGCTTAACTTTTAAATTTTAAAATTTTAAAACATAAAATTAGTCCAAGGTCCAAAATCAATCCTGGGCTTTATAAGCATAACCTTTGGACTTATTTCATCATTCGGGTCAGATAGTAACCAAGTAGGATAAAGTACTTGATTATCCAAACTCAATCATTCAGCACTACCTTTCTAGACACCCTACTAAATGGGTAGGCTTCAATCGATTAGCCATAACATTGCTAATTTAAACCTCATAGAGGCTCAGATACCATTGAAGGAACCAGGCTAGTCGATAGCAGATTAAATAGGCGAATTTTAAAAGTTTTTCCATTTGCATCTTAATTGAGTCTATGAAGCTTAGTGGATTTAGATCCAATTTAAATATTTTAAATAAAATCTTCTTTTTATTTAGTATGACAAAAAATTTGTACTTAAATTTAAATGTACGATTATATCAAATACACCCATATATATAACATTTATAGGTTAAAGTTAATTTAGAGAAGAAAATCTTTCTTTCTGTGACGCCCCACCCTTATACTCACACTAGCAAAGGACATTACAGGGTAATGCCATCGACTAGCGCGAAGAATAAGACTGTTGAGGAGCGGCCATCTGTGTAATTGATTTGCGTGAGAATCGATACATCAGATGGCATGTCACGCATTTCATTTCAAGAGGAAATCCAACATATCCAATCCAAACTCAAATCTACTACATAGTGGCTATGTGGCCTTCTAAATCAATAAAAAATAAACACAACATAAAACCAGGCACATATATTCATATCACTAAGGCGGAAATAGATATAAATATAAGACATAGAAGTGAACATCATAGTAGTGGTCATACAAGATCCACTGCATCACAAAAGAATCGGTACAAGTGCTTCTCAAAAGAATATGTATACATCAAGGAGTCTCTATCTTGAATGTATGAAAAACAAAAACTACTATGCTAAAGTAGTTAGCCAAAAGTCAGAAACTAGTTTCTGCTAAGCAGTCAAGTGGAAGCACCTGAAACACCTCAGTCTGACCCGAGTATTATTTAAGAAGAAAAACAATAAATGGATCGTTCTAGCTACAATTATCACGTAAGATGAGATAGGATAAGAGATATGACAAATATATTTGATAACAATAAAAATCATACAATATCTCAAATTTTCTCAAACACCAAAAATAATGTCGTGTTCTTTATTTTATTCGCCAAGTCACAAATATTGTTGAAACATAAATTCTAGAGATCATCAATTAGAAATCCAGAAATCATAAAAAGGGTGGAAGCCTATCATAAACAAGAGCATGAAAACTCACCAATACGTATATCATAAACATGACGCTATCCCATGGGTTGCTAACCCATAGAGCCGGTGCAACGATGTAGTACAATGGTATGCCCAAGGCAGCTGAAACTCAAATAAGATGGAACAATGACGTAGTACAACGGTACGCCCGATGAACCTGAAACTCGAATAAGCCGGAATAATGACGTAGTATGACGGTATGCCTGATGAACCGAACTTGTAACGATCAGGATTTTCGACTCACGAAAGTCGACATTGATACGTCCACTGTTTCAACTGCCGAGCAATTGAAGGACGGAAAACCATACCGTTAGGGTTAAAGTAGAGGTAGAAGATAGAAGAAGAAAGAAAAAGCAACAGAAACAATATCAGAATCTCACAATCGCAGCAGAACAACATATAATAGATAAATGAATATCTTTAAAACAAACGAACTGTATCAGTTATTACATTACATCACATTTCATTACATTATCAGAGTTTACAACAAAAAACAGCGGAAAAGAAATACTATATACTAATTGATACACCACGCCATCCAGCTTGCTCCTGATCTCCACAGCAACTCCTGAATTTCTAGAATAACCTGATAACCTGACTCTAGACTGCCCGTGTTAAAATTGGTGGGCACCCAGAGTTTAGGAAGGAAACAATAAACTCCATGTCAGTCATGGGACTGGTGTGAGAACTTAAAACAGTTTATCTTTAATAACAAACAAAGAATTATTTTAAAATAGATTCGCAATGCTTTTAGAAAATGTAACTACCATAAGGCCTCCCGCACACACACAATGCAAATGCAAAATCGGAGGAGATTTCTCCTTATGATAGTCAAACATGCTTGATACGCAAATTTTCTTTGATATTATTATTATAAGTTCAAAGTGTAGGAAAACATTTCGAAAGTATGATATAAATCTTAGCCAACATAGGAATTTCGCACTATGCCTACTATAGCTACCATCTAAACAGTGGTGACCACCATAAGTAAATGGCAGGTTCTACAACTAAAACCGTACAAAGTTTCGTATTGGGAATTGGATTTCCAACAAATGGTCAGGCCAGAGAACTTCCTATTGCTACATGGGTACGCCTCTGGAAAGACGCCCCGAGAGCCTAACCAGATCTCTGCCAACACAAGGCCGGGTTACCCCTAGTTGGGTAACAACTGACACGAGCATGCCATCCCCCGGTCGTAACCGACCTAAATCCCGTGATTCACCAACAACCACAAAATAATAAGTTTGCAGCAACAACATAGGTTAAGTATCTGGGCTCCATACCATGATACCACCTCTATCCAGACGGAAATGACATACACCAAGGGGGCGCTATCCCCTAATAACCTTGCCGCATCTTTCCTGTTTTGACCATTACCGGGGTGTGAGATCCGACGAAGTCTCGTCCACAAACCTACGCTTTATACAAAAGCTGTGCTTTGATCAAAAAATGATCAGCAACACTCAGCATGCCACTTTACCAAATTGGGAATATATCACTAGTAACCATCAACTACATAACCTCTGAGCTCGTACGTCTCAGAGAAGGGTGTTAAGCTAAGAGAATAAATTCTCCGCCACCGATAGAAATATATTTGATAGAAACCAGCTTTACATCTCAAATTGTAACATCAGACACACATCCATACAAGTCCGTTCCGGGATCGAACGGAACTGAAGGCACTTCCAAAGAAGCCCTTGCAATCCGGATATTCACTAATCACGATCGGACTTCCCATCACAAAAGGTGATAAAATCTCTATATCGGAGATCAGCCGATGCAGAGTCATCCGACGGTAATCCTTCCGTTTTCGAAAATATCCGGTCTTCAACACCGGTCTTCAAATGCTATCCATTTCGATATATCACTATTCGAAATGGGATTTCTGATCCAAAGGTCCTCTCCCGGCTAAACAGAATAACGAGCACTTGTTTTTAAAATAAGTGTAGCATTCAAATTCAAGCAAATCACAACAAATACCCATTTAAAGGTAAATATTGATAGTCTGTTATTTAACTATCAATAGACATGCACAATCATCACCAAATTCCAAATAATTTTCCAAATTATTTATTTTCCAAAAATATCTTTACAAGATATATATATATATTTTCCCATACTTTAAAAAAATAAATCAATGTTTATTTTTAAACAAATTTCCCTTTCCTTTATAAATTCCATGTGAATTTAAATTTTCAAATATCCACTGATATACGATTTTCAAATCGATTCCAAATATTCACTTTCAATTTATCTTTAAAAGATAAAATCTCAAAACATTTCACTTCATATTGAAAAACATTTCCATACTTATTTAATAATAAGTAATTCACAAATCTATTTATTTTCAACATTTGAAAAATATCCAATATACTTAAATCACAATTAAGTACATATTTTATTCTTTAAGGAAAACATTCCCTTAACCACATTTATTTGAGTCAAAATGAATGTTGCGTAAAACATCGTTACGACAACTCAAAATCACTAGTATAAGGATTCAAAATTAAGATAGATATATAAATCCCAATACTATATAAAACATTTCCTTTCGAAAATCATTTACTATAACAACGGTGTTATAGTCCACCATTTCCTTATATTTCTCGAAAACGTCTATTTCAACAATGAATGTTGAAATCTATGGTTTCGATAGTTAATGCTTTTTAAAACATCTTTAAATCATTTTAATTCTATTTAAAAGATCACTCCCCAAAACTTTTCTTTAATATAATATTCACTGTACAAAATCGTGAATATACTTTGTTAACCAAATTCAACGTTTTTACACATTTTATTTTAAAGGATTATCCACTGTCCGAAAATCGTGAATATACTTCGTTAACCAAATTCAACGTTTCTACACATTTTATTTTAAAGGATTATCCACTGTCCCAAAATCGTGAATATACTCCTTTAATAAGCTATAATAATTAACTTATCAAAATAAGTCGATTTCGGATTTATAAAACAACGTTTATAAATTCACATTTATATAATTTTTATAAAAACTTCAACTTATAAAATCCCTTAATTAACAAATTCTATTTAAATCCCATTTAAATGCCAAAAATCCAATTTATAAGTTAATTATTTATAAATCTTTTATTTTACAAAATCTATTCATTTTATAACTTCACAATTTATAAATCTATAAATTTCATTCACTTATGAAATCTATTTATACTTTATTTTAACACTTATAAAAACTCGTTTTATAATTCCAATATTTTTAATTTATAAATATCAATTTTATAAATCTTTTAATAAACCGTTTAAAATAATTCAAAAATCCCAATTTAAACCAATTTACAAATTAATCAACTACTTATTTCAAAAATCACATTTCGGTTAATTTCACAAAAATCATAATTTTTATAACGTAAAAATTATAACGTTTATTTATTTAAAATGAATCAATTCCAAAATTCAATAAAATGTACACTTTCAAAAATCACTTGAAAATTCTTTTAAATTCAAAATCATTATTTTAACATTTTTAAAACTCCAAAAATAGGCCCAATGCTGCAACAGCACCAACAAATCAACCACGACATCAAAACATCATATATCAATATGATAACATAATATATCGCAAATATGTGTAAATAAATCAATACGGGTGAGGAGTCCAGTTGGATTCCTCCAACCTGTTACCCTGCATCCACAGATGTTAGCACAATACCAATCCAGTTTCAATACGGAATATCACGGTACATGGGTTATATAAAATATTATCCGCTATTATGCGGCGCAATAGGGTCTCATCTGCTATATAATGCGGGAAATCAACTCCAAGTACATATATAATACAAATTCCACTTCAAGATGGAATATCGTGGTACATGTGTTTAATAAATAGCATCCGCTTAATATACGGCGTATAGGGTCTATTTCAAAACAATAGATAATAATTTATCATTCAATCATACAATCAAGCAAATTTTGAATCTAACTATTTAAAATTTAAATCAAAACAATTCGATTGAGTGAGAAGTTCTCACCTTGCTTTCAATAACGGCTGCATTGTTTTATATCGAATAATACCCAAAATTTTCACTAGCTCCAACCGATTCCAATCTAGCTCCATCGCGTAGTGCTCGTCAATACGAACCCAACGCAATTCGTTTCGTCCAAAGCGGACCTCGTATGAAAAGTTATCGCGTTACAAAGTTTATACAAATTAATATATATAAATTTACAAATTCTTTTTAGTTCTTAACCTAATTTACATCTGGGCCGTTCGTTCCATCCCCCTTGATCTCGGCCGCACAACCCTTTTCTTCCATCTCCAGGATAATATGCGACTTCAACCCATCGGCTGCCTCCTTTTATCAAATTTTCGCAACTTCCTCGATGATTTTGATGACGATCAGGCATAGCCATTCGAAGCACCTTGCTCCACTCTGCCAACACCGTAAATCTCGTGGCACTCGGTCGTCTACGCTCCTTGAAAAATGCGAATGAATGGCGAGCGTTTGTATGTAGTTCGTCGTCGATCCATTGCTCTATAATCTATCATCTCCATATGGATTCGAAGATCTCGCAATGCTCTTCTAGATTGTAGTTGAGTGTTTTGGCTAATTGTTTACGGATTGAAAGAGATTAAAAGAATAAATTCGAAAAATATCGGCCATTAATCTGAAGATGGCAGCTAGGGCTTGGAGGTTAGGGTTTAGTGTAAAAAATGAAGGTTGAGGTCCTTATATAGAAAATTCTCGCGACACTATTCACCCGAAAACTTTCCGAACTCCAAACGAAGCGTGCCGCCTGGCGTTTATAATGTTTTACCCCCATTCCGAACGCAATGGAATAAATATCGGGAGCCAATTCGATCATATTTGAAAGATAAGTTTTCAAATCGACTATTTAAATTTAAAATTCACTCAAACCAATTTCTACGCGTTTTAGCTTGTCTTGGACAAATCGTAAATCCGATTGACACGAAATTTGAAATCTTACAATAATATAACATTACGGATCCGATGAAACCAGTTTCGTCAAAATCCGAGACTGTTTGAAAAATGGCTATTTTTACTCGTCAATTAAATATGAAAATATTCAATTTCCACAAATTAACTTTTAATTCAATTTTAAAAGTTCTATAACATCATTCTAACTCCAATATGATTAAATACAACTTTATAAATCATTTTAATCATATTAAACCCAATTTCCAATTATTTTTGTAATTTCAAATATTAAATTATCGATTTAATTATCCAATTAAATCCAGATATTCGAAATAAAATTTATTCGACTTAAAAATTTTACATTTTAATATTTAAAATCAATTAAATATACGAATTTCAAATGACAGAAATTCTGGGTCGTTACAGAACTCCATAAAATGGTTAAAAGACCGTGGGTCGCTAGCCCATAAAAATGAGACGAAGCTCTACAGAAACGAGGTTTAATCCCCAAATGTGGACAAAGAGACATTGCTCATCGCAAGTCTAAATCATAAAATGATCATCATTGATTAAAAAGAAGTGTAAATTACACCAAGCTAGTAAATAAACGAGCTTAGCTTCATGTCCCATAACCATTAGCTTAACTTAAATATTTATGAACAAATTGTAGATTCCCACTGGAAGTTGTCACGAGATTTCAATCGAACAAGTCCAAGAATTAACTGGCAAGGTAAAAGTAAGCGTTTTATACCACTTTTTTTGCTAAGTCGTCTAATTGGATTTCGTATACGAATGAGGAAAAGGTTTGTATATACTAATAGGTTGGAGAATGGTTTTAAAACAAGCTTTATATTAAAAGTAGTGTTGAAATCATTTTTGTGAAAGAGTTTGAATATTCACTACTAGTGTAAAAACCTTTGTATTTTAAAGTGACAAATCACGAAAATAATTATAAAAAAATCTATCACCAAAAATCCATATTCGATGACGTGAATTAAAACCATGAAAATTGGTATCAAATCCATCAAATGGATATTCCAAAAAATCCAGAAAAGAAGTCAACAAATTTGATTATAAATGACAACAACTAACTGGATCAATAAAAATCGATAGGAAACGGAAATTCGCATAAAAACAGGCAAATTGGCAAAAATTCAACAGGACCAAACGTCTGGTTGGTTTGACTAGACGTTTGACCCTAGGCTCTGCCCTTGTTTTCCATGTTCGTTATTTTTTTCGGAGACCTCGACTAGACATCTGGAAATTTCAACCAGACGTCTGATTTCCCGTTACTAGGTAGAATTTGCCTAGTCCAATGATGACCAAATGAATTAGGAGGCAATCGGTCGAGCGATGGAGGCTAGGGATTTATGCCAAGTGACAACCTAGCCCTATAGGCTCTTCGATACACCCTAAACAACATATCCAAACATTCAAGATAGGATCTTTAAAGATTTTGACTTCAAAATACCAAAATTGGAAAATTCGCCAAACCAATTCAAATCAAAACAATTAAAAATGAAATAGATGTTAGGAATTCATACCTAACAACAACGAAAGCTATAGACATAGATGTGAGTTTAAGATCTCACCTTTAAACTCAAAAATAATAACTGAGAAGCTCTAAAACAAGGAAAGATCAACTCCACTTCAATCACAACTCTAGAAGTTCTAATCTATGATCATATTCAAATATTTCCTAAGTTAGGTTATAGGAAATATGAAAATTAGAGAAGGATTGAGATGGTGAAGATGAAGAGGATGCTTACCTAAGCTTCTCTTTGATTTTAGAACTAGAACTTGAATTCCTAAGAGAAACTAGGGCTTAGGAATTTTGATTTCCTCTACCCATCATTCTTCCTAGGGCTTGAGTTAGGAATTTAGAAAATGTAATGAATGAATGAATGAGGAGGACTAGAGTGGGAGCTATTAGGTAGAAGAGTTTGGGTCTCTTATTGGGTTAATGGGCTAGAACCCAACCTAAAGCCCAATTATAAATACTAAAATTCTAATCAACTCCAAAAATAACGATGTTTATACTTAAACAAGTTGTAAATGTCGTTTTAAACTCAATGGAAGTGGTCTCGAGTCCGAATTCGACTATTTACAAAAAGTTACATTTTGGAATTTAATCCAACTGACGACATTATATTTAAATAAAACATTTAAATATATAATCGTAAAATTGTGGGTTGTTATACTTTCTATCTCTAAAACTTATGTAATTAATTGAGAGAATATTTTGCTTTAATTAGAGAGAGAAACCTTCCATTTTTCTCTTTTTAATTAAATTGATTAATTTATAATGTCAATACTGAGCAATTTATACACAACATAAATTATAAGTATATCCAAATATACTCTAGTATATATTATTAAAGAGCAATAGGTAATAAGTGTACATAGTTAATTTGATCACATGTAATGGGTAGAAATCAATATTCACAAAAATAGTCAATAAATATAACAAGGAGAGATTTTGACATGGGTTTTGATTCATGTTTCTACTGCAGAATGACATATGAAATGGGTAGAAATCAATAATCTCATGTTTGCGACATCAGAATAAATTGTTTTAAGATGTTATTTTTTGTTTCTTCGGATGTTGATCATTTTCATATGGTAGATAACCTAAAATTCTTTTCATTTTTTTAGGGGCAACTCCAGCATGGATTTTGAACCTCATGAAAGAGTCATTTAACAGGTAATAATATGTAGTTCAAATTTCAGATTGACATAACATTTTAGCAATAAGTTTATGTTAATTTATAGTAACAAAATTTTTTATGATAAAAAATCACACTACTAAGTACATTCCTCAGTCAACTCAAGATAAATATTGTTTTTAGTTATATTTTCCCTATAAGTAAATTTTCCAATGCAACGTTATTACCTGCAAATCAATTTTAAGCATCCTTACAAGATTGATGTATTTAATTTTCCATACAATGTTAATGCATCTACAACCTAACAAGACTAATTTACAAACTTGCAAGTTCGGCATCTTTTAGTTTATGTAAATGTGTTTTATTTTTGTATAAATAGTTTATTAATGTCGATTAATGATTCATATCTTTGCGAAGCTCTAAGAATGCAACTAGAAGCTCATTAGAGCCTTCATAAACAACTGAAGATATGATGTAATGATCTATAATTTTGGTCATTGGTTTTTAATACTTAATTATTTTTGAATATTAAAATATTTGTTTAAAAAGGTTTAATACCTTGATTTCAAATATAGGTATTATTTAAATTGTCTGAATTGTGAATTTAGTATTTGAATTGTGATTTTAAATATCAAAACTTTAATTTTGAATATTGATTTAATGGATTGAATAACTTTGTTTAAACTCCTTTTAATTAATAAATAACAATAATGAATTCGTTTTACAAATTAATTTGCAATAATAAATGATTCAAATAAATAATCAAGAAATTTATTTTTAATATAGTGACTCATTTTTATTGACATATTTTCAATTTATAAAAAAGTGAGGTTTGGCTCATTACATTAAAAAAAAGATATAAAGTGTTCACAAAATAAAAAATTGAGCATGAGAGCCAAATGAAACAAAAGATTCATGTTTGGTTCAGGAAGAGATCATGGAAGTTGTAAAATTAATAACCAATTTTTTTATCCTTCGATAAAGAGATTCATTCTCCTCATAAAAAAGAGGTGGTACAACCAATAAAGATTTCTTTTTCACACAAGTCCCTGACTTGAGAATCATCTCTGAGGAAACCGAAGGAGGGCTGTGATGATTAGGATTTTTTTTCCCTATTTGTGTCTTAGGTCCATGTGCGAATGAACTCTCATGAATACCAAGTCATTTCTAGACGTTAGTCTAGAAAATTCTCCTTCTGTCTCTTGACTTGATGTACATCGAGCCTGCTATTATGGAAGACCAACTCTTAGCAAGTCAGTACTCAGTTCGGTGTTTTTGTGATTTTACAGAATACGTTAACCAGTGTATAGTGTTATTGTTTTGAGCTTACGTCGCAGTTCTTAGCATGACTATATTTTTGTTTTATTGCTTGATGTTTAAACGTGGACGAAAATCTATGCAATGAGATGCCGGAATTTGCAAACTAAATATGTATCAACCCTTAAAACAATCAAGGACGTTACTTTCTTTTCACTGCCTCCCTTTGTCACATGTTCAAGTAAGCGAAATGAAGAAACAAAACAAAGTAAAAACTTCATCTTCTAAAAATCAAAATCTCTAGATATTCAATGAAAAATTCTAAAACAAGTTTCTTTGGACTTGTTTTCAGGAGATCTTCAAGATGGTATATGTTTTAAGGGGCGCAACTTCATTTCTTAAGTTCAATAGTTTTATAGGCAAACTAGGGTTTAAGTTTTGTCACGTTTGTGGCAACAGGAGGTAAATCGAAGGGTGGATTTGAGTTCATAGAGGCAAGACGAAGTGGAGGTGAACTTTTGGTTGCGTGTGGCCAGTGTTAGTGGGTTGCGACCATTATCAGGTAGTGGAATAGGCCCAGTGTCGTGTTCTAATAGAGGAAGGCGGGCGCAAGTTCATGTGGTCGGGGGGATGGTCTTCGCGAACAGGTGAACGATAGTGGTGGCGGCGTGGACGATCGTGGACTATGGAGAGAGAAAGAGGCGAAGGAAGGTGATCGGCTATGGTGAGATAAGCAGGTTTTGAGTGGCAGTTTAACATGAGGAAGATGATTAATTATGGTAATTTGTAATTAAGCAATGTAACTAGAATTTAAATTTAAATTTAAAAATTGATAACTTATATATTGAACAACTTGTTCGTACGAAGTCCAATTGAGATGAAACTTTTGCATTGCAATCATGAAACCATTAACTACATTTTGGAATTAGATTGGTTAAGATTGGAGCTATTGGGACATTGCGCTAAAATTGATTTTATATGGAACTAGAACGCGGGAACGATAATAAAATTTTGGTGAGTACAACTCACCTTTTTGGTTAATCGGTATGTTGTATAGTAGATTTAAATTTATTATTTTGTGTTTGGTTGAAATTATTGGCTGTTTGGTTAAAGCAGTCAATTTTACAAGCGATTGTTATTTAAAATCAAAATACAGGAATTTTTATTAAGAAAATCAGATTTCTCAATATTGTTACTTTTAAATTTCTAGTTATGCTCATGTTGGTTCTATTTTAGTTATAACTCTATTATATAAATTATTAATTGTTGAATCCTTATTTTTTTAGCACTATTAGTTATGACATTGTTATATGTTGAAACTTAACCACCGTAGTGATAAAAAATTCGATAACAATATTGCTTAAGAGCTTTGGAGGCTATTGATCTCAATTTAGTATTTTGGAATACTATTACTTACCATTTTGGCTTGAAATTGGTTTTTAGTTCGAAGAATGATTTTAAATCCAACCTCTGGGTTTTTTTAGAATATTTTTATTTAAGCGAATTTTGAACTTTTCTATTTTACCTCAGCATTTCTATTTTTCTTCTCTAAACCATTTAAAAATGTTTTAAAGTTGTTTAATTACAGTTTAATAGTATTTAAAAAAATTGTTCGGTTATATTTGATTGTTTTAAAGTTATTTATTTAAATAATGAATATGTTTTAAAGATAATTAATAATTATTATTTATCAATAACGTTTTAGAATTAAGAATTTTTACTTATTAATAATGTTTTGGCAGTTAATTATTATTTATCATATTAACGTTTGAAGATTAATTAATATTATTCTATTAATAATGTTTGAAATTATTAACTATTATATTTATAATGTTTTGAAGCTAATAATTATTATTTATTAGCAACATATTGCTGTTAAAAAGTATTATTATATAACAATGTTTTAAAGTAAATAATTATTATTTATTTATAATGTCTGAAGTTATTAATTACTATATTAATAATGTTTTGATTTAATAAATTATCTTGTTACTGATGTTGAAAAGTTAATTTATTGTTTATTTAGGATTTAAAGTTAATTAATTTATCTAATTAATTGTATTTATAAATAATAAATTGATTTAATAAATGGGGTTTATAAATAAAAATGGGGTTTGGATTCATAAAAACTTTTATAAGGGAGTTATAAAGGATCTCTATAAAAGATTTTTACAAATGAATAAAGTTTTATAAATGATTTTATATATTTATAAAAAGAGTTTTATAAATAGTTTTATAGATTTATAAAATATTTTTATAAATTGTTTTAGACACTAATAAGGGACTTTTATAACTTGAACGGAGACCTTGAAATTTGGAAAGAAGTTTTATAAAGGATTTTTGGATATTTATAAAAGAAGTTTTATAAATGATTTTGGATATTTGTAGAAGAGTTTTATAAATGGTTTTGGATATCTCCGAAAGAATTTTATAAATAAATTTGGGGATTTAGTAAAAGTTTTATAAATGGATTTGAAATTTTAGTAAAGGATATGTTAATAAATGAAAGATTTACTAAAAAGGATTTATTAAAGAACTTTATAAAAGAAATTGAGATTTGATTTTCTCAAATTGACCTTCTTAATTTTGGTGGTGTGGACACTCGTTCCATGCTTAACATCGAAGGAATAGTGTTTGGGTTTGTCCTTATCTCCATTTCTTTTAAAACGATATTTTTTTTAATCCTTTTGACATGATTTTGAAATAAGAAATCTTTCATAATGTTTGGTGAATATATTTATGCTAATGAAATAAGTATATGGATATTTTTTCAAGTAGTGAAAGTGGTTTTGTGAATATATCCTTTTGTAAAGATATTTAAATCTGGTATTTATAAAGAGGTTAAATAAATGAATTATTTAAAATCGGTTTAATGGTTGCTTATGCATTTAACCAATATTGGTTTCCCCATGAAAATACATCTCTAATTGGATTATTGTTATTTGATAGTTAAATAACCGACTATCAAACGTTGGCTAGTTTTGACTTAGGAAGTAAATAAAAGCTTCACATGTTCATACGGTTTGAGTTCCGTTAGGAGAACTCATTCTAGCGAAACATCTCTAGCTTTAAGGGATATACTAGAGATCCCCTTGGGACTCTAGTATAGTTTGCTTACTTCTGAAAGAACTAAGAACGAGTCAACGGAAAATTATCGGTTGTTGGTTTGAAGAGACCGGGATCAGATATGTTATCCAAAAATCACTTCGAACCAACATAAGCATTCGAATGGAAGATATCTTGAAGATGATTAAAGATGAAATTCTTGAAGTGCAAGGGCTACTTACTACTAATTCTGAAGGTGATTCCAAAATGGATGTAGTAGAGGTAGTGCCTTCGATTTCGTACTAACCTAGAACTAGTTTGTATGGATGAATGTTGGCATTACATTTCTGTCTGGATGGCAGTATTTGCATTCCAATTTGAATTATTGTATAAAAGGTAATCGTAGCCTCAAGCCTCACTACTCGAGAATGGCTAAAACAGGAAATGTTTCAAGGCTATGTGGTCGCACTAGGGTATTGTCATCACCCTTTCTAAATATATACATTTATGATTTGGTTGTGCATGATGGCTTTCAAAAAAGGTAGCAAAAGCAATCGGGATGATGAAATATTCCGAACTATCCAGTAAAGGATAGGGTCATGTATACTATTAATTATAAAAATTTATTGCTGAAGTATATAAAATAATCTCAACACAGATATTGGTTGAATAATAGCAGCACAGATAATAGCAGAATAGTAAAAAGAAGAAATAGAGCACATAGATTTACCCAGATTCGGAAAAACCCTACCTACGTGCTTCTCCTAAGGTTTCTACTAGAAATTAAGTAGTCAGACGCTTACACACGTAAACTCACGACACCCACTATCGACTAACCTAACTCTATGCTCAAAACTCTGCCACAACTCATCCACTAAGTTGCAAATTCTTGAACTACACCATCGTAGTTCGTCCTCTAGTCACACGACTAGACTTTACAAGAGTTTGAAAAGAAAATACAAATTTAAAAACAGTTTAAAACAATAGACCCTAATTAATATACTAAGCCCAATATAAAGAAAACCATCCCAAGTGAAAATTAGTAGCGAACTCCCTTTTTTTATAATATCGGCCTATTTCCTATTTCTTCTGAAAAATGGTTGCTGCCGTTAGCGTTCGTTCCTCTTTATAAAAATTAGGGTTTCTGATAAATTGAGGCTGCTGACTTCAATTGCTCGGTCGAATGATGATTCAACATCCCTTGCTTTGTCGATCGATGGTCTCTTCGCTTTACACACGGCTGCTCCAATTTCGATCGAGTTCGACTAAAGTGGTATGTGATTTTTCTCTTTGCTTTTCGAATTATCTTGCTTGTACTCGATTTTGATTCGAGTTGAAAGATTATTCTTTGTTGCTTGAACTCGAATGGTTTCGAAATGTCGATGATGTTAACAGTTAAATAGGGTTTAATCCCCTATAATTTCGTTCGTATATTTTATACGAATTCGTCTGATAATTATAAACTTTGTCGTATGATTGTGATTGAATGTTAACGATTATATTGACCTTTTCAATTCACATATTTCCCAATTGCTTGGTTATCATGGTTTTGGTTTCTGACTTGTTCAGCTTCCTTGATTTCCATGGCTCTGACTTTGCCGATAATTTGAAAGTTTTGATTTTTATTGTTATCTGTTTTTTACTCTAACTTGATCGACCTCTACTTTGATTGACTTGCGGCTTGACATTGACTATGTTCAATTTTGTGTTACATGCTACATGTTTTGACCCACGACTTCTTGCTGTGTTGATTGATTGTAGTCACCTACTGGTTCTGCCGTATTGATCTGAAGCTGCTACCAGATGTTGCATTGCATCTTGTGTATACATATATACATATATGTATATATGTGTATATTAGCTTGCATTTTGAACTACTCTGGTTATTTGCACTATTACATAGATGTTCTGAGGTTTTGTGCACCTGTGGTCTTTAGTATCCGTTTAGCTTTTGGTCTAGCTGATGATATTGCATGTGTATGTGATGTTTGCAGCTGCAGTCTTCATGTTTTGCAATTTTGGGTTTCTAGTTGCACTTGGTTCATGTCAAACTTGAAGTCTAGTGTGTCTATATTGTCTTTGTGCACTTGAGTCTGTCTATACTATAATTCTTGAATTACTTGTGTATATGTGCACATGTTCTATTTCCTAGCATCACCCTTTGTATAATTGAGCTTGTCGAACTGTTCTTTGCATATATACCTTGTTGAACTGTTGAATTTTGTAGAAACCTGGAACTGCTTCATTTTTTATCATTGTCTTTCTTGATATGTATTCATGTGCTTTGTTTGCATTGAGCTATTGTTTCATTGGTGCACTGACTTGAGTTTTATTCATGTGTACATTTGGATTACACCTGTGTTGAATCCAACTTATAGCTCAGGTTTGACCTTGTGCTCGTGTCGTGACTTTATTTGTATTGTACTTGAATTGAACCCGGCTTTTAATTGGGTTTGACCTTGTGCTCACCTGTCCCCGTAATTTTATCAAGTGTATATTGGTGTGCATGGCCTTGTGGCATGGACAGTGATACACTGTGCTTGTCATAAGTTGTTCATATATGTTGAATTCAAATTTAAATGATGACGAACAATCCAAACAACTGAGGCAAATAATATTTTCAAGAATCACATTTTATTTTACACTGCAAAATATATTTCTTTTTCAATTTTCTACGTCAGTGTTTATTTTGCAAATCGCTCATATGTTGGATTCAATCTGGGATGGAGTTGAAGATAAATACGAGCGAATGAGTGATATGTAGTGAGGGGCAAATGTAAATGATAAACTGTGATGTAATCAAAATTGTATTGTAATCAAGGATTGTATGTGTGTGTGTGTATATAGTGAGAGCTCAAATTTGTACTACTCAAAAATTGTAATAAAATATTTGTTTGAATAAAATATCTGTTTGAATTTAAATTCTGTGTTATTTATTTTATTTAGAAAATATTTATTTAATTATATGAAAATAAAATAGTACATTAAAAAATATCTTTAAATGAACATATATATATATATATGTTTATTATCATCAAAAAAAATCATATACTTGCATATTCAACAATCTCTCCCTTTTGATGATAACAACATATATTTAAGATTATGAGTTTATTACATGTATTTGATCTCTCAATTTGCTCCCCCTATTTGAATGCTCCCTCTCTACAAAGCTTCCCCTTCATATATGCATGAAAATAAATAAAAATATGCAAACGAGCTTAGGTGCAAATAAAATAATATTTGATCTTTATTTGTCAAAATCTTAACTTTTCTCTCCCCCTTTTGTTATTAACAAAAGAGTAATAGTGTTAGAAAAATGGAGATAAAGTAATAGACATTAATACAACATTAACACCCAATAGAGTATAAATATTAAATTTCAATAAAAAAAATCAAACAAAAATCATAAATACCCTATTTGATGCATATTCCACTTTAGAATGACAGGGATAATATCATCAAATAAAACCATATAGTTATGTCTATTTATGGTATATTTATATTAGGAATTTGAATATCTACTAACCATGCATAACCGTTAGGACTTTTAAATGAGATTAGTAGTATTTCAAAAAAATTTAAAAATGAATTCAAGTATCTTCTAACCACGCACAACCATCATGACTTTTAAATGGGATTAGAATCAACTTGTCTATTTAATCAATCAATTCGATATGCATTCTATACAAGCATAACCGTGAGGACTTTTAAATGAGCATGGAAGCACATAATCAAAAATTCCAAGAAATTCACCCATGCATAACCGTGAGGACTTTTAAATGAGAGTGAATACTTTGGATGTTTTTATTTATTAAAAATATAATGAAATGAAAAACGAATAATTTCCTGTTTGAAATACCACATATTGACATACTATATTGGATTTTGATGAGTAATGGTTGATAGAAATATGATAGAATTAGAGATGGTCATGGAATTTTTACCAACAAAAAGCTTTTATAACTCTTGTTTAAATTTCTAAAGAAATTTACTAATTATATTATATCAAGTTATAGTATATGATTAATATCAACAATCATCACTTTTTCTTTCGGTAATCAGTAGGGACTCAGATTAGTCAATGTAGTCATTTAAAATCAAATCCAAAATTAATTATGAAATAAAATATTCTAAGATGACTAATCTGAAACAAGGTCAACAAAAAAATATTTTTTGAAAGGGGTTTTTCAAGAAAAATTTCTGCTAATTTTAAAATTGTTTGAAATGAAAAATATGCAGATTTTTTCTTTGAAAATGCAATGCAGCTAATGAATGTCTCAACATAAATCACGTTCCGCTAGTAATTTTTCTATCAACTAGATTACCAGTGTGATATGCATCAGAATTTTCTTTAACTCAAAATTATCATTTGTTAGATATGATAGACCAGACTGTAAAGCGTGCAAAAAAATATCTCAAAATCATTTTTACAACTTTTAAATAAAATTGTATTGAAGCCGTGCAAATAAACAAATTAGTGAACATAATGACCAAATATATCCATGAATATCTTAAGTAATCATCAGTCAATAAAACACCATCATTAGACCAAACAAATCTATATGAAGTATTGTAGTGTTCTCGGCATAAAAGAATAATTGACCAACAATTTTCGTAAGTCGGAATCATAATCAACATTTATTATCACATAACTGGCTGAATTAATTCAAATTATGGTGCAGATTATCACATTTGATAATCGTTCAAGATAGATGTACCTTTACTTATTTCACCTTTACGATAATTTTCGTTGTTGCCCATTGTGATTCTGCCACCTTTATACTAGGCTAAGGAACTTTGATTTGTCGCCCGTCGTGTGTTTGGAACAGCTAGAATCCAGATAACACTGTTGTTGTTCCTTAGCCTGCCACCACACCTGCACGAGAAAAGATTTTTGTGACCTATTTTTTTATAGGTCCACGGTTGTTAATGGCAAAAGATTTTGAAAAATATGCTTATGGAGACCCAAAACTATTTATATTTGTTCCTTTTGGCACCCAAATTTGTTTAACTTTGAGGCATTTTATATTCGTGCCTTTTGGAACCCAAATTGGAATTGTTTTCACGTGTTTGGATATATACCAACAAATATTTTGATCGTGTCCAATTTTTTCACATAGCGTGCACTTTGAGTTGGCTTGATTAATTACATTTCTAGCACGTTCAGATTGATTATACCCAAGTTGTTGTCCAATAGGATTGACGGTTTGTTTCCCCAACAGCATATTCAACGATCTTTCACTTATGGAAAAATTTTCTAAAGTTGTAGACAATTGTTGGACTTGTGTTTTAAGAGATTCATTTTCATTCAATAATTGTCTGCACCTTTTAAGAATCATCTCTCCTCGTGTTTTCACTTTCTTTCAAAATTAGAATTTCATTTTCAAGTGATTTAATTTCAATTTCTAATTTTTTAATTCCTTCTTCGAATGTTGGTCACTTATCACACTTAGGGCTCTTGCTTTGATAGTTTTTAACCAATTGATCAATCTGTTTATTTAAATCTATCAAATTATCTATTTGCGATTCAAGTTTGGCGCAGTTCTCCCTAAGTCGTTTAAAACAGTCATTTACTTCGTGGAAATATATAAATAATTCCGAGTGAGTGAGTTTTGATACTTCGCTTGGCTCGTTATCATCATTGTTAGTTATATCACCTCGAAGGCACATATTTCGTTTCTCACTCTCACTGCTAGTACTTTTATAATCATCATCATTTTTATTCCACGTGGCTGCAAAACTTCTTATTTTTGGTTTCTTTTCTTGGCCGGGTCGATTTCAAGGACAATTGGGCTTGTGTGGCCAGGCTTGTTGCACTTGTGACAGATGATCTTTAGCTCTTCTGGGTTGTATAGTGCTTTGATTATTCTGCTTTTCAATTGTTGATTTAGAGCCGGATTTCTGTATTTGTGATTCCACCTATTGAATTTCTTTATTAATAGTGCCAGCTTAGCTGCTCCATCGTTATCATCACTTTCCGTTGTTCCTTTAAGAGCTATTGATTTCTTTCGAGTATCACCTCCTTCCCGTTCTTCCTTGAATTTCATTTCTAGCTCGTAAGTGGTGAGATTTCCATTGAGATCTCCAACTTTGATTTGTTTCAAATCCTTTAATTCTTGAATGGCTGTAACTTTTGCTTCAAAATTCTATGGAAGGACTCTGAGGATTTTTCAGACTATTTCCAACTCTGTGTATGATTTTTCGAGAGCTTTTGATTTGTATACGAGATTAGAAAGTCGTCCGTACATCTCTTTGACATATTCATCTTTGGTCATTGTGAAGTTCTTGTATTAGCTTCTAAGCATTTCCATGCGAGATTCCTTGACTTCAGATGTTCCTTCGTGAGTCACTTCTAGTGTGCGCTAGATTTCCTGCGCAGTTAGACAATGTGAGACACGATTAAATTCAATTTGATCCAATGAACAAACAATAGAATTCATGGCTTTATCATTAGCATTCTGTAGTTTATTTTCTAGATCTGTCCATTGATCCATTGGTTTATCTATTTCTTGAACAAATAAAGTGGTATGTGATTTATTCTCTTTGCTTTTCTAATTAGCTTGCTTGAACTCGATCTTGATTGGAATTGAATGATTATTCTTTGTTGTTTGAACTCGAATGATTTCGAAATGCCGATGATGTTAACAGTTAAATAGGGTTTAATCTCCTATAATTTCATTCGTATATTTTATATGAATTCGTTTGATAATTTTAAGCTTGGCCGTATGATTGTGATTGAACGTTGGCGATTATACTTGACTTGTTCAATTCGTATATTTTCTGATTGCTTGGTTATCACGGTTTTGGTTTCTGACTTGTTCAACTTCCTTGATTTCCATGGCTCTGACTTTGCTGATAATCTGGAAGTTTTGATTTTTATTATTGTCTGTTTTTTACTCTAACTTGATCGACCTCTACCTTGATTGACTTGTGGCTTGACATTGACTCTGTTCAATTTTGTGTTACATGCTACATCTTTTGACCCATGACTTCTTGCTGTGTTGATTGATTGTAGTCACCTGTTGGTTTTGTTGTATTGATTTAAAGCTGCTACCAGATGTTGCATTGCATCATGTGTATACATACATACATACATACATACATGTACGTATGTATATATGTGTATGTTAGCTTGCATTTTGAACTACTCTGGTTATCTGCACTATTACATAGATGTTGTGAGGTTTTGTGTACTTGTGGTCTTTGGTATTAGTGTAGCTTTTGGTCTAGTTGATGATACTGCATGTATATGTGTATGTGATGTTTTGGAGCTGCAGTCTTCATGTTTTGCAGTTTTGGGTTTCCAGTTTATGATTCTTGAATTACTTGTGTATATATGCACATGTTCTATTTCCTAGCATCACCCTTTGTATAATTGAGATTGTCGAACTGTTCTTTGCATATATACCTTGCTGAACCATTGAGTTTTGTAGAAACCTGGAACTGCTTCATTTTTTATCACTGTTCTGCTTGATACGTATTCATGTGCTTTGTTTGCATTGAGCTATTGTTTCACTGGTGCACTGACTTGAGTTTTATTCATGTGTACATTTGGATTGCACTTGTGTTGAATCCAACTTATAGCGTGGGTTTGACCTTATGCTCGTGTCGTGACTTTATTTATATTGTACTTGAGTTGAACCCGGCTTTTAATTGGGTTTGACCTTGTGCTCACCTGTCACTGTAATTTTATCAAGTGTACATTGGTGTGCACGGCCTTGTGGCATGTACAGTGATACACTGTGCATGTCACAAGCTGTTTGTGTATGATGAATTCAAATTTAAATGATGACAAACAACCTAAATAACCGAGGCAAATAATATTTTCAAAAATAACATTTTATTTTACACTACAAAAAATATTTCTTTTTCAATTTTACTGCATCGGTATTTATTTTGCAGATCGCTCAGATGCTGGATTCAATCTGGAATGGTGTTGAAGATTAATACGAGTGAATGAGTGATATGTAGTGTGGGGCAAATGTAAATGATAAATTATGATGTAATCAAAGTTGAATTATAATCAAGGATTGTGTGTGTATGTGTATATATATATATATTATATAGTGAGTGCTCAACTTTGTACTATTCAAAAGTTGTAATAAAATATTTTTTGAATAAATTATCTGTTTGAATTTAACTTCCGTGTCACTTATTTTATTCATCATATATTTATTTATTTATGTGAAAATAAAATAGTACATTAATAAATATATTTAAATGAATATATATATATATATATATATATATATATATCTGTGTGTGTGTGTGTGTTTATTATCATCAAACAAAAATCATATACTTGCATATTCAACAGGCCAGTCCTAATTCGCTGGGGGTCTATGTGAGGCTCTTGGTACATTATCTAGAGATGTACTGTATGGAAGGTCATCCCTTACCTTGTCATTATATGGAGTCCATGCTCCAATAAGTGCCTGACGGACTTAGTTGTGCCCAACTATGCTAGAACATGAGATGCAAGCATTCCAACTATATTCAATATTTATTTTAAACCCTAGACATTATTATAAGACCAATGTATTTCTTATAGATATGTTTTGGTTATCGTAAGTTAAAAACTCATCCATATTTATATGCAACGTGGTCTTACAAGACACCTTATCTTGAAAGGTTTTTCATAATGTTAAAATCTGCTTTAGGTCTGGTTCTCACGCTGGTTTATCAAACTTATCCGGGGTTATTTTATTATAATGCTCGGGTCAGCTCGAGATGTTTCAGATTTAGTTATGGAGGCTTTGAAGCTTCAGGGGACGATTCGGATGCCTTCAAGACGTATTCACGTATCTTTTTACTTCGCTAAATTTTCTAGTTTTGCATTTATCAGTAATTGTAAGGACTTGTTATTATAACTCTCCAGGCTGAAAATAGGTTTGATTTTGTGTATAATAAAGATGATTTTATTTTTGTAAAGTACTGTTGTATATTACATATTATTCATTACGATGTGAGATTATGTTCTGTCTTTTCTTTCTTTTCCAAAACAATCTGTCTTTCTGACATTTGGTTGCTCGGCACGTATCCCGTGAATGTATTAATGTCGACATCTGAGGATCGAAAAGGTATGTCATTAAATATGATTTGATGAAAGGTAATTGGATTAAAAAGATTTACATATATATGATAGTTCAAATGTAGTAAAAGCAATAAGACAAGGGATTGCGATTCAAGGTTATTAATGGTAGGGAGGTCAAAGTTATGTGTGTTGGATGTTAAAAACTAAAAGGGTTCAATGAAAAAAATGGCGGATCCAACTTCTTTCTCCTCTTTACCGCTCTTTCTCCATTTTTACCCTAATTTATTTAATTCACTCAATCCATTGTTAATCCAAGTGGATTTCCACTTTATTCCACCTTTGGCCCACCAAATAATACATCACCAGGTTGAATTATTGGACCACTAGAGAACAAAAATGGTACTGTTAAAATTATGTTGGAGCTCTTAATTCAAGTCGAGTTTTCATTCCAACTTTTGCTCCAAATGTAAGACGAATCACTTTGTTTTTAAGAAATTCGAATTGTTAAAAGCCAAGAAATTATGTTGTCAGTGTGGAATGGTAAATCATATGGCTAAGGAGTGTTAAAATAGTGTGCTCTATTTTGCTTGTAACCGATCTAATCATAGGCCAGCAAATTGTCTAGAAAGATTTGGAGATAGTAGGAGGAAGGGAAAGGAGGTAATAGTGAGGTAGAATTATAGTTCTGAGAGGACTATAGAGAAGGAGAGGAAAGATTTGGGTAATGTAATTACTAACTCAAAAACTCTTTGTATTTGACTTGATAATGCAGATACATTTGCTAAAGCTTATAAGAAGTGTAGAAAATGGGTTATGATTACTATTATTAAGGGTGAATTTACCATTAAAGAACCATTTGATCTTCTAACCCATCACTTTAGTGATTTAAATGGGAAATTAATAAGTATTATTAGGAATTTTAGGTGCTTTTCCCTAGTTTTAGTTTGGCATGAATTTGTTTAAGAAGGCTTTTAGATTGAGGTTGTGGAGTTTGAATGAAGGGAATGCGACTAGGAAGTTTGATTCTAAGGTTTGATTGAGGTTGACAAATTTATCTGATGTTTGTTGGTATCCTAATCTTTTAGCTGATGTTCTTTGCGGTATAGGGTTCTTAGTGAATATGGATATAGGAGAGGGAAAGAATTTGATTATTCTTATTTGAATGTTAAGATTAATAGGGATGAAAATTTTCTTTACCAAGCACACAAGAAATTTCTATGGGTGATGTGAGATATATTGTCAATGTCCAGTAGACATCAGTAGCTAATGATGTTGATATTGATCAATGGAATACTATGTATTTTAGGATTGATATAAGAAAATACTAGAGGAGAAAACCAATAGTGCTTACTAATAATGATTTGATAGATTAGGAAGTGAATGAAAATCAAGTGGTTGTACACTTATGTGGTTGATGAAAGTTGAATTAAGGAGACTCCTAAATTGGCGATGAGAAAGGAGGCCGATAAGAAGAGTGAGGAGGATATAGGGGTTCATGTTGCTAATCATTTTAATATTCTTGATCAAATGACTATCGATGATGTTGAGAGTGACTCAAATGATGCTAATGCTTTAGTAATTCAAGCTGACAACTCTGCTAAAGTCAGAAATTCTTGAACCAGTTTCAATGGTGGATTCATCTATTTTTGACTTATGTAGAGATGGTAGATTGAATAAAGAACCTTTTGAGACTATAGTGGTTGTATCCGGTGATAATTTTAATGCTAGTGGTGAAGCTGGAGAAAATGTGAATAATATTAGAAGACGTGCAAGGCACCTTGGTAAAGTGGGAAGTATCTTAATGTTTGCACCGGAAATGGGAACAAACACTCAATAGAAACTATGAAGAAAAATAAATGAAGAATTTAAAATGAATACAAAGGATAATAATAAGAAAATAGCAGTAAATTGGAAAAATAACACGCATACAATGATTTATAGTGGTTCGACGTTGTTAGCCTGCGTCTACATTGAACGGATTGCTTTATTAATCACTTTATAAACTGAGTACAATAGGGATCGGATGAAAATCCTTAGTTACGAAAGGGTATAAAGCAACTAGCCGCGTAAAAGTTCCGAAAATAAACAACCAAGCCTGTATTTGGAGACGAAGATGGCCAAATATCTCCCTGAAAATTCGGCAGAAGGACTTCGAAACCATATGTACCCACAAGAGGGATCCCATAGCCCAATTTCCAAAGAAGAGGGATCGGTACCGATTCCTACTTTGGTGCAATTTTAGGGTGTGTTCCTGTGGTAGCTCCGTCATGGTAAAATATGCTTAGCCCCCAAATTTCATGCCAATTGGATCAGTAGAACTCGAGTTATTACTTGATCTTTGCTCCAATATAGGTTGCTTGATGATTCCTACCGATCCCTTTCAAGAGAAGAATGTCGATCCCTCAAACTTCATCATCTTGAGGTGCGATCCCTAGGGTGGGCTCCTTAGGGCCTCTATACCTTTTTCACAAAATTTCGTATGTATTAGACTTATGGATCGTTAGATGTTAATTGTTTTCTATTAAAATGCTCTTATTCCCTGAGACATACTGATCCCTATGATGGAAGCCAATTTATATCGATCTCTTCTATATATTGAACAATATTTCGTACTTCGAACATTCTGCCTTGCAAATCCATCAATTCTATTACTTCAACTTCGTGTTATCATCTGTACTTGACTTCTGGGCCCCACAACCATCACTCTAGACTCATCGGTCTTAATAGCAGTCGAATCTAACTTATGCAATCAATTCAATATAGCCAGGTCAAAATGCCGGATAACACTTGCCTCGTAAAGTACACCTTGTGCCGAACATGATGTGCTTTGAACCGAGGCAAGTTAGAGTCATCGAAAAGAAACTCGTCTAGTTTTGTGAATAATCATTGTCCCGCTATCGAATTAATTTCCTAAAGTATTGTATCCCTCTTTGTCCGTCATGATGCTTGGTCGATTTTCGATAGTATAAATACAGGGTTATATTCTATCAGTTGATATGTAAGTCTGATTCCATAAGACTAATAAGCTTTGGTTATCTATTCCATCCTCAAACTTGAAGGTTTTTATTTCAATTTCCGTCGATTTTAAAAATTGAACTTTTTGACCGTACACTGCACATTCAGATACACGTTCTTGTCGTTGGCTCCCGGACATGTTCATATGTTCATGGGTCGTCGCCAATTTTCAAGTAAGATACAATTTCATTGCATTTTGAATACGTGCTTTGAATAATTCCCATGCCAATGTTTGTTTGCATACATGCTCATAATCGATCCCTCTTCTTTTCTTCTTTCTTTCTTTTTTTCTTTGTTTTTAAAAAAAATTGTTCGTAGCGATTGACATATGTTTAGCCGATTCCTCCTCCTTTTTTGTAAAATCCCCCTACTTGGAGGCCCAAAGCTAACTGCTACGGATGTTGTAGCATCCATAGTTATTAATCCTCGACGACCAAATACGGTGGTTCTAGATACATTGATACACGGATCACAAGAATATGGAAGAATTTTAACAAGTCAAAACACATTTCAATATTCCATTCAAAACATTTCATGTTCATTACATAATCCCACAAATGTTGACCATGTTCGGAGAAATATAATTATTACACATATGCCAAGAGCGACATACGAAGATGCCCCCTTGGTTGATCAGAGTATATAGTAAGGCAACAAAACAATTCTGCCTTTACATCCAATGTACACAGCGGAAAACGATAACTCAAAATAATTAGAATGCCTCATCCATGTCTTCGGAAGCTTTATTCGTCTAAGAAGAAAACCTGAAAACCTTAAACCTCAAACTACCCAAAATCAATTGAGTACCCGAGAGTTTAAGGGGAACAAAAACTTTGAGTCAGACGTAATGCCTGGTATGAATAATAATCTAACATCTCAACCGTTTAGATATCTAGTGAGACCACGCTGCTTAGCGAAATAAGTTTTCCCCTTACTAGTATCCTAAAACCTTTATAAAACCATATATTGTACTCTTGCATCCATAATGGTTAGAAATATAGCCTTTTAAACATTATGATGATATGCATACATATAAACAGTTTGGATTTCCAATCTCCAGTTTAATTGACTCCCTGGCATATTATAGTTTCTATGATGCAATGCATACATATAATTTGTTTTCATGGGCTTACTAATAACCTAATTCCATATCTCATGGACTCCCCGTCCTATTTTATAGTTTTAATGGGTTCATTAAGAACCTATTAGCCCCTTCCAATTAACTTAGTTAATTCATGTGTTCCTCTGAACCTATTGGTGATTTCAATAACTCACTTCTTATCCTAGTTTTCATGGGTTGACTAGGAACATATTGATGCCTCCAATAACTTCTTTCCTTATCCTAGTTTTCATGGATTGACAAGGAACCTATTGACTAATGTCAATACTTAATCCGGATATAGTTTTGATAGGTTCACTACAAACCAATTGGCCTTTGCCAACCATCCTTAGTGCATAGTTTTCATGGGATCACTATGAACCTAGTGTTTGCCCCCAATAACTTCCAAATCAAAGTTTTCATGGGTTTACTATAAACCTATCTTCCAGACAACTTCAAGGTTTAAGCATCCTATATTCTAGTCTTCCTGACTTCCAAGATGCATTTCTACTCATTCGGGAGTTCAATCAAATTATATTCAGTATTGGGTTAACCTAGCTGATTCTTCTACCCTTATCCCAAAAATGCAGTTATGGGTCCATTATAATGTGAATATATGCATGTATGTATGTGCACTTGAAGAATCCAACTTAATAACAAAACAATACCACCCTTGTGGGTTTAATGTCCGTGAAATACTTTTCATAAAACATGGTTAATCGCTTTAACCCATAATTTTATCAAGGAAACACTTCTTCAAATTTACATAATTAAAATCTTTTTATAACCCCTTTATTTAGCCATGATTTTTTCCTTTAATAACGAGTTTGGGTTATAAAGCCTTTCGAAACCTTGCTTTCAACCTCATTGGATGACTCCTACGAACCATCTTTAAAACATTAGGATTCTGCCTTAAAAATACTTTAAAACCTTTCTTTCAAAATCTTTCGATTGTATTAAAGTATTAAGAATTAACTTTAGAAGCATAGCTTCGAAACCATTTGAAAGTACCCCTTTAGAAAACATTGAAAGTCACCTTTCAAAACCATTGAAGGTTACCCTTTTGAAACCATTGGGTTATATTTAAACCATCATCTTGGGTTGAGTGAATAAAAGCAAAAGCATCTCTATCGAAACCATTCTCTATCTCATAAAAGTATTGGTGAAAACATGATGGTGTCGAAAGCATCCTTTTGCAAGCATAAAACATCTGGGTAAAACATTTGAAAGTTGGCTTCGCAACCCTTTCTGAAAGCTATAGAAAGTGGCTTATATTTAGAAAAACACAATGTACCTTTCGATGGCATTGGTATCTTCAATACCATCGAAAGGTTTATAGTTACAGAAGGGTTTCTACTTGGTCGAAACTACCCCTTCCGAAAGCTTCAATTCAAAAATTAAGTAACTTCTTTGGAAGCTACTTCTTTAAAAAGGCGGTAACTCTCCTTCAAAAGCCTGTTTTAAAATACCCTTTCGCAAGCATTGGTTTCGACTCCTTCGAAACCTCTTTGTAAACAGGCAAGCGCTTTTCTTTAGAAACCAAACAAAATAGAGGAATCAACCCCTTCCGAAGCCATGTTCGACACCCTACCTTCCGCCTTTCTCCAATCCACCACGTACCAACTAAGTGATACCTTATGTATTAGTTTCGACCCGATAGGTTTCAATCTGATTAGTGGTGGAAGGTCTGAGTCGAACGGTCCTTTCGAAAGTGGCGGAACCTACTTTTCTAAGTAAAAAGGCAGTTTTTACCAAATAAAGTAATCTTTTTGTAACTAACTTGCCCACCTGTAAATACTTGATTGGTCGCCTTAAACTTTCAAATTACTTTACAAATATTTAATGCATTTTCTTAGATCTAAAACCTTGAATACATTTACAAATAAGCCATTCCCATTAAACTTAATTAAATCAATTAGGTCCTCCTTTCAAAATAATTTAATTCCCATGATAAATCTCTTAATAAAAATCCTCATAAATTCCAGAAATTCACTTTAATCATGTTATCTAACATATCAAAATTTCAAACCCAAATTCTTAATATAATTTCTGAAATAAATTAATAAGTCCAATTAACCATATTTTACTTTGAAAATTCATGTTAATTCTCCTCGGCTTGGAAAATTATAAAAATTGAAATCCAACTGCAAAATAATGCTCTTTACAACATATAATTTTTCTAAGGCATTTAAAAATCATTTAACCTCTTATTTACCCCAAAACCGTACATACTTATAATATAAACCATTTGATTAAATCAAACATATTATGAATCCAAGCATATCATCAAAAATTGTCAAATTAGATTTATCCTTAAATTCGAAAATCAATGATCATGTAAAAACCAAAATAGAGATGTAATGATTATCATTCACCTTAGATTGGATAAGGAAATTGGAGAATGTTTGAGATAGATTCTTCTAGCTTGAATCCTAAGCTTAAATTTTGAATTTCCTCTTCTCTTCTTCCTCCTAATGGTCGGCCTGATTTTCTCTTTCTTTCGTTTGTTTTTCTCATGATAAAATGAACGTGAATGGTATAGGGATAATATTATAAAGGTAGAAATATGGGCAGCAATAACCCTAATGCCCCTATTTTATTAATTAGTTAACATTTAACCATTTATAACCCATTCATTTTAATTAAGCACGACCACTAACTTCATTTACCAACCTCAATCCCCTTATCACTCTACATTATTCTAATTAAATCTCTTGAATAATGTTATTAAAATTAGGGGTGTTGCATTTTTCTTTTTATGTTTGAAAAGATCGACATATTTCTAGCAGATCCCTCTCTCTTATTTTTTTAAATGCATGGTCATAGGGATCAGTATCTTCTTAGTTGATCCCTCTCCCCTTCACTTCGAGTCGAAACCATGGGCCAATGCCCTCGTCCCCATAGATAAACTAACATTCCTCCTTTCCATCCTTACTTATTTCATTTCCCTACCACCCCTCAAAATACCGAACCTTCCTCATTCCTTTGTTAAAACTGATCCCACCTTTCCTACTTCTTCCTTTAACTTTGAAAAGAAATATTTCTATAGTTAAAATTTTCCTTACAAACCCACTTCCCCTTACCTTCCATCTCGATTATCTCTAAGCCATTTTCCACTATGTATAACATATATCATACATATATAGGTTTTCTAGTTTTTAGCTTTTGATTTTATGATGAGATGATGGATTCCATGCCATCGACAACTAGGGTGGAGCTTGATGCGATGATGAAATGATGGCCGAAGTTGCTTGGAGGAGATGAAATATGGGATATGGAAGGGTCCAATAGAGTAGAAAAGGAGGAGGATGAAAAGAATTCACGACATAGGGTTCGATCGAGTAAGTTGAAGGGTAACATGTTAGGTAAAGGAGGGATCAGTTTTTTTGGTTAAATAGGAGAGATCGACAGTGGAAATTTGGTGAAAGGTTGAAAATAGTGAAGTAGAGGGATCGGTGGAATTGATTGGCGTGGTAGGATTGGCATTTTTATTAGAGAAAGGGGTCGTCATCTTTTATTTGGAGAGATGGATCGGTTGTAATGCTCTGGGATAGGGATTAGTAAACAGGGATCGACATATAGGTATCGGCTAAATCTAGTCTTCAAATTGAACTTGAAAACCAATACATAATCACTTGTTCAAAAATCTAAACTTATCTCATCTTGATGAACCTGAACATATGACAATTGCGAACAACGGGACTTGCATATCCACTGAGGAACCTGAAATTGAACGACCAAATCCATGGGACTTAGAACATGGACTAAAACTTAACATATGGACTTTAATAATGGATTTCACACTTCGAGATGCCGATGGTCGATCTCAAAGCTTACACAATCGATCAATCTATTTACCTGTTGAGACGGTCAGCGATGACGGTCACTCTGGTCGAAATTCAAAGTTTCATTATTTACTTTGTTTTGTTTTATCTTAAGCTGCTTATCTTTGCATTACACGACATTGCACCACACTAGATTACACTTAACATGGGGGACATGTAGAAATTTCTAATCTCGATTATCTATTGAATATAGTTGATATAGACTTCAGACGTTTAGAGCTTCTAGCTGCAATGTCTTTCAGACCAGTCTCGCAATATAGTAATCCCAAAGCTGAGTCAAGTTCCGTAAAAATATCTGGCAGGCTTTCACTGGTCGTCAAGATGAACAACTAGAAGTTTTTGGCCTGTCGGCCGACCTTTTTTCAAACATTCCCGACCTTTCGACAGAAGATATAAGTTCCCCTATGCTGTAGAAGGCGCTATATTCTTAGATGATCCAATAGATTCCCAAGCCTCCAGAATTGATGAGGCTGCTCTTTGCAGATTATGTTCTAGACAAAAAATTCTATTCGAAAAGGTTTTGATTCCTTCGATAAACGATAGGGCTCACGTGCCCTTGGAGGGGTATACTGCACGCAATAAGTTCAAACATTGGGCCGGATGTGTGCCGCCCTTCAATTCTTTTGTCTGAGAGATGCTAAAATACCTCGGGATAGCTCCTACTCAACTACACCCGAACAACTATGCCTTTTTCCCCGGCACTTTCTTACTATTTATGAATGTCATGTTCCGCCGACCAACTCCTGAGGGCATTAGATTTACTTACAACTTCAAACGATGGATAGAGAGTTTTTCCTACATTTTCCTTGAGCCTTCTCCCAAATGTCAAGTCTTAGTGGGTGCTTGGAACAAACTTAGTCTCTTCAAACACGGATGGTTTTTTGTCCGATGTTCGCTTGGCTTTACAAGATGATGGTTGGAAGGAAGTAGGTGTCGTCTTTGCTCTATTATCAAATTCTTTAACCCAGATCATAACTGAATTAACTAACATTTTGAAAATCTACAGGTGTCCGTCCACGTCTAGAGGGCGATAGTTTTTCACGGGCGATCTCTGCAATTTGTGCCACTCTTGTCGAAGACAGGGACTTTAGACTTCTTATAACCGATGAATGGTTATCTCTATTTGGATTGTTGAAGGAAGGTCATAGCATTGGGCTTTTAGGAAGGTTGCGCTACCAGGATATGTTACAGAACAAGAAGGTGACATTAATAACCTGTATCATGGCCTGGTCGAGGGAGCTCAAGATGACGTCGAAGAAGGCAAAATTAGGGGTGTCGAGACCAACGAGCCTAGCGATGTTGATGTGGGTCCAAGCAACGTGCCCGTGGTCGAACCGTCACAAGGCACACAACCTCACATGCCAGCTAAGAGAAGAAAGAAGCTTGAATATAAGCTCCGTAGGAGGAAAACTGCTAAGGAGCCTGAGTTTGTTATCACTTTCGTCGATGAAGAGTCATCATCCCAATGTTTAGAAAGCTCGATGAAAGGGTTTTCAAATCTCCAAATCGCTGATGACATCATGACTTATGACTTCCCCAACATCAGTATTGAGGGGCTAAATTCTTCCACCAGAAGTGGTGATGGCATTCTTCCTACCAGTAAAGGAGAGAAAACTCCTATGAGCAAGGCTGCAGCTACTGGTTCGTCTGGAGGACACTAGGACACTCACAATCACATGCAATTCACCACATGATCTCCATCTATCTTCATATAATGGCCACTTACACATTTTTGTTTGGTTTTTGCAGGTGTGATGTCTCAATCCCGAGCTTTTGATTGCTTGAGGGGCTCCTCGACGTAATATAGATCTAAATATGATCTAGAATCGGGTAGGCGCAGAGAATGGGATGGCGACCGAGAAAGAATCGTCGTTTAAGGGAATCTTCATCTTCCAAGCAAAAGTCACAGTCTCGGTCATCCCATCAGGAAGTTCAACCTAATCTTCCCATGCACAGTGGCGATCAGACCTCTTTCCATGGTCCCCAAGTTGCCATACCACCTATGTAGTACTCCAGTTCCTCCCGCTCCAAGCAGTCCCAGAACTGCAGGTCGACCAAACATCCAATTGTCGCTTCTGATCCATCTTCGCCTACTGCGGCACCTGAAGCTTCTACAACAGAAAAATTGACTGAAGATAAGGTCATTTTCCTAAAGATTTATTTTGGCAGGCTTAAGTTCCTCTCCTCCATTCATACAATCCCAGGGAATGTTAAGGCAAGTTCTCTCGCATGCATCAATGATGTTTTTGTTCGACATGAATCATTCTAACTTAGCAGAGAAGATATCCAAGGTGTCTATCGAGGGACAGCATGAAATTGATCGTCTCAAGCTAGAAGTAATCCATGATAAAGATAAAATTAACTAAAATAGTAAGATCTCGGATTTTAGGTGAAGCTGGCCAAGGCAGAAAAAAGTGATAAGGAAATAGCCGAAGCGGCGAGTCATTTAGAAGCTGACCACAAAAAGGAACTCGATGCTGCCTTCAACCGCAGCGATGCGCTTGCTTTAGAAAAAATACTTGCAAAAGGAGAAAAAAATTGGTCCCCATGTTAAGGAGCTTGAAGAACTTCTTAAGAAGGAGAGGAAAGCTAAAATTGAAGCTCAAAAGGAATCACAAAGATATTGCGAAGAGGTCGTTGAAGCTCGGACTTTGAAGAATAAGCTTTGTCAGCAACTCACTCAAATTAAAGTCCTCAAAGAAGAGGCGAGGGAAGCGAGCTGCAATAAGATGAGAGAACAGATCAAGATCCAGGTAGAGGATGCCAAGGAAGCTGGTCGAAATGAAATTAAAGGCATGTTCGATCCCCTGATCATTGAATATAATGCTAAAATCTTATCCACCGCGATCTGAGATTTCTTAGTGAGGGTTATCTTGAGTTGCTTGTCGAGGCCAGGAAGTACATTGATGAAATGAAAAAAGAACCTCGACGAAGCTGATTTAGACAAAGAGAAACTAATATAGGAGATACTCCATGAGGATGAGCCTCTAGACCTTATTGTCGTGAGACTTTGATATTTTGGCATTCTTGCACCTTTCGACAAAGGGAAAAACACTGCCGAGTATTTAGAGTCTGATCCCAAAGGCCCTCCTTTTCAAGCAGCCAGAGCGTTTGCTTCTCTTGGCCTAGGACAGGATCTAAGCTATGATCTGAAAAAACCTGGTTATCAATCTAAGGTAATAACCCCGATTCTAGGAAGGGGACTCCAGTGACAACTGAGATCAGCCGAACGCAGATTAGATTTATTTCTTCATGTCTAATTTTCATGGGTTTATCTTCTTATTTCCACGAGTCTATGGATCTTTCAGGCCCCAGCCAAACTCCAAAAAGTAGGACCGCCGGGGAGCAACAATCAACATCAACTGAAATTAAAACGGCTATCAATGCTCTAGGACCTACGCTCAATTTATCGGAGCGCTTGATGATAATAAAGATGAAGACTCACCATTGGCTGATGAGCCGGATAACATTGTAATTACTAGCACCAGTGAACATAACAATGAGCTCAGCTTAAAAGAGCACATCGAGAGGGAGGAATTATTGAAGAAAAAAGCTAAGGCTGAACCTGCTGACATGGACATTGACGTTCCAAATCTCATTCCACTACAAGTCATCCCACCTAGCGGGTCGGTTCCCCAAGAACTCCCACCATCCTCTGAAAGTTGTCCTGCCAAGGGTGGCAAAGGTTTAAGGAAAAGGATAGGCAGAAGTTCGGGTGGTAGTACTCCTAAGAGATCCAGAAAGGATAAAGGGTAGAAGAAATAGTCATCACTCCAACTTTGTCTGTGTATAGTTTACATAATTGTTTTTCTCTTTTATTGGCCATGATTGTGCGGGTGTGTCCCCTGTTTTTGAATAAACTTGTATCACTATTTTTGAAGTTTATTATGTAAATAAAAGTTCTTTGGTTTCTATCAAACATTTATGTGAATTTTTTATTTAAGAGGTCGAGCTATTAATTTCCATTCAATGTACTTGCACTTCATTGCTCGTTACTTTGGATGATAATTTGTTAATTCTATCCCAAGGCCTCCATGTGTTCATGGTCTTGAGTCATACCAAACAAGGGGATTGAGCCTAAATGTCACGCTATTGGATTCAGCAGTTTAAATGATTATACTCATGCCCCTAGTCTTGGGTTACTGGAGTTAAACGGTGGATGGTCGAACTCCATCCTTTAGGAGTTTATACTCCTTCCGTCGGTTTTAGGCCAGAGTTCACGGAATAGTGAGTGGCTGAAGCACGCTCTTCTATTTGTTTATACTCATATTGCACTCTGGGGATAAGACATAGTTAGTTGGTGGTCGAATCGCACCTTATTTGCATTTACTTTGGTCCACACTTTGGAGACTTAGAGTTGTTTTGGAAAATCATCGGATCGTACTTTCCTTACTAGGCTGATTACCCCCAAGTTCGAGGGTTAACTTAGTGAGCGAACGTTCGTCTCACGATCGTTTTTGGTTCATATTTGTTCCATCATTCAATAGGGATTAAGTTGGCCATTGGATGGTCGAACCACATCCATTCCTCGTTAGGCATTCTATCCATCAGGTTGTGAGTGCGAATCATCAAACGAACTGTCAGACCATTCTCATTTCGTTTAGTTCAATTGCAAACTTATGTAATTGGCTAGTTCCAAACTCTGGGAACCAACTTGGATATGTCAATATTATTTAGTCTGGTATCGTAACTGATATATAATGCTACAGCAAACACCGACATGAAGGAAATTCAAAACTTTATTTGCCACATGGAAAGAAATGACATAATACATATCTTTGAAAATCAAATGCTAAATCAAATCCTAAAACTAAATATAGCTGAATGAAAAAGAAATAAATTAAGTGAAATAGCATCGTAAATGATTGTTATTCCATGCCTTTGGGAGTGCGATGCTATCAACAGTCGCTAGCTTGAAAGTTCCCTCTCTAAGCCTCTGTTCAATGACATATGGTTCTTCCCAAGTAGGATTCATATGCGACGGGACAGGAAAAACCCGTTTCAATATGAGATTTCCGATTTCAAAGGTTCTAGGTCGGACTTTAGTGTTGTAGTATCAAGCGACTCGGCGTCGGTGCACAGCTGCCCTCAAATCAGCTTCTTCATGCTTCTCATCTACAAAGTCTAGAGAGTCCAAGAGGATATATTTATTCATTCGAGGATCATAGTAGGTCACTCGATGAGAAGGAACTTCGAGTTCAATAGGAATAACGTCTTTGGAACCGTAAGCAAGGGTGAATGGAATATGGCCACTCATGGACTTGTGGATGGTCCTATAAGCCCAGAGTGTTGTCGAGAGTTCATTTACCTACTTGCCTCTGACTTCTCCAAATGGTTCTTCAGAATGGACTTTATGATTTTGTTTACAGCTTCAACTTGTCCATTGGCTTAAGGGTGAGCGACTGTTGCAAATCTCTTTTCAATATGATGCCGATGACCGAAGTCTTTGAATTCAGCACTGTCGAATTGAGTCCCATTGTCTGTTAGAATAGTTCATGAAATTCCTAAACGACAGATGATGTTTCTGAACGATGAAGTTGATTGCTTTCTTTATTGTGATCGTAGCTAATGGTTTCGCTTCGGCCCACTTGGTGAAGCAATCAACTGTGATGATGGCGTACTTCGCACTACCTTTAGAGATTTTTAAGGAACAAATAATATCTATGTCCAATATGGAAAACGACTATGGACTGACCATTTATGTAATTTCCATCAGCGGAGCTCTTGGAACTTTTACATATATTTAGCACTTATCGCATCGTCTTGCATATATCTAGTAACGGAGTATTTTCTTTGCTAAAGTCCCCCCCCCCCCTGAATGTGATCACCGCATTATCCTTCATGAAATTCTTTTATGACTTAGTTTACTTCATCATGAGCGATACAACGAAGCAAGGGAACAAAAAAAAACTTTCTGTACATAACTCCTTCCTGTATGATATATCATGAAACTTTATGAAGGACTTATCATTTTTCATTCCTTCATTTGGGAAGGATTCCTTATAACAAATAATCTTTAATCGGAGTCACCCACTACTCCTTCTCAGGATCCATCTACAGTACCTGGTCGATCTCCATGGGGCTTATGCTCGTAGCATTTAATACTTTGAATGGAACCAAGCCCATCGGTTACGCATCCCCAGAGCTAGCCAACTTTGCTAATGAATCAGCCTCTTTGTTTTGATATCGAGGAATGTGCGTAATATCATATTACACAAAGTTAACCAATAATGCTTGGACTTGAGTAAGGTATGGAGCAAGTTGTTTTCCTTTAGCTTCGTAATCTCCCTGACCTAGTATACTACCAATTGTGAGTCACAAAAGATTTCAATAGACTTTATTCCCAGTTCTCTAGCAGGTTTAAGTCCAGCAATCAGAGCCTCATACTCAGCTTCATTGTTTGCTGTAGGAAAATCAAGCTGAAAGCATAGAAAATTGACCGATCTTTGGGAGTTACAAGAACAATTCCAGCCCTAGAACAACGATCATTGGATGCTCCATCTGTATACAACTTGCACTGTATAGTAGGGGTTTCATTGCTCTTCAGGAAATCATCCCATGTAGTAAATTCTGCTATAAAGTCCGCCAGTGCCTGACCCTGGATAGCCCTCTGAGGAAGACAAGTGATGTCGAATTGGCTAAGTTCAATATTCCACTTGAGTAACCTTCCAGATGTCTCAAGTCGCTATAGGACCTGTCGTAACGGCTGGTCAGTGTAAACATTGATAGGATGTGCCTGAAAGTAAGGGCAAAGCTTTCCTAAAGCAATTAGAAGGCAATATGCAAGTTCTCTATCTTTGGATAGTTCCTTTTAGCTCCGATCAATCGCTAGCTAACATAATAGACAGGTCTCTGGATTCATTCTCTTCTCGGAGCAATGCGGCATTCTAGCGTGTACCAACACGGCTAAGTAGATATATAAATCTTCATGATCCATCGACTTTGACAAGATGGGAGGTCCCTCCAAGTGGTTCATCGAAGTTTGGAATGCATCTTTCCAATCCTGTATCCATTCGAAATTCCTTTTTCCTCTTCTAATCAAGTCAAAGAAAGGAATGCATTTATCGATAGCTCTAGAAATAAATTGGTTTAGAGCGGCAACCTTCCCATTCAGGCTTGGTACTTGTTTGATAGTATTTGGCACTTGGATATTGCAAATAGCTTGGATCTTCTTAGGATTAGCTTCGATTTTGTGGCATTAACCATAAAAACCAAAAACCTTCTTGATGTAATGCCAAAAGAACACTTCAGAGGATTAATCTTCATTTTATAATGTCGGAGGATGTCGAACTTTTCTGCTAAATCTCTAATGTGGTCGCCAGACTATCGTGACTTCACGAGCATATAATCCAACATCAGTAATGAAGCTGGTGTGCTTTGGATCATAATGTGCATCGAGATCTGGTTATATCCTGAGTATGCATCCGTGAAAGATAGTAACTCATGTCCCGCGGTTGAGTCCACCAATTGGTGATCCTTGGAAGGTGAAAGTTGTCTTCGGGCATGCCTTGTTCAAGTTCGAGTAATCAAGCATGTCCGCCATTTATCATTTGCTTTTCTCGCAAGTACAAGATTAGATACCAACTTAGGGTAGAGAGTATCACGAACAAACTCATTATTTTTGAGCTTATCCACCTCCTATTTAAGAGCGGTAGATCTCTCCAGATCCATGTCACGCCTTTTTTGTTTCACAGGGACATGCCTCGGGTCGATATTCAATGCATGGCTCGCAATAACTGAAGAGATCCCACACATGTCAAAGAGAGTCTAAGTGAACACGTCGAGATTCGTTTGGAAAAATCCAGCAAGTTCTTTCATCATCGGGGAGCTGAGCTGTGATCTAATCTTCAGGACCTATTATGGGTCGTCATAGCTGACTATGATGTTAATCGTCAACTCAGCTAGTACAACCTTGGTCTCCTTGGGCTCCTCCTCATCATCTCTTAGATCTATGTCTCTATAGAACCGACTGTGGCGCCCGAACTAAGGCTCGGGTGCTGGTTGTCAATCTTCAGTGGCTTGGATGCGAACAAACTTGTCCACAACCTTACCCTATTCCTTTTGTTGAGCATCTCCCAATTCAGCTACATAATAGGCATGTCCGATCGTCTGATCACCATAAACAACTCCAACACCGTTATCACCAAAAAAGCATTGTATGGAGAGTGACCACCCAAAATAAAAAAAAGGCAAAATCTGCATTCTCCTATAGTCACCTTCTCCTAACTCCACGGGCAATTCAACATAACCACCAGCTTTAGTGGCAGCACTACTAAAGCCATGAATGCATGCTTTAGACAGTTTCAACTCTTTGGCTTCCATCCTCATCTGATTATAAGCTTTTTTGAAAATTATATTTACGTAACTTCCACAATCAACCAATATCCTTCATACTAATGCAGGGCTGATCATGGCCAAAATGACCATTGGGTTGAACATTGGAGCCTCCACCTTGTCTGCATCTCTGTTTCTAGACACAATATCATCTGCCATTATACATTGCAATTTGCCAGAGATCCATCTTCTATACTCGAGCAACATTCAAAATTCACATGCTAAATCACACTAGCATAGCGCTCCATCTCATGCCAACTCTTATCTGCCAAATGTGGTCCTTCGACTATTGTATTGATTGCCAATCTTTCGCCAGTCTGCACAGGTTCCTTAGCCCTATATGGTGCTTCTCCTCGATTGGGGACACTTGCTCGCCATTCTATAAAGTTTTTACGAACTGCTATTACTTTCTTTCTTGAATCAGTTTTTGGATAATATCCTGGAGATGCCTGCATTCATTTGTGTAATGGCCATAACATTCATGAAACCGACAATATTTTTTAGTCTATTTCTGCTTCTTCATTGATTCTTTCGGAGGTGGCCTCCTATACTACATGGTATTGTAGGTAGAAAAATAGATATTCTCTAGTGATGTATTCAGTGGTGTGTAACTATCATACATTAGTATTTTAGGTTTTCCTCTTCCAAAATCCCTCTTTCATTCCTAGCTCATATCTTCACCTTTCTTTATTGATTTGGTTTGTTCAGGGCATTCACTTGAACTTTTCCAAAGCTATCGTTAGACTGATTTACTACAATATTACTCTATACTCCCTCTCCACTTGGTCCCGCTATATTCTTCTTCCTAGAGTATCTGGCTTCCTCCTTCTTTAAGTACTGAGCCGGCTTTGCGTAAAAGCACTCCAACATTACGGGTGTCTTGCCAGCTAACCGATCACCAAAACTAGACTTTGGATCAATTCCTCTTGTTACGACCATCAATATTACATGGTCATTCGAATTACTGATTTCTATGACAGCTATATGGAATCTCTCTAAGTAATCTTTTAGTGATTCTCTTGAAGCCTGATCACACTAGATGGGGACATTACATCTTTAGGGCGAGTTGCATGCATACAAAACTGCTCGACAAATCTTATTGCCAAATCTAAAGATCGACCATAGGGGTAACCTTATAAACCACATTATTGCTATTCCAGATAGAGTTATGGGAAAACATCTACACTTGATTCCATCATCTTCTTGTACGGAATCCATCAGCCATTCATATCCACGATGTGCTTTCTAGGGTCAGTTTTTCCTTGTAGGTAGGCATCGACAGTATGTTGAACCTCTTTGGATACTTTGCATGTAGAACATTATCAATGAACGGGTATATCTCCTTGAGAATCCCCAATCATCATTGATCAAGCCTTGGCTCTCTCTCTCACTAACTGTCTAACCATAGCCGATAAGTCCAACGTTTGGATAGTTGGTGCCAAGCGGGGGTCGTGTTCCACCTCATGTGAATGGTCCGGTCGATGTCTACGGGCCATCCAACCCTTCTTGGTTTAACATCTTTCTGGTGTGTATCATGTAAATTCACTTCATCATCATTCCGGGGACGCAATTGATCAATATTCAACTGAACTCCATCATCCAAATCAACCGCAGCTGCTCCAGTTTGAATTCCAGCATGTATAGGTAAGTTCCCTGCTCTAGAGGAGTGATTAGTACCAATCCCTATGGAGAGATCGACACCGATCGGTCCTGCCAGACTAGGAAAGTTTCCATGTTGACGTGCCAAAGTTTCTTCATGATATCCATTTATTTAGCGACGCCTGTGTTTGTGATACTCATCCGATAAACTAGAACTCACCGACATTGAGTAAGGAGTAGGGTCCCTCCTAGCTTTCCCTCATTATTGCTGACTGAATTGGTTCATTAGGTAGATATTGGCTTGGATCTATTGATTTAATTGTCGATGGCTATCCACTAGCTCTCTCATTCGATCCTAGAATTTAACTGTTGTAATGGAATCATCCAGATTCTGGACTTCAACTAGATCGGCATTCACATCCATTGATTGACTGCTCGAGCCTCCTTGTTGGATGCTAGCATTCTCGTTTCCTTCAACGTTTTGAGAAGTAGATCTAGTGTTCCTCACCAATGTTGATAGCTTTGCTTAGATGTTCTCAAATTTGAATAGAAAGAGCAAACTTCCTAAAGATAATTGTGGATCTCCTTTGGGGGATTTATGCAATCCAATAGTAACAAAAGGATCCTAATAAGCTGAGAATCAAGGATCTCAGTAAAAGCACAAAAATGTTTGCACCAAAAATTGACATAAACATCCAATAGAAACTTTAAAGAGAAACAAATGAAGAATATTAAATGAAAACATAGGATAATAACAAGAAAATAGCAGTAAATCGAAAACATAACATGCGTACAACGATTTATAGTGGTTCGATGTCATTTGCCTACATCCACTATGAATAGATTGCTTTATTAGTCACTTTATAAACTAAGTACAATAGGGAATCAGACGAAAATCCTTAGTTACAAAAGAGTATAAAGCAACTAGGCGCATAAAAGTCTTGAAAACGAGCAACTATGCTTGTATTTATAGACGAAGATGGCCAAATATCTACCTGAAAATTCGACAGAAGGACCTTTAGAACCATATGGACCCACAAGAGGGATCGCATGGCCCAATTTTCGAAGAAGAGGGATCAGTAACAATCCCTACTTTGGTGGAATTTTGGAGTGCGATCCTTAAAGTATCTCCCTCATGATAAAATATGCTTAGCCTCCAAGTTTCATGCCAATTGGTTCAGTATAACTCGAGTTATTACTTGATCTTTACTTCAATATGGGTTGTTAGTTGGTTCCTATCGATCCCTTCCAAGGGAAGAATGTCGATCCCTCTAACTTCATCTTCTTGAGGTGCGATCCCTAGGGTAGGCTCCCTAGGGTCCCCCATATCTTGGACATAAAATTTCATATGCATTGGACTTGTGAATCTTGAGATATTGCTTGCTTTCTACTAAAATGCTCTTATTTCCTGAAACATACCGAACACTATGATGGAAGCCAATTTATACCGATCCCTTCTATATGTTGAACCATATTTTATACTTTGAACATTCTACCTTGCATATCCATCAATTCCATTCAACTTTGACTTTGTGTTATCATCTGTACTTGTCTTCTGGGCCCCATAGCCATCACTTTGTACTCATCAGCCTTGATAACAGTTGAATCTAATTGTGCAATCAGTTCAATATAGTTGGGTCAAAATGTCGGATAACACTTAACAAAGGCTGAGCAACAATTTTCTAGAAGAGGTTTTTCTTCTGGTACAGGAATATCTCATCCTCTTGTTGGTTTTTACATGTTCGTATGACTCTAAATTCATTATTTATTGCTCAGATTGTTGAAACTGCTAAGGAATCTGGTTTTGTTATTACCAATTTTGATTAGGATTGTAGTAACATTAAGAAGAAAGAATTAGAGAATTTTAATACAGCTCAATGAAAGTTATCTCATGGAATATAAGAGGGTTACTCTTAAATGCTCTAGAATTAAGAATTTTTTTTACTTTCATTTTATCTGATACTGTTTTACTATAGGAATCTAAAGTTGAAAAACCTGATGATTTTTTCGTGAATCGATTTGGGGGAATATTTACAGTGGTTCAAGCTTTATTGGTTCTATTAGTGTTTTTGGTGGAAATATCACATGTTGGAATGAACTGAGATGAACTTTGATTCAGGAGATTAAGCATGCTAATGTACTCCATGTTATTTTGAGAAGTATGTTGGATGATAGTCTTGTGTTTATCTCAAGTTCTTATGGGACTTAGACTAGCGATGGAAGACGTCAACTATCGGATGGTTGTCTTTTTTTCAAGCAAAGAATTCAAGGTCCTTGTTACAAGATTTTTGCAATGATTGAGGGTGACTTTAATGTTACAATATTTATGAGTGAAAGGAATAATAGAGAATGGTGTTGGGCTGACATGGAGGTGGTTAGAGATTGCTGATGGATCTTCCATTGAATGGTAGGAGATTTACTTAGAGTAGTAAGAGAGATGAGCCTTCTTTTGTTTTGTTGGATATATTTTTTTATCAATCTGGATTAGGAATCTAAATTTCCTTTAACTTTACGGACTGGTCTAACCTATGTTTTTTTACATCATTGTCCTATTCAAATTGATACCGGTGATGATATATTTTTTCTAAGATTTTCATATTGGAAAAATTGTGGATATTGGAAGAGGGTTGTGATGGATTGATTGTTGCAAAAAGGAATTCTTTTACTGCTGATAGTGATGCTGTATATAGAATGGTGACTAAACTTATAAAACTGAGGGTTTTTTTAAAGAAATGGAGTAAGGAGTGTTTTGGTAATATCAAACTTCAAAAACAGGCTTAGCTCAATGAAATTCTTTACTGGACTGTTGTGGAGGAAAGTAGAGTGTTGGATGTGGAAGAGAAGGATATTTTGATTGCTAAAGAAATGGAGCTTAATGCACTTGTTGATAAATAAGTAACTAAATATGGAGGCAAAGATCTAGAGTACAGTGATTAAATGAAGCTGAAAAAAACACTAAATATTTCCATGCCATTGCCAATGGTAGGAGGAGGAAGAATCTCATCATAAATATTAAGCTTGATGATGTTACAATTGTTGATGAGCAATCTATGCTTAATACTTCTTTTACTGGATATTTCAAAGGCTTGTTAGGATCGAATTTCTGAGGTTGATGTGGAAGCCAATTGGAGTTCTTTATATCCAAACTGTAACGTACAACTTTCTAACCTAGATGTTCCTTTTACTGAAGATGAAGTATAAGAAGCTATAAAGGAATGCCTGGAGATAAAACTTTAGACCAGATGGTTTTCCTACTTTCTTTTATAAGAAATATTGGACTATTCTTAAACGTGGTATACGAGCATTTTTGATGATTTGCACACTAAGAGTTTGAATTTCCAGTGACTAAATTATGCCAACATAACTATGATCCCAAAGGAGGATGTGGCTGAAGCTTTGGGTGATTTAGACCCGTCAGCTTATCGAATTGTATTTTAAATATTATTACCAAGGTCCTTGCTTCTAGACTCGGATCTAAGATGGATATTTTTATTGACAAAGCTCAACCTGCTTTTATTAGAAATCATTATATTGTGGAAGGAGTTGCTGCCACTCAGGAAATATCTCATTTTCCATAAAAATAACATTCTAGCTGTTCTACTTCGATTAAATTTTTCTAAATCTTTTGATTCTTTAAATTTGAGTTTTTTGCTCAATGTGCTGAAGGCTAGGAGTTTCAATCAGACTTGGATAAGGTGAATTTAGGATTTGCTTTCTTCTGGATTCTCTTCTGTCGTGGTTAATAGCATTGCCGGTAACAAAATTGCTTCTAGGAAGGGACTTAGACAGGGAGATCCATTATCCCCTCTTCTCCTTAATTATACAGTTGATGTATTCACTAAAGTTATTCAATATGCTATAAAGAATAATGTCTTAACTTCTTTGGGTGATAATATAATTAAAGGAGGGATTTCTACACTACATTATGCAGATGATACTGTGCTATTTTGTTCTCTTAACCCACATTACATCGATTCTTTGAAGTTGTATCTTTATCTTTATGAAAGAATATCGGGTTCCATAAGAGTTCTTTGCTTTTGCTCAATGGTGATATTTTGCTTGGTAGACAAATTGCTAGTTGTCTTAATGGTAAGTTAGATTATCTTCATATTTCCTATTTGGGTATGACCTTAAGATCCACTGGCTTAACGTTTGCATTCCTACAATTGATAAAGTAGATAAAAGACTTGCTAGATGGAAAGGCAATATTTTATCTAAATCTGGAAGATTGGTGCTTGTCAGTTTTGTGCTTAATATTGTTCCTTTGTATTGGATGTCATTTTACAAGCTTCCTGCTTGGGTTATAAAGAAAATTGATTGTATTGGAAGGGATTTCTTCTGTAAAGGTAGGAGAGATGGAAACCCTGTTAAATGTTTGTGTTAGGTGTGACTCGCATTTGAGAGTGCGTGGGTTGAACAATAAATCCCACATCGCAAGAAATATGGCACATAATGTGGTATACATGTAAGATTGGTGGCACGTAACGTTGGAAATTATTTTTGTTTCAAGCAAGTGTTGCTAAGACCATGTATGTGCACGTTCCAGAAGGTGGTGAAAGGGATGTTCAATTGAGATGCCGGCACATCAAAAACTTCATTAGGTAGCGCCATTACAGAACTATGAAACGCCGTTTATGGGGACGTTTTGGAATGCAGAAATATAACATGGTATCAAAGATGATGGTTCGAGGGACAATTAGACAATGTGAGAGTGACCAAAGCAAGGACTCCTTGAGGGTTGGAGACATGTAAGCAGCCTGACACCACTGTTAGATATGTAGCCTGCACCATTGCATTGAGAACTGATGCTCCAAGATGGTTTGAGTGAAAAATACTAGCCTTAAGGTGAAGATTTGGTAACGCAACCTTGCTCAACTGCGTAAGAAGTGAGAAAAAAGTAGCCTGATCCCACCATAGAACTTCTTCAGTATTCTCCAAATGAGGGTTAAAGGAAATGCTCACCAAGGTGGAGAATTGTTATGGTTGCTCGCATTTGAGAATGTATGGGCTGAACGATAAGTCCCACATCACAAGAAATATGACACATAACATGGTATATATGTGGAATTGGTGGCACATAACATTGAGAATTCCTTTTGGTACAAGCAAGTGTTGCCAGGACCATGAATGTGCCCATTCTTAAAGGCAATGAAAGGGATGTTCGATCTAGATGCTGGCATATCGGAAGCTTCATTATGTGGCGCCATTACAAAACAATTTGTATAAGACTCTTCTTGTTAAATGGCTTTAGGGTACGCTGAGTAACTCTACTTCACTTAGGAAGATCTGGATCGAGAACTTCTACTAAGGAGGTAATTTCAGTCTGCATCAAATTGTTGAATCGTGTTCTGGTTTTTAGAGATGTGTTACCAGATTAATTCCTATGTTTAAAGTTTGTATTTGTCACGTTGTTTGCTCTGGTAATAGAATTTGAGTCAAAATGATTTGGTGATGAATTGTTATGATCATTAGGCTATTGGTTTCAAACGGAATTTAAGATTTAGTAGATTTTTGGAAGGGAATACGGTTATTCAATTTAGTAAGTTGATGGCTATTCTCAGTGGCATTAATCTTACTACTGATAGTAGGGATGATATTAATTGGTTTTTGAAGAATGATGGAATTTTCACAGTAAAGTCCTTTTATCATTTTATCAACTTCTCTAGCACCAAAGTTTCTTACAGCAGTGCTTAATGGTCTTGTAAAGCTCTTACCAAAACCAAAATTCTTATGTGACTGTCAATCTAAGAAAGTTAATACTCTAGACTTGCTGAAAAGAAAAGGAATTCATCTCAATCATGCTTGCTTTACATGTAACTGTTTTGAGTGATCATCTTTTCATTGACTGCATCGTCACACAATCTCTCTAGAAACGTTGTCTGGTTTTATTTGGTTTCTACACGGGCCTTAGACTTGTTGAATTAATTCTTTTGTAGGAGCATGTCAGAACTGGTTTCATTGATACTTCTGGAAGATCTCTTTTTGAAAGTTTTCTACTTGCTTTTTTCTGGGTTATTTGGGGAGAAAAAAATGCTATATGTTTTAATCAAAAAGTTTGTTCTAACTATGCTATTATTAATTTGTTTTTAATCTTGTGCTTATGTGGGCAGGTTTTCATAAGAGGAAAGTACATGTGGGTAATGATGATGTGAACTACAACTTGCTTAAAAATGTTCTCCAGAGGGTTGATTGCTGATGTGTAGATCTTATGTTTGTTGGGTTTATTTGTATGTTACTTGTTATGTTTTGATGTATTTTTGCATGTTTGATGGTTTATGGTTGTGTGCTTTGGTTGTGTTTTGTTTGTTTTGTGTCGTGATGGCCTTTTGGTGTTTTTTTTGAGTAGTGGAATGTTGTATGAACTTTCAGTTTTTATCAGTCTGTCTAAGCGGCCTAATTTTAGTAACTAGGACATTAAAGCAGATCTAGACATATGGAAGGAAGACTACAGAGACTCCATTATATCATCAAAGCCAGGTTCCAAGGTCCAAAAAGCTCAAACTTGAAAGGAGGGAAATAAGGAGAACCATCACAAGAATCCATAAGGATAGGACATTGGTCCCATATTATGGAAGGAAGGCCATGCTGAAGAGGATTCCCAGCAGATCTAGATAAGTGATGGTTGCTCCTTCTAACAAACATTTGCTGAGTGTGATAAGATCGGATCGTAGGAGTAGTATCCAACTAGGCAGCAGGCTAAGGAGGGGCTAACCCCGGGTTCATCATGAAATCAAAGTCCATATCTTTGAAAGAATAGCTCCCTGTCACCAGATTCAATGAGCATGTCAAGTGGAGGGGAGGCTGCCATGAAGGTCCAGGCGCGGCAGAGGGTTGTACCACTTCGTTAGATGATAAAATCGTAATCACTTTCTTGCCTTTCCCAATCTCTACTATTTATCCCATGATTAAGTTGATATGTCTTCATAACTTATCATAAATGTAATAACCATACATCTCAATGGTTATTTATTAACGTGTGACATTTGTTCTAATATGTACATCCATAACTGCATGCTACATTTGAAATACTTGCCACACTTGAGGAGTTATGAAGGCGAACATGTTATAAATCAAAACACAAAACTAAAACAAAGTAAAACAAATCAACATTGAATTTAAGACTGAGAAAATACAAATTATACTACATAACACAGATGTTTTAATCAGATTAAAATTGAAACACAAATGTTTAATACAAATTAATCAAACTAAAATTGAAACATAAGACCGTGTTATCATATTCACTAAATATGATTTAATGAAAAAGTTAATTATCCATGTAAACACAAAAATACGATCCAATGAGATTTCATAAAATGATTTTTTTTTTGAAATTTCCCTTTATAGCTCGCTTACGATGCACCTGATCCAACAATCTCCTCATTGCTCATGCTAATGGGTGTAGCATTGGAGTTTCTTATGCCTCGATAGCAAGATTGATAATTTCTAACTAAAATTCCACTTAAATCTTCATTATCATTGAAGTTTTCATTAGCGAAATGACCTTTTAGGTTTCCATTGAAGTAGAATGAGAAATAGGAGTTTTTTAGTGAAGCACCAATATAATAACTTCGAAATTGAAATGATAATCACATACGTGAAGTTTATACATAGATTTTAGGGTCATTGAGTGAGATCTCAAGCTTTAGTAACTTGTTTAGTTAAGTAACATGCAATATCAAGAGCAGAAAGTAATGAAATGGATTTTTATAGTGGTTCGATAAGAAAATCTACATCTAAAGTCGGAGGGTATGTTCATATCCATCTAATTTCAATTAGGACACGAATGTAAGAAATTATGTCCATCTGAATTGTTTGATGAATGTTTTACGATCTTAATATTTATGTCCTTTGGTCGGATGGTCAAAAGTTGTTTGAATCTAAGGCTTTTCCAATTAGTGTCCGTGCAAATTCCTTATACTAAATACGAACGCGTGTGCATCTGCTTGTAGTCAAGTCCAACCTTTTTACACCCATAACACTAACTTTCAACCCTTTTAAATAAAGTTAATCACTTAATATTTCCTCCGTTATATTGGATCACACTCAATGAGTTGAATGGAGTTTCTATATGTTTAATGATTAGCAAATCATGTTTTTGTTAAAAAATTTAAATATTAAGTGGAGTGTATCGGCTTCACTAATCTAAACAAATGTTGCCCAAAAGATTACTTGTTGCTGCTCAGAATTGATCGACTTGTTATACCACAAGTGGACATAAGTTACCATCTTCTGTGGATTTGTATGATATTTATGATAAGCATGGGCTATATGTTACAAAAGCTACAATGATTGGCCTTGGTAATGTTGGATCAAAAATTCAAAGACACTTGTTCTTGGACATCTAAAACATATAATTTTATTGACCAAATCAACACAACTAAAGTTCATTGTGCAACCTTTTGTTCTCGAACATTATTAATCATTGATCTTTTTATTAAACTCGAAAAAACAAGATTAAGCTTGGAAACTTTGAGGGACTATGCACTAAGCCCTAGCACATACTCTAGTAAATCATGTAGTTAGCGTGCTAATCATCATAATGCACAATTTTTATGTTTAATGTAAGCTTATGCTCTTTAGATATAAGCGAGCATTACTCTTTACACCATAAAACATGCTGAAAGAAACCCAATTTTTAATCAGTGGTTAAAAGCATGTTCGATCATCACTACATAAAGCAATAGAAAGATGATTATGTTGAAAAGGAGAAATGTTTCATACCATAATTTTTCACATTTTCTAAGTAAACATGCCATTATATCAACAATTGACATCAGGTCATTTTCAAATAATTTTTTAGGGTGTGAATAATAATCTTTGGTATAAACTCAAGTCTCCATTTAGACGAGATGTTGAAAATGAAAATTTTGTTTAAAAATTAAATTTCTAAAGCAGCAGACTCAAATTTGTTATAAAATGAAGAAAGTAGAAGCCATTAGAGAGAGAGGAACAAGATATATTATTCATTTCTGAAAATAGACATGTATTTACATTGCACAGCCTCCTTTATATGATTTACATATATTGTAACACTCCCCCCTGAATATGCGTCTTCAAAATCTTGAATGCTCTGATAACTTGAAATTTTCCCTTTCGAAACGTGTACGACGATTGCTCCCCCTTATTATTATTTTGCTTGCATTTATTCATTTAGTCGATATAGATATTGTCCATTGTCTCATTAAAAACCTCTGTAAAGAAAACCCAATGGGAAAAACCTTAAAAGAGAAAAAGAGTGCAATTTGTGAAATCAAAGATATCATACTAAAAATGATATTCCTTCTAAGAGTTTGATAATTCCAGATCAAAATAATGTCTCATTAAACCCTTACTAAGAAAAACCAAATGGAAAAATAATCTTAGTAAAGGGAAAAAAAGAGTACAATGACATATCCTATTTTCTCATTTCTTCAAATGAAGTTTGATACTTCTGGATCAAACTAATGCCTCATTAAAACCTTACTAAGAAAAAATCTATGGAAAAAATCTTAGTGAAGGAAAAAGAGTACAATATAGTATGACATATTTCAATAATTTACAGAATCAAATAGTGATATTTTTGGATCAATATTATACTTCATTAAAAACCTTACAAAGGAAAACATGATGGTAAAAATCTTGGTCAAGGATAAATAACTTAAATAACATATATGAGATGTTATTTCTTGAAAAGACGTTTGATTCTTTTAGATCAAGATAATACCTCGTTAAAACCTTAGTGAGAAAAACCTAGTGAGAAAAATCTTAAATAATGGAAAAGGGTACATTGTAACTTATTTTCAAATGTTACTGGAAAGTTGATACTTCTGGATCAAGATAATGCATCATTATAAAATCTTAGCTAAGGAAAAAATTGCATTATAAAATACTTATGGATGCTCCACCTGATTTAAAAGTTTCCTCCGAATTCGTATTCACCTTTCGTTAACTTAAATTGGTTATAGATACTTCTGAATCCATAAATATGTATCTCATTCATAATACAATTTATTAATAGTTTCCTTTGATACAATCAAAATTTCGAAGATTATTTCTTCCAAATATGATTTGTATTTATGCATTTTGTTTGCTACGTTTATGAAAAACACATCATGTGCTTTCATTTTTATGCTTCAAATAAGTTTTGCATATTGCAACTACATCTTTGATGAATATTAAAAGTTAATTACAACAATACTTAAAAGTAGAAAGTAACCGACTCATCTTGAAGTGCATCAATATTTTCGTTACAGCAATACTTAGAGGAATACTATAATCTACATTCCATGTTCTTTGCATTCTTTATAATCATCAAAGTTATTTATATTCTTCAGGAACTTATATATTTTAATAATTTTTGCATATTGAAAATAACACTTCAATGGATACTAAGAGTTTCATTACAAAAGTACTTAAAAATAGAAAGTAATCTACTCATCATGAATTATATCAAGATTTTCATTACAACAATACTTAAAAATAGGTTGTAATCTACGCTTCTTGTTTTTTGCATTCTTTATAATCATGAAAGTTATTTATATTCTTCAAGAATTTGTGTACTTTTATCATTTAATAAGATTTAAACCATATTTATACCTTCGGGGTATATTAAGCATTTCAAGTACTTTCGTTACTTTATGGACTACATGTCCATATTTCTCTATTAGTAAAGGATTCATGATGGTCAGTCATGTTTTCCCCTAATTCAAGATGCTTAATCTATTTATAAACATAAGCGCTTAATTATTTACAAATTTATCATCGATGATTATTTCTTATCGGTTCTAGACATGATTTATTGAGATCTCTTTAATCATCATGTTTTAGGTACCTAAACCACTTCTAGCGTAATTTGACAATCATATCATTAGTCTCTTCAAGAGCACCCTTAAGTGTTTCTTCAAGAACACTCGCCTCTTTTATTTGGCATCTTTATTACTTACTTCAAAAGTATTTCAAACTGACTTTTGTACCATATTTCAGATGTGGTTTACACATTTTGATCCTTCAGGGATTCAAATCTATATTGGAGAAAGTCTACTGGGGATATTATTAATAATTTATTCAAGTTACTTAATATTTTGCATCATTATAAATGTTAACAAATATTTGACATTGATGATCAAAATAAACTTGTATCCCTTTATCCTTTCCTTCAACGTTGACAAACATTATCACATTAAATAGTAATCCTATTTAGATTCTCATTTTGATCCATTATCATATTGCTACTAGCAAATACAACATACATATTAATAATAGGAGGATAATTCTTTTATCAATTGATAAGATACTTTTAAGTGATATTTGTGAGCTTCTGGCTTATGTTAAAATATGAGATTCAATTATGCCAAATTTCGTGAAATATAATCCAGTTGAAATTGTACCAATTTTTTCTAAAACAAGCTTCTACCTTTCAATTTTAGAAATAACGCAAAGATATTCTTTGACGTTTTCATTATTGTTCCAATATGGTAGCCATTCATTTATATATCCTCAAAACTTAACAAATTTCTTTTAAATTTGCTTGAGTATAATGTATTTTGAATTAAGATATATGTACCATTTGGTAATATTATATGGGCTCTTACGGACCGTTCAATTATATTAGCAGATTTACTATGGTTGAAATTTTTAGCTAAAATATTTTTAGATAGTTCAGAGAAAAATTTCTGGTTTTTCAAAATCATATGAGTAGTTGCACTATCTAGTAGACATAAATTATCACTCAAATATCGATGGTCCATGTCTTAAGAATTAAAGACAATATAGTTAGTCAACTATTAAAATTTGTAAGCATTAAATAAATGCTAATACTTTCCAAAAAAATTAAAATGGACTTCTGATTAAAATACAACATTCACCGGTACGTTATTTCAATTAATTCTGAAAGGAAAAACATACAAGCACCAACTTCCAACTGGTCGAAACTTCAAGTTCAACCACTCTTGTCTAGTATTTGGAAGTATGATCATCTTCTAGTGGTCAAAATGCTACTTCAGGGAGTTCCATAAGTAACGATGATCTTTTTCAGTAAATGTTTTATTTTAAGATTGCCGTGGATATGACACCTCAAAGATATAAGAGCCTTTGTTTTATCCTACCGGGACATATTATTATTATTTTTAATGGCATTTTCTAAGCATTGAGATTGTAATTGAATGCCAGCATCCAATATCTATGACAAAAAATTATCTCCTAATAAGTCCAAAGTTTTAAATTCAAGCTTGGTTATGTTTATCATATTACCAACTATAAGTGGAAATAAAAATGCATAAGCATCAAAATATTGTTCATGGGTATATAATCAATGCATTTCATAAAATAAGAACTCATATTTGATAGTAGTTACAGTGGAAAAAAAACATTACTGCAAAATAGCAAAAGATAACCAAATATAATCTATAAAAGAGACTATAATTTCTTATTTACATCCTTTTGATAGCTCTAGATCCAATCTCATTAATTGCATTCGTTAATTTCCTTGAAAATGCAAAACTACCCTTGAAAATATGGAAAGGCCTTTATATAGATTGATTGGTGGAGAATTGATGAAGTATAATCAAAGATTGTGTTGACTTTATTATGTTTACTTTCATAACATAGGCAGATTTAAGAACATGAATAGGTAGTATTAAATACCATTTATTAATTCATAACAACTGCAGTAGTGAGAAACATAAATATATACCATGTATATACGTTATGATCCTTGTCAATAATAAGAGATATAAAAGAAGAATAAATGTATGAAGTGTTCATACTCATCTTTGTTGGATCATTCTCATTAATCAGTTAATTTTATTTAATGATTTATTAATTGCTACTGATTCATATATGAATTAATATATGCGACTATTTACATATTGTAAGCTAAACAGAGAGAGAAAATTTGTACATCACATAGTGTATGAATAATATCATGAAAAACAAAATAGTTTGACTTGACAACTAAAAAGTATGTTGTATGAGTTACAGCTATTGATAACAATCAATAAGTATATTCTTGTGACATGACAATAAATGGTAAAAGATTAAGCATATAAAACAGTAAACATTAAAATACCTCTTTACTGAAAGATAAATCAATTTTATACATAATATAACAGAATTGATGGGTGTATAAATATTAACATTCATTTTATGAAGAATCCAAAATACTTACTTGATGAGCCAAAGGAAGGAAACTTCTATTACATATTTTACCTTTTGAAAGGCATGATTGGATGCATGGAAGAAGAAAAAAAATAGGAAATAAATTTCCTCTTAGAATACCTTGTTTTCTATTAAAAAGAAAGAGAGTATGAGGGTAGATATATTTCTATGTATTTATTTGGTTTAGTAAAAGCGCCAAATATATCAATAAATCTCTTCTGGAGATTTTTTTTTGTATTATTATTTTCACCACTTCTAGAGTGGATAAATTTCTATACATTTATTTGTTTTAATAGTTAATACTATTGGCAAATATTTTTAGAACTTCAAGTTCCGATTTTTCTTTAAAATAAAGTCTTTATTTAGTACTTTAGATCCTAAATGGTACAACTTGATTTTCATTATCAAACTTCAGGTTTGATTGCAAAAATGGTTGGAATTTATCACAATCTGAATTAGTATTTCTAATAATTCAAAGCTTCACATTTCAAATTTATATATTTGAACTTTGATATATAAGCCCCCCTCCCTTTTTTTTAGGAATGCAAACTTATATGCGTAATTTTTATTTGAGAACTTCAGGTCTCCAATATTAAATAAACACAATGAAACAAGAGGGCTCTTCATAATTGTATTCGAACATGAGAATTATAATACTAGTTCTCTTCAAGGAAATAATATTTACCACATTTGTAATGTTATTCCAGCATATTGTTTTTATGTTATGTCTTCTGGACATATCAACATCTTCTTCTGGAATTGCTCGCTTATTTTCTTCAAGGGTTTATTTCAGCTTATGAAAACTTTAATCTTTCACCTTCGCACATATGAACTTCAAGTTTCTATTCTTTCATATAAACTTAATGCGATCTTCTAGATACGTATTATTCTTATATTTGTTTCTCTAAGAAACAATGAAATATTTCTTATGGAAATGCAAATCATGTGGCAAAATCATTTCTACAGTTCTCATTCGAACAGAAATCCAAACAAAAAAATTCCAAAATGAAAACCTTTTTTTACCAAACAATGGAATGAGATCTAAAAGTTTAGATCTACGATAAAATGAGATCTAAAATGATAAGGTTAATAGAGCAAAATCTATGAGATAATATATATATATATATATATATATATATATATATATGTACGTATATAATGAAATCTGGAAAATTAGATCTATGATAGATAAGATTTAAAAAGAAAACTAACAGAATAAGGTCTGAAATTACATTTTAATCTATGAAACAATTTTAGTTTCAGATCAAATTCAAAATTATCACAAAAAAGGATATACATATAAAAATTAAATAAGAGATTTGATGATTAAAATATACGATCTAAAAAATATATCATTTGAACATGATAGTAAAATCTACAAGAGATCTGAAAAATTAGAATTAAAAAAAATAAGACTTACAACAAAAAAAGATTTGAAATACATGGAGAGAAAAATAAGATGTACAAATAGAATTAGATCTGAATAATTAGATCAATGATAAAATGAGATCTAAAAGAAATAAAATTAATATAACGAGATCTGAAAGATTTGATCAATCGGATCAGAAAGATAGCTTACTGTTTTGAAGATTTATACGGACTTCATGCTGATAACGTGTTGTAAAATAAAAAAAGTAGAAGCCACTAGAGAGAGGCAAAAGATATATTACTCATTTCTGAAAATATACATGTATTTACATTACATATCCTCCTTTATATAAAAAAAGCTTCAGAGCTAAGGATTTAATTTATTCCAGGATGTGAGGCTAAACAAAACAAAATAAAATAAAAGTATATTCATTTTATGGTTTATATATATTGTAACAAAATTTATTTTTGATACATTTTCGTATTATTTAAAACACAGGTTGAAACATCATAAAAAGCCAAGTAGTCACCGTGCATGTCCAAAAAAGCAACTAGGAAGAAATTAGTTTATTCAATAAACATTCCATCCGATGTGTTTGTAAGACAGTCAATGAGTTGAAGTCAAGCTTCTTCACGTTCTGAGTTCAATAGCATTCCATTCAAAGCAACGGTTCATTTTTGTTGCATGTGTCGAAAGTACCCGCAAATCGTTTCATGGGGTTATTTTCTTTTCTAACTTACTGGGGCGTTCATCATAATAGGTAACCTTTTTCTTTTTGAAGACAAATTATATGTAGGTTTTCCGATGGTATTTTTATCAAGTCATTATGCAGAAATGGAAAAGGAGAGAAAAAGATGAGATGGAGAATGTTTTCCCTGAAAGAACTGCAATCTGCGACCAGTGATTTCGATCATAACAACAAACTAGGGCAAGGGGCGTCTGGTGAAGTTTTTTGGGGCAAGCTTTGGAATGGATCCCAGGTTTATTTTCGTTTTCATATTTTGCTGTTTGACTCTGTATCGATAAGTGAAGGAATCTTTCATGTATAACATAAAAGCAAAAATATACTCTCTGTTTTGTCAACAAACTAAAGAATCAACTGACAACATTCGATCCTGCTACATATAAGCTAGGAATACAGAAAAAAAACATGAAATTACTCTGGCAGCAACTTGGATCAAAGCTCTCCAACTTACACACAAGACAGTATACTTTAAACGAAAACAAAAGCAGACTTTTTATGAATCAGTGGTTGTTCTTTGCTTGAATCCATGGATGGTTGTTGGATCTACCTCCTGGGGGTACATATAAACATACGTAAAAACAATCGACCCTTTTTTCTTTAACATAAACATGCTAAAATACTTCAAATTTCAAGAGCAAAATAAAATAATTCTCTCACACTATGACTATGATGTTGTGCTATATGAATCTCCTCCTACAATGTGGTTTCGATTACCATTAAATTCTGTGGTAATAATACAAGTTCAAAGATTTGTTGAATGTAGGGCTGATGTGTTAGTATCACTTGATGTTGACGTCAAATGTTGTGTGCTTGTGAAAATATTCAAAAAGCCAAATACGTCGGTATAATTTTTTTTCCATTTATTTTGTGTTCAGTTTATATTTTGACAATACTTGGGAAAGAAATGTAACAAGTACATATTTCCACCATAAATGTTATCATCGCTAGCACTCACGACAGCCACTTCACTTGCAACTGACTTAATGCTTCATTGATATCAAATAGATAATCACACCAGGACCACCTTGTTTTTTTCAATACGAATACCTTTTTACCAAGCAGCCAGGTAATGAATAAAGTTTTGCCTTCCCACAAGAATGAAGATCTATATCAAAAGCTAAGTATGAAAGAGGGCGAAAAAAAGTTTATAGTATAGTTAAGCTCCACGTAAGAAAGACGAGAGACTTCAACCGAATTAAATGCATCAAAAATGACAATAATAGACTTTTGGTGAAGGACGATGAGATAAAAAATAGATGGAGAAATTACTTCGACAAGCTATTCAATGAAAAAGGTGATAGCACTATGATCGAGCTGTATGACTCTTTTGATGACACCAGTAGACATTTTGTTTGAAGAGTTCAAGAGTCCGAGGTAAAGAAGGTGCTAAAACAGATGAAAACAGGCAAGGCATTGAGGCCCGATGACATACCCATTGAGGTATGGAAATGCCTTGAAGATGCAAAAATAATCTGGTTAACTAAGTTAATCAATAATATTTTCAAACCAAACAATATGCCAGATGAGTGGAGGAGAAACATATTAGTTTTAATTTTTAAAAATAAAGAAGATATTCAAAGTTGCATAAACTACAGAAGAATTAAGTTTATGAGTCATACAATAAAATTTTGAGAGAGAGTCATTGAACATTGATTACGAAGGATGACAAGAATTTCAAAAAACAATTTGATTTCATGTCTGGAAGGCTGACCACAGTAGCGATTTTCTTGATAAGACAACTTATGGAGAGGTTTAGCGAGCAAAAAACGATCAACACGTGATATTTATCAATTTGGAGAAAGCTTATAACAAAGTGCCGAAAAATGTTATGTTGTAGACTTTGAAAAATAAGAAAGTCCCAACAAAGTACATTACCCTTATCAAGGATATGTACGATGGTGTTGACTAGTGTTAGAGAATGCGAGGATAAAACCGATGACTTTCTCATTAACATAGGATTACATAAGGGTCGGCTTTGAGCCTTTACATTTTTACCCTAGTGATGAATGAGGTTACGAAGAGTATACAAGGTGAGATTATTTGGTGTTTGCTCTTTACTGATGATGTGGTGTTAATTGACGAAATTAGGATTGGGGTTTATAAACAACTGAAGTCGTAGAGACAGATTTTAGAATAAAAAGGTTTTAGGTTTAGCAGAATTAAAACCGAGTATATGAATTGCGAGTTCAACGGTGTTAGATCAGAGGATGGAGATGTCCCTCTGGACGGACAAGTAGTGTCCAGGAAGGAATCCTTTCAATATTTAGGATCAATGTTGCAGTATGATTGTGAGATTGATGAATATGTTAATTTTAGAATTTGAGCGGGATATGTGAAATTGCGACAGTTGGGGCATACTTTCACGATATGTTTACGGGTGAATAAAAAAAAAATCATAAATAGGGTAATGCACTTTTCTTATTATGTCCATCATATGTAAACCTGGGAAATCTAAGTGTTTTACCACTATTAGCAGTGGCCATTTACAGTTGGTGTATACTTTCTCAATATGTTTATAGATATTGCCTGGTTTATCTGAATATCTAAAAAAACATGGGTAGCATAACGTAATTTCCTCGCTGTCTTTCCTATTTAGCTATCTCCATCACAATGCAAGACCTCGTATAATCCATCGTGACATAAAAGCAAGCAATATCTTACTTGATTCAAACTTTGAAGCACGCATAGGAGGCTTTGAGTATGCAAAGCTCATTCCAGATGGAGAAGCTCATGTCATTGCTTGTATTGAAGGCTCATCTAGTCATCTTGCTCCTGAATACGCAATGTCAGGCAAAGTTAAAGAAAGTTGCGATGTGTATAGCTTTGGCATACTTCTTCTGGAACTTGCTAGTGGAAAGAAGTCGCCGGTTGTGGTAGGCGACGAAATGATGACTATAATGGAATGGGCTCTACCATTGGTTAAAGAGAAGAAGTTCGAAGAAATAGCGGATTTGAAACTTAATGGCGAGTATGTGGAAGAAGAGATGAAAAGCGTTGTTGCTGTAGGGCTTGCTTGTGTGCAGAGTGATGCGGATAAGAGACCAACTATGATGGAGGTTGTGGAATTGCTTAAAGGAGAAATGAAAGAGAATGTAGATAAGATCGCAGACTTTGTAGTCTGAAGTTTGGTTAAAGTATAATTTGAACGTGTTACTGTTTGATGAATTTAAGGCTAATTACAAAATTTCAGTAGTTAAAAAAATAATACGGATTGTATTTTGTATAATATTGGTTTGGTTGTAATGGAAATACAAGTGATTGAACCCCGGTTTGGAGGAATATTTGATTTGGTTTAAATTTGATTCTGCGTAATTTGTATGTCGCATACGAATGGCAGTAATTAGTTGATTGTTTATTTCCTTCTTATTTTATGTGAATTGCAAGTACTTCGCATTCTAGCGGTGAAGCCTGGACGCAGCAGTTAGGTCACTCGTATGGTGGTCTGACGTCCAGGTTCAAGTGCAAAAACAGTCTTTTCGCAATACAAGAAAAAGACGGCGTACATTATCGATCTTTTCAGAATCCGCTATTCTGCAAAGTCTCGTGGACTGGATGCCACCTTTTGCAAATCCTTTGAATCCACAAAGTAACCATAAATTCTTTAATGAGACCAAATGGAAAAGCTCTGATTCGAAAATATAATAAGCATATCCGCAGATCATGGTTGGTTATCTACAAAAATTACTAATCAAAAGTATATATTTAGTCATTTGCTTAAGACAGAAAAGTACTCTAAATGGAGTTAGGTAAATGAAGTTATGTAAATAGAGTTATGTAACATAATATTTATCATTTAAACACTTCACAGCAGACTGAAGCTTATATAAGAACTTCTACCAGCAAGTTATATTTATTATCTTTTAGCAGGATATGTCAACGGATAACAGATTTTAGCTCGACAAACACTAAGACCTCGTTTGGTTTGTCTTTTTAATTTTGGATTTTCGTTCAAAAAAAAACGAACGACGCATGTATTTTATAAAAAATAACCAATTTGAAAAATAAAGCAAATAAATTTATTTTGTTCTCTGTGTTTTGAAAAATAACATGAGCACGAGCCATCTACCCACCGTCCCTTCATCTACAACATTGTCCTCCATCCCATCCATCGTTTCTCCATCATCATCGTAATGACGTAAAATTTTAAATATATTCATTCCCTTTTCTAAATTTTGTAATGAATTTTGAAAACACAAAACTCAAAATGAAAACAAACGGACGGTAACTATCATTATGTTACCCGAAGTGCCCAGTCATGGTTGTGTTTTGATAGTAGAAATTCAATTTCTCTGAACTCTGTTGTCATTTGTAACACTGCACAGCAAAGCATAAATAATTTATCCTCATCTGATACCAAAAAGCCCATGATGAAAATTTCGCAGTTAGTTTATTATAAATAAATTTCTATGCAAATAAAAAACCCAAACAAAAATAATGGAAGTATGGAACAGCTAATATATATTCAAATAAAAGATTACATGTTGTTTTCAAAACTCGTATATGCATATAAGTTATGTAGACAGGTTAGAACTTTCCTGTCTGTTACCAAACCAGATATGTAGTGGTTAACATTCTGTATACGCCTTCAAATCCAGCAAGTGGTCTATTTAATCGTTATGGCTTCAAGTTCCAAGTCTTCAAATTATAGCCTTCATCCTTTAACTGGTCTGTTAAACCATCGAAAACTGAATAACTATCATCACATTTCATATGCAACTTACCACCATTAATGAATTTCACTTCCTTTAATTTTCAATCCAACTATAACCATAACTCTTAATAACACCATTATATTTCATATAACTTCCCCACATCGCCGCATCCTTCCATGTCTAAGAAAGTACAGAAATGCACCATGCATATATATATATATGAAAGTCTATTTAGACATAAAATATAAACATAATTGGTGACACAAAGAATCTCTACCATTGGATTGCTTCCTGAATTCCACCTTCCCCATAAAATAGACACAAAATATAGATATAATTGGTGACACAAAGAATCTCTACCATTGGATTGCTTCCTGAATTCCACCTTCCTCATAAAGACCAAAATATCCAATGGTCCGGATCTTTTGTGTCACCATTTTGTGTTTAATTTTTTGTTCATATAACCGGCCCATATATATATATATATATATATATGTATATATATGTATATGTATGTATATATATGTATATGTATGTATATATATGTATATATATATATATGTATGTATATATATGTATATATATATATATAATGCACTGATGTTTAAAGACTGAATTTTCGCTCTTTGTCCATAGAAGTGACTGCTCTTCCCCGGACTCGAAAAATATTACCCTTTTCACTACGTGTTTCACTTTCTTTCGTGTTAATACCTTTTTCAAAAAAATTGACTGCAGTTTATGTAGCCATACTTATTTTGGTACTGCACCCACACCAACTCTATTTAGTGATTTTGATTTTCTTCTTATCACAAGAGAAAAAACTTTTATTATTTAAAAAACCAAATCGCCTCATTATTTAAGGGAGCCTGATGTTTCATTTGTCAAAAATTAATGTTTTTCCTTTCCTATTTTTACATGACCAAATGATACCAATTTCGTTGTTCTGTTAGATAGATTCAAGCAGAATCAAAGTAAAATGAGCCTTTTCGGAGGTCAAGGGTCGAACATGTATGGTTGTGCTTTATCATGTTCATCAACTTCGAGGAGGTTTGCTTACAAACTATTTGATTTATTGCCTTTTATAAGTTTATAGCTTCGAGGAGATATGAGCTCTTAGTATCAATCACTATGAACTATTTGTTAGTCTCTATTTTTCTTAATTATTCGTTATCCCATCTTTTGCTTTGGCACAACGGTTAGGTCATCCGCATGGTGATCAAGACGTCCAGGTTCGAGTACGAAAACAGCCTCTTCGCAATGCGACAGAAAGACTGCGTACATTATCTACCTCCTCAGAGTGCGCTATCGTATGGAAGCCTCGTGCACTAGGTTCCACCTTTTTTTATTCATTATCCCATCTTTACTTGTGGATAAATTCATGTGTGTTTCTCAGTTTGTTGGTGCAACAGATTGGTACAAGTTTTGGATATTGATTTTCTTTTGCTGATCTTATGTTCGAATCTCATTTTCATGGTACCATTAAAAACGTATTCATTTTTTGATGCTAGAATTGTATCCATCCAGATTTTGAAGTCATCTTTTATATATAGTGAATATATAATTTTGGGCTGCTTATATTTTATCTTGGTATTGCACTACTAAGATTAAATTGTAATTACATTTCACCTACTATTGTCTAAATTTGTCACAAAACTTATGTTTTCTTCTAAGTTTCTTTTTTTGTTCATTCTAAAATTTATAGATTTCATTTGGCAAAAAATTTATTATTTGATAAAAATTTGTGTAATACAGTTTCTCATCCAAGATACCTTGGTGAAACCCAGTGCACGAAGCTTCCGCACAATAGCGGGCTTTGGAAGATCGATAATGCATGCAGCCTTTCCCTCCATTCCGAAGAGGCCGTTTCTGGACTTGAACCTGTGCATCCAAATCACCATGCGCGTGACCTAATCGTTGCGTCAAGGCTCCACCTAATCAGGAAAAAAATATGGCAGAAGTTACAAAAAATATATTTACTATTTTAATTCAAGAACGAGCCATGTTTACAACTTACAGGTAAGAGCAACTAAAATACAGTATGCGACATGTGTCTGCCCTTGTTAGAACTTATATAAGAACTTTTCCTCGTTTGTTATATTTATTCTCTTTAGCTACACATGTTAACAGGTAACATAACTAATCGATACTAAGCAAACACAAAAGTTCCATCATTATGTTACCTGAACTGCCCAGTCACAGCATTTCTCGTATCTTTCGATAGTAGAAATACAGATATTTCTCGAACTCTTCTGCTATTTGTTGCACTTCGCAGCAAAGTGTAAGCTGATGTAAACTTATCAGATATTGAAAAGCCTAAGATAAGAATTTAGCACTTAGTTTATTATAGTAGTTGGTGTAAATATGGAACGGTTAATATTCATATAACAGATAATATATTTTATAACAGATAATGTATTGACTTTAGAACCCATACATGCAGATTAGGAATGTATAGTTAACTGGTTGTACCTTTCCTCTATCCTTTACCAAATCAGATTCATTGTGGTTTATGCCTCTAAAACCAGCAAGTGATCTGTTTAATTACTATAGCTTTGATTTGTATGCCTTCGTAAGACTGGAATGTACCCTTCATCCTTTAATTGATCTGTTAAACCATCAAGAACTGAATAAATGTCATCACATTTCGTATGCAACTTACCCTTCATCCTTTAATTTATAAGCTCGCTCTAGTTGTCCTAATCTACCCATACTACCTACTATACAGGTGTAATGATCCAAATTGGGAACTATACCATGAACTTTTTCCATGGTTTCAAAGTAATGCAAACCCTTATCAAGATATCCGGCATGACTACATGCAGATAAAAGAGCAACATACGTAACTCGATTGGGTTTCCAACCTTCATTTATTATTTTCTCTAACAATGATATAGCTTCATAAGGGTTGGCACTAAACCCATAACATGAAATAATGATGTTACATGATAATACTCCACTCCATGTCATCGAAAACTTTGCAAGCATCTTCAACACAACCACATTTACCTTAAGCATCCGTTGATGAGTATTGGACTATCGGGTTTGAGTGAGCGAACCTGGATTTGATCATATGAGCATGCACAAACATTGCTTGGGAAGAGCACCCACATCCATTAAGAACCGAGCTAAATGAGTATTCATCGGGCTTCAAACCCATTTCAAGCATTTTTTGGATAAGTTCAAATGCGTGGTCAAATTCTTGATTTAATGCATAACTTGCCTTAATAGTATTCCAAGATACAACATCTCTATCTATAGTCCTTTCAAACACTTTTTCAACGGATTCTTCTTCTCCTTATTTTGAATACATTTCCATCAGCGCATTACCTACTGAATTATCCGATTCTAAAACTCTTCTATAGCATAAGCATGAATCTCTAACCCAGTTTTGAATTCCACGCCACATTCAGGGAGGAGCAAAGTCAACGAAACTTTTAACAATACTTTTGCTTTCCTAATACACTCATAAGCCATTTCTCTTAACGAACACTTTTTCAATCTGTTTACAAGTCAAAAGGCCCGAAATCATTGAATTGCCTAAATGTGAGTTCTTCAGCTTAATACCATCAAACAACTTCTCTGCTTAGTCCATTAAGCCATGGCAAGCATAACCTGCTACAATAGTCGACATGAACCTCTCGTCATCTACGGCGCAAACATTGACAATGCCCAAGTTCCTAATTGCAAACCATGCAACTACTTAACCCAATTCGAACTCTTGACCTCGGAAATAACTGATAAGATTGTATTAAAACTAGAGGAACCAAGCCTAATAAACCTTGCCATTTCCCCCAAAAACTTTTACTGCAATGTCTGCATCGCCAAACTTCACACATCCAGCCATGATTTAATTCCAGCTACTTACACCCACACCGAGATCTAAATGTTCCATCAAATCAAGCATATCCAATACCTTGTCTATGAACCCATGTCTCACAAACCCTAGAATCATGCTATTCCAGCTCGCTATGCTTCTCTCATTCATTCTCTCGAACACATTTACTGCGTCATCCAAATAACCTAATTTCACGTTAAAATCCAACAACGCGCTCGCGTAGAACACGTTTGTGTAGAAAATATTGGATTTTATTAAGTAAGCATGGATTTGCTTGCCGAGGAACAAAGAACATGTCAAAGTCGAGGACTTGAGGATAAAGGGGAAAGTGTAATGATTGGGTTCTAAACTGTGGGTTTCTAAAAGGGAGAGGAAGAGAGGGAATGAGAGATTGTGAAGAGAGAGTGAAGTAAAGGACTGGATCAACGAGTTGTGGAAATGGAGGAGTTGGGAAGGAGGAGAGTGGGAGGTGAGGTTAAGGTGGAGGATTCTAGCGTGGATTTGAGAAGAGCGGTGCGGGGAGAGAGAAGATAGGAGAGTGAGGTTAATGGAGTTGACGGGAAGCAGAGGTGGCGGCGAAACAGATGGAGAAGCGAACGCCGTTGAAAGAAAATAGGAAAAGCAGCTGCATTTTGTTCAAGGTCCGTCACCGGTGAATTCCTGGACATATGGCTGACGTCAGCTTGTCCTTTAAGGTGTTAGGTCCAATATTAGTCTTTTATCCCGAAACAAAAGGATAAACACGAAGGAAATCAACTTTTGTAGTATACTTGAAATAATGTTTTAAGGTTACAAAAATGTTAAAAGTATTTTTATACACATTAATGAACTTAGTAAATAAACTAGTATAACCGCACAACGGTGGAGAAACCGACCGTTCGATTGTATAACTTTGATAAGAAATATACATTTAAAAAATTTGTTAATATTACTTAAACATTAAGTGATAATATGTTGGAAAAGAATAAATTGAGATTTGAATCTGAAAATATGAATTTCAAATTTAAATATTAATCAAAACATTCAAAATTGTCGATTTGAAATTGAAAAATTTAAAATTTAAAATCATAATAGATTTGAATTTGAAATCTTTGATACGCAAAATAAAAGGAGAAAGTTTAGGGAAACCGCGATGAGACAAGATTCACGTTTTTAGAGAAACCGCGATGAGACAAGATCCACGTTTTTTTGGCTTCGGGAAAATTGATTTTGGCTAGTAGAAGTAGGCAAAGCTCCCTACGGTCGGTTTGATTATTGGTGGAAAATAGTGATTTTTTCACTATTAATGTGAATATTGGTAAATAATTGGTATTAAATTGTGTAAATAATATTTTTAGTTAGAAAATTAAGTTTATAACATTTTAACATGTTCTTTTATCCAAAACATGAACATTGCAATTTGTTTCATGTGATTTGGAGTCTTAATCAAAAAGTTATGAAGTAATTAGTGTTAATAACATATATAAACACAACAAAAAAAATTATTCTAAGTGTTCTTATTGGGTTTGGGTCCAAAGATTAGCCTACCCATTATCCATAAGATCCTTCTAGTAATCATCGTTCCAATCTTTTTTCTTTCTCATATCAGAAGAAAAAAAATATACAGAGAGCTTTTAAAACAAATAGGGAAATCAATAATGACCTCTTTTTAAAATCCAAAATCCACCTAAATTTTTGGAATCTAGGGTTAAATTGGATTCTAAGCTATCCTACAGTTAATCTCCAACCTTTTAGATCCTCTAATCCATCCAAAGTTTGGAATTTATTAATTGTAATCTTATTTTGATTGATTTCCTTTCGCATGTTCCTATTTTGCAATCTACAGGCTCTTGAAGGCCATTTCCTTGCTAAATCCATCATTTTGTTACTGAAAACATTGCTACATCAAGTGGTAAGCAAGGTAAGAGTTTTCTTACAGCAAGCTAAAACAAAATATCAAACTTTGCTATCAATTTGTTGCTTGCAATGCTCAGTTTATTGAATAGGTTTTCTCTTTTGCTGGCTGAAAAAGTGTCATTCTCAAAAAAACATATCTTCTTCAATTTTCAGTGAATTTCGCTCAATTTTTGATATGTTGTAGTAGTCGGGCTGTACTACATTTCTGAAAATTTTCATTGAATTTTGAATGGTTTTGATATAGAAAATTGTTGGTTGAAATCGGCCAAAAATCTATCTCTATTAGTTGGCTGAAAAAGTGTCATTTTCAAAAAATTATATCTTCTTCAATTTTCAGCGAATTGCTCTCAGTTTTTGATATGTTGTAGTAGTCGTGTTGTAATGTAATTTTGCAAATTTTCATTGACTTTTGAATTGTTTTGTTATAGCAAATCGTTGGTTGAAATCAGCTAAAAATCTTGCTCTATTTTGCTACTGAAAAGTGCTATGTTCGAAAAATCATAACTCTTTCAGTTTGCAGCGAATTGCTCCAAATTTCGGATATGTTATAGTCCACATGTCATAATATATTGCTACAAAATTTCGTTGAAATCTATGATGTTTTGATACCCCGAATTACTGTCCAAAGTCAGCTAAAACTCAGTTGCTTGGTAGATTGTTCTTTTGCTCCTATTTGCGCTTTCGCTAACTGTTTCACTGTTTATTTCGATGATTTTGAATATTGTATGAATTTGATGATGAATGTTTAAGTCTTTTTATCTGACAACGGATTGGCATGATTTTGAAATTTTTTAGAATTTAAATTCTATTTCAATCTAAATATCGATAAATGTCGATATTTGAAGAATTCGATGGTTTTAATTGATTTTGGTTTCGAATAAGTTTCTGAAAAATCTTTATAAGTTATGGTTAATTAAATAAATGTTTTAAAGACATTTTAAAAGGTTTTTAAGCAATTATTTAATTTTTTAAAAAGGTATTTTATAAATAGATAATCTATTCGATAAATGGATTTTTCCTTATATAACTTATTTAAAAATCTCTAAAAATTGTTTAAAAATCCTGTTTTATCTATAAAATTATTCTAAATATATTTTAGCCTAGTTAGATGATTTTAGGCATATAAGAATGAGAATTAAGCGATGAGACGAAAACATATGTCTCATACCACGTATTTTTGCCAATATTAGTCTTTTATCCCAATATTAGTCTTTTATCTCGAAACAAAAGGATAAACACGAAGGAAATCAACTTTTGTAGTATAATTAGTTCTAAAATGGTCTGAATCCACCATATTGTGCATTACTTAGGGACTAAGCATGTCTACCACTTACGAGGTAAAAAAATCGAGACATAATTGACATGCTTTGCTCTTAACCAACGTATTACTATGTTGGTTGCCCTTAAGCAGCCCTATTCTCTGCATTAGTAGACAGGATTACTTAATAATTCTTTTTACTAATGTAGGTTTCGGGGTGGGGCGTACCAAGCTATAAGCCCCACCCTGAGACCCACCTTAGCAAAAAGAATTAACAAGTAATTCCGTCTACTAAACCGGAGAATAGGGCTGCTTAAGGGCGACCATCTATAATTTTGTCTTAAACATCTACCGAATACGTCGATAAATGCAAATAATTTTTCTTTTCAACTAAAGTGGATTGACGTACCCAGTAAATGCTTAATCCAAACTATAGGTGGCTAACGGATCTATCAGAACAAAATAAAATAACTTAATGTAAAGCACATCAAAGAACAGTAATCAACATTATTTATATATATATATACATACACATTAATACATGTTTAGTACAATACAATGTGAATACAATAAAGGTGGTACTCGACCACACCATATACATCAAATCAAATGTAAATACATAAGAGTATGCGGAAGAAATAAACTACTCAAGCGATAGATAAGCTAACGTGTTTCTCTTAGCAACATGCATCTCCCTTACTACGTCGAAGCTCTGGTCGAATTGGCAAATTGAAGACAAAGATGGTCGAAATTGGATGAAACTTGGAGGGGATGCTATGAAGGATGAGTGGCTCAGTTTTTGATATGTTGTAGTAGTCGGGCTGTAATACATTTCTGGAAATTTTCATTGACTTTTGAATTGTTTTGATATAGCAAATCGTTGGATGAAACCAACCAAAAATCTTGCTCTATTTTGCTTACTGAAAAAGTGTCATTTTCAAAAAATCATATCCTCTTCAATTTTCTATGAAGTTTTCTATATTCGATTTCACCTTTTTGTGATGTTGTTATTTGAATACGGCCTTGAGTATGATATAGGCTACATTTATATTATGCTGTATGGTGATTTCGATTATGATTGCCTTTAACTCTTAATGAATTTTAATGATAGATTATTGATTTGATGTTCCTTTATGAAGTTATTATATGGTTCTCATCCCTTATCTACTTTACTTATAGATGTCCTTTAGAGAAACCATATGCATGTTACTTATTGAATTCCATTGAAATAGGTAGATGAATCACTGATATCCCCTTTCTTATGAATGATATGATGAATAATATGTTGTTCCATTGGCTACAACGGAGTGAATCTCACCCTTTCGCTTATTACTGAGATCCTTACTACTGACAAGTTTAGCTTGCCTGACCCGTGTGCTTTTCACTCGGGTCAGACCGAGTTGCAGGTTAGTTTGGATTGCTTCACTTCTTGGATCAGCTTGACAGCTTTTGTTGGACTTATCATTTTAGCTTGGATGTCGTTTTAGAGACGTCTACTTTTACGTTATCTTATTGTATATTATTTTGTGGGATGGGTGTATATGTGATTCAGTAGACCTAGCTACTTATGTATGATGTATTATTATGGAGATGTATGGTGATGTGTGTATTTATATATATACTATGATCTGGGTTTGCTATTCTGTGACTGATGTTCTCTATCTTCATGTATATTACATTATTTCTAGCATGTGTTTTCGTCTCATCACTTAATTCCCATTCTTATACACTGAAAATCATCTTACTAGGCTAAAATATATTTAGAATAATTTTATAGAGAAAATGGGATTTTTAAACAATTTTTAGAGATTTTTAAATAAGTTATATAAGGAAAATTCCATTATCAAATAGATTATCTATTTATAAAATACATTTTTAAAAATTAAATAATTGCTTAAAAACCCTTTAAAGTGTCTTAAAAACATTTATTTGATTAACCATAATTTATAAAGAATTTTTAGAAACTTATTCGAAACCAAAATCAACTAAAACCATCGAATTCTTCAAATATCGACATTTATCGATATTTAGATTGAAATAAAATTTAAATAAAAATTAAATTCTAAAAATTTCCAAAATCAAGCCAATCCGTTGTCGGATAAAAAGACTTAAATATTCATCATCAAACTTATTCATACAATATTCAAAATCATTGAAATAAGCAGTGAAACAGTTATCGTAAGTGCAAATAGGAGCAAAAGAACAATCTACAAAGCAACTGAGTTTTAGCTGACTTTGGACAGTAATTCGGAGTATCAAAACAACCTAGATTTCAATGAAATTTTGCTGCAATATACTACGACACGAGGGCTATAACATATCGAAAATTTGGAGCAAGTTGCTGCAAACTGAAAGAGTTATGATTTTTCGAACATAGCACTTTTCAGTAAGCAAAATAGAGCAAGATTTTTGGCTGATTTCAACCAACGATTTGCTATATCAAAACAATTCAAAAGTTGCAGAAATATAGTACAACACGACTACTACAACATATCAAAATCCGAGAGCAATTCGTTGAAAATTGAAGAAGATATGATTTTTTTAAAATGACACTTTTTCTGCCAACCAATAGAGATAAATTTTTGGCCGATTTCAACCAACAATTTTCTATATCAAAACCATTTAAAATTCAATGAACTCGCAACGAGCGCAACCCTTATGTTTAGTTCCACCATTGAGTGTGGAACCCTAAACCAATGTGTTTGATGATGCGAAATAGGTATTTGAGTGAAGTATTTAAAATATGGTTTTTAATTTAATTTAATAAAAAATAAATTGCTCGGTTACATTAAAAAAAATTATTACATTTTTAAATTCGAATACATTCAAAAAAACAAACTAAAAACATAAATAATGACCACACAACAAGTCCAACTCGTACATCATAAATCATGTTACTTCTTTATTGGTCAATTTTTCCATAATATTCAAAATTTTGGATTCATTGCAAAAAATTGACATAAGCTCTCGTTTCTTAACAGTTATAATATGAGATAGTATAGTATAACAACGCTGCACAGCATTATTGAAACAATCTGTATGAACGACCGACCTTCCAATGTCATGGCTGATCGAGCTGCCCACTCGGTATGTCTACTTCGTCGTGGGGGAGAAGTGACTGAAGCATCACGAACTACCCAAACGGAGTAATAATCTGTATCGGCAGTAGTAAAAGACTGAGCGGGTGGAATAGAAGGTATCAGATATCTACAGGTCTATTTTCCTATGCAGCCTTCAAAAAGCTGATCCAACTCTCTAAATTTGAAGGGGCACTTTTCTCAATCTTTTGAATCTTCGCGCAGCGGTATTCCACCACTCTTCAAGATCATCAATATAATCATTGTGCAGATCCCAAATCCCTCGATCATGCTATAGAAGTCTGTTCTAGTCAATTTAAGAACGCTTCAAGTTGTCTTATTTGTTTTTGTTTGTTTATGGGACCAATTAAGGTTCAATCTTCGTTAGGTGCACTTGTCACCGATGCATAAAACAAGCTGACAAAATTTTTTCTTTTCCATAAAAATTCAACGCACAAATCTATGATCATTCCCTCCCTTTCAGACGTCCATAAAGCAATAGGCTGAGAGGAAGAAGAAGCAGAACATTCGTGCGACATGCTGAAAAGCGAAAATTACATAATATAGCAAAAAATTCATAAAAAAATATGTGTTGTAAATCGAAACAAAATAAACACAAGAACATAAAAAACCCGAAAAGAGAATTGGATTGTGGTGTAAAAAGTGGAGAAGGTTTGGATTTGCTGGAGTGGAGGTGGAATGAGGAAGGGTGAATAAATAGGTGGAATGAGAAAGGGGAAAGGCAGTTGCCATTTGGGGGAAAGGATCGATGCGTCTGTCGTGTTCGATGCTCCGATGCCAACGTATCCTTTTTCAAAATTTGCCCCAACAGTCTAAATGTCATGCTTGGAACGTTGGGACTTCGGGGGCGTCCGATGCGCCACGAATGTTAAAGCGGCATTTTTTTTGTCTGCGCACAGTGCCTTGGTGTTGTGCCAAAAGGATCACCGTAAATGCTTCATTAATATCATAAAACAGTAAGGCTGCATCTATTCTCATCCGCCTTCATCTTCTTTTCATGCCCCTATAGTTTTTTAAAAAAACTACACACTCCAGCGTTTCATCTTTCCATACCAGTTTATTCTAAAAGTACATCTATCATATCTATTTACTTTCTTACTTTACATTTTACGTTTTTATTACATTCTTTTTTCTAATTCATAAAGAAAAGGAGACCCTACCTAACTTGTCAAGGGTTCACCGTGAAATTATAACTTCCCTCCATGAAATTGGAGCTTCTCTTTCAAAATTTCAATTGAGATAAAACAAGGTAGACAAAGGGAAGAGAGATAAATATAATTTATTTAATCAATAGGGGAAAAGTTTGAATAAAAGTTTTAAGATTAAATGCAGGATGTAAAGTAATTCACGAGGTGTTAATAGACGTAGCCAACAATAATAAATAGTAAAATTTGTATGTGTAGATCTATCGGATTATCAATTGTGTTTTATTTTGCTCAAACAATCGGTCCATTTTCTAATATTAAATTACTTTTACATGACAATTAACCATCAAGCAAAGTCTTTTTATACAACTCTTAACTGCTATATCAAACATTTTTACATGGTCATCAACCACCCACCAAACCATTTTTTCATGACCAATAACAACTGATCTTCCATTTTTTTATACCAACTCATCTATACAGTCATCAACCACCATCCAAACCATTTTTGATGGCTTCGTGGCTGCTCTAGAAAGAAGTTTTGGTGTGATGGTGGTTCTACGAATCATTGTAGAAAATCCTTACTTCGTATCTTCATCCATTTCTTATAAATCTTTCCATTTTTAACCTCAATGAATTTGAGATATTATTTGAAATAAATTGGTTAACAAAATATGAAGATAGATTAATTCATATCGATAAAATGAATTCGGTCAAAACCAAATTTGAAATTCTATTATAATTTCTTGTGAGGATCAAAGTCCAAAGAAGGACAGGTTAGTGTATACATTGGGATATTCCAATCTGAATTGAGTATCCATTATTTGCTCTGGTACCAAATGTGACGACCCGAATTTTTGCGTTTGAAAATCGTCATCCATACTTCACTCGTATTCGAATGCTACAGATTCAACCATAAAAATCCGATGCGTCGGAGCTTATAACACATTAAGTACAACAACACCAATCATCACAGATTCAATCATATCAATATCGATAAGCGGTATAATCTATAACACCTATCTTCATTCACCAATTCACAGATAATATACAAATGTATCATAGATAAATGAATAAATTATACACAGCTCAATTCACGTAACAGAATATCACAGATCAAATAGGACAATCAATTCAAGGCATCTCATACAATACAAACATTCATAAGCAATCCAAGCATTCAATAATCATATATAAGCGGGATTAATTAATTATTCAAATCCTAATTAATTCAATTTAATTTCTAATTAAATTAATTGCTTATGAATTAATTATCAAATATTGATTAATTAATTACAAATCATTTTATTAATTAATGAAATTAATCAACCTTAATTATTAAGTAATTAACATCAATATATCTTTTTCCACACTAATCCATCTACACGGCCAAAAACCGTCGAATCAGTACACTGTCAAATGACTATAAATAGCTGGACCAACTCTTTGCTAGCCCTTTAAAGGATATGGTATTTGGAAGAAGAGGGAATAAAATTGTATGACATTTTTAAGCAACGATATTAGAAAGTAATTTTTTCCCTTAACACCATACTTTATTGATTTTACTATTACCACAGTCTACCATTTCTTATACCATTGTAATTTGAATTAAAATGATACTTGCTAACATCATCTCATGTATTGTTTCTTTTGATGGAAAACCACCTTCCGAAAACAACTAACTATAGGGATTAGTCGATTAAAATTGGAAAATCAATGTATTGTGATTTACAGCTTTATGTTTTTATCATAAATGGTAAAAAACCATCGATTGGCAATAAACTACCACGGTCATTTGATATGGTAGTCTCAACAATATTGGTATTAAGAAGTAAAATACCATATTTTGATGATGTTATTTCTAAAATGATATACGAAAGAAGAAAACATGGTGCTCTTAGTAGCATGTTATATTGCGAGAAATCGTTATAGGTAATCCATTGTATTTTTTGAGTAATTTGATAAATGTTACATCGTTAGAGGAAGCGAGATACCAATTCGAATCGCGTTAAGAAAAAGATTTTTTTGGATAACCCTTCAAGGTAAGTGGATATATCTACGCAATGCTTATATTGTAGATAAATGGTTTGTGATGACCCATACACCCCTGGCACCCAACATACTTGTATAGTGTGTTATAACGTGTTCGGCCAATGTAAAATAATGATCAAGGTTTTAAAGTAAATAAAATGGTCATAGAACCTATCGTATATCTCACAATGCACTTGAGTAAAATATAAGTCATCATAAATATAAAATAGCCAAGACAATAATAACCAAATGAACCACAATATCAGGGTATATGGGTCCATATAGTTGTACAAAGTGGTAGAGTCTATATAACTGACAATAAACTCAAAAGACGAATTGCCTCTCTATATAAAATAAATGAACACTGTCTAGGCTCCATACTGTCGCACAGTAGAATGAGAAATAATGAGTCCAAATATAAATATGAGAAAACACCATCTCATATTCATCCATCTATAAAGCACCATGTCACCCAAATCTGCTAGCTAGTGTGCTCACCCGAGATAATAAGAAGAACAACATAAAATATCAAGTCAGGCTATAGTCTAATGTGAGCGATAATAGATCTCAAAATGCTAGATAAATTAATATGGTAAGGAAGAATAGTATGAAGAATCATACCTGACATTTTCTTGCATTCCAAGATTTAGCACATAACAATAATATGCTAATCTATTTACATCAGTAAGTGTAAAAACATCCTGGTACACTTTAGGTGTAACATCCTCTATTTCGAGGCTTGAAAATAGACACCTGTGATGCTGCAATCATCCTTAATATTATTTCTCAACGACAAAACGAGATCAGTATCATTAACATCATGAGTACTAGAATTCATAAATTATCACAAAACAATTTCACTCATTAATTTGCAAATTCATTACAATTTAGTCTCATAACCCCTGCATTACATCGTTCGAATAAAATACAAATATACTTCCAAGAGCTACATATGAAGATGCCCCTTGGACGATCAGAGTCTTAACTACTTAGTAACAGTAACCATCATTTCACATATATACATAAAAAAACAGTTACTACATAGCGGAAGTAAACTTTAATTAATGGCTTGCCTCCTGCACGTCACTGGAAGCTTATTCATCAAAACTTGAAATGCCTTATTTTCAGCCTACTCAATTCCGAATTGAGCACCTGAGAGTTTAGAGAGAAATCAAAAAATTCAGGTCGAACAAAAAGCTTGATGTGAATAATATTAGTTCATCTCAAATCAAACTATAAGTATTTAGTGAGGCCATGCTGAACGGGTTTCCCCTTACTAATACTGATGCAGCGCAATCTACTTATGTCTTAGGTCGCCAGCGACCTAGGAAGTTGATGAGTCGCGAACGACCTAGCGAGATATGTGATAAGTCACACAATGAGTTACGACCTAACGCTATGTCGCCAGCGACCCAAACACTCATGCCACAGTTCCTTGGGTCGCTCACTAGCGAGCTACGACCTAATGATCAACGACCTAACGGGCTATGCCAACCAGCGAGTTATGTTAAGTCGCCTACCTTATCAGAGGCCGCATTCTTCTTAAGTTGCTTGCTTGGTCTTAAGTCGCGCGCGACCTAACGAGTTATGTCAAACTTATGCCGCTTTCTCTTAAGTCGCTATCTTCTTAAGTCGTTCTAGATATGCCGCATCCCTTATGTCGCTAATGACCTAGCGAGATATGCCATATTCCTTATATCGCTTTCAATTATGCCGCATGCTATCTTCTTAGGTCGCAAGTTCTTAAATCACTGAAGCTTATGCCGCCATCTTCTTTAGATCGCTAATTCCTTAGGTCGCATGAAGCTGTGCTGCAGAGTACTATGTTGATTCGTTGGGTCGTATATTGTTAAGTGCTTGTATGTTGTAACTTGTTATGTCGTATGTCGTTATGTCGTTATGATGTAACATATGTTGTGTTTTTCTTATGTCATATGTCGTAAATCGTAGGTCGTGTAATGTTAACTCGTGTTGTAACTCGTGTGTTGTAAGTGTTGTAGGCCGTAGGTCGCCTGTGTTGGGTCGGTCTGTGTTGTGTTGTAATTTTCCTATAAATAGGGGTGTGATGTCATTGTAAAGGAGAGTTGATTTTTGAATAAAATTTGTTTATGTGCTTTTTCCACTTTTGTTGAAGTTGAGTGTGATCCCCTTCTTCTTCCATCTTCGGATATTCGAGTGCGCTTGAATCAACGAACTTGAAGCCGATTCACAGAATCTCGTGCGCGAGATCAACGTCGAAGAATCGTAGATCTTCTAACACGGAATCATGCGCGATCAACGTGTTGAAGATAGATAGAATCCGGTATCTTGAGAGATCAACGGATTTGGGCATTTATCTTGCTTTACTTGACACGAAATCATTTCGTGAGGAAGAAACTTGCGTCAATTTATATCAAAACATTATTAGCACGTCCAAGTGTTAAATCCGCTGCGTCACTCATTTGGTATTAGAGCCATATCAGAGCCAAGGCCGAATCAATTCCTTTCAAAGCCGAGCTAAGTAAGAGCCGAGCTAGTGCAGAGCCGAGCTAATTCAAAGCCGAGTTAAACCAAGTTAAGTTGAAGCCGAGTTAAAGCAAGTTAGATCGGAAAGGAGATTGTTTGAAGATCATGCCTCCGAGACGTGCTAATCGATTTCAAAATGTTAAAGACGTATATAGAAGACAAGAAGCTGAGCAGATGGAGCAGCGTATCAATGAAACATTCGATGAAGGTATTGGAAAGTTAGAAAAGTTGATGAGAGACATGAATCAAAGTCAAAGGAGAACTTCACCAGTTTCGCACCATAGTGGAAATAGAGTTTCACCTTCAGTTCGGGAGAAAGGAGAATGTCACCACAATCTTATCGAGATCGGAGAGAATCATCAGTTTCAATGAGAAGAGAACACCATGAGTATCAAAATGAAGAAAGAAGAACTCATCGTGGATTTGAAGATGATCCATATCGTGAAGCTGAAAGACATGATAGAAAGGACATGCGTGATCGTAGAGACATAGATGGACGGGATCGATATCGAAGTACATATGATTTTGAGGAATATGGTGATAGAGGAAGTATTCATTATCGAGATCGAGGCCAAGTGCGAGATCGACATCTTGATTCAAAGAATGATCGTAAATGGGAGTCAGGTATGCGGATGGAAATTCCAGAATTCAAAGGTGGTATGCAAGCAGAAGAATTTCTTGATTGTTTGTCAAATGTTGAGGAAATTTTGGAATTCAAGGAGGTGCCTGAGAATCGCAGAGTTCAGTTAGTTGCTACAAGGCTAAGGGGAAGAGCTATGGCTTGGTGGCAGCAAACTAAACTAACTCGGGAGAAAATGGGAAAATCGAAAGTTGTCACTTGGGAGAAGATGAGAAAGATGATGAAAGCTGCTTTCTTGCCATAAAATTATCAGTCTCTTATGTATCAACGTTTGCAGAATTTGAGACAAGGGACGAGGACAGTGAATGATTATACAGATGAATTTTATCAGTTAATTGCAAGGAATGATATCATGGAAACAGAGGAACAGCTAACGGCTAGATATATTGGAGGGTTACTAATGCAAATTCAAGACATGGTGAATATGTTTAATATAATGTCTGGTGCTGAAGCATATCAGAAAGCTCTAGTTTGGGAGAAACAAGGGAGACGAGAAGGTGGTGTGTTTACAAGTTCTAACAATCAGAACAAGGGTGTTAGTAGCAGTGTCAATGTTTCCAAGGCGGTCAGTAAACCAGCTGTCAATGAAGCCGCTAAAGCAAAGGTCAACAACAGTATCAAGTGCTATAATTGTCAGGAGTTTGGTCATAAAAGCAATGAATGTACAAAGCCAAAGAAGAGAACATTAGTTGCAGAGGAATGTGAGTATGAGGATGTGGAAGCTGAAGTTGACTATACTCAACCATCAAAGTTTGATGATGATGAAGAAGTTGTGTCAGGGGATGAAGGGTGTAATTTGATGATAAGAAGGTCGTGTTTAGTGCCAAAGCATGAGAATGATTCTAGTTGGCTAAGAAGCAATATCTTTTAGTCTACATGTACTATCTTGGGGAAGGTTTGTCAGTTTGTTATTTGTAACGACCCTGGATTTTGGCCCCGATTATTTCGATAAATATTTAATCTAGTTAAATATAAAATGTAAATTGTTCATTGTTAAATGAATATGATTTGGAAATATTGCCATCTATTTATATAAACTGTATTTTAATAAGAGATTGATTTGGAAATTGAAATAAGTATTTCAATAATATTCACAATAAAAATCTATCTTATATAATTACTTAAAATATTTCACATTATTTATATTTAGTATAAATTCATACATATAGATCATAATGTTTGAAATTCTAAAATAAGTTTCTTAATATAAACTTTAACTCATATAATCAAATTAAAACGCTATACATTGTTAACATTTGTTAAATGAATCCATATGCTTGATAATGTTTAAAATTTAAAATCAAATTCTAGTAATATAAAGTATAAATGTAAGATATGAGTCAAACTTATGTATATAATTTGAATAAATAATAATTGGGAATAAATATAAAAATAAGTATTAAATATAAGTAAAACTTAAGAATATAATGTAAATATTGATAATCAAAATATAAAATACAAATCTCTTTATATATGAAGCTTCATTCACAAGCCTCTTAAACAAGACAAAATCAATTTATAAGGCTACAAACTAATTATATTACTGCATACTATATTTACATATGTACAATGCTAAGATGGTGAATTATTACTATAACCTGCATATACACATGAATGATGAAAAGAAGACAAAACATTTACATCAAGTACAAAATATCTTTGCACTAAGAACATGTAGCCGAGATAAGAAAAACTTTCAGCTAATATAAATTACATGTAAACTAACTAAGAAACAAGTTAAACACATATGCTGCAGTAAAGATTTTTATAAACATAAGAAACAAAGGATTTCACTTCAAGTTGATAAAAAAAAAACAGATCATTGCCTTGTACAAAAATAAGAAAGCATCAACAAACATTAATTACTTGTTATCATGATTAAAAGCATAAACATTAAATAGCATCACTTCCTGTTTAACTAGTACATGTAGCCGAAATTCTTGTCATAATCTTTTTCTGCAGAATTTTTCTTAACCAATTACAAGAAAGAATGACAAACAAATATGAACTGCCTAGATACAACCTAATTAGTAGCTTCTATATCAATCTATCTGTATATCATCAGTTTATATATACAAACCTGAAAGCATTGTCTTTCTTTGCAATATACCTTAATTTAAAAACAGAGAAACAAGTAAAGAGAAAAAGAAAAAAAAAGAAAAAGAAACAGAAGACAGAAAACTTAAGAAGGTTTCAGAGTATTTCTGCAGTGTCTTCTTCAACATTTCCTTGCTTTTCATATTGTTTGGTGAGTAAACTAATGTTCTTGTGAAATTTGGTTTTAAATATTTGACTCATGAATGAATTACTGTGTTGATATAATAATGCTCTGTTATGTTTGTAAATTCTGGATGAACTGTAGTTGAGTTCTTCAAGTTCTTTCTAAAATCTGAGGCAAAGGAAACAGGGAATATATCATATATATTTCTTTATAAAATCATTTCCTGTAATTAATACCTGAACTAAATAAATATTGTTTATGCTAAAGGTATAGGTACTGTAAACTTACATTTACAGTAAACATCAAATAAAGGCAAAAATTCGAATGTCTCGAATCGTAAACTTGAACTTATAATTTGAAACAACATATAAAACTATGATTTTTAAGACAAACTTTATAATTTTGAGTCAACTATGCACAGAGAAATTAGTCAGTGAACCAAAAAAGGTATTTTCATGAAATTCTGATGATTTAAACAATGTTAGCTGTTGTAAATTAACACGAAGCTAAAACGGTGATGTGAGATCACTAGAAAAATGCTAAAATAATTTTCTAATGCAAAGGTTTTGGGTTTGAATTGAAGATAGGGTTTACTGCTTGCATTTTCAAGGATCTGTAAAACTTTTGATCTCGGCATCATAGTGGGACCGAGTTGATCGTGATTTTGAGTGAGGGTAGAAGGGTATGTGGTTGAGCTATGGCCGGATATCCATCGCTTCCAGTGGTCGCCGTCGTTTGGTCGAAGCGATTTTGTTTTCCTGAAGTTCGTTTGTGTTCGTGTTTGAGGTGAGATTTTGCCTTTTGGCTTGATCGTGGAAATGGGGGTTGGCTGTTGGGTATGTGGGTGATTTAGGGTTTGTGGACGCCGTCGCGAGTCACCGAAGGCGTCGTGGACCACCGTGCACGTGCACGGTGGTGGAGCAGTGTCGGTTGAGTGTCTGTGAGTCGTCGCGTGCTCGTGCTCGAGATTTGTGGAGGTTGCTTCGATCGTGGCTTCGAGTCGTTCTCATGCGTGACTCCAGTAATTATTTATAACTTAAAAAGTGAAAAATATATAAAATGAGAAGAAGGGGAGAAACAGGGAAGGAGAGAGGATGAATGGGTTCAGGGGGGGAAGACTCGGGGAGATTGAGTGGGAAACCCGAGGTTTTACTCGTGCATACCAAGATTTGTCTCGGGTATAGTTGAAGAGCTTAAGCGTAACAGGACTTGGTTACTAACTGTATGAGTTCAAGGTAAAAATTAAGTATTGTTAAAAATGTTCTCAAACTTAAATGAATATTTTAATTAGTAGTCAATTAAAGATACATGATTAGATTTAATTAACGTTTACATTTTTAGTTAATAAGTGTTTAGTTTTTAAGTTAATAAGAAAAGATTTTTGACTCTTATTCAATTAATTTGTAATTAAGAAGTTTAAATTAGTTAATTAAGTTAATATATGAATTGGGGTAACAAATGAAGAAATTAATTACATTAAATATAAGATTATCTAATGATTAGGTTTGGAGTTAATATTATAATTGGTTTCAAAATTTAAGAGAAGACTTTTAAATGTTTCATTAAGTTGAACATTTAATTAGTTTAGAAAGAAATTAAAGAACAATAACTCTTAAATTATAATTAGTCATAAATTATAAATAATTGATAAATTTGTAATTGACTACTTAGGATAATTTATGAATGATTAATGATTAATTAATCGAGTAGTTTAATTAAGAATAAATAAAGGATTAAGGAAGTAATCAGCAGTTATTACATGGGTAATTAAATCGATTAATAGCTAAGATTATTAAATTCAATGGTTAATTAAGGTAAATAACTGAGTTAAGAGATAATTAGGTAATTGATAGTTTGAAATAAAATAAGCATGTAGTTATGACTAAATGATTAATGAAGAAATCACTAATTAAACAATCCGGAGTGAAATAAGTAATTGATTGTTAACTAATGACTAATTAAATAGAGTTAAAAGATTAACTCTCAGGTAATTAATTCTAAATAGAATTAGTTACAAATAAGACTTAAAAGTGATTGCTTATGGACTGTTGTGATTGAATATCTGTTTTGGATATTTATGTGATGATATTCTGTGATGTTCTGTGATATGTTATGTTATATATATGATGCTTCTATATGTTTTATCTGTGATAAATGCTATGTTAATTCAATTGTTGAATTTAAATTATTTAGACTGTAAGTTAATTAGGCAACTTGGCCCTTAAAATGGCGTTTGGATTCGATGAGACCGGGATCGGAAGAATCAAATTTGATTCTCCGAAAACCACATCGATCCAATTTAAACGTTAGGTCGTGAATCCTGAAAAGAAGATCGAGATGGTGTTTTCAGAAAGCAAGGGTTATCGTCGTTGACTCTGAGGGTGATTCCAAAATGAGTGTGACGAGATAATGCCTTCGGTTTCGTTCGAACCCGTAACGAACTTGTATGGATTGTATGCTTTCAGCACATCGTCAGGCGGACGATGAGCATTCTAAGAAATATGTTCTTTAAAGGTAATCGCAGCCTCAAGCCTCATCAACCGGGAATGGCTAAAACAGGGGAGATGCAGCAAGGTTAGGTGGGTCATGCCCAAGCAGGACAAGATATTTCCCCTGTCTAGATGTCCCTTATATATTTCGGCTTAGTGGGTGGTTGGTCGCGCCAACCACGGGGTTTATCTTGTTCGGGACTGTTCAGTAAGGAATGGTTCCGGCCTTGTGTTGCAGGGGATGAAGGGAGTAATCCTCGGTACGGTGATCTAGGCTCCGTACTGTGACGGGCGGTACCCCAGTAGCCCTGCCATTGTTGGAAATTCATTTTTCCTACGAGACCCTACGGTTTTGATTTGTATTACCCACTTTGGTGGCTAGTAGCTGGAAGTTAATCATGTAACAATTCGGCTATTTTCTATTTACTTGAAAACCCTAGACACTATTATAATATCACTGGATTTCCTATGAAATGTTTTGGTTAGCGTAAGGTAAAAACTTACCCGTATTTATTTGTGGGGAGTCTTACGTGATACCTTTATTTTCAAATGTTTTTCAAAGTTAAACAACCTTAAACCGTTTACTCATACCAGACCCATGTCTGACCCGGAGTTTATTTTTGTTTTTCATAAACTCTCGGGTACCCAAATTTTACGGGTAGCCAAGGGATTCAGGTTAGCTTTGACGAATTCTGGAGGAGCAATGGAGCAGGAGGCTTCAGTGTTGTGGATATATATATATATATATATATATATATATATATATATATATATATATAGTTCTGCTGTGTTGCTATCTCTGAGTCATATTGTTTAAGTTGTATTGTGTTGAGTTGTATTAACTAGACAGGTGTTATAACTGTCTAGTATTGATGTATTATCTGAATAACTCTGATATATGTAAAACTTTTAAATATTTAAGTGATATATTATATTTTGTTCCGTTCCGCTGTGAGATTCTGATGTTGTTGTTCTTTCTTCTCTATCTTTTCTATTTTCTCACCCCTTTCTTTCTTAATGATGATACGTCTTTCTGGTGGTAAAAAGACGGGTCGTCACAGTTGGTATCAGAGTATAGGTTGGTGATAACCTTGGCTCTGGTAGTGATTACTCATAGAATAGAGTTGTAGAACTCTAAAATGAGTTTGAGTGTATTAATAGATATGAGTGCGTACTTGTTAGTGAATATAAATTGTTTTTATATTGTATTGATTTATCTGTTGAGTGTTTATGGATTCTGGTCGATGTGTGGGACGCCATTCCATCGATAGGGATTTCTAAACTCTTAGACAAGATAGACCGACACAGTATTGTTTTTAAAAGGTAGGGTAAATGAAATAATTTTACCCAAAATTTAATTTTGATATAAAAGAAATATTTTTTTGAAATAACTATATATACTTGGATGTTTGATTGTTAATAGTACAATCGAATAAAATTTAAAATTTGAATGGTTTATAACAAAGTAAAATTGTCTAAGTATGATTAAATAAATAGGAATATAATTAAAATTAGATTAAAATAGAATTTAAGTCCCGGAAATTTGAAGGGTGTTTAAATGAATTTAAACAAAGGATTTGGGAATTTAAAATCTTGGGAACGTTTAAAATGTTTTTCCAAAGATTTGAAGGTAATAATGGAGTATTGTTTTGGAAAATATGATTGAATGAAAATTTGTTTGGAAAGAATTTGAGGAAGTAGGGAAGCACTGAACTCACTTAAGTCGTTGGAAAATAATCCTGATGGTGCTGGCCACATCATCAGTATTCATTTTCGAGTTTCTAAAGTGATGGATTGCTACCAGGATAATTGGACATGATATTTAGAGTTGTTGGATATACAAGTTGTTTTAAAAATTTCAAGAAAAAATTTGTTTTGGTGAAAACAAGTGTTTGGAAGTTGAAAATTTGATTTGGTATACCAAGTGAGTATGTGTAGCATCATTTCAAAAGGTTTTGGAAATGAAAACCGGGCATTTGAATTCTAAGAAATTCTATTTAAATAATGTGGAAGGTTTAAATGGATCAACTGTTGAACTTATAAAAGTAAAGTTGATATTAATAAGATGAAATTGGGAATTTTAATCCCGGAATAAAAATTTAACATAAGTAATTGAGAATAAGAAAACATATTAGAATTTAACCTGAGATAAGCTAAATGGAATTGAAGTTCAACATGAACTTATTTGGATGTAAAATTTGAAGGCAAAGTTATTGTAATTGAGAGATGAAAATTTACACTTTAAGATAGTAAGTGTTATATATATATATATATAATTTGAAATTATGATTATAAGATGAAATGACCAAATGAGTAATATAAGCTGTTAAGTAGATAAATAAGTTTTGAGCTTATATATTGAGAAATAAAATTTTAAGATCTGTAAGTAGTTAAATTTAACTGAAGTTGAGTTGGAATAAAATTGTATGAATTCAATCGAGTTAAATAATATTGAATAAAATAAAATTCTTATGTAAATAAGTAAATGTAAACCAAAGTAAGTATTGAATTGGATTTAAATAGAAATGGTGTGAGTTGTAAACAAATCTAATTCAAGTATAAATTGAATAACTTTATTATGAATAAATTCAATAATGAATTGTTAATGTAAATTAAAAATTTAAAAATGGATAAAAGAATAAACCAATTAGGGAATAATTGGGATTTGATTAAAGGAAAATTTAATCAAAGATTTGAATGGAAATTGGTGAAATAGAATAAATCTAAGTTGTTAGGTGAAACAGTTTGAAGTAAATAATGACTTAAGTAAATTGTGAAATGATTATTTAAAACATTGGTGGTCGAGTTTAATAAAATGGATTGGATATCAAACTTTTGTAATGAAAGAAAATGCAATGATAGGATTGTGAATAATTTAATCCGGATGGAATCAAGTATAAATTGATTGGAATCAATTTAAAATTTGTTATAAAGCTTAGGAAATCATCTATTCACAATGATATTGTTAAATTGCATAAGAAAATGGGATGTTTGAAGTAAATGAGATTTGATAAAATTCTATGAATTATTGGAAGCAAAATAAGATGATTTTGGATATGAGTTTGTATTGCTTAAATGGATTATATAAGCAAGTAAGTTGTAAATTCCTTTTAATTAAAAGGGAATGGTTTGAAAATTGATTGAAGTTAATTGTGTTGAGGATTGGAACCTTACATATGTGCTTATGGAAATATGTAATGGAGAATATGTCAAAGCTTTTCAGAATTTGAAAACTATATAAAAAAAAAAATCCAAGTGGATAGAATCGGGATAATGTGAATAAAAGAAATTGATATAGTTGATAAATCAATGGATATTAATACGTAGGATGTACGTATATTATTTTATTCGCATAACAGTTTGATCTAGATTCGAGCACAAAATTTCGAGATAGTTATATCGATCCGAGTTAGGATTTTTCACTCGATTTTCGACGACGAACCATGGATTTGGATTTTGTTTGATTCTGGAAATTCTTTCTCATAGTTATAACTATGTAAAGAGAATGACAGTTTCTGATCAAGAAATCAGTTCTGAGTCCGTACTAGGAAGTCAGGTGGACAATACTAGTTCGGAAGTGAAATTGTGTGATCGAGCGAGTGATCGGATTTGATATTGCGTACGAATAGTATATGTACATCGTACGGGCTTGATTGAATAGATATTAAAATTCTGTAAAGAGTTAATACTGTAGATTTCAGAATTTAATTTCCAGAATGGATGTCTGGAATTTATTGTGTATTCCTTATCTCTCAGGAAAATTTATTCATGATTCATCAATAATTGTTAAACCAGTAATTCAGGAAATTGGAAGTTGAGTCGAATTTAATGGTGGTCAGGAATCCAGTTTGGATTATTGATCATCAAGAGACAAACTCTCGATAGTTTTAGGAGTGCTTATCCGGATTTATGTTCAGATAACTAGTGTTGTTTGTTAGAATAGACTGTTTGTTTGTTTGTTATTGTATGAATGCTATGTATGTTTGGATGGCTAATATAAAAGTTTGTGGAATTAACTGTTGTTTAAATTTCGGGGACGAAATTCTTTTAAGGGGGGAGGAATGTAACGACCCTGGATTTTGGCCCCGATTATTTCGATAAATATTTAATCTAGTTAAATATAAAATGTAAATTGTTCATTGTTAAATGAATATGATTTGGAAATATTGCCATCTATTTATATAAACTGTATTTTAATAAGAGATTGATTTGGAAATTGAAATAAGTATTTCAATAATATTCGCAATAAAAATCTATCTTATATAATTACTTAAAATATTTCACATTATTTATATTTAGTATAAATTCATACATATAGATCATAATGTTTGAAATTCTAAAATAAGTTTCTTAATAATAAACTTTAACTCATATAATCAAATTAAAACGCTATACATTGTTAACATTTGTTAAATGAATCCATATGCTTGATAATGTTTAAAATTTAAAATCAAATTCTAGTAATATAAAGTATAAATGTAAGATATGAGTCAAACTTATGTATATAATTTGAATAAATAATAATTGGGAATAAATATAAAAATAAGTATTAAATATAAGTAAAACTTAAGAATATAATGTAAATATTGATAATCAAAATATAAAATACAAATCTCTTTATATATGAAGCTTCATTCACAAGCCTCTTAAACAAGACAAAATCAATTTATAAGGCTACAAACTAATTATATTACTGCATACTATATTTACATATGTACAATGCTAAGATGGTGAATTATTACTATAACCTGCATATACACATGAATGATGAAAAGAAGACAAAACATTTACATCAAGTACAAAATATCTTTGCACTAAGAACATGTAGCCGAGATAAGAAAAACTTTCAGCTAATATAAATTACATGTAAACTAACTAAGAAACAAGTTAAACACATATGCTGCAGTAAAGATTTTTATAAACATAAGAAACAAAGGATTTCACTTCAAGTTGATAAAAAAAAACAGATCATTGCCTTGTACAAAAATAAGAAAGCATCAACAAACATTAATTACTTGTTATCATGATTAAAAGCATAAACATTAAATAGCATCACTTCCTGTTTAACTAGTACATGTAGCCGAAATTCTTGTCATAATCTTTTTCTGCAGAATTTTTCTTAACCAATTACAAGAAAGAATGACAAACAAATATGAACTGCCTAGATACAACCTAATTAGTAGCTTCTATATCAATCTATCTGTATATCATCAGTTTATATATACAAACCTGAAAGCATTGTCTTTCTTTGCAATATACCTTAATTTAAAAACAGAGAAACAAGTAAAGAAAAAAAGAAAAAAAAAGAAAAAGAAACAGAAGACAGAAAACTTAAGAAGGTTTCAGAGTATTTCTGCAGTGTCTTCTTCAACATTTCCTTGCTTTTCATATTGTTTGGTGAGTAAACTAATGTTCTTGTGAAATTTGGTTTTAAATATTTGACTCATGAATGAATTACTGTGTTGATATAATAATGCTCTGTTATGTTTGTAAATTCTGGATGAACTGTAGTTGAGTTCTTCAAGTTCTTTCTAAAATCTGAGGCAAAGGAAACAGGGAATATATCATATATATTTCTTTATAAAATCATTTCCTGTAATTAATACCTGAACTAAATAAATATTTTTTATGCTAAAGGTATAGGTACTGTAAACTTACATTTACAGTAAACATCAAATAAAGGCAAAAATTCGAATGTCTCGAATCGTAAACTTGAACTTATAATTTGAAACAACATATAAAACTATGATTTTTAAGACAAACTTTATAATTTTGAGTCAACTATGCACAGAGAAATTAGTCAGTGAACCAAAAAAGGTATTTTCATGAAATTCTGATGATTTAAACAATGTTAGCTGTTGTAAATTAACATGAAGCTAAAACGGTGATGTGAGATCACTAGAAAAATGCTAAAATAATTTTCTAATGCAAAGGTTTTGGGTTTGAATTGAAGATAGGGTTTACTGCTTGCATTTTCAAGGATCTGTAAAACTTTTGATCTCGGCATCATAGTGGGACCGAGTTGATCGTGATTTTGAGTGAGGGTAGAAGGGTATGTGGTTGAGCTATGGCCGGAGATCCATCGCTTCCAGTGGTCGCCGTCGTTTGGTCGAAGCGATTTTGTTTTCCTGAAGTTCGTTTGTGTTCGTGTTTGAGGTGAGATTTTGCCTTTTGGCTTGATCGTGGAAATGGGGGTTGGCTGTTGGGTATGTGGGTGATTTAGGGTTTGTGGACGCCGTCGCGAGTCACCGGAGGCGTCGTGGACCACCGTGCACGTGCACGGTGGTGGAGCAGTGTCGGTTGAGTGTCTGTGAGTCGTCGCGTGCTCGTGCTCGAGATTTGTGGAGGTTGCTTCGATCGTGGCTTCGAGTCGTTCTCATGCGTGACTCCAGTAATTATTTATAACTTAAAAAGTGAAAAATATATAAAATGAGAAGAAGGGGAGAAACAGGGAAGGAGAGAGGATGAATGGGTTCAGGGGGGGAAGACTCGGGGAGATTGAGTGGGAAACCCGAGGTTTTACTCGTGCATACCAAGATTTGTCTCGGGTATAGTTGAAGAGCTTAAGCGTAACAGGACTTGGTTACTAACTGTATGAGTTCAAGGTAAAAATTAAGTATTGTTAAAAATGTTCTCAAACTTAAATGAACATTTTAATTAGTAGTCAATTAAAGATACATGATTAGATTTAATTAACGTTTACATTTTTAGTTAATAAGTGTTTAGTTTTTAAGTTAATAAGAAAAGCTTTTTGACTCTTATTCAATTAATTTGTAATTAAGAAGTTTAAATTAGTTAATTAAGTTAATATATGAATTGGGGTAACAAATGAAGAAATTAATTACATTAAATATAAGATTATCTAATGATTAGGTTTGGAGTTAATATTATAATTGGTTTCAAAATTTAAGAGAAGACTTTTAAATGTTTCATTAAGTTGAACATTTAATTAGTTTAGAAAGAAATTAAAGAACAATAACTCTTAAATTATAATTAGTCATAAATTATAAATAATTGATAAATTTGTAATTGACTACTTAGGATAATTTATGAATGATTAATGATTAATTAATCGAGTAGTTTAATTAAGAATAAATAAAGGATTAAGGAAGTAATCAGCAGTTATTACATGGGTAATTAAATCGATTAATAGCTAAGATTATTAAATTCAATGGTTAATTAAGGTAAATAACTGAGTTAAGAGATAATTAGGTAATTGATAGTTTGAAATAAAATAAGCATGTAGTTATGACTAAATGATTAATGAAGAAATCATTAATTAAACAATCCGGAGTGAAATAAGTAATTGATTGTTAACTAACGACTAATTAAATAGAGTTAAAAGATTAACTCTCAGGTAATTAATTCTAAATAGAATTAATTACAAATAAGACTTAAAAGTGATTGCTTATGGACTGTTGTGATTGAATATCTGTTTTGGATATTTATGTGATGATATTCTGTGATGTTCTGTGATATGTTATGTTATATATATGATGCTTCTATATGTTTTATCTGTGATAAATGCTATGTTAATTCAATTGTTGAATTTAAATTATTTAGACTGTAAGTTAATTAGGCAACTTGGCCCTTAAAATGGCGTTTGGATTCGATGAGACCGGGATCGGAAGAATCAAATTTGATTCTCCGAAAACCACATCGATCCAATTTAAACGTTAGGTCGTGAATCCTGAAAAGAAGATCGAGATGGTGTTTTCAGAAAGCAAGGGTTATCGTCGTTGACTCTGAGGGTGATTCCAAAATGAGTGTGACGAGATAATGCCTTCGGTTTCGTTCGAACCTGTAACGAACTTGTATGGATTGTATGCTTTCAGCACATCGTCAGGCGGACGATGAGCATTCTAAGAAATATGTTCTTTAAAGGTAATCGCAGCCTCAAGCCTCATCAACCGGGAATGGCTAAAACAGGGGAGATGCAGCAAGGTTAGGTGGGTCATGCCCAAGCAGGACAAGATATTTCCCCTGTCTAGATGTCCCTTATATATTTCGGCTTAGTGGGTGGTTGGTCGCGCCAACCACGGGGTTTATCTTGTTCGGGACTGTTCAGTAAGGAATGGTTCCGGCCTTGTGTTGCAGGGAATAAAGGGAGTAATCCTCGGTACAGTGATCTAGGCTCCGTACTGTGACGGGCGGTACCCCAGTAGCCCTGCCATTGTTGGAAATTCATTTTTCCTACGAGACCCTACGGTTTTGATTTGTATTACCCACTTTGGTGGCTAGTAGCTGGAAGTTAATCATGTAACAATTTGGCTATTTTCTATTTACTTGAAAACCCTAGACACTATTATAATATCACTGGATTTCCTATGAAATGTTTTGGTTAGCGTAAGGTAAAAACTTACCCGTATTTATTTGTGGGGAGTCTTACGTGATACCTTTATTTTCAAATGTTTTTCAAAGTTAAACAACCTTAAACCGTTTACTCATACCAGACCCATGTCTGACCCGGAGTTTATTTTTGTTTTTCATAAACTCTCTGGTACCCAAATTTTACGGGTAGCCAAGGGATTCAGGTTAGCTTTGACGAATTCTGGAGGAGCAATGGAGCAGGAGGCTTCAGTGTTGTGGATATATATATATATATATATATATATATATATATATATATATATATATATATATATATATATAGTTCTGCTGTGTTGCTATCTCTGAGTCATATTGTTTAAGTTGTATTGTGTTGAGTTGTATTAACTAGACAGGTGTTATAACTGTCTAGTATTGATGTATTATCTGAATAACTCTGATATATGTAAAACTTTTAAATATTTAAGTGATATATTATATTTTGTTCCGTTCCGCTGTGAGATTCTGATGTTGTTGTTCTTTCTTCTCTATCTTTTCTATTTTCTCACCCCTTTCTTTCTTAATGATGATACGTCTTTCTGGTGGTAAAAAGACGGGTCGTCACATTATTGATGCGGGAAGCTGCGATAACATTATTTCTGAAGAAGCCGTCACAAAGTTAGGGTTGAAGACTGAAAAACATCCTAGATCTTATAAGCTGGCATGGCTGAAGAAAGGTGGAGAAGTTACAGTGGGAAGACGAGCTTTTGTTACATTTTCTATTGGGAAGAAATACAAAGATGATATTTTGTGTGATGTTGTGGATATGGATGTGTGCCATTTACTTTTGGGAAGACCATGGCAATATAATAGAGCAGTACAACATAATAGTCGCACTAACAGCTACAGTTTCATGTTCGAAGGTACACAAATTACTTTGGTTCCTAAGAAGCGTGAGCAAAGTAAAAGCAAAGCAGAGAAGAAGGTGGAATCAACTAGCCTATTATCTTCGAAAGAATTTGTTGAAGAAGCGAAGGATAGTCCTGAAATGTTTATGTTGATTGGGTATGAAGCAAGTGAAGATGTTGAAATTCCTGAGGAGGTTAGACCAGTGTTGAATGAATTTGACGATGTCTTTCCTACGGAATTACCCAAGGAATTACCGCCATTGAGGTACATACAACATCAGATTGATCTAGTGCCAGGTGCTATTTTACCGCATAGGCCACATTATGGTATGAGTCCGAAAGAGCATGAAGAGTTGAGGAGACAGGTTGAAGAGTTGCTTGAACAAGGGCATGTTCGAGAATGTCTCAGTCCTTGTGCTGTACCAGCTTTGTTAATGCCCAAGAAAGATGGTTCATAGAGGATGTGTACAGATAGCAGGGCGCTCAACAAAATAACTGTCAGATACAGATTTCCTATGCCAAGACTTGATGGTCTATTGGATCAAATCAGTGGGTCTGTAATCTTTTCAAAGATCGATCTTAAGAGTGGTTATCATCAGATTCGCATTAGACCAGGTGATGAATGGAAGGCAACATTCAAGACACGGGGAGGATTATATGAATGGCTGGATATGCCGTTTGGTCTATCTAATGCACCAAGTACTTTTATGAGAGTGATGAATCAAATTTTCAGACCTTACATTGGGAAGTTTGTTGTTGTTTATTTTGATGATATCTTGATCTACAGTGCAAGCACAGAGGATCATATTCAACACTTGCGGAAGGTGTTAACTATTCTTTGTCAAGAACAGTTCTATGCGGCAAAGAAGAAATGCGTGTTCTTGACAACCAAGTGTTTTATTTTTGGGATATATCTTGTCCAAGGAGGGGATACAAGTGGACCAGAGTAAAGTAGCCGCAATCAGAAACTGGCCACAGCCCAAAACTATCACAGAAGTCAGAAGTTTTCATAGGTTAGCTTCATTTTATCGAAGATTTATACCATACTTCAGTAGTGTGATGGCTCCTGTTACTGATTGTATGAAGGGAAAGAAGTTTTCATGGATGGAAGAGGTAGGATTTGCTTTTGAGCAAATCAAGGAATTTTTAACCTCAGCACCGATTCTAGTATTGCCGGATTTTCAGTTACTATTTGAATTACATACTGATGCATCGAAGGTTGGAAATGGAGGAGTGTTGAGTCAGAAGGGTCGTCCAATTGCTTATTTCAGTGAAAAACTTTCTGGAGCAAAGATGAGATACAACACTTATGATGTGGAGTTTTATGCAATTGTGCAAGCTGGAAGCATTGAAGACATTATTTGTTCCATAAAGAATTTGTCTTATATACGGACCATGAAGCATTGAAACATTTGCAAGGGCAGGATAAAATTGCAGCTAGGCATGCATCGTGGATAGCTTATTTGCAGCAATTTACATTCGTCGTGAAGCACAAGTATGGAGTAACTAACCGCATTGTCGATGCATTGAGTCGAAGGAGTAGTTTACTAACAATTATGCGAGTAGAGGTGATGGGTTTTGACTTACTTCCAGATTTGCTTACATCAGATTCTTATTTTTCCAAGATCCTAGACAAAGTCAAACAGGGAAGCATGGATGGATATATGTTGGTTGATGGTTTTCTATTTAAAGGAAATCAATTGTGTATTCCATATTACAGTTTACGAATGAAGATTATCAAAGAATTGCATGAGGAAGGACACGTGGGCCGTGAACGTACTATGCAGTTGATCTCACAGTCTTATTTTTGGCCATCAATGAGAAAAGAAGTTGAAAGGTTCGTTCAGAGGTGCCATATTTGTCAAGTTTCAAAGGGGACCGCGACAAATGCAGGTTTATATATGCCGTTGCCTATACCTACTAAACCATGGGTGGATGTTAGTATGGACTTTGTATTAGGTTTGCCGAGAACGCAATGTGGCAATGATTCTATCTATGTGGTGGTTGATCGGTTTTCAAAAATGGTACATTTTATCGCATGCAAGAAGACAGTAGATGCAGTTAATGTCTCACAGTTATACTTCAAAGAGATCTATCGTCTTCATGGATTGCCAGAATCTATTGTATCAGATAGAGACACTCGTTTTCTAAGTCATTTTTGGATGAGTCTATGGAGAATGGTCGTGACAAAGCTGAAATTTAGTAGTGCTTATCATCCACAGACGGATGGACAGACAGAAGTTGTGAACAGATCCCTAGGTAATCTATTGCGATGCCTCGTGAATGATAATTTGAAGAGTTGGGATACCAAGCTGTGTCAAGCTAAGTTTGCACACAACCATGCAGTTAATCGTAGCACTGGGTTCAGTCCATTTCAGGTTGTTTATTCAACTATTCCTAAAGGACCGTTAGATTTATCTACAGTACCACAGAAGAAAGGAGTGATCAAATGGGCTAGTGATTTGGTGAAGGAATTGCAAGAATGCCACAAGGTTGTGCAGGAACGATTGCTTAAGGCGAACGAGAAATATAAGCAATCCGCAGATATTAAACGACGACATGTTGACTTCAAGGAAGGAGATTTTGTGTATGCAGTGTTAACTAAGGATCGATTTCCTGTTGGAACTTACAACAAGCTAGCTGCTAGAAGGATTGGTCCTTTGGAAATCGTGAAGAAGATCAACGAGAATGCTTATCAGTTAAGATTGCCAGATCATATTCATACTGCTGACATTTTCAACGTCAAACATTTGATTCCGTATCATGAGCACAAGCTTGTCGAGGAAGAGGAAAGTGTGAATTCGGGGTCGAATTCTTTTCAACCAGGGGAGGATGATGCAGCGCAATCTACTTATGTCTTAGGTCGCCAGCGACCTAGGAAGTTGATGAGTCGCGAACGACCTAGAGAGATATGTGATAAGTCACACAATGAGTTACGACCTAACACTATGTCGCCAGCGACCCAAACACTCATGCCACAATTCCTTAGGTCGTTCACTAGCGAGCTACGACCTAATGATCAACGACCTAACGGGCTATGCCAACCAGCGAGTTATGTTAAGTCGCCTACCTTATCAGAGGCCGCATTCTTCTTAAGTCGCTCGCTTGGTCTTAAGTCGCGCGCGACCTAACGAGTTATGTCAAACTTATGCCGCTTTCTCTTAAGTCGCTATCTTCTTAATTCGTTCGAGATATGCCGCATCCCTTATGTCGCTAACGACCTAGCGAGATATGCCATATTCCTTATATCGCTTTCAATTATGTCGCATGCTATCTTCTTAGGTCGCAAGTTCTTAAATCGCTAAAGCTTATACCGCCATCTTCTTTAGATTGCTAATTCCTTAGGTCGCATGAAGCTGTGCTGCAGAGTACTATATTAAGTCGTTGGGTCGTATACTATTAAGTCGCTTGTATGTTGTAACTTGTTATGTCGTATGTCGTTATGTCGTTATGATGTAACCTAAGTTGTGTTTTTCTTATGTCATATGTCGTAAGTCATAGGTCGTGTAATGTTAACTCGTGTTGTAACCCGTGTTGTAAGTGTTGTAGGTCGTAGGCCGCCTGTATTGGGTTGGTCTGTGTTGTGTTGTAATTTCCCTATAAATAAGGGTGTGATGTCATTGTAAATGAGAGTTTATTTTGAATAAAATTTGTTTGTGTGCTTTTTGCCACTTTTGTTGAAGTTGAGTGTGATTTCCTTCTTCTTCCATCTTCGGATATTCGAGTGTGCTCGAATCAACGAACTTGAAGCCGATTCACGGAATCTCATGCGCGAGATCAACGTCGAAGAATCATAGATCTTCTAACGTGGAATCGTGCGCGATCAACGTGTTGAAGATAGCTAGAATCCGGTATCTCGAGAGATCAACGGATTTGGGCATTTATCTTGCTTTATTTGACACGAAATCATTTCGTGAGGAAGAAACTTGCGTCAATTTGTATCAAAACATTATTAGCACGTCCAAGTGTTAAATCCGCTGCGTCAAATACCCTATCAAAAAAATATATAATTCATAACTTCAAAAGTTGATTAGAACATAATTGTAGTATCAACAACATACCATGCATGTATGGATTAATATGAATAGTCTGTTATTCACAAGGGTCCATGGGTTACGTATTCTCGTAATTACCCTATCCCATAAATTGATTCATTTAACGACATAGTTTTCCCAAGGTCACTATGTACCTATATTAGTTTTCTCAGGCCAGGCCGACTCGGGCCAAGATATATCAAATGATGTTTATTAAAATAGAGCTTTCATGAGTAAAAGTCAAGAGTATAAATAAAAGATTAAAAGTTTAAATATATTTTTAATAATTATTTATGAATTTTTATTGATTTTTTAAATTTAAAATTAGTTATTTTTATGCCATATTTTATATAGATATTTAAAACCTATTTATAAGTATTTTTTAAAGCATTATATATGAGTTTGAAAAGGTAAATTAAGTAATTTATAGAAGGGTGAGTGGTTTTGGTTATAATAGTTAATTATAACGAATAATTTTGGAAAGCCATTGAAAAGGACATTAACTTGTTAAATAAGCGTAGATGTGATTAGACCTTTGAAAAGAATGTTTTGAAGATAGTGTTAAATATAAAATGGTTTTGGGTTTATAATAACAATGTTTTTAATAACATTTGTTTTTAACCCATTTAATTATACTTTTAAAAATATGAAATCTTATTTAAGATTTGTGAATATTCTTATACATTTAGGACAAGGATATTAATAAATTTCTATCTATTAAAAAGAGTGGAACTTAATAGTGGAATAGTAGTATACATGTATATATCTTGTTTAAAGGTATTTTAAATGTATATACAAGTATTTACAAAAAAGTTATAATTAATAAAAGAATTAATTAAATAAAAATAGGGATTATAAGTCGCTTATGTGGCTTAATTGTGCTTTGTGTGTTTACTTGTTTATGGAAAGTATTTAATCCTATACTTAGCGCTAAAATCCAATAAAGTAGATTTATTCTATCTGTGATAGTTAAGAATGGTGTTCGAGCAGTGTTTAGAAGCTAACAATGCTATAACCTATCAGCTTCACTAGTGACCGAGAGATGGAGTAAGTTGAGAAGATCAAAAACGTGATAATCATATGAGACTTGATTTCTTTATTTTATACTAAGTAGCCGATTAGTCAACTATTGAGTTTGACCAATTTAACTTTGAAAGTATATGCAAGTATCACGTATTGATACGGTTTAAGATACTCCAGGGAGGAGTTATTCGTATGAATCGTCTCTTGTTGTAGGAACGTATATATATGACATCCCCTAGAGAGGACTCCTTTATATCGTTTGTTTACTTCTTAAAGAACCGTAATTGAGTTAACTAGAAATTTGCCGATTTAATTTTGAAGAGTCCAAGATCAGATACGTGTATTACTTACCGAAAACCACTTCAAAATGATATATGAGTTCCATGTTTTGGAAATAGTTATGGAGTCGAATGTTATAGAGTTGAACTGTCTATCCTAAGGTTAAGTTCAAGGAAGAGGTCAGCGTTAGCATTCGTCAGATGACTTATGTTGGGATCCATGAAGAGATCCATGAACTATTCGAGATGCTTGAATTCATGAAGAGGTTCGAGATATGTTAGAGCGATGAAGACTTGCGTGTTGAGATGTTGAACGTGACTACACAATCAGTAATGACAAAAAATAGAGTGGGATGCATATGTAAGGGATTTAGCTAACCCTAGAGGATACATCAACTCCTAATATCTAGAGATGCTTTCAATTGAGGTGCACAGGATTTTATTGTATTTTGTATCACGTGTTCAAGCATGGACCAGCTATGTTTATCTTTGTGACATATTTTATCTAAAGATATGCATGGTTTCAGAAGGTGCTTTCTGACCCTTGTGCAGGAGGCCGGCTTCGGTTTACTAAGGAGACCTCCATGGCAATACTTATGTGAACGTACCTTAGAGGTTTTAGCTGTACTTCTAATAGTGTTAAGTTGTGAGATGCAAGCAGCACAACTATATTTTGATTTATATTCGCACCATAGACACTATCTATCATATCGCCATATGTACTTATTAAATGATTTCGGTTCATTTGGTGGAAAATCATTACAGTGATTCTAATGGTCTCATAAGATACTGTTATATGGTGCATCATATTTATTGAGTTTCTCATACCAGGTTTATGTCTAACTCATGGCTTTATAATTCCCTTAATCCCTTGAGTTCTCTTTCGAGCAGTTTGAGAAATACAGGTTTTCATTGATATTCTTTGGAGCTTTAGGAGATGAGTTGGATGCTTCCATTTGCTTACTGTTGTAACGACCCGGAAATTTCGATCCCGAAAATTCTAGAGTTAGGAAAAGAAGAAAGAGAAAGAAGAAGAAACGAAAATCAAACACAGAATCTCACATTCGCAGCAGATCAAAATATAATATCAAATAATATTCTTTACACAAAGAAAGCTGAATTAATCAATTACATTTTAATACATCAGAGTTACAACCATTACACAACATTGGATAGTTTAAAACAACATGTCCCAGATAAATAATAATATAACATAGTGGAAACACTCCAAACATTTCTGCCATCCAGCTCGTCTCCTGAGCTCCAAAACATCTTTACCTGGAAATCTGTAATACTTGGTCTGACCTGAGCATTACATCAAAGTAACACCCGGGTCAGGCTGGAAACCAGCGTGAGTAAACCAACATAATATGAAATACCAAACCATAACACATGAGAATATCAAGGTAACTCGTATCCGTTTACGAGTTCTCATAGTCAACATTTATCACACACCAGTTTCAAATTAAATATCCATATTACACAATTCATTCCATTCCATCCTATTTAACACCCTATATCCAATATAAAGAATTTTGTAGATTACAAATCGAAGTGGTTTCGGGTATTTACTCATACCCGGCTCCAGTCTCATCGAATCTCATGTCATCTTAACCCAAGTTATTAAATCAAATACAATTCAAGTTTAAATACAGGATGACATTTTTTTACACAGCAATTCATCATTGATAAATAACCACATTATCACTATCACCCAAACATATCATATCACAAAGCATTTCATATAAGAGATATCAACCAATTCAAGGCTTTTAACATCATTCAATCATTCATAAGCAAGATTGATCACTTCCAAAAATTAATTTAACTTATCTCTAATTAAATTAATTACTAATCTTAACCACCTAGTTTACCTTTACTTAATATTGATTAATTATTAACCAATTAATCAATCATCCTTTAATTATCCTTCTTAGTTAATCACCCTTGACTAATTATTACAATAAGTAATTAACTCTTAATTAATTACACAAATTAATCACCCTACAATCACTTACATTAATTAATTATCCTATAATTAATCACACTCATTAATTAACTAACCCTTAGTTAGTTTTTCTTCATCAATTAATCCTTAATTAATTACACTAAGTAATTAATCCTTAATTACCTCCATTAAGTAATTATCCTTAACCAATTCCACAAATGATTATCCTTAATTAATTATTCAATTAATTATCTTAAATTAATTTACCATTTTACAATCCCTAGTTAATGGTCTTCATTAACTATTAACCATTCTCTAATTACTTCTCTAAGTAATTAAAGTTTAAATTAACCATTATTAATTTCAAAATAATTAATTCTTAATTTCCAATCAATTCATCTCTAATTACTTAATTAATTAATTCTTAATTACACTTGATTACTTAATTTATCAATCTCTAATCATTAATTAATAATCTTCATTGTCTAATTAATGATCTTAATTACAAATTAATTAACCCTTAAATTAATTAACCTTTAATCCTTAATCATTTATAAATCAAGTAAATTAATTACCCTTAGTTAATTTCTTAATTAATCCTTTATAATTAATTAAACTAATTAATTATACTTAATCAAACTAATTAATTATACTTAACTTCCTAAAATTAATCTAATTGCATTATCAAGTTTATTTAAAATAAACTCTTTAAAACGTTATAAATATTGAAATTCTTTAAACCCAAAATAATTCTATTCTCAAACCTTAAATAAATTTTCAACTTGAAATAACCCTTATTTATTTTTAAATTGAAAGGATTGATAAATTGTTACTACTAGATCAAGCGTTGAACTTAAAATCTTGTTATCCTTCTTCAATAACCTGCTATCTCAAAACCCAAGCCATCATACAACTTCATCAAACCCAAACTCGAGTTTCCCACATCTACTTCTTCCCGTGCTATTTCACAAAACTCTTCGAGTTTGCCCCGACTAACTTCATCATCCTCAACCTTCAACAACAATGCAGATACATCTCCTCTCGCATGCACGTGCACGGATGGTCGGAGTATCTTCGACCCCAGCCACCACCTCCGGCAATCAACGATAGCTCATACATGTGAAATCGATCTCCATAACATCGTATCGATCACCAGAATAAAATCGAGCAATCTGAAACCGCCACTGGAACTAAAACGTTCAACCAAAAACTCCTCGCTCCGCCGCTACTGACTACCGGTAACCCCGTCGCCATGCCTGAGGATGTGTCAGACCCCTCTGTTCCATTTAACCCTTACCCTAGATCAACTCGACGCTGCCTAAACGTTGCACCATCCTCACAAAAACCGACAACCTGAACCAGTTCTTAAACCCTAGTTCATCCATTAGCCACCGCCACGGTGGTTGTAAAATCCCATAACTATTTTTACCGACGTCTCTTGCTTCCAGGCTAGCTTCAGCCAAAACCTCGACACCTCAAACTTTCCTGATCATCAGACAATTACCAAAATCCCACTTCCGACCAATATGTAATTCCTCTAGAATTAAATCCCTAAAAATCATAATTTGTGAAGATAAATCGGATTATAATCCTGGATTCTCAAATTGTTTAGGTCGAAATTTTGATATTTTGAAGTTTTACTGTGGTATGCATATCCTAATAGAACTGTTTTCATATTTAACAAAAATATTTTATAATTTAGATCTTGAACAAACAACTTTGTTTGTATATTGATAACTTGAAAAGATTCAGAGAAAAAGATCTTGAAGTTTTCTCAAATTTTAAAACCCGAAGCATTAAAAATAGAGTAAATCAGGTTCATATACATACATGCATATCCATTTATTCATATATATACACACACACACACACAATACATACCATGCAAACAATTATTACGCTGACATCCAAGATTTATTTCATGCATCAAATTTTATGCAATTTAGAGTTTGGTTTACTCACAGTTTGAAGGACAGAGCTTGAAACAGAAGCCTGAAAGTTGGAAACTGATGCTCTTGAAAATTGAAAACTTGATTTTGATTTTTTTTTTATGAAAACTTGTTACTGAAACCTGAACACTTAGGATCTGAGAATTCTTTAAAACTGAAGCTTGCACTTGTCCTTGATGTTTGATCTAGATTGGATTTTTTGAGTTGATTCTTGCTTTTGTTCAGATTTTGAATTTGTGAAGAAATTTCCTTTTTGATTTGTTTACTGGTTTTTAAGTTATAGATTTTGCTTGTTGATGAGTTTCTTTATCTTTTATTTGAACTGATCCAAGAAGAAAAAAATGGAGTAGAAAAAAATGTTGATATATATCCTTGAATAAAAGAAAATAAATACAATTGAGACACTTGTTGTATTGTGGAGTAAATTAATTACACTTGTCATTAGTTAAATTTTAGGCTTACATTTGTAAATCCATATTTTATATGGTTTTATGTATTTTATAAAAAATTTAAATTTATTTATATATCTTTATCTTTTCACTTTCTTATATTTATGTGTATATATAACTCAATTAAACAATATAAACTTATTTATTTATATTTTTATGTTTAATATATATATATATATACATTTAACATATATTTAGAAAAAGTACGATCCTTCATTAAATATTATTTTAAATTTTTAAGCTATAATACTTTAAAAATAAATAAATATAGATAATAGTCTAAGTGTTTAAAAATATAGAATTCAACTTCAAATACCTCTTGAAAATTATTAAAAACATAACTTCCAATTAATTATATATATACATATATATTATATATTATGATTAGAAAATCATTCTTATTAATTTTGAAAAGATAAAATTTGCCCAATTATATAATTATAAAGAAGATTATTAAATTAATATTGTCAAACTTCGATAATTATATTAGGAGATTATCAATTAAGTATTTATTCAGATATTTAAAATTTAGTATTTAATATAGTTCAATTCATCTATATATAACCAGGTATCCTTATTTATCAAATTTCATTTGTTTAATCAAATGAAATCAGTATCTCAATAGTTTAAAATTAGTTAACTATCAAATTAACAGATGTTCAAAAATCCGGGTTATCACATTCCCCCTTTTGAATCTTTTTGTCCTCGAAAAGGAATGAAGCCAGAGTTTATTAAAATATTAATATCAATTTAATCACTTTTTAATCATTTTTAAAATACTTCTTAAAAATCTATACAATATTACCAAAATATTTTTTATATAAATACTTTTATAACTCGATGTTTCAACCAGTCCATCCTTTATATCACAGAAATTTGGTCATACGTTGATCAGGCGTACGACTGAAAATCTGTAAGTACTTAGCAGACCTATTTTCAACACACAGTGAAAATACTTTGAAAAAAATAATTTTATTGAAAACCTTGTGAAAATATAGAAATCATTTTGAAAATAGAGGAAATATCTTTGGTGAGAATGCTCTCCCTCATCCATGGTCACAGTTACATCCTGGGTTTCGTTGCCATCGCAGCAAAGTCCATGTAACTGTAGGCACTGCGCGCCCCTCAATTACGCCATGGAACCCACAACAGATCGTGGTTACATTCCAAGGTTACGTTGCCATCACAGCAAAACTCCAAGTAACTGTAGGCATCAGCACCCTCGATTTTCGCTGCCAAAAATGAAACTTCACCACACCCACATAGGTCGCAGCCTACCGATGTAAAATCAAACATAGACTGTTGGCTCTCAGCGGCACACACGACTTTCGCTATGTCACCATAGGTCGCAGTCTACCGATATAAAATCAAACGTAGACTGTTGGCTCTCAGCGGCACACTTGACTTTCGCTATGGTCTGCAGTAGATCGCAGTGACATCGAGTTAAACTGTCATCACAGCATAACTCAAATGCCTCTGTAGGCATCAGCGCACTCGACTTTCGCTATACACTACACATTATCCTCAAGAACTAGTTTGTCCATACTCCTCCCAGGATCAACTTTAGCACCCTGTAACGACCCGTATTTTACGTGTCGATATATCGTAGAATTTACAGGTCGTTAGTGTTGTTTATGTTGTCTCTAGCCTGAGTCGTTTAGGAAGTTAACTCGTGAGTTAAGTGATGAGTCGTGTTCGAGTTAAGAGATGAGTGTGCACGAGTTAACGAGTCAAGGTAGTGAACGACTCATGTATGAGTCGTGAATGACTTAAGGTTTTGACCGACTCAGGGGATAAGGAGCTAACGAGTTAAGAGTTATGAGTTAACTCGTATGGGACGACTCATGGTGGTTAACGGCTTACAGAGTTAGAACATTGCCAGGTTACGAGTTAACGGGATAGGTTGAGTCGTGACCGGGTTAAGGGGTGAGTCGTATAGTAGATGAGTCGTTGAGGGCTTAGGTCGTTATGTCGCGTGTGGGTTAGGTCGTGCGCTTGGATGAGTCGTAGCTTGTTAGGTCGTATGCTGTTGGGATTCTCTGAGTCGTGGAATATGATGAGTCGTGAACGACTCAGGGATGACTCGTGGACGACTTATGGACGAACGACTCATGGAGTTTTCAGCTTATAAATAGAGGGGTTTGGCTCACTTTTTGGCACCGGTTTTTGAAGCGACGAAGTGCTGCCATTTTGAGAGCTCGACTACAACATTTCTTCACTTCTTTCCTCCACTTTAATCGAGTGCTAACATCCATCCAAGATCGAAGATCAAGATCGAAGATTCAAGGGCCAAAGTTGAAGATCTTCATCCGTTCGAGTGAGATTTCATCGATTGAAGCGAGATTTTGCCGGATCAAGCTTGGGTATTTGCTGTCCAGATCTGAAGTGGGTTTCTTTTGAAGTGTTTGGGTGATTCGGTGAGTGGTAGTTATCTCTCACGCGGACCCAAAGGAGTATATTGGATTGGTGGCTTGTTTGAGTGTTAAAGTTAGAGATTTCATGCATTTTTCTTAGTTCCAAGACTAGATTCATTACTTTTGAAGATGTTTACCTATGCAAGTTCAATTAACAAGTTATAGAGACAAAACCCATGTTTTATATTTGATAGATCTATGCCAAAATCCATGATTTCATATATGTTAGACTTATGCTCATTTATTTACGAAATTGCCATTATAGTTGATATTACTTGATTAGATCTTGTTTGGATGCTTGATTGTTTGGATGTATGATTTATTTGATTGTCTCGAGTTAGCTTGTAGTTGATTTGGGACAAGATGGTTGAAGATGATTCAAAAGCTAAGTAGAAAGGCTCTTGAATGGTGAAAGCTGCTGTGGCATATGAAGCGGATAATGAAGCTCATATGGATGGGTTCGAGGACTTTGCTATAGTTAGAGGAAGCAAAGTATGATGATGAGATGGACTTTGCTAAGATGCGTTGGAGCAAAGCATGATGTGGAAGCCTTGGTTTAATCCAGACGGGATCATCCCAAGCATGTTGATTACTCGATGATGCGGTTCGAGTTGGTGGATAATGGTGGCTCGAGAGGTGCTTGAGCTATAATGGGAATAGTCGTCGAGGAGGATGACTAGAAGGCTGAGATCTTATCGTTATTGAAGGTTCTAGCAAGCTCAAAGCAAGAGTACGTTGGGTAGATCCGTTATACCCAGGCGCGGGTTATGATGACGTGCTAGTACTCTGGGTAGATTCGTTATACCTAGGCACGGGTCACGAGGACGTGCGGAGTTATGTCTAGAACCGGGGTTGCCATTAGCCCTTGACGGATGGTTGAAAGATGAGTTGGTCATTCAATTAACGATAAAATCAAGGCAATGATAACAGTGATAGCCAGGATCATGGATGTTTGGTTGTACCATCATTCGGTCTCAAGAGCGGTGTTTTCTGGATGCTTATCTGATCTTGGTTTAGGCCTTGGGGGTTTGTATTTGGAAAACATCGACCTTGACTCGAGTGATTATTGCTTTACTTTAATTATCTGCTTTGCTATGCTTGCTTCTTCTTAGTGTGTGTCTGGGGGCTATCACTGTAGAAAGAGGTGGAGTGGGATGATTTGGGTTCCTATTCCTTTTATCCCTTATGCTCTTTTGGTATGTTTGATAGTTGATTTACTGCTCACTAAGATTTTTGTCTGACTCAAGGTTTTATGTCTCCTCTTATTACCTTGGGCTGTTCATCCATGTTTGGGGATGGGCAGACTAGGTGACAGGTGACAGGTGCTGATCTTAGTGGCTCACGCTGATGATGACGAAGACGAGCAGGAGGCTTTGCATATTATTTTCATATTCTATGTACTGGACCTTCCGCTGTTTGTTGATTACTCTGAGTGCTATGTAGTGAGGCTTCTTGTATTCATGATTCAGACCATGTATAAAGCTATTATGATTAGATGATGATATTCTGTTCTATGGGAGCTTCACTATATTATATTTCTCTATTGTATTTTTATCCATGCGCTGTGAGTTTTACGATAGAGCCTGCGATGTTTATTCTACCCTTGACTATCGTCCATGGCTGCCTGGCACACTTTCAGCGCATTATTTCCTTGTTTTGGTGCGGGAGTCATGGGCGGTCGTCACATTTGGTATCAGAGCTTTGGTTAATCGATTTTAGCCAACGCTCGCTGACGTGACTACGTATGAGAGACGTAATTGTATTTTGATGAATGATTACTATATATAATATAGTAGTTTCGAAGGATTTGAACTCCTTATGCAGTTGTTTCTCAAGGTGTTCTAAGTCATTCCTTTTTGTAGATATTAAGGATGAGTCGAAGAGGGAGACCAGCTGCAAGGGAAGGCCGTGCCGCTGAAGGAGTTGCTAATTATGGAGCTATGTTTGAAGCTATGATGACTTCGATCATGAGAAGGATACCAGCTTCAGGGCCATCAGTGGATGTTGGAGTTCAAGTTCAAGCTCCAAGACCGGTGGATTTTGCTAAGCTTTGTAAGGATTATACTGCTCTTGGAGGGAAGGTTTTCTTGGGAACGGAATCGACCATTGAAGTGAAGAGATGGATGGATGCTTGTAGGAGGATCTTTGGAGATTTAGGAATTGAGGATGCAACTAAGAGGAAGTTTGCATCGAGACAGCTTCAAGGGAGAGCTGCTGATTGGTGGAATTCTATCACCATAGACACTCCAGAAGAAGAGATTACTTGGGAGCAATTCCAAGTTAGATTTGAAGCCAAGTTTATCTCCATAGCTCAGAAGTCTGTTTTGTTTAAAAAGTTTGTTGAGCTCAAGCAAGGTGGGAGATCGGTTCTTGAGTACGTTTCTGAGTTTGAGGCCTTGTCCAAGTATGCTCGGTCGTATATTGAATCTTCTTATCATAAGAATGAGAAGTTTGTGACAGGCTTGGACAGTTATCTTGGAAGGCAGTTGGTGGATCATCTGGACGATCCATTTGAGAAGCTGGTGGAGAAAGCTCTCAGGCACGAGAGTTTGTTTCCTAAGGAAGTATCTGTTGTTGCTGTGACCAAGGATGAGTCTAAACCACAGCAGGGTGGAAACAAGAAGAGGAAGCAGCAACAGCAGAAGGGTAAGGATGGTCAGAAGAAGCTGAAGGGGGAAAAGACCTGCTATAATTGTCGGCAGAAGGGCCATCTCTCCAAGGATTGCAAGAATCCGAAGGTGTTGTTGAAGTGCTACAACTGTGACAAGCTGGGGCACATTAAGAAGAACTGTCCGGAACCGATAAAGGACAGGCAGGTTGTGCAAGCTTATGCTTTGGGAGCTGTTCCGTCATCTTCGAAAGCTCCTACTGCTGAAGAGAAGGGGAAGAGTGTGGTGGTTCAAGGTACTCTTTCCATTTGTGGTGTTCCAGTTAGAGTGTTGTTTGATACTGGAGCGTCGCATTCTTTTGTTTGTGATGATTTGGTAGGCCGGTTAGGTTTGAAACCGGATATTGTTGATAGGCCACTGGTTGTGACAAATCCAGTTGGGGGTTCGTCATGTCTGTGTATGATGTGCCATGGTCTAGTTGTGTCGAGTCATGATTGCTCGTTTGTTTGTGATTGCTTTGTTCTGAACTTTGCGGGGTTCGGAATTATTTTGGGTATGGACTGGCTTAGGAAGTATGCGGCAAGGATTGATTGTGAGAGGCTGGAGGTGACAGTCGGGAATGTGGAAGGGCGAAAGGTTGTGATACGATGTAAGCATGAGGAAGGCGTCTTCATGAGCTTCATGTATTCGCTGGTTGTTCCACGGGATGGACTGTCATCGGTGCCTATTGTGAATGGATTTGAGGATGTCTTTGACGAAGTCAAAGGGTTACCGCCGCATAGAGAGATCGAGTTTCGTATTGATCTAGTTGAGGGAGCCAGACCCGTTGTGATGCCTCTTAGGCGGATGGCGCCTAGGGAACAGCAAGAGTTGAAGGTGCAAGTTGATGACCTTTTACGGAAAGGATTCATTCGGCGTAGTGTGTCCGAATGGGGTGCACCAGTTGTGTTCGCAACCAAAGCGGATGGATCGTTGAGGTTGTGTGTGTGGATTATCATGAGCTGAATAAGGTGACTAAGAAGAACAAGTATCCATTGCCAAGGATAGATGACTTGTTTGATCAGCTTCACGAGGCTAAGGTGTTCTCTCAGATGGATTTGGCAACGGGATTTCACCAGTTGAGAGTGGCTAAGGATAGTGTGCCGAAGACTGCTTTCAGGACCCCATCCGGTTTTTATGAGTGGCTGGTAATGCCGTTTGGATTGACTAACGCACCAGCATATTTTGTGGATCTTATGAATAGAGTGTTCAGAGATCAGTTGAATAAGTTCGTGCTTGTGTTCGTGGATGATATTCTGATTTATTCCAGAACTGAGGAAGAGCACAAGACGCACTTGCGTATTGTTTTGGAAATCTTGCAGAAACATCGGCTGAAGGCTAAGTTTTCGAAGTGTCACTTCTGGAAGAGTGAAGTGAGATTCTTAGGCCATGTTATCTCTGGAAATGGAATAGCGGTTGATCCCGCTAAGGTGGCAGCAATCCAGGATTGGGTTAGACCTAAGAATGCATCCGATGTGAGAAGTTTTCTTGGATTAGCAGGATATTATCGTCGGTTTATCAAAGACTTTTCCAAGATAGCTGCACCATTGACAGGATTGACGAAGAAGAACCAAGTGTTCAGTTGGGACGCTAAGTGTGAGCAAGCTTTCGTAATCCTGAAAAAGCGACTGACAAGTACTCCTGTTTTGACTATTCCAAGTGGGAATGATGAGATGGTGGTTTACACCGATGCATGTGGTACTGGACTTGGAGCAGTGCTAATGCAAAAGGATAGAGTTGTTGCGTATGCAAGTCGACAACTAAAGCCGCATGAAAGGAATTGCCCGACTCATGATTTGGAGTTAGCGGCAATTGTTTTTGCTCTGAAGATGTGGAGACATTATCTATTGGGAGTTCGATTCGAATTGTTTACAGATCATAAGTCGTTAAAGTATCTTTTCTCCCAAAAGGATTTGAATCTTCGGCAGCAACGATGGCTAGAGTTTTTAGCTCGTACGATTTTGATATAGCCTATACTCCGGGAAAAGGCAACGCAGTGGCAGATGCGTTAAGTCGAAGACATGCAGGATTGGGAGCCATGTTTTCGGAATGGAAGAGTCTCGAGTATTTAGCTGGATTTGACTTCAGGCCTAGATGTGAATTGGAACCTGAGATGTTGGCAAACTTATCGATAAGGCCTACTCTTGTGGAAAGAATTGGCAAGAGCCAAAAGCGAGACGATAAGCTTGTCAAGATTATCCGTGATTTGGAATCTGGATTGGAACCAGAGAAGGATAAAGGATTCGAAGTCGATCGAGAGGGTTGGCTTCGGAAGCAAGGACGACTAGTTGTTCCCGATGTAGATGGATTGAGAGATGAAGTTCTTAGAGAAAGTCATCACTCGAAGTTGACAATTCATCCAGGAGGAAATAAGATGTATCGGGATATGAAGAGAACCTATTACTGGGAAGGCATGAAGAAGGATGTTGGAAATTTTATTTCCAAGTGTATGAATTGCCAGTTGGTTAAAGCAGAGCAGAAGAAGCCAAGTGGATTACTTCAGCCATTAGAGGTTCCTACATGGAAGTGGGATCAAGTGTCGATGGATTTTATCGATGGCCTACCTAGAACCAAGGCAGGAAATGAAGGGATTTGGGTCATAGTAGATCGGTTGACCAAGAGTGCAAGGTTCATTCCTGTTCGATCAACTAGGACTGCATCGAAGTTGGCCGAGCTTTATGTTAAGTGGATAGTTCGATTCCATGGTGTTCCGAAGAGTATAGTGAGCGACCGAGATCCTTTGTTCACTAGTGGATTTTGGAAGAGCTTCCAGGAGGTTTTGGGAACTGAGTTGTGTTTGAGTATAGCTTATCACCCTCAAACAGATGGTCAGACTGAGAGAGTCAACCGAGTTTTGGAAGATCTTCTGAGGGCATGTGTTTTGGATTTCGGAGGATCATGGGAAGATCATCTTCATTTGGTGGAATTTGCGTATAATAACAGTTATCAGTCGAGTATTGGTATGGCACCATATGAGGCATTGTATGGAAGACCGTGTAACTCTCCGACATGTTGGTTGGAAACTGGAGAAAAACTGATACTTGGGCCAGAGATGATTCGACAGACTTCGGATTGTATAGGGATCATTCGGCAACGAATGAAGGCAGCCCAAGATCGTCAGAAAAGTTATGCCGATAATCGTCGTAAGGATTTGGAATTCGACGTAGGTGATATGGTTTTTGTGAAGATTTCTCCTCTGAAGAATGTTATTAGATTCGGAAAGAAAGGAAAGTTAACTCCGAGATTTGTTGGACCATTTCCGATTATCGAGCGAATTGGAAAGCTCGCTTATAGATTGGAGTTACCGGAAAAGATGGCGGGTGTGCACAATGTTTTTCATGTATCTTATCTACGGAAGTATGTGCACGACTCGAATACGGTGGTTTCTGCTGATAGCTGTGAAGATTTAGAAGTTGATCCAGTTGTTAGAAGACCTCGTAAACCGCTTCGTGTTGTTGAAACCGACACGAAACAACTTAGGAGGAAGACGGTTACGTTGCTCAAGATACAATGGAGTGATGATGTTAACGACTGTACGTGGGAGGAGGAAGAGAGGATGAAGGCAACTCATCCAGAACTCTTCGAGGTATGGCCCTAAGGTGTCGTGACATCTCATGAATTTGTACCTTGTTCTATCTTAGAATTCTGCATGCTAGGCTAGAATTGGATGTATGGTTTGTTGATTGCTATGGATGGTAGGCATGCGGAATATCTTTGGTTGTTGTTGTTTTCTTGGAATTTCGGGGGCGAAATTCCTAAGGGGGAGAGAATGTAACGACCCGTATTTTACGTGTCGATATATCGTAGAATTTACAGGTCGTTAGTGTTGTTTATGTTGTCTCTAGCCTGAGTCGTTTAGGAAGTTAACTCGTGAGTTAAGTGATGAGTCGTGTTCGAGTTAAGAGATGAGTGTGCACGAGTTAACGAGTCAAGGTAGTGAACGACTCATGTATGAGTCGTGAATGACTTAAGGTTTTGACCGACTCAGGGGATAAGGAGCTAACGAGTTAAGAGTTATGAGTTAACTCGTATGGGACGACTCATGGTGGTTAACGGCTTATAGAGTTAGAACATTGCCAGGTTACGAGTTAACGGGATAGGTTGAGTCGTGACCGGGTTAAGGGGATGAGTCGTATAGTAGATGAGTCGTTGAGGGCTTAGGTCGTTATGTCGCGTGTGGGTTAGGTCGCGCGCTTGGATGAGTCGTAGCTTGTTAGGTCGTATGCTGTTGGGATTCTCTGAGTCGTGGAATATGATGAGTCGTGAACGACTCAGGGATGACTCGTGGACGACTTATGGACGAACGACTCATGGAGTTTTCAGCTTATAAATAGAGGGGTTTGGCTCACTTTTTGGCATCGGTTTTTGAAGCGACGAAGTACTGCCATTTTGAGAGCTCGACTACAACATTTCTTCACTTCTTTCCTCCACTTTAATCGAGTGCTAACATCCATCCAAGATCGAAGATCAAGATCGAAGATTCAAGGGCCAAAGTTGAAGATCTTCATCCGTTCGAGTGAGATTTCATCGATTGAAGCGAGATTTTGCCGGATCAAGCTTGGGTATTTGCTGTCCAGATCTGAAGTGGGTTTCTTTTGAAGTGTTTGGGTGATTCGGTGAGTGGTAGTTATCTCTCACGCGGACCCAAAGGAGTATATTGGATTGGTGGCTTGTTTGAGTGTTAAAGTTAGAGATTTCATGCATTTTTCTTAGTTCCAAGACTAGATTCATTACTTTTGAAGATGTTTACCTATGCAAGTTCAATAACAAGTTATAGAGACAAAACCCATGTTTTATATTTGATAGATCTATTCCAAAATCCATGATTTCATATATGTTAGACTTATGCTCATTTATTTACGAAATTGCCATTATAGTTGATATTACTTGATTAGATCTTGTTTGGATGCTTGATTGTTTGGATGTATGATTTATTTGATTGTCTCGAGTTAGCTTGTAGTTGATTTGGGACAAGATGGTTGAAGATGATTCAAAAGCTAAGTAGAAAGGCTCTTGAATGGTGAAAGCTGCTGTGGCATATGAAGCGGATAATGAAGCTCATATGGATGGGTTCGAGGACTTTGCTATAGTTAGAGGAAGCAAAGTATGATGATGAGATGGACTTTGCTAAGATGCGTTGGAGCAAAGCATGATGTGGAAGCCTTGGTTTAATCCAGACGGGATCATCCCAAGCATGTTGATTACTCGATGATGCGGTTCGAGTTGGTGGATAATGGTGGCTCGAGAGGTGCTTGAGCTATAATGGGAATAGTCGTCGAGGAGGATGACTAGAAGGCTGAGATCTTATCGTTATTGAAGGTTCTAGCAAGCTCAAAGCAAGAGTACGTTGGGTAGATCCGTTATACCCAGGCGCGGGTTATGATGACGTGCTAGTACTCTGGGTAGATTCGTTATACCTAGGCACGGGTCACGAGGACGTGCGGAGTTATGTCTAGAACCGGGGTTGCCATTAGCCCTTGACGGATGGTTGAAAGATGAGTTGGTCATTCAATTAACGATAAAATCAAGGCAATGATAACAGTGATAGCCAGGGTCATGGATGTTTGGTTGTACCATCATTCGGTCTCAAGAGCGGTGTTTTCTGGATGCTTATCTGATCTTGGTTTAGGCCTTGGGGGTTTGTATTTGGAAAACATCGACCTTGACTCGAGTGATTATTGCTTTACTTTAATTATCTGCTTTGCTATGCTTGCTTCTCCTTAGTGTGTGTCTGGGGGCTATCACTGTAGAAAGAGGTGGAGTGGGATGATTTGGGTTCCTATTCCTTTTATCCCTTATGCTCTTTTGGTATGTTTGATAGTTGATTTACTGCTCACTAAGATTTTTGTCTGACTCAAGGTTTTATGTCTCCTCTTATTACCTTGGGCTGTTCATCCATGTTTGGGGATGGGCAGACTAGGTGACAGGTGACAGGTGCTGATCTTAGTGGCTCACGCTGATGATGACGAAGACGAGCAGGAGGCTTTGCATATTATTTTCATATTCTATGTACTGGATCTTCCGCTGTTTGTTGATTACTCTGAGTGCTATGTAGTGAGGCTTCTTGTATTCATGATTCAGACCATGTATAAAGCTATTATGATTAGATGATGATATTCTGTTCTATGGGAGCTTCACTATATTATATTTCTCTATTGTATTTTTATCCATGCGCTGTGAGTTTTACGATAGAGCCTGCGATGTTTATTCTACCCTTGACTATCGTCCATGGCTGCCTGGCACACTTTCAGCGCATTATTTCCTTGTTTTGGTGCGGGAGTCATGGGCGGTCGTCACATTTGGTATCAGAGCTTTGGTTAATCGATTTTAGCCAACGCTCGCTGACGTGACTACGTATGAGAGACGTAATTGTATTTTGATGAATGATTACTATATATAATATAGTAGTTTCGAAGGATTTGAACTCCTTATGCAGTTGTTTCTCAAGGTGTTCTAAGTCATTCCTTTTTGTAGATATTAAGGATGAGTCGAAGAGGGAGACCAGCTGCAAGGGAAGGCCGTGCCGCTGAAGGAGTTGCTAATTATGAAGCTATGTTTGAAGCTATGATGACTTCGATCATGAGAAGGATACCAGCTTCAGGGCCATCAGTGGATGTTGGAGTTCAAGTTCAAGCTCCAAGACCGGTGGATTTTGCTAAGCTTTGTAAGGATTATACTGCTCTTGGAGGGAAGGTTTTCTTGGGAACGGAATCGACCATTGAAGTGCAGAGATGGATGGATGCTTGTAGGAGGATCTTTGGAGATTTAGGAATTGAGGATGCAACTAAGAGGAAGCTTGCATCGAGACAGCTTCAAGGGAGAGCTGCTGATTGGTGGAATTCTATCACCATAGACACTCCAGAAGAAGAGATTACTTAGGAGCAATTCCAAGTTAGATTTGAAGCCAAATTTATCTCCATAGCTCAGAAGTCTGTTTTGTTTAAAAAGTTTGTTGAGCTCAAGCAAGGTGGGAGATCGGTTCTTGAGTACGTTTCTGAGTTTGAGGCCTTGTCCAAGTATGCTCGGTCGTATATTGAATCTTCTTATCATAAGAATGAGAAGTTTGTGACAGGCTTGGACAGTTATCTTGGAAGGCAGTTGGTGGATCATCTGGACGATCCATTTGAGAAGCTGGTGGAGAAAGCTCTCAGGCACGAGAGTTTGTTTCCTAAGGAAGTATCTGTTGTTGCTGTGACCAAGGAGGAGTCTAAACCACAGCAGGGTGGAAACAAGAAGAGGAAGCAGCAACAGCAGAAGGGTAAGGATGGTCAGAAGAAGCTGAAGGGGGAAAAGACCTGCTATAATTGTCGGCAGAAGGGCCATCTCTCCAAGGATTGCAAGAATCCGAAGGTGTTGTTGAAGTGCTACAACTGTGACAAACTGTGACAAGGGATGACCTCACCCTTGATTTTCAGCCATTTCCATTTGATGAGGCTTGAGGCTAAGCGTTACCTTTTTAGAATATATCCCTTAGAATGCCCATCGTCCACCTGACGATGTTTCGCAAGCATTCATTCATACAAGTCCGTCCCGGTTTCGAACGGAACCGAAGGCACTATTTCTACTACATCCATTTTGGAAATATCCTCAGGATTAGTAGCGACTAGCCCTTGCACTTCACTGCTCCATCTTCGAATCCAAAATCGTTTTCTACGAAACGTACAAACCGGATCGATGTGGTTTTCGAGAAATAAATCTCGATCCCGTTCTCTTCGAAACGATCAACGCATTTGTCAATATTGATAGTCAGTGATTTAACTATCAATTAATATTCACAAACAACCATCCAACATAAATAATTTCACCAAATTATTTATTTACCTCAAAATATCTTCGCAAGATATATTTCTATTTTCAATCCTTTGAAAACAGTGTCAAAACCATCTTTCTTTTCAGAATAAACTTTCCCAAATATTTTCTATCTCCTCTGAAATCACCAAGCACAAAACTAGATTTCTAAAATAATTTAAAACACTTTACTTTGAAATATACTTTAAAACATTTAAGTTAAAACTACATCAATAATTTATTAAAAATACCATATTATATGAATATTTGAAAATAAGGTTACTTAATAAATATAAAACTAGATTTATACTTTTAAAAACATAATATTAAGTCATTCTTTAAATAATTACTAATATAATAAATTAAGAGAAAATACTTACTTTAGAATTTAAATATTAGAAATAAGAAATTTTCCAAAACTTGCTTTTTAAAACAACTTTTAATCTTTTAACTTATATTTAAAAATTTACTTTGAAAACGTACTTGGTTATCCAGGGAGAATTCCAACTTCAATCACTTAAATCAAATTTTCCAAATTGATTCCTAATTTATACTACTTGAATTAAATCTCTTCACTTACTCAATTCCTACAAAATTCATTAATTATGTGTTTTATTATTAATGTTATTAATTTCCGTTTGATTTTAAATCTTTTAACTGAAATATACAAATTCCAGATCGTATCCCAATGTCTTCTTTATTCTTTCCAATATTTTAAATCTTAAATTTCAAATAAATGTTTTGTTCTTTTTAAATAATAACATTGAATTTTTAAAATTCATTAATTTCCTGATTATTCAAAATTTTCTTTCTATACTCAAGATTTATTTACTAGAATTTTAAAGGGCACATTATTTCTTTCCCAATTCATTCTTAAATTTTATTCAAATTTCTATAATTATTTTACTTACAAATTTACTTTTTTTATTTTCTTTCCAGAATCCAATATATATATTTTTGGTAATTCACTATATCCAGTTATATCCAATCGAACCATAGCATACAATATTCTAATATAATTCCTCATAGAATATCAAATAATCACCACAGAGGATATTAAATAATAAATGTTGAGGGATCCAGTTGGATCCCTCCAACCTGTTTTCCCTGCATCCACAGACGTTAGCACAATATAAGATATCTTCACTATAAAATGAGGGAAATCAATCATTTCAAGGAGTAGTGTATACTACTATATAACACAACAATCAATTCAATCATACAAACAAGTATTTAAATTTAATCATTTAAATTTAAATTTAATTAAGTGAGATTAACTCACCTTATATTATTAGCATTCCATTTCCAATCCAGTTTGCTTTCTTCTCAAATTTGACCTTGTACAAACATTACAGGATTTATTAATATTTGAACTAACCGAACAGTTAATTTCCATTTGATAAAATTTAATTGTCCAATGGTTTTATTTTAACTACACATTTGGGTTTAAACCAAAAATTTATCTTTAAACAAATTCCTTCTTTTTTAAATAATTTTTGACTAAGGCAATTTAATAAATTTATTAAACAATTTAATTCCCAAAAAGCATTACTTAGAACTTAACTAGTAACCTAAAATATTTATAAATGAATACTTATTGAATTTATTTGTCTTTGGAACTGCACAAACTAAGATAATCTATACAGGCCAAAATTTAATACAAACCCTTATGTTTGTTTTTCCGAATCCTATATATATATATAAATATGTGTATAAAAGAAAATATAGTTTTTCTTTCCTGCAATTATCCACGATTCTACTAACTGAATTTATATATAGATATCTATAACTGAAAAACGAATTGTTTTATAACTTACAGTAATATTTTTATACAAACACAATTTCTGCTAAGAATAAAATAAAATAAAAACAGCTCTTACCCAAAACGAACCCAGCCGCCGCGAGCATGTCCACACTGACAAACCCCCACCTCGAGATCCCTGTGCTTGAGACTGCGCGGCGCCGCCACATCAAGCTCACACGCGACTCGCCCCCTACTCGATTCGAGCAAGACCATCTTGAAAACCGACCCCACCAGACCGTAGCTTCTATTCGCCACGAAATCGTCGATTCTACGGTTGCCGATGCGAGGAGGCGATTCGTTTGGATTGAGGGGGACGAGATTTGGATCTCGAAGATTTCGTGGATTCGAGATGAAGAGGGAACGAGCTCAAATAGAAGGCCGATTCATTTAATTACTGAGGGGATTCGATTTTTTTTTAATTTTGGAAAGAGGGAGGCGCGATTACAAGGAAAAGAAGGTCGGTCTGCCATTATTGATTTATTATAATTTTCTTTCGTTTCTTCTGAAGAAAGAGATGAAGCTCGGTTTATAAAAGAGGGGAAAACAAAGTTGCGTGATTATATAAAAAAAACATTTCAGCTTGGCTTGCAAAGGAAGGGACGAAGTTATAAGTCTTCTCCGATTCGATTAGGAAAACCCGGAATAAAAAGAAATTTTCGAAAAAAATCCCAGCGCATTAGTACATCGTATACTCACACACTCGCTCCGAATACCACGAAAATTGAAATCCGATAATAACTTAATATTACGGATCCAATGGAACTAGTTTCGTCGAAATCTAAGACTGTGCCTCGGAAGGCTATTTTTTTAAATTCAATTTAAACGATAAAATTTCAAAACTGAACAAAACACTTCCAAATTCAATCGTAACACTTTTATTATATTCAGTATCCTTAATATAAATTTTATAAGTCTTCTAATTATTTTTAATAGGCTTAAAACTCCAAATTCAACAATTTACCCAACTCCGATAATTAAATTCAACAATTAATTATCCAATAAATACTGATATTTGAAATTCAAGTTAAAAATTAACTTTTAATTTTTTAAATCAATTTAATATTCCGATTTCAAATGCTTAAAAATTCCGGGTCGTCACATTCCTCCCCCTTTAAAAGAATTTCGTCCCCGACATTACTAGTTAGGAAGAATGGTCCAATACCCGTATACTTTTTTTCCTGAAACCAAACGGTTTCTAACAATTCAACATCTTACCAACTAGCTTTTATAAAAGACCCATTGTTATTCTTATTAACTTTCCAAACTTTTCCAAAACCTTCTAAAGTTTTCAAATAACTTACCTGTTCAGCTATTCAAATTATAATTCAAAACTAAATTTTGAATTATCAAAATTTTCTCAAAATTTTTCTAACTCTCTAAGTTTCCGAAAATTTTTGCCAGCGTCACATTTGCGCGGCTAGCACGGCACAACTACAAAATGGCTCTACGGCCTCCCAAATCCAAAAAGAAAACAAAAAGCCAAGTGGCTCATCAAAATCCCAATCAAATTTCATATAGAAATTTAAACACATACCTTTTTTGTCGAGCATTTCAAATTTTATCTTTTGAAATCAAACCCAATTTCTTTTCCCTTTATAATACCTGCATATCCTGCTTAGCACTATATCCATTCACAACATTCCCAAACATTTAATCCACTTTCTCACAAAATGCCAATATCTATTCATTCCAATATTGACTTAAATTACATTAGTAGTATCAATTTCCATTTAAGACTTCACCATTCCCTCTTAAGTTTAGTTTAAGCATTTTATATGCTCCTTATATTTATTTTCATCTTCCCATTTAGTTTATATCTATTTCTATTCAAATTGATTCTTTCATTTCCATACGAATTTAATTTATCTTTAATTCTAAATATTGAATTTTATTTTTCCATTTGTAACTAATTCATGTCATTATTTTAATCAGTTTCATTCACTAACTTATTTCAATTTCCAGTTTGAAATCGTTTTGTCGTTAAAAAAATTTTCCAAAAGTTTTCAAAAAATTTCTAACTCCCAAAATTTCTGAATTTTTTTGGCAGAGTCTCCTTTGTACGGAGGAGCTTTTGCAATTTGACAAAAGAGATAAATATACATACATCGACCCACACGGTCGGAAAAACCAAAAACAGTTCATATTTCCTAATTTTATTGCATAGGCGTAGCTTATTTAGCATTTTTAAGCAAGCGACTTATTTATTACAGTTAGCGTGCCCAAAATCCAGCCAAACGGCTTCCCGGTACCTGTACTTACTCAATTTAAACATGTAAGTGCCAAATATATGCAGTTTAACTATATTTCACTTAGTTGCAATGGTTAAAACATATGAATTCTAAAAGAAATGCACATCAAACATTTTCCTTAAGCAATTATACAATTTTCATACTAATTCAACTGTTTCAATTAATTTACAGTCCAGTTTCATTCAATTGAATTGTTTAAAACTTAATTGCTTGCATTTAATTTATTTTTAAGCAAACTGAACTCATATTTAATTCAATTGATCTCAAAATCAATTTATTTTACTCCTATCAATTCGTAGAATTTTAATTACTTCCATTTACATCGAATGACAATTTATTCTATGCAATCCGTCGAGATCTATGTGAATAAATAAGTATTTATGTTTTATAACCAATTTAAATCGATTTCAACTCAATTTATACTCAATTCTATTCCATTTCAAATTTATTCACAATCCATATATTCTCATTTCCATTGCATTTCAGATTGGAATCCATTCACTTGCATCTCATTTTATTAACCAAACCAGTTCATTCAAAACCATTAACAAATCTTCATTACCAATTAAATTTCCTTTTATTTTAATTCATTCACGATCATTTATTTAGCTCGACCTATTCCAAGCTTGCATATTACTACCCATTCCCGAATTAATTCAAACCAAGCTTTAATTTAGTGGTCTTCCATTTATTTACCCGTAGTCGAGCTTCTAATTATACTCAACTTAATTTAATTTACTCAGTTTATTTCACTTCAAACTTAAGTTCACTTCCATTTGATTCTTATTTATCCCATCCATTTATTTATTCAATATAATTAGTTTATCCACTCAATACATTTTGAATTTTCATTTCCTTAGATATTATTTATAACCCACCAAATTCTATTTCGATTCAAATTTATTTTTACTTGATTTAAATCCAACCCAATATCATTACACTTAGTTTTAAGTTGAATTTAATTCAACTCTTCCATTTGTTTAGCTTAAGTCAATTTACTTTATTTTATACTTAATCTCATTTTCATTTTACAACTTAATTCTTTCTCAATTAAATCTCATTTTAAATTTGCAATTTCATTTGATTAGTTATTATAGAATTTAACTTTCCAGATTCAACTCATTCAATATATTACCTGGCTATCTTCCAATTTATCTTCACTTATTTGGATTTTTATTTGCAATTCATACCATTATTATCTTAATCCATTTACATTTTTATTCGATACATTTCAATTATATTAAATTTGTTAACACTTCAAGTTAAAATTTAATTTATAACTCAAGTTCTGAACCCACTATCCATTTTCAATTTACCACCAAATTTCACGAACTCACAATTCAGTTACATTTACTTTACTGACAATTCAAGTCGAATTCAATTCATAACTCGAGTTTTTATTCCAAATTTCATCATAAATTCACAATTCAGCTTCTATTAAACAACATTACGTTCCCATTTACACATTTTATTTACTAATTTATTATAAAATTAGTTCTCTCCTATTTATAGTTCAATACTTAATTTTTGATTTCAAATACCACTTCATTTTATTTTCTTAGTTCAATTTTATTATATAATTCAAGTTTGGATTTTCTTTTCATTTTCCAATTCATCAAAATATTAATTTTGGATTTTGTATTCCATTTTCAATTTTATAAGTCACAACTTACTATTTTATACAATCACATTCATTCCAGGCTTGAATGTATTCATCTTTTATTTTTAATTCGAGTTTTTACACTTATTTATAATCCAAGCATATTTTATTCTATGGATTTTTAATTTCTCTTATAAGTTATTCTGATTTATTTATTTCAATTCAATCCTTATCCAACTTATTTTCCATTTATCCGGGTAAGAATCTAATTCCATTCAATAACTCAATTGAATTTTTATTCCAGTTCAATTTTATTTTAAACTCAGATTTATTTAATCTCAATTCGATTTCAACTTAATTCGAAAAACAACTGGATATTATTTCCAGCCTATTTAATTAATTTTAACCCAGTTAAATTTTTATTTTCCAACCCAAGTTAATTTCATTTTCATTTTAAATTTAAATTCCAGTATTCAAAGCTTATATTTCTTTCATGATTTAAAAATCATCTTAATTTATAAGCTTACAACTAACTCATCAAGATTTTTAAACACCCGACTTTTGGTTTTCAAATCATTTTGAAATCTCCAACATCCCAAATCACACTTCTCAAAAATCAAACCCACCCTGATTTTATTTCCAACAAATTTCCTTTGATATTTTCAAAAACAACCATCTTTTCTGAACAAATTTATTTTTGGCAGCAATCTTTCACTCAGAAATTCGAAATTGAATACCGATGATGCGGCCGTCATAATCAGAATTATTTTCCAATAATACAAGTGATTTCAATGCTATATCACTTTCAAAATTCATTTAAAACAGATTTCCTTTCAGGAATTCCTCTAAACAATAATGTTATCATTTATCTTCAAAACACTTTGATAACATTCCCAAAATCTCTGAAATTTTGAATTTCCTAATCCCGCTTATAAATTTTAACTATAATTCTTTTGTACAATTTATCCTTATACAAATTTCCATTTGATTGTACTTCAATTCATATATTACCTTTATAATTCATATTTATAAATTCCATTTTATAATGAATTTATTTCCTTAAACTTTAGTCATATTTCAATTTCTAGTTAAATTTTCACTTAACAATGATAATACTTTAAATATCATCATTCCAAACATCCAATTAACATCCAAGCAACCATATATTAGCTAAATAGTTTTCAAAAACTTTTCTTTATATCAAAATATATTTTGGGTAAAATTATTTCATTTACCCACATTTAAAACAATATTGTGTCGATTGTTCTATTCAAGTGTTTAGAAAGCCCTTCGATACAGTTGCGCAGACTGTGTCGACGAAGGTTCATATGCCACTCAATAAACCAATCAACACGATATTAAAACAATTTATATTCACTAACAAATACGCGCTCATATCTATTAATACACTCAAACTCATTCTAGAGTACTACGGACTCTATTTTATGAGTAATTCCCACCAGAGCCAAGGTTATCACCAACCAAAGCTCTGATACCAACTGTAATAGCCCGCAAATCCGTACCCCTTGAGTTAACACTATTCTACAACAATCAACTCAAATTGTACAGAAATACGAACCATTTGGGTTAAAGAAGAAGAGGTAGAAGAAGAAAATAGAAAACAACATCAGAATCTAACCATCGCAGTGAAATAAAATATAATAGATATTAAATGATCTTTACTCAAAATCAAATATCTTTGTTTATATATTACATCATCAGAGTACATCAATCACAGCTCAACAACAATATCATACAAATGGATACACAACAACTCAACACAGCGAAAATATATATATAAACAAGTATGAGAGTACGTATCGTCATCCAGCTCGTTCTTGAGCTCCACAGCATCATCCTGTATCCTATAATACTCGGTCTGACCCGAGTATTACAGTTAAATAATATCCAAGTCAGTCTGGAATACCAGCGTGAGAAAATCACACCCAATTGATTATTAAAGTTTCAAAAATCCTTTGAAAAACAAAGGCATCTCGTAAGACCACGCCACAAATAAACATGTCGGGTTTTTACCTTACGATAGCTAAAACATTTTTTATTAAAGTCCTCTGATATTATAATAGTGTCTATAGAAAGTAAAATAGAATCTAGCTGAAATGCTTGCATCTCACGTTTCAGCAATAGTTGGGCACAATCAAAACCGTACGGGCGCGTAGGGAAAATGGATTCCAACTAATGGCTAGGCACTGGGGTACCACCTATCACAGTACCTGGTCTAGATCAGCGTACCAAGGAGCCACCCTAACTCCCCTGCAACACAAGACCGAAACCATCCCTTACTGGACAGTCCCGAGCAAGATCACCCTGCGGTTGGGATCAGCAACCGCCCACTAAGCCGAAATAAAAGGGACATCTAGACAGGGATGACCTCACCCTCCAGTGGGGGCTACCCACGAAGCCTTGCTGCATAACCCCTGATTTTCAGCCATTCCCATTTGATGAGGCTTGAGGCTAAGCGTTACCTTTTTAAAATATATCCCTTAGAATGCCCATCGTCCACCTAACGATGTTTCGCAAGCATTCATCCATACAAGTCCGTCCCGGGTTCGAACGGAACCGAAGGCACTATTCCTACCACATCCATTTTGGAAATATCCTCAGGATTAGTAGCGACTAGCCCTTGCACTTCACTGATCTATCTTCGAATCCAAAATCGTTTTCCACGAAATGTACAAACCGGATCGAAGCGGTTTCCGAGAAATAAATCTCGATCCGGGTCTCTTCGAAACGATCAACGCGTTTGTCCAATATTGATAGTCAGTGATTTAACTATCAATTAATATTCACAAACAACCATCCAACATAAATAATTTCACCAAATTATTTATTTACCTCAAAATATCTTCGCAAGATATATTTCTATTTTCAATCCTTTGAAAACAGTTTTAAAACCTTCTTTCTTTTCAGAATAAACTTTCCCAAATATTTTCTATCTCCTCTGAAATCACCAAGCACAAAACTAGATTTCTAAAATAATTTAATACACTTGACTTTGAAATATACTTTAAAACATTTAAGTTAAAACTACATCAATAATTTATTAAAAATACCATACTATATGAATATTTGAAAATAAGGTTACTTAATAAATATAAAACTAGATTTATACTTTTAAAAACATAATATTAAGTCATTCTTTAAATAATTACTAATATAATAAATTAAGAGAAAATACTTACTTTAGAATTTAAATATTAGAAATAAGAAATTTTTCAAAACTTGCTTTTTAAAACAACTTTTAATCTTTTAACTTATATTTAAAAATTTACTTTGAAAACGTACTTGGTTATCCAGGGAGAATTCCAACTTCAATCACTTAAATCAAATTTTCCAAATTGATTCCCAATTTATACTACTTGAATTAAATCTCTTCACTTACTCAATTCCTTCAAAATTCATTAATTATGTGTTTTATTATTAATGTTATTAATTTCCGTTTGATTTTAAATCTTTTAACTGAAATATACAAATTCCAGATCTTATCCCAATGACTTCTTTATTCTTTTCAATATTTTAAATCTTAAATTTCAAACAAATGTTTTGTTCTTTTTAAATAATGACATTGAATTTTTAAAATTCATTAATTCCCTGATTATTCAAAATTTCCTTTCTATACTCAAGATTTATTTAATAGAATTTTAAAGGGCACATTATTTCTTTCCCAATTCATTCTTAAATTTTATTCAAATTTCTATAATTATTTTACTTACAAATTTACTTCTTTTATTTTCTTTCCAGAATCCAATATATATATTTTTGGTAATTCACTATATCCAGTTATATCCAATCGAACCATAGCATACAATATTCTAATATAATTCATCATAGAATATCAAATAATCACCACAGAGTATATTAAATAATAAATGTTGAGGGATCCAGTTGGATCTCTCCAACCTGTTTTCCCTGCATCCATAGACATTAGCACAATATAAGATATCTTCACTATAAAATGGGGGAAATCAATCATTTCAAGGAGTAGTTTATACTACTATATAACACAACAATCAATTCAATCATACAAACAAGTATTTAAATTTAATCATTTAAATTTAAATTTAACCGAGTGAGATTAACTCACCTTATATTATTAGCATTCCATTTCCAATCCAGTTTGCTTTCTTCTCAAATTTGACCTTGTACAAACATTACAGGATTTATTAATATTTGAATTAACCGAACAGTTCATTTCCATTTGATAAAATTTAATTGTCCAATGGTTTTATTTTAACTACACATTTGGGTTTAAACCAAAAATTTATCTTTAAACAAATTCCTTTTTTTTAAAATAATTTTTGACTAAGGCAATTTTATAAATTTATTAAACAATTTAATTCCCAAAAGGCATTACTTAGAACTTAACTAGTAACCTAAAATATTTATAAATGAATACTTATTGAATTTATTTGTCTTTGGAACCGCATAAACTAAGATAATCTATACAGGCCAAAATTTAATATAAACCCTTATGTTTGTTTTACCGAGTCCTATATATATAAATATGTGTATGAAAGAAAATTTTGTTTTTCTTTCCTGCAATTATCCACGATTCTACTAACTGAATTTATATATAGATATCTATAACTGAAAAACGAATTGTTTTATAACTTACAGTAATATTTTTATATAAACACAATTTCTGCTAAGAATAAAATAAAATAAAATAAAAACAGCTCTTACCCAAAACGAACCCAGCCGCCGCGAGCATGTCGACACTGACAAACCCCCACCTCGAGATCCCTGTGCTTCGCGACTGCGCGGCGCCGCCACATCGAGCTCACACGCGACTCGCCCCCTACTCAATTCAAGCAAGACCATCTCGAAAACCGACCCCACCAGACCGCAGCTTCCATTCGCCACGAAATCGTCGATTCTACGGTTGCCGATGTGAGGAGGCGATTCGTTTGGATTGAGGGGGAGGAGATTTGGATCTCGAACGATTTCGTGGATTCGAGAGGAAGAGGGAACGAGCTCAAATAGAAGGCCAATTCATTTAATTACAGAGGGGATTCGATTTTTTTTTTAATTTTAGAAAGAGGGAGGCGCGATTACAAGGAAAAGAAGGTCGGTCTGCCATTATTGATTTATTATAATTTTCTTTCATTTGTTCTGAAGAAAGAGATGAAGCTCGGTTTATAAAAGAGGGGGAAACAAAGTTGTGTGATTATATAAAAAACATTTCGGCTTGGCTTGCAAAGGAAGGGACGAAGTTATAAGTCTTCTCCGATTCGATTAGGAAAACCCGGAACAAAAAGAAATTTTCGAAAAAAATCCCAGCGCGTTAGTACATCGTATACTCACACACTCGCTCCAAATACCACGAAAATTGAAATCCGGTAATAACTCAATATTACGGATCCAATGGAACTAGTTTTGGTCGAAATCCGAGACTGTGCCTCGGAAGGCTATTTTTTTAAATTCAATTTAAACGATAAAATTTCAAAACCAAACAAAACACTTCCAAATTCAATTTTAACACTTTTATTATCTTCAATATCGTTAATAGAAATTTTATAAGTCTTCTAATTATTTTTAATAGGCTTAAAACTCCAAATTCAACAATTTACCCAACACCGATAATTAAATTCAATAATTAATTATCCAATAAATACTGATATTTGAAATTCAAGTTAAAAATTAACTTTTAATTTTTAAAATCAATTTAATATTCCGACTTCCTAGTGCGGACTCAGATTTGGTTCCTTGATCAGAAACTGTCATTCTCCTTGCATAGCCATAACTAAGATAGAGAATATCCAGAACCAATCAAAAATTCATATCCAGGTCCGCCGTAGAAAATCGAGTGAAAAATCCCAACTTAGATCGATATACTATCTCGAAATTCTATGCTCGATCTGGATCAAATCACTATGCGAATAGAATAATATACGTATATCTTACATGTTTATCTTTATTGATTATTAGCTAAATTAATTCTTATTTCTATTCACATTTCCTTTAATTCCTATTCACTTATTCACATTTTCTCCCAATATCCCTTTTGATTAACACTTCAATTCTTATCTCAAATGGATATTTAATTATAAACAATTTGCACTCTGATCATCTTAAAATTAGAAAATAGCTTGAAAAATTAAAAATAGATAAGTAGTTGAAAAATAATTATTAGTTTGTAAAATAGTTAAATAATGAAAAATAGTTATAAAATAGTTAAATAATTGCAAAATTGTTGTAAAATAGTAATTAGTTATAAAGCAGTTGAAAAATAGTAACTAGTTTATAAAACAGTTGTAAAATAGTTAAATAGTTCCAAAAGTAGTTGTAAAATAAGTATAAGATAGTTTTGGGTTTTAAAAAGAAAAGTTACATAGTAAATAGTTAGAAAAATAGATTTAAAACAGTTTAAATCAAAATAATTCATTTGAAAAATAGTCCAAGACCAAACTGTTCAATTCCCAATCTCCATTCTCATCAATTAAATTTAAATTTCCATTTCTATTTGAATCGATTTAATTCCAATTTGAATTGATCCCAATTCAAGTTGAATTATCCTTGATCTTTCCAAATTCAAATCAAATTCCATTTGAATATAAAACTATTCAACTTTAATCACAAATCCAAATTATTTAAATCAAATTTCAGTTTTAACTAATTTCCAATTCAATCTTACTTTAAATCATCTCGAATTATATAAATTCGAGTTAAATGTCAAATGTTGGTTTAACCTTTTAAACCAGATTATCCTTTATTTTCAAAGTCTTTGAACAATTTAATTCTTAATCCAAAATTCAAAATTCTATTTTAAATTGCCTTTACTTCTCCATAAACCTATTTCTAGGCTCAAATAATAATTCAAATCCTTTTTAAACAATTTAATCTTTGAAATCCAATTTATTACCCAATTCCAATTTCGGAACCAATCCTTAACAATTTACATTTCCAAGTTCCTTTTGTGCATTTAAATCTTAAATTCAAAATGATTCCATCTCCTTAATTTCAAATTAAAGTTTAATTTCCCTTTTTATCTCAATAATGTATATATTACCATACTCCATTTCTTCATTCATTTAAACAAATCAAATTCACAGTTTAAAGATTAATAATAATAGGATAATATTATCCAAATTATTTTAAAATATTCATTGATATTCAATTTTCCAGATCTCAAACCCATTTTGAGATCACACAAACCCCCAATTCAAATCAACCATTTAACTTTCCAAGTTAGATCTCAATTTTCATCTTGAAATTTCCAAATCACGTTGTTCATTCAAAGTTATTTAGCTTTTTCTAAGTTAAATTCAATTTAATCCCAATAATCCCACTCAAAATTTGAATTCTCCAATTCAAATTTAAAATTTCCATCACTTAAAAGTTCAAAAACTTTTTTTTTGGCTTTGGGTTTCACATCTCATTCCAAATTTAAAATTCAACATTTAGAGTTTATTTCAAACCATCTTTGATATTATGTATATTCCTCAAATATACATATTATTTCCTTTACACACCAAGTTATACTTTAAATTTTAAACCGCCCTTGGTTTTTAATTCAAATAAATTTCTTTAAAATTTCCAAACAACATCTTATTTTTAAATAAGATTACATTCAAAAATAGTCTGAATAATATTATTTATTCTTTTATTTCAATACTTTGAAGCAATTCAAATGTTTCTAGACTTAGGTTTTAAAATTTCACAATTTAAAACCTACTTCAATTTATAGTTATACTCATCTTAAGAGTTTACTTCATTTTTGTTTACTCATTAACAAATATTTCATTATTAAACAAAATAATCATTTATGATGATAACCAAAATTATCATATCTGAAAATCCATCAAATATTATCTTATTCTGAAACTCTTCTCCAAATTCAAGATTTTAATTTCAGTTTGAATCCATTTCAAACTTATCTTCATTTAATTTCAGTTTGATTGTATTTCTACTACCATTTAATTCTCATTATTTTTAATTCTATTAATACAACACCTTAATATAATAGGAAAAACTATTGCTTAATAAACTTATATAAGATTTCATTTACTTTTGAAACCATTTTAAAACCTTTATATAAGAAAATAAGAAGTATGCTCTCTTATATATATACACTCAACTCATAGTAGGTACCATTGAACCTATCCTTAATGAGTAACCCCCACCAGATCCAAGGTTCTCGCTTAACCTTCAGCTCTGATCCCGAAAATTCCAGATAGTTAGGAAAAGAAGAAAGAGAAAGAAGTAGAAACGGAAATGAAACACGGAATCTCACATTCGCAGCAGATCAAAATATAATATCAAATAATATTCTTTACACAAAGAAAGCTGAATCAGTTAATTACATTTTAATACATCAGAGTTACAACCATTACACAGCATTGGACAGTTTAAAACAACATGTCCCCGATAAATAACAATATAACATAGTGGAAACACTCCAAACGTTTCTGCCACCCAGCTCGTCTCTTGAGCTCCAGAACGTCCTTACCTGAAAATCTGTAATACTCGGTCAGACCCAAGCATTACATCAAAGTAACACCCGGGTCAGGATGGAAACCAGCGTGAGTAAACCCCACATAATATGAAATAACAAACCATAACACATGAGAATATCAAGGTAACTCATATCCTTTTACGTGTTCTCATAGTCAACATTTATCACACAACAGTTTCAAGTTAAATATCCATATTACACAATTCAATCCATTCCAGCCTGTTTAGTACCCTTTATCCAATATAAAGAATTTTGTAGATTACAAATCGAAGTGGTTACGGGTATTTACTGATACCCGGCCCCGATCTCTACGAATCTCATGTCATCTTAACCCAAGTTATTAAATTAAATAAAATTCAACTTTAAATACAGGATGACATTTTTTTTGCACAGCAATTCATCATTGATAAATAACCACATTATCACTATCATCCAAACATATCACATCACAAAGCATTTCATATAAGAGATATCAACCAATCAAGGCTTTTAACATCATTCAATCATTCATAGGCAAGATTGATCACTTCCAAAAATTAAATTAATCACTAATCTTAATCACATAGTTTACCTTTACTTAATTGTGATGACCCGCCCTTCTACTACTCGAAAGACGCATCATCATTAAGAAAGAAAAGGGATAGAAATAGAAAAGAATAGAAAGAAAGAAAAACAACATTAGAATCTCACAGCGGAATGGAATAAAATATAATACCTCAACATAAATATTACATAGTTATATACATCAGAGTTATACAATATCATACAACATGACTATCATGTACATATCTGTCAGAACATACACCTCAAATATCATAAACTAACTAACACAGCGGAACTATATAGATATATATGTCTACAACGCTGAAGCCTCCTGCTCCATTGCTCCTCCAGAAGTCGTCAAAGCTAACCTGAATCCCTTGGCTACCCGTAAAAATTTGGGTACCCGAAAGTTTATGAAAAACAAAAATAAACTCCGGGTCAGACATGGGTCTGGTATGAGTAAACAGTTTAAATTGTTTAAATTTTGAAAACCTTTTAAAACAAAGGTATCACGTAAGACTCCCTACAAATAAATATGGGTAAGTTTTTACCTTACGCTAACCAAAACATTTTATAGGAAATCCAATGATATTATAATAGTGTCTAAGGTTTTCAAGTAAAATACAGAAATAGCTGAAATGCTTACATCTCACATTCCAACGTAGTTGGGCACAATCAAAACGTACGACGCTTATTGGAAATTGGATTCCATACAATGGCAGGGCTACTGGGGTGCCGTCCGTCACAGTACGTGGTCTAGATCACTGTACCGAGGAGCCACCCTAACTCTCCTGCAACACAATGCCGGAAACATTCCTTACTGAACAGTCCCGAACAAGATAACCCCGCAGTTGGTGCGCATTTCCAACCGCCCACACAGCCGAAATAAAGGGACATCTAGACAGGGGTATATCTCGTCCTGCTTGGCCATGACCTACCTAACCTTGCTGCACCTCCCCTGTTTTAGCCATTCCCGGTTGATGAGGCTTGAGGCTGCGATTACCTTTACAGGACATATTTCTTAGAATGCTCATCGTCCGCCTGACGATGTGTTGAAAGCATTCAATCCATACAAGTTCGTTCCAGGTTCGAACGAAACCGAAGGCATTATCTCGTCACACTCATTTTGGAATCACCCTCAGAGTCAACGACGATAACCCTTGCATTCTGAAAGCACCATCTCGATCTTCACTTGAGAATTCACGACCTAACGTTTAATTTGGATCGATGTGGTTTTCGGAATATCAATTGACACCTGATCCCGGTCTCATCGAAATCCAAACGCCATTTTAAAGGCCAAGTTGTCTAATTAACTTAACAGTTTAATAATTTAAATTCAACAATTGAATTAATATAACATTTATCACAGATGAATCATATCCAAATATTATAGATATATCACAGCATATCACAGAGCATCACAAAATATCACCGAATAAATATCACAACCAGATGTTCTATAAAATAACCATCCAAAGCAAAGACCTTGAATTCTCAATTTAATCAAGTCAATTAAATTAATTACTTGAGGATTAACCTCTTAATCCTGATAGATTAATCATTAGTTAATAATTCATTACTTATTCCATTTCAAATTATTTAATTAATAAATCATTTCTTAATTAATATTTATGTCTTAATTGCTTAATTACTTAATCATTATTTAACTAATTACTTTCTTAATCAAGTTATCTAACTTTAATTACTTAAGTAATTATTTCTCAATCATTATCTTTCGATCTAAGTAGAACTTAATAACCTGTTTATTTACTGCTAATTGCTTCATTAATCATTTCTTAATTCTTAGTTTAAATCACTTGATTAATTAACTGTTACTCGTTTATTAATTAATTAAGTAGTTAATTACAATTACATTTATTTCTTATAATACACTACTAATTATAATTGCAAAGTAATTATTCTTAATTACTTCTGAACCCAATTAATAACTATTGATTATTCACTTAATTAACATTCAAGACTTCTTGAAATTTGATATCAACTAGATTACTAACTGAAACATTATTTGTTAATTTACTTAATTTGCTACTTATTAAAAATATTAACAAGATTTTTAAAACATGGTTAAGCTTAAACAAAATAATTTGTTAATTTAAATAGTTAATCATGAGTTAACCTGTTAATAAACATTAATGATGATAATCAAGCTTGAATTAAATTGTTCCTTAAATCTTGAACAGTATTTACTTTATTACGAAACTTGCTGAAACCTTTTAATCATTAACAGACTTTACAACATCTTACCCTCAAATATAAAAACCCGAGATTTCCCCCGATACAACTCGCGTAACTCTTCGAGCACCTCTCCCAATCCACCGAGTCACCACCCAGGTATGCGACTTCCACCTTCTTCCCTCATTTTAATTTTATAGCAAGTTTCAATTAAACTTAAGTAAAAGATAAACATCAAAGTATTTCACACTCAAACTCACATGAAACCCGAAGCAACCGTTCCATATTCTCGAGATTGACTCGAGCCAGCGCCCTCCCCCTTAAATCACTGATACGCCTAAGTGCTGTACACGTGTACATCGCCGCTCGTGGCTCCGGCGATCATCTGAGACTTCGCGCAAATCCAAACTAGCACGAATACGTGAAATCCAAAGTCGCATACCACCAAAAATTCCAATTTCAAAAATTTTGCAGTTCGAATGAAAAGGGACAGTCAACCACTCTACAAACAAACGCCTCGCCACCAAAACGCGGACCACCGGAGATGATGCAAACTCGTCTACACCTCGTCAACGTCCCCAGCAACCTTCCCACTAAGCCATGAATCACTCGATCATAGGTACGAGTCGAATTTCATATTTTACTGACATGAACAAAAAAAACACGCAGTAAACCCTACATCGATCTTGTACCCCAAATCTATACAATAGAAAAATTAATGAATATTTTTCCTAAGATCACTGCCCTTTGTACTTGCTTCGATTTGAATTTCAGCATTTTACATTGAGTAATTTTCAAGAATTTGATAAAAGTTCAATTCTTGTTCAACATCAAACTGCTCTTAATATATTGAGCTAAAAATCCTCATTCAAATTTTAAAAATCATAACTTGTAGTCATAATTCAAGATATAAGTTTGAATTAGCTTTTTATATGATTGAATTTACCTATGTTTTTTTTCTTGATTGACTGTAAACAGAGAAAACAACAAAAATAATAAAAGTTACTAATATGCTGGAACAGTTTTCACAAAAAATTTCTGATTGAAGTTCACGCAACAAGTTTTTTTGATGAAAAACAAATTCAAAACTTACCATAATTAGATGAAAACAATCCAAAGATTAATTGTTTTCATCCTGTAACATAAAGCAGAGAACAACACCTTCAACATTTTAGTTTCAGCTTGTATAAAATCTCAAATACATATCACAATAAGGCATATACACACATATATAAATCTCATGCAATTATCTTACTGGTGTAAGTAACTTAAGCTTGGAATTTAAGTTTACTCACCCAAGATTGCAGTTGAACAGAGAGGATGTTTTCTTGTTGAAGAAAGAAGACAGTTATTTGAAATTTGAATGCCTGTAACTCTTCTTGCTTCCTGACCTTTATTTAAGCTTGAAAATATGCAGTTTTGTTTATTTCTTTGCTTATCTCAGTATTGACGGTTGAAGTTATAAATGATCTCAAAGATAAGAGATGATGAATACACATATATAACTTTGAACATAAAGTCTTCTTGAACAAGCCTTCACTAGATAAAATATCTTGCTTTATTATATTAATGTTTGCTGACACACTTTTAACTTGTACAAAAATCTGAGATGCAACAACAAATTTCGGCTGGAAGGTATATTGTTTCAGATTTAAGGTGGCTAATTAATGTTTTCAAAATTATTATGTTTGGCCGTATGAAGATATTTTGTATATAATTATTGTACTGTGCATAAAGATATTGGTTTGTTCTCTTTTCACTTTGCAGGCCAGCACAGCTTACCCAAGAAGCTATTCATTTGTTCATTTTTTTTGTATCTGATTTAGTTTGTATAATTATTAAAATATTTGCTATGTATAAGGATTTCGTATGTAAATATATGCTTGCATGTAGATTATGTGACCTGTGCTTCTTTGTTTCACATTTGCAAATAGATTTGCTTAAGAAGACATTTGTTTAAAAGTATTTGTTTTAACAGCTTCTAGTTTGTACTTATGTTCAAGTAGATTCATGTTTACAACTATATTTTATGTTATATTTATATTACATATTTATAAGTTTAATAATTATATACATTGTTGTTTAGAAACACTACTTAAATCTTATTTTTATTATTCCAAAGTTTAATCTTTCCAATATTTAATTTGTAATGTATTTATATTTAATATGAATATAATTGTATTATTGTACTTATTATTATTAACTGCATTTATATAAATGGTATTAAGTGTCATATTTCATTTTACTTTGCTTACTAATTTTAAGGTTATGTTGTATGCTTGTTTATCTATTTTATTTTATTTTATACATTGTTTTTATTCTACACTATACTTTGTCCTTAATTTAGTTATAGTCATGTGTTATAGTTAATATTCTTATATTTATAATTTAACTGTCCATATTTAAATTAGATTCGTGAGTTTACACATTCTTTATATTTATTTTATTTGTATTTAACTATAAATATTTAAATTATGTACAATATGATTTATTTACATTTACTTATTTTATATTCATCTCCATTTGTATTTTATTTAAATTATATGCCTGAGTTTGACTTATATTTCACACATTATCACTCATATGTATACTCACCAAATATAAATAAAGTAAGATATTTTAATTCAATCATTAAAGACAAATTTTATTATGAACATTATTGAGAAAATTTATTAAACTCCCAAATCAATTCCCTTTTAAAAATACCATTTATATAAACAATGGCAATTATTTCAAAATCATATCCGTTTCAAATGAATAAGTATACATTTTATTTAAATTGATTTGAATATGTATTAAAATAAATAGGGCCAAAATCCAGGGTCGTTACATTCCTCCCCCCTTAAAAGAATTTCATCCCCGAAATTTAAAACAAAGATAATTTAAAAGTTGTCACATCAACCATTCAAACATACATACCATTCATATATTAACAAACAACCAACAATATATCCTAACAAACATCGCTAGCTATCCGGACACAAATCCAGATAAGCTTTTCTAAAACTATCCAGAGTTTCCTGGGTGAAAACTCTGGAATCCTCGCTCCACTATACTATGACAAGCTACACTACTATACTCCTGAGTTGCCTCTCACCTTAACTAACAATCCGAACTGAATTTCTATCCACAGTCACATTCGGCTCATCTTTGAAGTCTTCCTGTACTATTGATTCTACAACTAATACTGAATCAAGAACAAATTTCTTTAGATGGGTCACACAGAATACACTATTAATTCCAGACATCTGTTCTGACAATTCGACTCTGCAAGCTACAGTTCCATTTTTTTTTTCAATATCCAAAATAGTCCAATATATCCCGAGTCAAATTTTTTCCCACCTTCCGAATCTAATAGTTCCCTTTTTAATCGCGAAATTTTGGCCAAAAACAAATTACTAATTTCAAATTCCAATTGTCTCCTTCTTATCTGCGTACTTCTTCTTCTGAGGGTCTTGAGAAGCTCTTATCTTTTCCTTTGATAAGCCTAACCTAAGCAAAAAAATTCACAAAACAAAACTGGTCCAAACACAAGATAGTCTTTCCACAATTCACCAAAATCCAAAACTCAAACTTGCCGCATATCCTCTAAAATACGGTTCAGTCTCTCTATCCGTCCGTCTGAGGATAATAGGCTATACTAAATTTCAAACTCGATCCCAAAGTCAATTGTAGAACCTTCCAGAATTTTGCTAGTGAAAAATAGGGTCACGATCGCTTATTATGCTAACAGGAACACCACACAATTACTATTTTCTTCAAGAAAATTTTAGCCAGAAACTGTAGTCCGAGTTACCTAACTAGTATAGAACGAGCATTCTTAGTTAATCGATCCATAATAATCCATATTCCATCGCTTCTTTTCTTGGTTCTTGGCAAACCGTCGATGAAAGCCATCGATATCATTTCCCACTTCCATCTGAGATTTCTAAAGATTGCAATAATTCTAGACAACTTCTCATAATCACCTTAGCTTGCTGATAGAAAGTACAACAATAAACGAAAGCAACTACGATCCTCTTCATGCTCGGTCTTTAGAAAATTCTCCTCATATCTTTATACACCTTAAAGATTCCGGGTGAATATTCAGTTTGGAATGATGTCATTCATCTAAAATTTATTGCCTCAGTTCATCTATATCAAGCACACAAACGGCCACCAATCCTTTAAGCACCTTAATCATTTAGCTTAAAATATGAACACCTTCTATCATTAGTTCAAGAATCAATTCCTTAAAAGATCTATTCTCCCTCTTACTTATGATTCTGCTCTGGAGAGAAGAAACAACTTCTAAAAGAACAAAACTGCATTCCTATTAAGAGCATCAACCACAACATTCGCTTATCCTGGGTATACAGAATATCCATATCATATGAGGTCAGAAATTCGATTCGCCACGGCTGCCTCAAATTAAAATCCCCTTAGAGAAAAGATATTTCAACGGTTTGTGGTCCGTTAATAACCCAACTTCTCTCCCAACCAATATCGTCTCCCAATCTTCAAAACTAACACAATGGCTAATGACTCAAGGTCATGCGTAGCATAGTTCCCTTCATGTTGCTTTAATTGCTGACACGCATACGCAGTTACTCTCCTATCTTGCATCAACACTGATTCCCAAATCAATTATACAAGCATCCGTATAAATTCCAAATCTGCCCTTCCCTTTCGGGATAACAATCACTGGAGCACTGGTTAGCCTCGTCTTCCATTCTTAGAATAGATTCTCCCTTCGCTGGGTCTACAGAGATATCTTCACCCAAACTAATGTGCCCCCAAAAATAACTTTCGATTTCCAAAAATGGCACTTAAAGAACTCGTCTTCAAAACATGCCTCCTTAGTGTCTCCAACACCATTCTCGAATACAGCTTGAGCACTTCTTCAAACATAGGATATACATAAACAAACTTATTCATACTCTATTCGATCCTAAATCTGCTCAACTAACTCTACTCCCTTTCTCGGAGCCATCCTCCAACTAGATGAATTACTAGCACTACTAAAGAATCAAACCATCACGCAACTCTATCTCTCGATGGGAAGACAAACAATTTGGATCACATCAATAACTTAAACTTCTCTTGAGAAGTCCCAACTCCAATAAAAGACTACTCAAATGAATTCCAGAATTGTCGTACAACGCCCTGGTAATTCTACCCAAACAAGTTTGTTCTCCCTTCACAATCCAGAACAGCCATATACTATTCGGTTCAATCCTTCGAAGAAATGAATTCACTCTGCTACTTCTGAAATCACCTCAAGAAAACTGCTAATCAATAACCTTCTCGACAGCACACAGAACACTTCTAGCTATAGGGCTAACCTCAATGTCCAAAGACTTCCATTCAAAGCTCTTCGAGAAACTCGGGCCTCAACCAAAACAAAAACACCTTACTGAACTTAGTCACAATGCCGAAACGGACCTACTTCCTTAACTTGTTCCAAAGAAACATCTTCGGAAGCATCCAAACTCACCGTGTCTCATTACACAGCTACTACACCCTGAGATATCAAGATATCATGATTTGGTCATGTCCATCCGATAGATCCAAACTCAAGCTTATCCAAAATTACATTCCAACAATGAAATCCTCACATCACCCAAAGCTCACTCGAGACGGTAATAGGTCTACAGTCTCAACAGATACACTCCCACTACAAATATTCAAAACTCCAACCACCGGTAGTCGTGTTTCACACACCGCTATCTTATCTACCTTTATAACTTATATTGGAATACCCGAACAGGTAACCCAATAAATATGTAGAAATATATATATATATATATATATATATATATATATATATATCAAAATTACAAATACGCTCTCTCAAGAAAGAAATCACTTAAGAGCCTAGGCATTCACTCAACCTAGCGCCCTGATACCAAGTGTGATGACCCGCCCTTCTACTACTCGAAAGACGCATCATCATTAAGAAAGAAAAGGGATAGAAATAGAAAAGAATAGAAAGAAAGAAAAACAACATCAGAATCTCACAGCGGAATGGAATAAAATATAATACCTCAACATAAATATTACATAGTTATATACATCAGAGTTATACAATATCATACAACATGACTATCATGTACATATCTGTCAGAACATACACCTCAAATATCATAAACTAACTAACACAGAGGAACTATATAGATATATATGTCTACAACGCTGAAGCCTCCTGCTCCATTGCTCCTCCAGAAGTCGTCAAAGCTAACCTGAATCCCTTGGCTACCCGTAAAAATTTGGGTACCCGAAAGTTTATGAAAAACAAAAATAAACTCCGGGTCAGACATGGGTCTGGTATGAGTAAACGGTTTAAATTGTTTAAATTTTGAAAACCTTTTAAAACAAAGGTATCACGTAAGACTCCCCACAAATAAATATGGGTAAGTTTTTACCTTACGCTAACCAAAACATTTCATAGGAAATCCAGTGATATTATAATAGTGTCTAGGGTTTTCAAGTAAAATACAGAAATAGCTGAAATGCTTACATCTCACATTCCAACGTAGTTGGGCACAATCAAAACGTACGGCGCTTATTGGAAATTGGATCCCATACAATGGCAGGGCTACTGGGGTACCGCCCGTTACAGTACGTGGTCTAGATCACTGCACCAAGGAGCCACCCTAACTCCCCTGCAACACAAGGCCGGAACCATTCCTTACTGAACAGTACCGAACAAGATAACCCCGCAGTTGGTGCGCATTTCCAACCGCCCACACAGCCGAAATAAAGGGATATCTAGACAGGGGTATATCTCGTCCTGCTTGGCCATGACCCACCTAACCTTGCTGCACCTCCCCTGTTTTAGCCATTCCCGGTTGATGAGGCTTGAGGCTGCGATTACCTTTACAGGACATATTTCTTAGAATGCTCATCGTCCGCCTGACGATGTGTTGAAAGCATTCAATCCATACAAGTTCGTTCCGGGTTCGAACGAAACCGAAGGCATTATCTCGTCACACTCATTTTGGAATCACCCTCAGAGTCAACGACGATAACCCTTGCATTCTGAAAGCACCATCTCGATCTTCACTTGAGAATTCACGACCTAACGTTTAATTTGGATCGATGTGGTTTTCGGAATATCAATTGACACCCGATCCCGGTCTCATCGAAATCCAAACGCCATTTTAAAGGCCAAGTTGTCTAATTAACTTAACAGTTTAATAATTTAAATTCAACAATTGAATTAATATAACATTTATCACAGATGAATCACATCCAAATATTATAGATATATCACATCATATCACAGAGCATCACAAAATATCATCGAATAAATATCACAACCAGATGTTCTATAAACATAACCATCCAAAGCAAACACCTTGAATTCTCAATTTAATCAAGTCAATTAAATTAATTACTTGAGGATTAACCTCTTAATCCTGATAGATTAATCATTAGTTAATAATTCATTACTTATTCCATTTCAAATTATTTAATTAATAAATCATTTCTTAATTAATATTTATGTCTTAATTGCTTAATTACTTAATCATTATTTAACTAATTACTTTCTTAATCAAGTTATCTAACTTTAATTACTTAAGTAATTATTTCTCAATCACTATCCTTCAATCTAAGTAGAACTTAGTAACCTGTTTATTTAGTGCTAATTGCTTCATTAATCATTTCTTAATTCTTAGTTTAAATCACTTGATTAATTAACTGTTACTCGTTTATTAATTAATTAAGTAGTTAATTACAATTACATTTATTTCTTATAATACACCACTAATTATAATTACAAAGTAATTATTCTTAATTACTTCTGAACCCAATCAATAACTATTGATTATTCACTTAATTAACATTCAAGACTTCTTGAAATTTGATATCAACTAGATTACTAACTGAAACATTATTTGTTAATTTACTTAATTTGCTACTTATTAAAAATATTAACAAGATTTTTAAAACATGGTTAAGCTTAAACAAAATAATTTGTTAATTTAAATAGTTAATCACGAGTTAACCTGTTAATAAACCTTAATGATGATAATTACTTTATTATGAAACTTGCTGAAACCTTTTAATCATTAACAGATTTTACAACATCTTACCTTCAAATATAAAAACCCGAGATTTCCCCTTGATACAACTCGCGTAACTCTTCGAGCATCTCTCCCAATCCACCGAGTCACCACCCAGGTATGCGACTTCCACCTTCTTCCCTCATTTTAATTTTACAGCAAGTTTCAATTAAACTTAAGTAAAAGATAAACATCAGAGTATTTCGCACTCACACGAAACCCGAAGCAACCGTTCCATATTCTCGAGATTGACTCGAGCCAGCGCCCTCCCCCTTAAATCACTGATATGCCTAAGTGCTGTACACGTGTACATTGCCGCTCGTGGCTCCGGCGATCATCTGAGACTTCGCGCAAATCCAAACTAGCACGAGTACGTGAAATCCAAAGTCGCATACCACCAAAAATTCCAATTTCAAAAATTTTGCAGTTCGAATGAAAAGGGACAGTCAACCACTCTGCAAACAAACGCCTCGCCACCAATACGCGGACCACCGGAGATGATGCAAACTTTTCTACACCTCGTCAACGTCCCCAGCAACCTTCCCACTAAGCCATGAATCACTCGGTCATGGTACGAGTCGAATTTCATATTTTACTGACATGAACAAAAAAAACACGCAGTAAACCCTACATCGATCTTGTACCCCAAATCTATACAATAGAAAAATTAATGAATATTTTTCCTAAGATCACTGCCCTTTGTACTTGCTTCGATTTGAATTTCAGCATTTTACATTGAGTAATTTTCGAGAATTTGATAAAAGTTCAATTCTTGTTCAACATCAAACTGCTCTTAATATATTGAGCTAAAAATCCTCATTCAAAATTTAAAAATCATAACTTGTAGTCATAATTCAAGATATAAGTTTGAATTAGCTTTTTATATGATTGAATTTACCTATGTTTTTTTTTCTTGATTGACTGTAAATAGAGAAAACAACAAAATAATAAAAGTTACTAATATGCTGGAACAGTTTTCACAAAAAATTTCTGATTGAAGTTCACGCAACAAGTTTTTTTGATGAAAAACAAATTCAAAACTTACCATAATCAGATGAAAACAATCCAAAGATTAATTGTTTTCATCCTGTAACATAAAGCAGAGAACAACACCTTCAACATTTTAGTTACAGCTTGTATAAAATCTCAAATACATATCACAATAAGGCATATACACACATATATAAATCTCATGCAATTATCTTACTGGTGTAAGTAACTTAAGCTTGAAATTTAAGTTTACTCACCCAAGATTGCATTTGAACAGAGAGGATGTTTGCTTGTTGAAGAAAGAAGACAGTTATTTGAAATTTTGAATGCCTGTAACTCTTCTTGCTTCCTGACCTTTATTTAAGCTTGAAAATATGCAGTTTTGTTTAATTTCTTTGCTTATCTCAGTATTGACTGTTGAAGTTATAAATGATCTCAAAGATAAGAGATGATGAATACACATCTATAACTTTGAACATAAAGTCTTCTTGAACAAGCCTTCACTAGATAAAATATCTTGCTTTATTATATTAATGTTTGCTGACACACTTTTAACTTGTACAAAAATCTGAGATGCAACAACAAATTTCGGCTGGAAGGTATATTGTTTCAGATTTAAGGTGGCTAATTAATGTTTACAAAATTATTATGTTTGGTCGTATGAAGATATTTTGTATATAATTATTGTACTATGCATAAAGATATTGGTTTGTTCTCTTTTCACTTTGCAGGCCAGCACAGCTTACCCAAGAAGCTATTCATTTGTTCATTTTTTTGTATCTTATTTAGTTTGTATAATTATTAAAATATTTGCTATGTATAAGGATTTCGTATGTAAATATATGTTTGCAAGTAGATTATGTGACCTGTGCTTCTCTATTTCACATTTGCAAATAGATTTGCTTAAGAAGACATTTGTTTAAAAGTATTTGTTTTAACAGCTTCTAATTTGTACTTATGTTCAAGTAGATTCATGTTTACAACTATATTTTATGTTATACTTATATTACATATTTATAAGTTTAATAATTATATACATTGTTGTTTAGAAACACTACTTAAATCTTATTTTTATTATTCCAAAGTTTAATCTTTCCAATATTTAATTTGTAATGTATTTATATTTAATATGAATATAATTGTATTATTGTACTTATTATTATTAACTGCATTTATATAACTGGTATTAAGTGTCATATTTCATTTTACTTTGCTTACTAATTTTAAGGTTATGTTGTATGCTTGTTTATCTATTTTATTTTATTTTATACATTGTTTTTATTCTACACTATACTTTGTCCTTAATTTAGTTATAGTCATGTGTTATAGTTAATATTCTTATATTTATAATTTAACTGTCCATATTTAAATTAGATTCGTGAGTTTACTCATTCTTTATATTTATTTTATTTGTATTTAACTATAAATATTTAAATTATGTACAATATGATTTATTTACATTTACTTATTTTATATTCATCTCCATTTGTATTTTATTTAAATTATATGCCTGAGTTTGACTTATATTTCACACATTATCACTCATATGTATACTCACCAAATATAAACAAAGTAAGATATTTTAATTCAATCATTAAAGACAAATTTTATTATGAACATTATTGAGAAAATTTATTAAACTTCCAAATCAATTCCCTTTTAAAAATACCATTTATATAAACAATGGCAGTTATTTCAAAATCATATCCGTTTCAAATGGATAAGTATACATTTTATTTAAATTGATTTGAATATGTATTAAAATAAATAGGGCCAAAATCCAGGGTCGTTACATTAATATTGATTAATTATAAACCAATTAATCAATCATCCTTTAATTATCCTTCTTAATTAATCACCCTTGACTAATTATTACTATAAGTTATTAACTCTTAATTAATTACACAAATTAATCACCCTACAATCACTTATATTGATTAATTATCCTATAATTAGTCACGCTCATTAATCAACTAACCCTTAGTTAGTTTTTCTTCATCAATTAATCCTTAATTAATTACACTAAGTAATTAATCCTTAATTACTTCCATTAAGTAATTATCCTTAACCAATTCCACAAATGATTATCCTTAATTAATTATCCAATTAATAATTATTAAATTAATCACATTAATTTACCATTTCACAATCCCTAGTTAACGATCTTCAGTAACTATTAACCATTCTCTAATTACTTCTCTAAGTTATTAAAGTTTAAATTAACCATTATTAATTTCAAAGTAATTAATTCTTAATTTCCAATCAATTCATCTCTAATTACTTAATTAATTAATTCTTAATTACACTTGATTACTTAATTTATCAATCTCTAATCATTAATTAATAATCTTCATTATCTAATTAATGATCTTAATTACAAATTAATTAACCCTTAAATTAATTAACCTTTAATCCTTAATCATTTATAAATCAAGTAAATTAATTACCCTTAGTTAATTTCTTAATTAATCCTTTATAATTAATTAAAATAATTAATTGTACTTAATCAAACTAATTAATTATACTTAATTTCCTAAAATTAATCTAATTGCATTATCAAGTTTATTTAAAATAAACTCTTTAAAAGGTTATAAATATTGAAATTCTTTAAACCCAAAATAATTCTGTTCTCAAACCTTAAATAAATTTTCAACTTGAAATAACCCTTAATTATTTTTAAATTGAAAGGGTTGATAAATTGTTACTACTAGATCAAGCGTTGAACTTAAAAACTTGTTATCCTTCTTCAATAACCTGCTATCTCAAAACCCGAGCCATCATACAACTTCATCGAACCTAAACTCGAGTTTCCCACATCTACTTCTTCCCGTGCTATTTCACGAAACTCTTTGAGTTCGCCTCGACTAACTTCATCCTCCTCAACCTTCAACAACAATACAGATACATCTCCTCTCACGTGCACGTGCACGGATGGTCGGAGTATCTCCGACTCCAGCCACCACCTCCGGCAAGTCAACAGTAGCTCGTACATATGAAATCGATCTCCATAACGTCGTATCGATCGCCAGAATAAAATCGAGCAATATGAGACGGCCACTGGAACTAAAACGTTCAACTAAAAACTCCTCGCTTTGTCTCTTTTGACAACCGGTAACCCCGTCGCCATGCCTGAGGATGTGCCAGACCCCTCTCTTCAATTTCCCCTTACCCGAGCTCAACTTGACGCTGCCTAAACATCGCACCATCCTCACAAAAACTGACAGCCTGAATCAGTTCTTAAACGCTAGTTCATCCATTAGCCGCCGCCACGGTGGTTGTAAAGTCTCATAACTATTTTTACCGATGTCTCTTGCTTCCAGGCTAGCTTCAGCCAAAACCTCGACACCTCAAACTTTCCCGATCATCAAACAATGACCAAAATCCCATTTCCGATCAATATGCAATTCCTCTAGAATTAAATCCCTAAAAATCATGATTCTTTTTCTAAAAATCATAATTTGTGAAGATAAATCAGATTATAATCCTGGATTCTCAAATTGTTCAGGTCGAAATTTTGATATTTTGAAGTTTTACTGTGATATGCATGTCCTAGTACAACTGTTTTCATATTTAACAATTTTTTTTATAATTTAGATCTTGAACAAGCAACTTTGTTTATATATTGATAACTTGAAAAGATTCAGAGAAAAAGATCTTGAGTTTTTCTCAAATTTTAAAACCTGAACCACTAAAAACAGAGTAATTCAAGTTCATATACATACATGCATATCCATTTATTCGTATATATACACACACACACAAACACACAATACATACCATGCAAATAATTATTACGCCTGACATCCAAGATTTATTTCGTGCATTAAATTTTAAGCAATTTAGAGTTTGGTTTACTCATAGTTTGAAGGACAGAGCTTGAAACAGAAACCTGAAAGTTGGAAACTGAAGCTCTTGAAAATTGAAAACTTAATTTTGATTTTTTTAATGAAAACTTGTTACGGAAACCTGAACACTTAGGATCTGAGAATTCTTTAAAACTGAAGCTTGCACTTGTCCTTGATGTTTAATCTGGATTGGATTTTTTGAGTTGATTCTTGCTTTTGTTCAGATTTTGAATTTGTGAAGAAAAATCCTTTTTGATTTGTTTACTGGTTTTTAAGTTACAGATTTTTTCTTATTGATGAGTTTCTTTATCTTTTATTTGAACTGATCCAAGAAGAAGAAAAATGGAGCAGAAAAAATAATGATGATATATATCCTTGAATAAAAGAAAATAAATACAATTGAGACACTTGTTGAATTATGGAGTAAATTAATTACACTTGTCATTAGTTAAATTTTACGCTTACATTTGTAAATCCAAGTTTTATATGGTTTTATGTATTTTATAAAATTTTAAATTTTTTTATATATCTTAATCTGTTCGCTTTCTTATATTTATGTGTATATATAACTCAATTAAACAATATAAACTTATTTATTTATATTTTTACGTTTAATATCTATATATATCATTCAACATATATTTAGAAAAAGTACGATCCTTCATTAAATATTATTTTAAATCTTTAAGCCATAATACTTTAAATAGATACTGGTCTAAGTGTTTAAAAATATAGAATTCAACTTCCAATACCTCTTGAAAATTATTAATAACATAACTTCCAATTCAATATATACCTATATATATTATATATTATGATTAGAAAATCATTCTTATTAATTTTGAAAAGATAAAAATTGCTGTGAGGACCCGGAATTTTGCGCAATATCAATTTAATGATCTTTGATAATAATTAAATTGATTTGATCATTTTATATTATTAATTGACAAGTTAAAATTTATTTTAAAGATTAATAATAATAATTTGTTAATATCTATAAACATTTTCTTAACAATATATATAGGCAAGATTAATTCTTTTGAAAGTTTATAATAATTTGATTTGGAAATATTTATTTTAGTAAATAAGAAGTTTTTAATGTAATAAAACTTTATATTCAAATTGTAATGTATATGAATGTATATATTGTGATTTGAGATTTGTTTTAAAATTTAATACAGTAATTTTCAAATTTAATGATAAATTGCTTTTCTATTTGAAATGTGTATATATATTTGTATATATATGTTTGAAATAGGAATTTTATTAATTTGAATTTAATAAGTATTTCTAAACTTTAATATAGATATATATGCATATAGTTTTGAAATTTGAAGGATAATTTGATTTAATATTTTTGAAATGATATTTGAAAATTTAAATTTTAAATAACAAAGTTAATTCCTTATTTATTATAAATATGTACTTTAAGCTTTTGTTTAAATAAGATTTAAATTAAAAGTTCATTTGTTTTAATAGTCTTTCAATTTTAATTTTAACATAAGATAAATTGTTTTAATTTTTTTTTATAAAGAGTTAAAATTAAATTCTCAAGTTTTAATATATAATACCATTACAATTTAATTCAAATGCATAAATAAAGTTATAATTGTTAACATGAATTCACTTTTATATATGTATTGAAATCCAAAGCTTATTTTTATAAAATAAATACACCTTATAATCATGTAAATATTTCATAAATATTTATATAAGGCTTAAATAAATTATTAAGAAGAAAATAACATTTAAACATTTATAAAACATTAGGAATATACTTTAGTAAATATTTATTTAACATTTTAAACACTTGTAAACATTATAGGACATGTGAAGACATTTGTAAACTTTGAACATATATGTGTAAGCAAACTAGTGGCCTAAAATGACAAGTGTCATTCTCTTGGTTTATTAAATTTAAAAATTAAATTGTGAAATAAAATAAGAGTTTTATTTTCAGCAAATTATTTTCTCCTTTCAACAATTTATTGCAAAACAAAGATGAATACAAATCTGAAAAAAATGCTAATAAAAAACAAAGTTGAGAAAAAAAGAAATAAAAGAAAATCTGTAGAAAATCTGAAACAAGAAAGAGATGAAAGGCAAATTCAAATCAGGAGTAAATCTGGAAAAATTCAATCAAATGCAAGATTTTCAAATGCAGCAGCAAGATTTAAATCAACATGCAATTCAGATACATCAAGCATTGCAGACAAGAAACTAATTATCAACATGCAGTGAAATCAAAAGCCTGGAAAGCTATTCTGTCTTCTGCAAAATTCAATGGTGAGTAAAAGGAATTTTAAAAACAAATTTTGATTCTGAATTTCATCTTGATCTAATATATGTAATCATGATGATTTGCCTGATTTCTTGGAAATATATGGATGCATGTTTGAATTTTAGATGATTGACCTCCTGTTCAGTTGAAGCTTATACTTTGTGTAAATAGCAGGGTTACAATTTGATAATAAATTAAATAACTTGGATTGGAATACGAATTTGACTTTGAATTATAAATAGATGTTAAATGTAATCAAGAAAGCTATCATCTAAAAATAATTACAAGTTGTAAAAAAGAAAAATTGGTTCTAAATTTTCGAATTTACAGTGAAATTTAAAATTGGGTCAAATCCTTATCAATTCAATTTTAAGTTTTGATTCTATAATTGGTTTACAATTAGGAAATCATGAATTTTAGGGGTTGAAACATGATTTTTACTTTGGTAGTTTAAGAGAATTCTGGGATTTTCATTTTTGGGCATTTTGGTCGATTGGAGGCGAGTGACGGCGATCTGTGCGTCGTGGTTGTGCAGAGAGGTCGAAGGGACGTGGGGGATCATCAGAAAAATGGAATTGGAATTTATTATTGATTGAAATGGCCGGAGTTCGATTGAATAGGGTTTTATGCCTGAGTTTTGACGTCGTAGTTTAAATGAGTTTCACGGCAACGTGAAGTAACCGGTGGCGATCGCAGTTGTTGCCGAAGGTTAGGGAGGTTGTGATGAAGCTTCGGAGGGGATGATGGGTCTTCTTGACGTTTGTGCTGCCGTAGATGTTGGGTTGCTGGTAGGGGTGTTTTCGAAATTATGGGTTCGAGGGTCATTTTTTCAAATCTCGAGCGTTTTTGATTTTCTGGGTTGATCGTTGTGATGTAGGGGTTGATCGTGACTTGGTGGAGGCCAGAGTAGGGTGCGCCGTTGACTAACGGCGATGTCCACGTTAATGTGCATAGAACTGTGTTTAATGATTGGTTGGGGAATGTGACGACCGCTCATAACTCCCGCACCAAAACAAGGAAATAATGCGCTGAAAGGCGTGCCAGACAGCCATGGGTGACCGTCAAGGGTAGAATAAACATCGCAAAATCTATCGCATAACTCACAGCGCATGGGTAAAATACAATAGAGAAATATATGTATAGTGAAGCTTCATAACAGAATATCATCAAATAAGCATCTTAGAAGTTTGATACAATCATCAGAACAGTCAATACATCAAAACCTCACTACAAAGCACTCAAAGTGTATGCAGCGGAACACCCAGTACATAATATGAAATAATATGCAAAAGCCTCCTGCTCGTCTTCGTCATCATCAACGTAGATCTCCAAGAACAGCACCTGTCACCTGCTACCTAGTCTGCCCATCCCAACATGGATGAACAGCCCAAGGTAATAAGAGGAGACATAAGACCCTGAGTCAGACAAAGTCTTAGTGAGCAGTAAATCAACTATCAAACATACCAAAAGAACATAAAGGATAAAAGGAATAGGAACCCAAATCATCCCACTCCACCTCTTTCTACAGTGATAGCCCCCAGACACACTAAGGGGAAGCAAGCATAACAAAGCAGATAATTAAAGTAAAGCAATAATCACTCGAGTCAAGGTCGATGTTTTCCAAATACAAACCCCCAAGGCCTAAACCAAGATCAGATAAGCACCCAGAAAACACCGCTCTTGAGACCGAATGATGATATAACCAACATCCATGACTCTGGCTATCACTGTTATCATTGCCTTGATTTCATCGTTAGTTGAATGAACGGCACATTCTTTCATCCGTCAGTCAAGGGCTAATGGTAACCCCGGTTCTAGACATAACTCCGCACGTCATCGTGACCCGTGCCTAGGATATCAATGCTGCCCAGAGTACTAGCACGTCATCGTGACCCGTGCCTGGGATATCAATGCCGCCCAACGTACTCTTGCTTTGAGCATGCTAGAACCTTTAACAACGATGAAGTCTTAGCCTCCTAGTCATCCTCCTCGACGACTATTCCCATACTAGCTCAAGCGCCTCTCGAGCCATCCATTATCCATCAAAACTCGAACCATATCACCGAGTTAACATCATGCTTGGAATGATCCCACCTGGACTAGACCAAGACTATCTCACCTCATACTTTGCTTCATCGCATCTTAGCAAAGTCCATATCATGCTTCGCCTCATCATATCATGGCAAAGTCCATCATCATCATACTTTGCTTCCTCGTATCATCGCAAAGTCCTCGAATCCATCCATATGAGCTTCCTCATCCGCTTCATATGCCACAGGCAGCTTTCACCATTCAAGAGCCTTTCCACTTAGCTTTTGAATCATCTTCGACCATCTTGTTCCAAATCAACTACTAGCTAACTTGAAACAATTAAATCAATCATACATTCAAACAATCAATCATTCAAACAAGATCTAATAAGCAATATTAAATATAATGGCAATTTCGTAAATAAATGAGTGAAAGTCTATCATACATGAATTATGGATTTCTAGCATAGATCTATCAAATATAAAACATGGGTTTTGTTCCTATAACTCGATAAATGAACTTGCATAGGTAAACATCTTCATAAACAATGGATCTACATGCAGACTTAAGAGAAATGCGAGAAATCACTATATTTAACACATAACGAACCACCACTCCAATATACTCCTTTGGATCCGTGTGAGAGATAACTACCACTCACCGAATCACCCAAACACTTCAAAAGAAACCCACTTCAGATCTGGACAGCAAATACCCAAGCTTGATCCGGAAAAATCTCGCTTCAATCGATGAAATTTCACTCGAACGGATGAAAATCTTCAACTTTGGCCCTTGAATCTTCGATCTTGGATGGATGTTAGAACTAGATTGGAATGGAGAAAAGGAGATGAAGAAATGTTGTAGTCGAGCTCTCAAAATGGCAGCACTTCGTCGCTTCAAAATCCGGTGCCAAAAAGTGCACAAGTGGTCACGTATTTATAGGCTGAATCGCCCCCCCCCCCTTAGGTCGCTCAGTCCATAACTCGCGCTCGATCTTAGGTCGTTGCCGACCTAACATGTTACGACTCATGACCCAAAATTCCCACGACTCACGACCTAACGACTCAACGTCAAAAGGCTTAGCACACGTTACGACCTAACTCGTACACGAGTTATGACTCAACTGGGAGACGACTTATAAATGTCACGACCTAACGCTAATAGGCTCACGACCCAACAGGCAACACGAGTTATGACCTATCATTAAGTCGCTAACGACTTAGCATGTGCCGACCTAACTCTTAGGCGACCTAAGGCCTTAACTCGTACCAACGACTCAACCAAAACTCGGGTTAACTAGGTCGTTAACGACCTAACTCCAAAGCCCCTCTACAACCTATAAGATCCAACGGCTCACAATCCCTATGACCTAAAAAGAACGCAGATCCGCTAACTCGTAAACGAGTTACGACTTACGACATAGCGAGCTACTAAGTCGCACACACGATCTAACGGTCCTAAAGCTGGGCGACTTAAAATGAATGCAGATCCACGATGCCGCGACTTAATTTCTTAACGACCTAACACCCTAAGTTGCCAACGACTTAACTCGTAAGCCGCTGCTCCTCCTAACTCGCTCACACACTAACTCGCTAGCCCCTAAGTTGGTCAAAACCTTAAGTCGCTAGCCCATAACTCTTATAACTCGTTAACGACTTAAGACCCTATTAACTCGAACACGACTCAACACTTAACACGTTAGCTCGTAATTCCTTAAGCCTTAACTCGTTAGCACTAACACGCTAACTCGTCCAAATCTATAGGTCGCTCCACTCGACCTACTCTCACACGACCTGCAAATTCTACGATATATCGACACGTAAAATACGGGTCGTTACATTCTCTCCCCCTTAGGAATTTCGCCCCCGAAATTCCAAACAAACAACAGTAATCAAAGCTATTCTGCATGCCTACCATCCATAGCAATTAACAAATCATGCATCCAATTTCTAACCTAGCATGCAGAATTCTAAGATCAGAATCAAGTTACAAATTCATGAGATGTTACGACACCTTAGGGCCATACCTTGAAGAGTTCAGGATGAGCTGCCTTCATCCTCTCTTCCTCCTCCCACGTACAGTCGTTAACATCATCACTCCATTGTATCTTGAGCAACGTAATCGTCTTCCTCCTAAGCTGTTTCGTGTCGGTTTCAACAACATGGAGCGGTTTACGAGGTCTCGTAACCACTGGATCAACCTCCAAATCTTCACAGCTATCAGCAGAAACCACTGTATTCGAGTCGTGCACATACTTTCGTAGATATGATACATGAAAAACATTGTGCACACCCGACATCTTTTCCGGTAACTCCAATCTATAAGCGAGCTTTCCAATTCGCTCGATGATCTGGAATGGTCCAACAAACCTCGGGGTCAACTTTCCTTTCTTCCCGAATCGAATAAAATTCTTCAGAGAAGAAATCTTCACAAAAACCATATCACCTACGTCGAACTCCAAATCTTTACGACGCTTATCGGCATAACTTTTCTGACGATCTTGGGCTGCCTTCATTCGTTGCCGAATGATCCCTATACAATCTGAAGTCTGTCGAATCATCTCTGGCCCAAGTATCAGCTTTTATCTAGTTTCCAACCAACATGTCGGAGAGTTACACGGTCTTCCATACAGTGCCTCATATGGTGCCATACCAATACTTGACTGGTAACTGTTATTATACGCAAATTCTACCAAATGAAGATGATCTTCCCATGATCCTCCGAAATCCAAAACACATGCCCTAAGAAGATCTTCCAAAACTCGGTTGACTCTCTCAGTCTGACCATCTGTTTGAGGATGGTAAGCTGTACTCAAACACAACTCGGTTCCCAAAACCTCCTGGAAACTCTTCCAAAATCCACTAGTGAACAATGGGTCTCGATCACTCACTATACTCTTCGGAATACCATGGAATCGAACTATCCACTTAACATACAATTCAGCCAACTTCGATGCAGTCCTAGTTGATCGAACAGGAATAAATCTTGCACTCTTAGTCAAACGATCTACAATAACCCAAATCCCTTCATTTCCCGTTCTGGTTCTAGGTAAACCATCGATAAAATCCATCGATATTTGCTCCCACATCCATGTAGGAACTTCTAACGGCTGAAGCAATCCACTGGGCTTCTTCTGCTCTGCTTTAACCAACTGGCAATTCATGCACTTGGAAATAAAATTTCCAACATCCTTCTTCATACCTTCCCAGTAATAGGTTCTCTTCATGTCCCGATACATCTTATTTCCTCCTGGATGAATTGTCAACTTCGAGTGATGACTTTCCTTCAAAACTTCATCTCTCAACTCATCGATATCGGAAACAACCAGTCGTCCTTGCTTCCGAAGCCAGCCCTCTCGATCGACTCCGAATCTTTTATCCTTCTTTGGGTCCAATCCAGATTCCAAATCACGGATAATCTTGACAAGCTTATCGTCTCGCTTTTGGTTCTCGCCAATGCTTTCCACAAGAGTAGGCCTTATCGATAAGTTTGCCAACATTTCAGATTCCAATTCACATCTAGGCTTGAAATCAAATCCAGCCAAATACTCGAGACTCTTCCATTCCGAAAACATGACTCCCAATCCCGCATGTCTTCGACTCAACGCATCAGCTACTGCGTTACCTTTTCCCGGAGTATAGGCTATACCAAAATCATATGATGCTAAAAACTCTAGCCATCGTTGGTGCCGAAGATTCAAATCCTTTTGGGAGAAAAGATACTTCAAAGACTTATGGTCTGTAAACAACTCGAATCGAACACCCAATAGATAATGCCTCCACATCTTCAGAGCAAAAACAATCGCCGCCAACTCCAAATCATGAGTCGGGTAATTCCTTTCATGCGGCTTCAGTTGTCGACTTGCATACGCAACAACTTTATTTTTCTGCATTAGCACTGCTCCAAGTCCAGTACCACATGCATCGGTATAAACTACCATCTCATCATTCCCACTAGGAATGGTCAAAACAGGAGCACTTGTCAGTCGCTTTTTCAGGATTACGAAAGCTTGTTCACACTTAGCGTCCCAACTGAACCCTTGGTTCTTCTTCGTTAATCCTGTCAATGGTGCAGCTATCTTGGAAAAGGCTTTGATAAACCGACGATAATATCCTGCTAATCCAAGAAAACTTCTCACATCAGATGCATTCTTAGGTCTAACCCAATCCTGGATTGCTGCCACCTTAGCGGGATCAACCGCTATCCCATTTCCAAAGATAACATGGCCTAAGAATCTCACTTCACTCTTCCAGAAGTGACACTTCGAAAACTTAGCCTTCAGCTGATGTTTCCACAAGATTTCCAAAACAATATGCAAGTGCGCCTTGTGCTCTTCCTCAGTTCTGGAGTAAATCAGAATATCATCCACGAACACAAGTACAAACTTGTTCAACTGATCTCTGAATACTCTATTCATAAGATCCACAAAATATGCTGGTGCGTTAGTCAATCCAAACGGCATTACCAGCCACTCATAAAAACCGGATGGTGTCCTAAAAGCAGTCTTCGGCACACTATCCTTCGCCACTCTCAACTGGTGAAATCCCGTTGCCAAATCCATCTGAGAAAACACCTTCGCCTCGTGGAGCTGATCAAACAAGTCATCTATTCTCGGCAATGGATACTTGTTCTTCTTAGTCACCTTATTCAGCTCACGATAATCAACACACAACCTCAACGATCCATCCGCTTTGGTTGCGAACACAACTGGTGCACCCCATTCGGACACACTACGCCGAATGAATCCTTTCCGCAACAGGTCATCAACTTGCACCCTCAACTCTTGCTGTTCTCTAGGCGCCATCCGCCTAAGAGGCATCACAACGGGTCTGGCTCCCTCAACTAGATCGATACGAAACTCAATCTCCCTATGCGGCGGTAACCCTTTGACCTCGTCAAAGACATCCTCGAATCCATTCACGATTGGCACCGATGACAGTCCATCCCGTGGAACAACCAGCGAATACATGAAGCTCATGAAGACGCCTTCTTCATGCTTACATTGTATCACAACCTTTCGCCCCTCCACATTCTCGACTGTCACCTCCAATTTCTCACAATCAACCTTTGCCGCATACTTCCTAAGCCAGTCCATACCCAAAATAATTCCGAACCCCGCAAAGTTCAGAACAAAACAATCACAAACAAAAGAGCAATCATGACTCGATACAACTAGACCACGGCATAGCATACACAAACAAGACGAACCCCCAACTGGATTAGTCACAACCAATGGCCTATCAATGATATCCGGTTCCAAACCCAACTGGTCTACTAACTCATTACAAACAAAGGAATGCGACGCCCCAGTATCAAACAAAACTCTAACTGGAACACCACAAATGGAAAGAGTACCTTGAACCACCACACTCTTCCCCTTCTTTTCAGCAGTAGGAGCTTTCGAAGACGATGGAACAGCCTCCAAAGCATAAGCTTTCATAATCTGCTTTTCCCTCAACAGTTCCGGACAATTCTTCTTAATATGCCCCAACTTGTCACAGTTGTGGCACTTCACCGATACCTTTGGATTCTTGCAATCCCTGGAGAAATGGCCTTTCTGTTGACAGTTGAAACAAGTCACTTCGCCTTTCGGCTTCTTCTGGCCATTCTTACCCTTCTGCTGTTGCTGCTTCCTCTTCTTATTTCCACCCTGCTGTGGTTTGAGCTCTTCCTTGGTCACAGCAACAACAGACCCTTCCTTAGGAAACAAACTCTCATGCCTGAGAGCTTTTTCTACAAGCTTCTCAAATGGATCGTCCAGGTGATCCACCAGCTGTCTTCCAAGATAAGCATCCAAGCCTGTCACGAACTTTTCATTCTTCTGATAGGGAGAATCAATATACGACCGAGCATACTTGGACAAAGCCTCAAACTCAGAAACATACTCAAGAACCGACCTCCCGCCTTGCTTGAGCTCAACAAACTTCTTAAACAAAACAGACTTCTGAGCAGTAGAGATGAACTTAGCTTCAAACCTAGCTTGAAACTGCTCCCAAGAAATCTCTTCTTCTGGAGTATCAATGGTGATAGAGTTCCACCAATCAGAAGCTCTCCCTTGAAGCTGTCTTGATGCAAGCTTCCTTTTAGTTGCATCCTCAATTCCCAAGTCGCCAAAGATCCTTCTACAAGCATCTATCCATCTTTGGACTTCAATGGTCGATTCCGTCCCTAAGAAAACCTTTCCTCCAAGAGCAGTATAGTCCTTACACAACTTAGCAAAATCCACCGCTCTTGGAGCTTGAACTTGAACTCCAACATCTACAGATGGCCCTGGAGCTGGTATCCTTCACATGATAGAAGTCATCATAGCTTCAAACATAGCTCCATAATCAGCAACTCCTTCAGCGGCACGGCCTTCCCTTGCAACTGGTCTCCCTCTTCGACTCATCCTTAGTATCTACAAAAAGGACTAATTAGAACACCTTGAGGAACAACTACATAAGGAGTTCAAATCCATCTAAACTACTATATTATATATAGTAATCATCCATCAAAATACAATTACGTCTCTCTTACGTAGTTACGTCAGCGAGCATTGGCTAAAATCGATTAACCAAAGCTCTGATACCAAATGTGACGACCGCCCATAACTCCCGCCCCAAAACAAGGAAATAATGCGCTGAAAGGCGTGCCAGACAGCCATGGGTGACCGTCAAGGGTAGAATAAACATCGCAGAATCTATCGCATAACTCACAGCGCATGGGTAAAATACAATAGAAAAATATATGTATAGTGAAGCTTCATAACAGAATATCATCAAATAAGCATCTTAGAAGTTTGATACAATCATCAGAACAGTCAATACATCAAAACCTCACTACAAAGCACTCAAAGTGTATGCAGCGGAACACCCAGTACATAATATGAAATAATATGCAAAAGCCTCCTGCTCGTCTTCGTCATCATCAACGTAGATCTCCAAGAACAGCACCTGTCACCTGCTACCTAGTCTGCCCATCCCAACATGGATGAACAGCCCAAGGTAATAAGAGGAGACATAAGACCCTGAGTCAGACAAAGTCTTAGTGAGCAGTAAATCAACTATCAAACATACCAAAAGAACATAAAGGATAAAAGGAATAGGAACCCAAATCATCCCACTCCACCTCTTTCTACAGTGATAGCCCCCAGACACACTAAGGGGAAGCAAGCATAACAAAGCAGATAATTAAAGTAAAGCAATAATCACTCGAGTCAAGGTCGATGTTTTCCAAATACAAACCCCCAAGGCCTAAACCAAGATCAGATAAGCACCCAGAAAACACCGCTCTTGAGACCGAATGATGATATAACCAACATCCATGACTCTGGCTATCACTGTTATCATTGCCTTGATTTCATCGTTAGTTGAATGAACGGCACATTCTTTCATCCGTCAGTCAAGGGCTAATGGTAACCCCGGTTCTAGACATAACTCCGCACGTCATCGTGACCCGTGCCTAGGATATCAATGCTGCCCAGAGTACTAGCACGTCATCGTGACCCGTGCCTGGGATATCAATGCCGCCCAACGTACTCTTGCTTTGAGCATGCTAGAACCTTCAACAACGATGAAGTCTTAGCCTCCTAGTCATCCTCTTCGACGACTATTCCCATACTAGCTCAAGCGCCTCTCGAGCCATCCATTATCCATCAAAACTCGAACCATATCACCGAGTTAACATCATGCTTGGAATGATCCCGCCTGGACTAGACCAAGACTATCTCACCTCATACTTTGCTTCATCGCATCTTAGCAAAGTCCATATCATGCTTCGCCTCATCATATCATGGCAAAGTCCATCATCATCATACTTTGCTTCCTCGTATCATCGCAAAGTCCTCGAATCCATCCATATGAGCTTCCTCATCCGCTTCATATGCCACAGGCAGCTTTCACTATTCAAGAGCCTTTCCACTTAGCTTTTGAATCATCTTCGACCATCTTGTTCCAAATCAACTACTAGCTAACTTGAAACAATTAAATCAATCATACATTCAAACAATCAATCATTCAAACAAGATCTAATAAGCAATATTAAATATAATGGCAATTTCGTAAATAAATGAGTGAAAGTCTATCATACATGAATTATGGATTTCTAGCATAGATCTATCAAATATAAAACATGGGTTTTGTTCCTATAACTCGATAAATGAACTTGCATAGGTAAACATCTTCATAAACAATGGATCTACATGCAGACTTAAGAGAAATGCGAGAAATCACTATATTTAACACATAACGAACCACCACTCCAATATACTCCTTTGGATCCGTGTGAGAGATAACTACCACTCACCGAATCACCCAAACACTTCAAAAGAAACCCACTTCAGATCTGGACAGCAAATACCCAAGCTTGATCCGGAAAAATCTCGCTTCAATCGATGAAATTTCACTCGAACGGATGAAAATCTTCAACTTTGGCCCTTGAATCTTCGATCTTGGATGGATGTTAGAACTAGATTGGAATGGAGAAAAGGAGATGAAGAAATGTTGTAGTCGAGCTCTCAAAATGGCAGCACTTCGTCGCTTCAAAATCCGGTGCCAAAAAGTGCACAAGTGGTCACGTATTTATAGGCTGAATCGCCCCCCCCCCCCTTAGGTCGCTCAGTCCATAACTCGCGCTCGATCTTAGGTCGTTGCCGACCTAACATGTTACGACTCATGACCCAAAATTCCCACGACTCACGACCTAACGACTCAACGTCAAAAGGCTTAGCACACGTTACGACCTAACTCGTACACGAGTTATGACTCAACTGGGAGACGACTTATAAATGTCACGACCTAACGCTAATAGGCTCACGACCCAACAGGCAACACGAGTTATGACCTATCATTAAGTCGCTAACGACTTAGCATGTGCCGACCTAACTCTTAGGCGACCTAAGGCCTTAACTCGTACCAACGACTCAACCAAAACTCGGGTTAACTAGGTCGTTAACGACCTAACTCCAAAGCCCCTCTACAACCTATAAGATCCAACGGCTCACAATCCCTATGACCTAAAAAGAACGCAGATCCGCTAACTCGTAAACGAGTTACGACTTACGACATAGCGAGCTACTAAGTCGCACACACGATCTAACGGTCCTAAAGCTGGGCGACTTAAAATGAATGCAGATCCACGATGCCGCGACTTAATTTCTTAACGACCTAACACCCTAAGTTGCCAACGACTTAACTCGTAAGCCGCTGCTCCTCCTAACTCGCTCACACACTAACTCGCTAGCCCCTAAGTTGGTCAAAACCTTAAGTCGCTAGCCCATAACTCTTATAACTCGTTAACGACTTAAGACCCTATTAACTCGAACACGACTCAACACTTAACACGTTAGCTCGTAATTCCTTAAGCCTTAACTCGTTAGCACTAACACGCTAACTCGTCCAAATCTATAGGTCGCTCCACTCGACCTACTCTCACACGACCTGCAAATTCTACGATATATCGACACGTAAAATACGGGTCGTTACATTCTCTCCCCCTTAGGAATTTCGCCCCCGAAATTCCAAACAAACAACAGTAATCAAAGCTATTCTGCATGCCTACCATCCATAGCAATTAACAAATCATGCATCCAATTTCTAACCTAGCATGCAGAATTCTAAGATCAGAATCAAGTTACAAATTCATGAGATGTTACGACACCTTAGGGCCATACCTTGAAGAGTTCAGGATGAGCTGCCTTCATCCTCTCTTCCTCCTCCCACGTACAGTCGTTAACATCATCACTCCATTGTATCTTGAGCAACGTAATCGTCTTCCTCCTAAGCTGTTTCGTGTCGGTTTCAACAACATGGAGCGGTTTACGAGGTCTCGTAACCACTGGATCAACCTCCAAATCTTCACAGCTATCAGCAGAAACCACTGTATTCGAGTCGTGCACATACTTTCGTAGATATGATACATGAAAAACATTATGCACACCCGACATCTTTTCCGGTAACTCCAATCTATAAGCGAGCTTTCCAATTCGCTCGATGATCTGGAATGGTCCAACAAACCTCGGGGTCAACTTTCCTTTCTTCCCGAATCGAATAAAATTCTTCAGAGAAGAAATCTTCACAAAAACCATATCACCTACGTCGAACTCCAAATCTTTACGACGCTTATCGGCATAACTTTTCTGACGATCTTGGGCTGCCTTCATTCGTTGCCGAATGATCCCTATACAATCTGAAGTCTGTCGAATCATCTCTGGCCCAAGTATCAGCTTTTATCTAGTTTCCAACCAACATGTCGGAGAGTTACACGGTCTTCCATACAGTGCCTCATATGGTGCCATACCAATACTTGACTGGTAACTGTTATTATACGCAAATTCTACCAAATGAAGATGATCTTCCCATGATCCTCCGAAATCCAAAACACATGCCCTAAGAAGATCTTCCAAAACTCGGTTGACTCTCTCAGTCTGACCATCTGTTTGAGGATGGTAAGCTGTACTCAAACACAACTCGGTTCCCAAAACCTCCTGGAAACTCTTCCAAAATCCACTAGTGAACAATGGGTCTCGATCACTCACTATACTCTTCGGAATACCATGGAATCGAACTATCCACTTAACATACAATTCAGCCAACTTCGATGCAGTCCTAGTTGATCGAACAGGAATAAATCTTGCACTCTTAGTCAAACGATCTACAATAACCCAAATCCCTTCATTTCCCGTTCTGGTTCTAGGTAAACCATCGATAAAATCCATCGATATTTGCTCCCACTTCCATGTAGGAACTTCTAACGGCTGAAGCAATCCACTGGGCTTCTTCTGCTCTGCTTTAACCAACTGGCAATTCATGCACTTGGAAATAAAATTTCCAACATCCTTCTTCATACCTTCCCAGTAATAGGTTCTCTTCATGTCCCGATACATCTTATTTCCTCCTGGATGAATTGTCAACTTCGAGTGATGACTTTCCTTCAAAACTTCATCTCTCAACTCATCGATATCGAAAACAACCAGTCGTCCTTGCTTCCGAAGCCAGCCCTCTCGATCGACTCCGAATCTTTTATCCTTCTCTGGGTCCAATCCAGATTCCAAATCACGGATAATCTTGACAAGCTTATCGTCTCGCTTTTGGCTCTCGCCAATGCTTTCCACAAGAGTAGGCCTTATCGATAAGTTTGCCAACATTTCAGGTTCCAATTCACATCTAGGCTTGAAATCAAATCCAGCCAAATACTCGAGACTCTTCCATTCCGAAAACATGACTCCCAATCCCGCATGTCTTCGACTCAACGCATCAGCTACTGCGTTACCTTTTCCCGGAGTATAGGCTATACCAAAATCATATGATGCTAAAAACTCTAGCCATCGTTGGTGCCGAAGATTCAAATCCTTTTGGGAGAAAAGATACTTCAAAGACTTATGGTCTGTAAACAACTCGAATCGAACACCCAATAGATAATGCCTCCACATCTTCAGAGCAAAAACAATCGCCGCCAACTCCAAATCATGAGTCGGGTAATTCCTTTCATGCGGCTTCAGTTGTCGACTTGCATACGCAACAACTTTATTTTTCTGCATTAGCACTGCTCCAAGTCCAGTACCACATGCATCGGTATAAACTACCATCTCATCATTCCCACTAGGAATGGTCAAAACAGGAGCACTTGTCAGTCGCTTTTTCAGGATTACGAAAGCTTGTTCACACTTAGCGTCCCAACTGAACCCTTGGTTCTTCTTCGTTAATCCTGTCAATGGTGCAGCTATCTTGGAAAAGGCTTTGATAAACCGACGATAATATCCTGCTAATCCAAGAAAACTTCTCACATCAGATGCATTCTTAGGTCTAACCCAATCCTGGATTGCTGCCACCTTAGCGGGATCAACCGCTATCCCATTTCCAGAGATAACATGGCCTAAGAATCTCACTTCACTCTTCCAGAAGTGACACTTCGAAAACTTAGCCTTCAGCTGATGTTTCCACAAGATTTCCAAAACAATATGCAAGTGCGCCTTGTGCTCTTCCTCAGTTCTGGAGTAAATCAGAATATCATCCACGAACACAAGTACAAACTTGTTCAACTGATCTCTGAATACTCTATTCATAAGATCCACAAAATATGCTGGTGCGTTAGTCAATCCAAACGGCATTACCAGCCACTCATAAAAACCGGATGGTGTCCTAAAAGCAGTCTTCGGCACACTATCCTTCGCCACTCTCAACTGGTGAAATCCCGTTGCCAAATCCATCTGAGAAAACACCTTCGCCTCGTGGAGCTGATCAAACAAGTCATCTATTCTCGGCAATGGATACTTGTTCTTCTTAGTCACCTTATTCAGCTCACGATAATCAACACACAACCTCAACGATCCATCCGCTTTGGTTGCGAACACAACTGGTGCACCCCATTCGGACACACTACGCCGAATGAATCCTTTCCGCAACAGGTCATCAACTTGCACCCTCAACTCTTGCTGTTCTCTAGGCGCCATCCGCCTAAGAGGCATCACAACGGGTCTGGCTCCCTCAACTAGATCGATACGAAACTCAATCTCCCTATGCGGCGGTAACCCTTTGACCTCGTCAAAGACATCCTCGAATCCATTCACGATTGGCACCGATGACAGTCCATCCCGTGGAACAACCAGCGAATACATGAAGCTCATGAAGACGCCTTCTTCATGCTTACATTGTATCACAACCTTTCGCCCCTCCACATTCTCGACTGTCACCTCCAATTTCTCACAATCAACCTTTGCCGCATACTTCCTAAGCCAGTCCATACCCAAAATAATTCCGAACCCCGCAAAGTTCAGAACAAAACAATCACAAACAAAAGAGCAATCATGACTCGATACAACTAGACCACGGCATAGCATACACAAACAAGACGAACCCCCAACTGGATTAGTCACAACCAATGGCCTATCAATGATATCCGGTTCCAAACCCAACTGGTCTACTAACTCATTACAAACAAAGGAATGCGACGCCCCAGTATCAAACAAAACTCTAACTGGAACACCACAAATGGAAAGAGTACCTTGAACCACCACACTCTTCCCCTTCTTTTCAGCAGTAGGAGCTTTCGAAGACGATGGAACAGCCTCCAAAGCATAAGCTTTCATAATCTGCTTTTCCCTCAACAGTTCCGGACAATTCTTCTTAATATGCCCCAACTTGTCACAGTTGTGGCACTTCACCGATACCTTTGGATTCTTGCAATCCCTGGAGAAATGGCCTTTCTGTTGACAGTTGAAACAAGTCACTTCGCCTTTCGGCTTCTTCTGGCCATTCTTACCCTTCTGCTGTTGCTGCTTCCTCTTCTTATTTCCACCCTGCTGTGGTTTGAGCTCTTCCTTGGTCACAGCAACAACAGACCCTTCCTTAGGAAACAAACTCTCATGCCTGAGAGCTTTTTCTACAAGCTTCTCAAATGGATCGTCCAGGTGATCCACCAGCTGTCTTCCAAGATAAGCATCCAAGCCTGTCACGAACTTTTCATTCTTCTGATAGGGAGAATCAATATACGACCGAGCATACTTGGACAAAGCCTCAAACTCAGAAACATACTCAAGAACCGACCTCCCGCCTTGCTTGAGCTCAACAAACTTCTTAAACAAAACAGACTTCTGAGCAGTAGAGATGAACTTAGCTTCAAACCTAGCTTGAAACTGCTCCCAAGAAATCTCTTCTTCTGGAGTATCAATGGTGATAGAGTTCCACCAATCAGAAGCTCTCCCTTGAAGCTGTCTTGATGCAAGCTTCCTTTTAGTTGCATCCTCAATTCCCAAGTCGCCAAAGATCCTTCTACAAGCATCTATCCATCTTTGGACTTCAATGGTCGATTCCGTCCCTAAGAAAACCTTTCCTCCAAGAGCAGTATAGTCCTTACACAACTTAGCAAAATCCACCGCTCTTGGAGCTTGAACTTGAACTCCAACATCTACAGATGGCCCTGGAGCTGGTATCCTTCACATGATAGAAGTCATCATAGCTTCAAACATAGCTCCATAATCAGCAACTCCTTCAGCGGCACGGCCTTCCCTTGCAACTGGTCTCCCTCTTCGACTCATCCTTAGTATCTACAAAAAGGACTAATTAGAACACCTTGAGGAACAACTACATAAGGAGTTCAAATCCATCTAAACTACTATATTATATATAGTAATCATCCATCAAAATACAATTACGTCTCTCTTACGTAGTTACGTCAGCGAGCATTGGCTAAAATCGATTAACCAAAGCTCTAATACCAAATGTGACGACCGCCCATAACTCCCGCCCCAAAACAAGGAAATAATGCGCTGAAAGGCGTGCCAGACAGCCATGGGTGACCGTCAAGGGTAGAATAAACATCGCAGAATCTATCGCATAACTCACAGCGCATGGGTAAAATACAATAGAAAAATATATGTATAGTGAAGCTTCATAACAGAATATCATCAAATAAGCATCTTAGAAGTTTGATACAATCATCAGAACAGTCAATACATCAAAACCTCACTACAAAGCACTCAAAGTGTATGCAGCGGAACACCCAGTACATAATATGAAATAATATGCAAAAGCCTCCTGCTCGTCTTCGTCATCATCAACGTAGATCTCCAAGAACAGCACCTGTCACCTGCTACCTAGTCTGCCCATCCCAACATGGATGAACAGCCCAAGGTAATAAGAGGAGACATAAGACCCTGAGTCAGACAAAGTCTTAGTGAGCAGTAAATCAACTATCAAACATACCAAAAGAACATAAAGGATAAAAGGAATAGGAACCCAAATCATCCCACTCCACCTCTTTCTACAGTGATAGCCCCCAGACACACTAAGGGGAAGCAAGCATAACAAAGCAGATAATTAAAGTAAAGCAATAATCACTCGAGTCAAGGTCGATGTTTTCCAAATACAAACCCCCAAGGCCTAAACCAAGATCAGATAAGCACCCAGAAAACACCGCTCTTGAGACCGAATGATGATATAACCAACATCCATGACTCTGGCTATCACTGTTATCATTGCCTTGATTTCATCGTTAGTTGAATGAACGGCACATTCTTTCATCCGTCAGTCAAGGGCTAATGGTAACCCCGGTTCTAGACATAACTCCGCACGTCATCGTGACCCGTGCCTAGGATATCAATGCTGCCCAGAGTACTAGCACGTCATCGTGACCCGTGCCTGGGATATCAATGCCGCCCAACGTACTCTTGCTTTGAGCATGCTAGAACCTTCAACAACGATGAAGTCTTAGCCTCCTAGTCATCCTCTTCGACGACTATTCCCATACTAGCTCAAGCGCCTCTCGAGCCATCCATTATCCATCAAAACTCGAACCATATCACCGAGTTAACATCATGCTTGGAATGATCCCGCCTGGACTAGACCAAGACTATCTCACCTCATACTTTGCTTCATCGCATCTTAGCAAAGTCCATATCATGCTTCGCCTCATCATATCATGGCAAAGTCCATCATCATCATACTTTGCTTCCTCGTATCATCGCAAAGTCCTCGAATCCATCCATATGAGCTTCCTCATCCGCTTCATATGCCACAGGCAGCTTTCACCATTCAAGAGCCTTTCCACTTAGCTTTTGAATCATCTTCGACCATCTTGTTCCAAATCAACTACTAGCTAACTTGAAACAATTAAATCAATCATACATTCAAACAATCAATCATTCAAACAAGATCTAATAAGCAATATTAAATATAATGGCAATTTCGTAAATAAATGAGTGAAAGTCTATCATACATGAATTATGGATTTCTAGCATAGATCTATCAAATATAAAACATGGGTTTTGTTCCTATAACTCGATAAATGAACTTGCATAGGTAAACATCTTCATAAACAATGGATCTACATGCAGACTTAAGAGAAATGCGAGAAATCACTATCTTTAACACATAACGAACCACCACTTCAATATACTCCTTTGGATCCGTGTGAGAGATAACTACCACTCACCGAATCACCCAAACACTTCAAAAGAAACCCACTTCAGATCTGGACAGCAAATACCCAAGCTTGATCTGGAAAAATCTCGCTTCAATCGATGAAATTTCACTCGAACGGATGAAAATCTTCAACTTTGGCCCTTGAATCTTCGATCTTGGATGGATGTTAGAACTAGATTGGAATGGAGAAAAGGAGATGAAGAAATGTTGTAGTCGAGCTCTCAAAATGGCAGCACTTCGTCGCTTCAAAATCCGGTGCCAAAAAGTGCACAAGTGGTCACGTATTTATAGGCTGAATCGCCCCCCCTTAGGTCGCTCAGTCCATAACTCACGCTCGATCTTAGGTCGTTGCCGACCTAACATGTTACGACTCATGACCCAAAATTCCCACGACTCACGACCTAACGACTCAACGTCAAAAGGCTTAGCACACGTTACGACCTAACTCGTACATGAGTTATGACTCAACTGGGAGACGACTTATAAATGTCACGACCTAACGCTAATAGGCTCACGACCCAACAGGCAACACGAGTTACGACCTATCATTAAGTCGCTAACGACTTAGCATGTGCCGACCTAACTCTTAGGCGACCTAAGGCCTTAACTCGTACCAACGACTGAACCAAAACTCGGGTTAACTAGGTCGTTAACGACCTAACTCCAAAGCCCATCTACAACCTATAAGATCCAACGGCTCACAATCCCTATGACCTAAAAAGAACGCAGATCCGCTAACTCGTAAACGAGTTACGACTTACGACATAGCGAGCTACTAAGTCGCACACACGATCTAACGGTCCTAAAGCTGCGCGACTTAAAATGAATGCAGATCCACGATGCCGCGACTTAACTTCTTAACGACCTAACACCCTAAGTTGCCAACGACTTAACTCGTAAGCCGCTGCTCCACCTAACTCGCTCACACACTAACTCGCTAGCCCCTAAGTCGGTCAAAACCTTAAGTCGCTAGCCCATAACTCTTATAACTCGTTAACGACTTAAGACCCTATTAACTCGAACACGACTCAACACTTAACACGTTAGCTCGTAATTCCTTAAGCCTTAACTCGTTAGCACTAACACGCTAACTCGTCCAAATCTATAGGTCGCTCCACTCGACCTACTCTCACACGACCTGCAAATTCTACGATATATCGACACGTAAAATACGGGTCGTTACAGGGAAGATGATGGGTTGGAGCTCGAAGATGGTCTCGGGAGATTTTAGTTATTTCTCGAAGTAAGGAGAAGGGTGGAAAGCACGGGGAAGACTCGGGTTTGGGTAGGGGTTTGCTCGGGTTTTTAGGTCAAGCAAGTTTTGGGTTTTTTCAGTAAAGTTTTTAAAGGCTTGAACAAAGAAATTTTGATTTTTGAAACTAAATTGTTTCAAGTTAAAGTTTTAAACAAGTTTATATATTTTGAAATATGGAAGTTTTAAAAATAAAATAAGTGAATGTTTGAATAAAGTTTGTATTAAATTTTTATTAAAGATCTTGGAAAGGTTTTAAAGATTTAAAAGTTCAATTTAAAATATGTTTAATTATAATTGATTTCTAAATGTTATATTTTGTTCAAATAAAGTTTAATGATTTAGAATTTGATAATCAATTGTAATAAAGATTTATCTTATGTAAATTGGAATTTTGATTTAGTTAAAGATAATTAAATTTGGAAAGGTAATTAAGATAATTGAATTATTAACCATTGAAAGGTTATTGGTTAATATAAATGTGTTAATTAGGATAATGGTTTCTTAATTAAGAATCTTTTTAATATAGTAAGTTAAGAATCATTTAATTAATTTAAATGATTAAGTTAAATAATTAATTAAATAATTAATCTGTGATTAATTAAGATAATCACTTATGGGTTAATCTTGGGGAAGTAATTAAAGAAATTAAGTGATTAAGTACTAGAGGTAATTAAGTAAGAGTTAATTACTTTATGAAAAGTAATTAAGTAATGTGATTAAGAGTTAATCATTCGAGTTATTAATTAAAGAATTAATTAATAATTAGTTAAAGGTTTAAATTATTTAATTAATGGTTAAATTAATAAAAGGATTAAGAGTAATTAATTAAGTGATTAATTACATTTTAAAGTAATTAATTAAGGAAGAACTTAATTAATGGAATTAATCATTAATTAATGAAAATAATTAATTAATTGTTAATTAATAATTTAAGAATAATTAATTTATAATTAAGTTTTAATTACTAAATCTAATTAAAGAAATTAATCAAAGGTGATTAATTTAAAGTAGTTAATTAAATATGATTAATTAAAAGTAATTAATCAAATTTGATTAATTAAAAGTGATTAATCAGGTGTAATTAATTAAAGGATAATTAAGAAATAATTATCAGGATAATTAAAGAATATTTAATCAAGGTTGATTGATTTAGAAGGTAATTAAGAGGTAATTACTTAGTATAATTTGGAAGTAATTAATCAGGATGATTAATTAATATGGTAATTAAGTAAGAATTGCTTAAAGTAATTAAGTGATAATTAATCAGGGAAGATTAATTGAAATGGATAATTAAGTGATGTTAGTTAATTAATTTGTAATTAATTAATGAATAAAAAGTTGAATTGAAGATAATACAAGTGATTAATTAAGGATTAATTTAATTTAAGGATTAATTAAATTAATTAAGTTTGAATCAAACTTGTTTATGAATGAATAATGATTGGATGACATATATCATTGGATGAGTTAATGATATTGGTTGTTGTTGGATGACATTGATTGATGGGTGATGATGTGAATATGCTATTTCTGAACGTGATATATATGCTGCTTTGTGATATGTATAGATGCATGTGATAATAGATGCTTATCTATCTGTGTAATTTGATACATCCATTTATGTTAAGTGATATTTTCTGAAATATCTATTGTTTAAATCCCTTAAGTATAACTTGGACATTAAAATGGCGTTTGGTTTCGGTGAGACCGGGATCGGGTTTCCATATTTGGATATCCGAAAACCACATCGATTCCAATCAAACGTTAGGTCGTTAATCCAAAAGGAGCGAGTGAAGACTCGAGGTGTAAGGGCTATACGTCAGTATAACTCTGTGGGTGATTCCGTAATGATTTTGACGGAATAGTGCGTATAGGTTCGAGATGGTGAATCAGTGTGCAAGGGCTATGGTCGTTGACTCTGAGGGGATTCCAAAATGAGTGCAATGAGATAGTGCCTTCGGTTTCGTTCGAAACCGGAACGAACTTATATGGATTGAATGCTTTCAGAACATCGTCAAGTGGACGATGACCATTATAAGATAATTGGTCCTATAAAGGTAATCGCAGCCTCAAGCCTCATCAACCGGGAATGGCTAAAACAGGGGAGGTGCAGCAAGGCTTCTTGGGTAGCTCCCACTGGAGAGCAAGATACATCCCTGTCTAGATGTCCCTTTTTATTTCGCCTTTGTGGGCAGTTGGTCTGCAGCCAACTGTGGGGTGGTCTTGTTCAGGACTGTTCAGTAAGGATGGTCTCGGCCTTGTGTTGCAGGGGAGTTAGGGTGGCTCCTCGGTACGTTGATCTAGGCCACGTACTGTGATAGGCGGTACCCCAGTAGCCCTGCCATTGATGGAAACCCATTTTCCCTACGAGACCCTACGGTTTTGTTTGTATTACCCACTTTTGTGGCTAGTAGCTAGAATTTAATGAATGTAACAATTTCGGCTATTTCATATTTATTTGAAAACCCTAGACACTATTATAATATCACTGGATTTCCTATCTATTGTTTTGGTTAGCGTAAGGTAAAAACTTTTCCATGTTTATGTGTGGGAAGTCTTACGTGATACCTTTTTTTACAAAGGATTTTGTAAAGTTAAGCAATCTTAAACCGTTTACTCACACCAGACCCCTGTCTGACCCGAGTGTTTATTTTCCGTTTTATTAAACTCTTGGGTACTCATATTATGTATGAGTAGTCAAGTGATTCAGGTTATCCTTGACGAAATCTGGAGGAGCTTTGGAGCAGGAGGCTTCAGCGTATAGATATATGGTTAGAGTTTCCGCTGTGTGTTATTCTGTGTTGATGTTCCTGTATTGTATTAGACAGAAATGTTATAACTGTCTAAATTGAGATGTTTAATTGTGTACTCTGATACTATGTATATGTTTCTATATTATATTTAAATCGTTCCGCTATGAGATTCTGATATGTTGTTTCGTTTTCTTTTCTTTCTTTCCTTCTTCTATCCCTTTCTTTCTTAATTAATGATGCGATTTTCTGGTGCTAGAAAGTCGGGTCGCTACAGTTGGTATCAGAGCGAGGTTGAGTGAATACCTAGGCTCTGGAGTGGTGTCTATCTTGAGAGAGCGTACTTGTAATTTATATATATATATATATATTTACATAACTACCTAATTTGTTGGGTTATTTGTTCGGATTTTCCAACATAGGTTATAAAGGTAGATAAGGTAGGAGTGTGTGGAACACGACTACCACTAATGGAAGAGGTTTATATGTTGTGGTTAGAGGTGTCTGTCATGATTGTAGAACTAATACTGTCTCGAATAAGCTTTGTAGATTGGTGAAAGGATTTCTTTGAGTCCAGAGGAAGTATTTTCAAGTACTGGTGTATATTCTTGAAGTGTGAGGTTGATTTGCTCTCAAGTGGGCAGGAATTTCCAAGAGTTGAGTTGTCCGCTGAGGAGAAGCAAGTGGTGGTATCTTGATAGATTCAGGAAGGAATAGCTATATGGTGAGATGCAGTTTCCATAGATGGTTATGAAGATGTTTCTTTTGGAGCCAGATTTAGATGGAGCTAAGGGAACTGTGATGTTTACTACAGTGGAGATTCGGATGTTTAGAGATTTTCTGGATCTCAAGTAAGGGTATCTTATCTGTATTGAAGTAGGAGACTAAGGTCGATGAGTTACCGCATTTCGGACATGGTCTCAATTGTTTTCTTATGAAGATATGTGGTTGGTGTTGGTTTGGAGCCGAGTTTCTTTGAGGAAACGTCTACTCGTCTCAAGGATTTTTAGTGGAATTGGGTGATAGTTTTGAGTTTCAAGGAGCTTTTGGTTAAGGAGGATCTTTTGGCTTAGTTGTATCATTAGAAGTGAAGTTTGGAAGCAGCAGCATGGACCTATTTCTTCGATGATTCGGTAATCTTTGGGATTCTACTATCAGCAGACCAGGCAGATGGTGAAGGCTTATTCTTTTCTTTGGAAGGCTCAGCAGAGCGAGATATCTATTGGAAGTGATCTGTCAGTTTTATGGTAGATAAGCCATTCTGGAAAGTTTTGTCTTGAATAGGAAAAGCTGTTCTAGTTGGGGAGACAGTTCTTTGGAATCTGAACTGAGAGAGAACGCAAAAGTGACTTGCGATTAGTTTGGGAAATCTTTGAGTATTCTTTAGCTTGGGAATTGAGACATCTCGAGTAGAGGTAAAAGCTATGGAAGTAGTCGGAGGGTCTTTAGATGTTTTGAGGGAATTAGAAGTTGACCTGAATCGGAGATTGAGATTTCTTATCGACTTGGATTTCTAGGAGCAATATGGATGGTTCAACCATATAGTGGGATGACTCTTAGTGCGAGAAGAGTTTGGTGAGGCAGCTCAGGACTCTTTGGAGAAGGATTGACCATCTTATTCTAAGTTAAGATTCTGTTAGGAGTTTTGACCAAGTGAAAGGATCACTAAAATTTTATGAGTCGGATGAACTGTGTATGGAGAAAGATTTTGCTTGTGTTATTCGATAGCATTCTTATCTGCTCTAGATTAGAGTTGTGCAGCGGAAGCGAGTTGGCAATTATTCTAGAATAGGAGCAACCAGATGTTGCAGTAAGGGGTTTCTACAGAAAATTCAAGTATGAAGGAATTTTTTGGAGTTAGAAGGTAAGGTTGTCAAGTGCAACTATTTGGCTATTTCAGATATGAGATATAGTTTTGAAGTCCATTGATGTTTGTGGTATAGAGTCGTATTTTGGATTTCAGCAAATTATTTTTGGGAAGGCCACTTTGTTGAGTAGGATCTGGATAATTGGTTTAATTTTTGGTCCAGTCTGTTGCATGAAGCAATCAGCAAGGGTTAAGCTGATCAGGAATATTGAAGGTGACTCAGGAACATCGGAAGAGTTATGCAGTTAGAATTGAGAAATTTGGAATGTGCAGTTAGAGTTTGGATATTGACTTGGTTTTATCCGATCAAAGGAGATAAAAGATTTGGTAAAACTGGAAAGTTAGCTTTGAAGGTATTTTGAGTTTTCCTGTGTTCTCTAGGGATTTGATTTTGATCTACAGGATTTAATTGCCAGTTTGGATAGCTGGAATTCATTGTATTTCACATATCTCTGGGGAATATGTGTATGATTCTTTGAGTGATAGAATCAGCAGTTCAGAAGGATCTGGTAGTTAAGATGGTTTGAATTTAGCCTGATATCTTGTTCAGATTTGTAGATCAGATGAGGGAGTTCTTGGTTTTAATAATATAGTTACTTAAGGTTCTGTAGAGCGAGTATTCCAGTATAGGTATCTGGAAACTCGAGATAATATTAGAAAATTCTATTCAGAATTTTGTCTGGATAAATAAAATTGTTTGCTTGAATTGGTTGCTATGATTGATTTTGCGATTGCTGTTTGAAATTTAAATTTTTTAGCTGGGTTATTAAAATATTTTTGCTTTTAAATTTCGGGGACGAAATTCTTTTAAGGGGGAGGAATGCGACGACCCGGAATTTTGAGCAATATCAATTTAATGATCTTTGATAATAATTAAATTGATTTGATCATTTTATATTATTAATTGACAAGTTAAAATTTATTTCAAAGATTAATAATAATAATTTGTTAATATCTATAAACATTTTCTTAACAATATATATAGGAAAGATTAATTCTTTTGAAAGTTTATAATAATTTGATTTGGAAATATTTATTTTAGTAAATAAGAAGTTTTTAATGTAATAAAACTTTATATTCAAATTGTAATATATATGAATGTATATATTGTGATTTGAGATTTGTTTTAAAATTTAATACAGTAATTTTCAAATTTAATGATAAATTGCTTTTCTATTTGAAATGTGTATATATATTTGTATATATATGTTTGAAATAGGAATTTTATTAATTTGAATTTAATAAGTATTTCTAAACTTTACTATAAATATATATGCGCATAGTTTTGAAATTTGAAGAATAATTTGATTTAGTATTTTTGAAATGATATTTGAAAATTTAAATTTTAAATAACAAAGTTAATTCCTTATTTATTATAAATATGTACTTTAAGCTTTTGTTTAAATAAGATTTAAATTAAAAGTTCATTTGTTTTAATAGTCTTTCAATTTTAATTTTAACATAAGATAAATTGTTTTAATTTTTTTTATAAAGAGTTAAAATCAATTTCTCAAGTTTTAATATATAATACCATTACAATTTAATTCAAATGCATAAATAAAGTTATAATTGCTAACATGAATTCACTTTTATATATGTATTGAAATCCAAAGCTATTTTTATAAAATAAATACACCTTATAATCATGTAAATATTTCATAAATATTTATATAAGGCTTAAATAAATTATTAAGAAGAAAATAACATTTAAACATTTATAAAACATTAGGAATATACTTTAGTAAATATTTATTTAACATTTTAAACACTTGTAAACATTATAGGATATGTGAAGACATTTGTAAACTTTAAACATATAAATGTAAGCAAACTAGGGGCCTAAAATGACAAGTGTCATTCTCTTGGTTTATTAAATTTAAAAACTAAATTGTGAAATAAAAGATGAGTTTTATTTTCAGCAAATTATTTTCTCCTTTCAGCAATTTATTGCAAAACAAAGATGAATACAAATCTGAAAAAAAATGCTAATAAAAAACAAAGTTGAAAAAAAAAGAAAGAAAAGAAAATCTGTAGAAAATCCGAAACAAGAAAGAGATGAAAGGTAAATTCAAATCAGGAGTAAATCTAGAAAAATTCAATCAAATGCAAGATTTTCAAATGCAGCAGCAAGATTTAAATCAACATGCAATTCAGATACATCAAGCAATGTAGACAAGAAACTAATTTATCAACATGCAGTGAAATCAAAAGCCTGGAAAGCTATTCTGTCTTCTGCAAAATTCAATGGTGAGTAAAAGGAATTTTAAAAACAGATTTTGATTCTGAATTTCATCTTGATCTAATATATGTAATCATGATGATTTGCTTGATTTCTTGGAAATATATGGATGCATGTTTGAATCGTAGATGATTGACCTCCTGTGCAGTTGAAACTTATACTCTGTGTAAATAGCAGGGTTACAATTTGATAATAAATTAAATAACTTGGATTGGAATTCGAATTTAACTTTGAATTATAAATAGATGTTAAATGTAATCAAGAAAGCTATCATCTAAAAATAATTACAAGTTGTAAAAAAGAAAAATTGGTTCTAAATTTTCGAATTTACAGTGAAATTTAAAATTGGGTCAAATCCTTATCAATTCAATTTTAAGTTTTGATTCTATAATTGGTTTACAATTAGGAAATCATGAATTTTAGGGGTTGAAACATGATTTTTACTTTGGTAGTTTAAGAGAATTCTGGGATTTTCATTTTTGGGCATTTTGGTCGATTGGAGGCAAGTGACGGCGATCTGTGCGTCGTGGTTGTGCAGAGAGGTCGAAGGGACGTGGGGGATCATCAGAAAAATGGAATTGGAATTTATTATTGATTGAAATGGCCGGAGTTCGATTGAATAGGGTTTTATGCCCGAGTTTTGATGTCGTAGTTTAAATGAGTTTCGCGGCAACGTGAAGTAACCGGTGGCAATCGCGGTTGTTGCCGAAGGTTAGGGAGGTTGTGATGAAGCTTCGGAGGGGACAATGGGTCTTCTCGACGTTTGTGCTGCCGTAGATATTGGGTTGCTGGTAGGGGTGTTTTCGAAATTATGGGTTCGAGGGTCATTTTTTTAAATCTCGAGCGTTTTTGATTTTCTGGGTTAATCGTTGTGATGTAGGGGTTGATCGTGACTTGGTGGAGGCCAGAGTAGGGTGCGCCGTTGACCAACGGCGATGTGCACTTTAATGTGCACAGAACTGTGTTTAGTGATTGGTTAGGGAAGATGATGGGTTGGAGCTCGAAGATGGTCTCGGGAGTTTTAGTTATTTCTCGAAGCAAGGAGAAGGGTGGAAAGCACGGGGAAGACTCGGGTTTGGGTAGGGGTTTGCTCGGGTTTTTAGGTCAAGCAAGTTTTGGGTTTTGTCAGTAAAGTTTTTAAAGGCTTGAACAAAGAAATTTTGATTTTTGAAACTAAATTGTTTCAAGTTAAAGTTTTACACAAGTTTATATATTTTGAAATATGGAAGTTTTAAAAATAAAATAAGTGAATGTTTGAATAAAGTTTGCATTAAATTTTTATTAAAGATCTTGGAAAGGTTTTAAAGATTTAAAAGTTCAATTTAAAATATGTTTAATTATAATTGATTTCTAAATGTTATATTTTATTTAAATAAAGTTTAATGATTTAGAATTTAATAATCAATTGTAATAAAGATTTATCTTATGTAAATTGGAATTTTGATTTAATTAAAGATAATTAAATTTGGAAAGGTAATTAAGATAATTAAATTATTAACCATTGAAAGGTTATTGGTTAATATAAATGTGTTAATTAGGATAATGGTTTCTTAATTAAGAATCTTTTTAATATAGTAAGTTAAGAATCATTTAATTAATTTAAATGATTAAGTTAAATAATTAATTAAATAATTAATCTGTGATTAATTAATATAATCACTTATGGGTTAATCTTGGGGAAGTAATTAAAGAAATTAAGTGATTAAGTACTAGAGGTAATTAAGTAAGAGTCAATTACTTTATGAAAAGTAATTAAGTAATGTGATTAAGAGTTAATTATTTGAGTTATTAATTAAAGAATTAATTAATAATTACTTAAGGTTTAAATTATTTAATTAATGGTTAAATTAATAAAAGGATTAAGAGTAATTAATTAAGTGATTAATTGCATGCTAAAGTAATTAATTAAGGAAGAACTTAATTAATGGAATTAATCATTAATTAATGAAAATAATTAATTAATTGTTAATTAATAATTTAAGAATAATTAATTTATAATTAAGTTTTAATTACTAAATGTAATTAAAGCAATTAATCAAAGGTGATTAATTTAAAGTTGTTAATTAAATATGATTAATTAAAAGTAATTAATCAAATGTGATTAATTAAAAGTGATTAATCAGGTGTAATTAATTAAAGGATAATTAAGAAATAATTATCAGGATAATTAAAGAATAGTTAATCAAGGTTGATTAATTTAGAAGGTAATTAAGAGATAATTACTTAGTATAATTTGGAAGTAATTAATCAGGATGATTAATTTATATGGTAATTAAGTAAGAATTACTTAAAGTAATTAAGTGACAATTAATCAGGGAAGATTAATTGAAATGGATAATTAAGTGATGTTAGTTAATTAATTTGTAATTAATTAATGAATAAAAAGTTGAATTGAAGATAATACAAGTGATTAATTAAGGATTAATTTAATTTAAGGATTAATTAAATTAATTAAGTTTGAATCAAACTTGTTTATGAATGAATAATGATTGGATGATATATATCATTAGATGAGTTAATGATATTGGTTATTGTTGGATGACATTGATTGATGGGTGATGATGTGAATATGCTATTTCTGAATGTGATATATATGCTGCTTCGTGATATGTATAGATACATGTGATAATAGATGCTTATCTATCTGTGTAATTTGATACATCCATTTATGTTAAGTGATATTTTCTGAAATATCTATTGTTTAAATCCCTTAAGTATAACTTGGACATTAAAATGGCGTTTGGTTTCGGTGAGACCGGGATCGGGTTTCCATATTTGGATATCCGAAAACCACATCGATTCCAATTAAACGTTAGGTCGTTAATCCAAAAGGAGCGAGTGAAGACTCGAGTGTAAGGGCTATACGTCAGTATAACTCTGTGGGTGATTCCGTAATGAGTTTGACGGAATAGTGCTTATAGGTTCGAGATGGTGAATCAGAGTGCAAGGGCTATGGTCGTTGACTCTGAGGGTGATTCCAAAATGAGTGCAATGAGATAGTGCCTTCGATTTCGTTCGAACGCGGAACGAACTTGTATGGATTGAATGCTTTCAGAACATCGTGGGGGGGGGGGGGGGGGACGATGAGCATTCTAAGATAATTGGTCCTATAAAGGTAATCGCAGCCTCAAGCCTCATCAACCGAGAATGGCTAAAATAGGGGAGGTGCAGCAAGGCTTCGTGGGTAGCTCCCACTGGAGAGCAAGATACATCCCTGTCTAGATGTCCCTTTTTATTTCGGCTTTGTGGGCAGTTGGTCTGCAGCCAACTGCGGGGTGGTCTTGTTCGGGACTGTTCAGTAAGGAATGGTCCCGGCCTTGTGTTGCAGGGGAGTTAGGGTGGCTCCTCGGTACGGTGATCTAGGCCACGTACTGTGACGGGCGGTACCCCAGTAGCCCTGCCATTGATGGAAACCCATTTTCCCTACGAGACCCTACGGTTTTGTTTGTATTACCCACTTTTGTGGCTAGTAGCTGGAATTTAATGAATGTAACAATTTCGGCTATTTCATATTTATTTGAAAACCCTAGACACTGTTATAATATCACTGGATTTCCTATTTAATGTTTTGGTTAGCGTAAGGTAAAAACTTTTCCATGTTTATGTGTGGGAAGTCTTATGTGATACCTTTTTTTACAAAGGATTTTCTAAAGTTAAGCAATCTTAAACCGTTTACTCACACAAGACCCCTGTCTGACCCGAGTGTTTATTTTCCGTTTTATTAAACTCTTGGGTACTCATATTATGTATGAGTAGTCAAGTGATTCAGGTTATCCTTGACGAAATCTGGAGGAGCTTTGGAGCAGGAGGCTTCAGCGTATAGATATATGGTTAGAGTTTCCGCTGTGTGTTATTCTGTGTTGATGTTCCTATATTGTATTAGACAGAAATGTTATAACTGTCTAAATTGATATGTTTAATTGTGTACTCTGATACTATGTATATGTTTCTATATTATATTTAAATCGTTCCGCTGTGAGATTCTGATGTGTTGTTTCTTTTTCTTTTCTTTCTTTCCTTCTTCTATCCCTTTCTTTCTTAATTAGTGATGCGATTTTCTGGTGCTAGAAAGTCGGGTCGCTACAATTTCCCAATTAAATAATTATAAAGAAGATTATTAAATTAATATTGTTAAACTTCAATAATTATATTAGGAGATTATCAATTAAATATTTATTCAGATATTTAAAATTTAGTATTTAATAAAGTTCAATTCATCTATATACAACCAGATATCCTTATTTATCAAATTTCATTTGTTTAATCAAATGAAATCGGTATCTCAATAGTTTAAAATTAGTTAACTATCAAATTAACAGATGTTCAAAAATCCAGGTTATCACAACTGTAGTATTTTATTTCTGCTACACTACTATTATGTGTATATCAACATTTGTGAGGATGGGCTATTATAACTGTCCAGACTAATTGTACTTAGGATTGTAACTCTGAAATGCCATTTATCTTAGAGTAGCAATTTGTATTGTCTTTCGTATTATACATTATCGTTCCGCTATGAGATTATGGTATTATGTTCTTTCTTCCTTGTTCCTTTTTCTTTTCTTTTATTTACCTTAATAGTATGTCTTTTCGGCACTTGGGTGCTCGGTACGTGAATACCATGAATGTATTTGTGTCGACATTTGGAGGTTGAAAAGGTGGGTCATTACTAAACAACTCTTCAAAAATAGGATAAAGCATCTTTCTTTCCTTTGAAAACCCTTAAAATTCATCCTTATTGATTAAATAAAATTTAACCAACATAGTGTAAAGTATATTCCAAGCGTTATAAAAAATAATTATCTTCCTTTTAAAATCGTAAGTTGTCATGCCTTGTTAAATTTGATGCTCTCATGGGTTAAAAATATAGGTTGTCGTGCCTTAAATTTTAGCTTTCAAAAACAAGTTGATATGTTGTTGGCCCTTGAAAAACCTTAGTCATCGCAGGTTAATTGGGCATAGGCATCGCGACTTTAAAAATATATCAATCGTGTCCTATTAAAAACTTAGCCTTCATCGCTAAAGATATGGTCATTGTTAAATAAAACACAGCTTTCCATCTCAATAAAACATAGTCATCATGACATAACATAATAAGTAGCCATCGTGAGTTATCAAAAATGAGAAACTCAAAACCCTCGTAAATTATAATAAATATAGCCTTCGTGGGTTAGATAAATATAGTCATCATATAATGAAACAAACTGCCTTCGTGAGTAAATGAAAGTGTAGCTTTTGCGAGTAAATGAAATTATACCATTCGTGGAATAATAAATAAAACTTCCATTAGCTTATTAAAATAGAGCTTTTGTGAGTGAAAGCAAAACATTCAAAGACCAGTAAAACATAGGCATCATGAACAAAAACAAGCTTTTGAAGGCTAGTAAAATAGAGCTGTCATAGGTAAACAAAACAAAGCTTTCATGGGTTATTAAAACATAGCTTTTGAATGCTAGAAGAAATATTTATCATGGATAATAGCTATCATGTATAAAAATGATGGCTTTCGTGAGTTTAGGTGGCATTTTCATAATATTTTCCAAAACTAAAAATTTTCCTTAAAAAAAATGAACTTTTCACCAAACCCATATAATTTGTCAAAATCTCATTGGCCAACAAACCGCTTTTCAGAATTTTTTCAGAAATTCAAAGTGGATAAATTTATTTTTATTTTTTCAAATGAAATTTTCCCTTAAATTATATCATTTATTATATTATGCAAATAAGCCCTTTTGCACAAAATAATTTAAATTAAATTCTAAACACTTAGGAAAAACCCATAAAAATTCCCAAAAATCTGTATTTGCTTCCTTAAATCGTATTAAAATTGAACCCAAATAATTATTCTTTGCGTTTTAAATAATTAATTCTGAAATTAACCATTTTCTTCCTTAGAAAATTCATAATAAATTCATATAAATTTCAAAAATTATGAAATTTAAAACCCAACTCCAACATAATAATTCGAATTGCATGTCCACATTTTAAAATATTTGAAGGTAAAAAAAATAGTTTTTCGCATCAAAACCCATTAGAAAAAATTTCGAAATTCCAAAATTACAATCATTCCTTTTAGGGTTGGTCGTTGGTCATCAGCCATTACTCTTAGGGTCAAATTTAAAGAACTTTTCAAAATTTGTAACTGTTAAATTGCTTTAATTAGAGATGTTTTTTCTCCAAATAATGATCCCCCTTGGAACTTTAGTTCTAATAGAATCTTAGAAGGTACAACTCTCAGACAATTTTCTTTATTATATGCTAGATTGAATTTGTATAATATTGATAATGAAAATGATATTATTAACTAGGATTGGGATAAAAGTAAGAAATTCACTTCTAATTCATTGTATAAATTTATTAATTTCTCGGGCGTTACTATAAAACTTTTAATCTTATTTGAAAAGAAAATGCACCACCAAAAGCTAAGATTCATATGTGGTTAGTCATGCAAGGGAAGCTAAATACCATTGAACTTTTAAAAAGAAAGAATTTGCCGATTGATAATAAATGTACTTTTTGTAACTTGTATTTTGAAAATATTTATCATATATATTATGATTGTATGGATACTTGCTACATTCTTAATAATACTCTTAAAATCATTGACTTTATTCTTACAACTAAAGTTATTAATTGTGATTTTTACGGAAATAACTTAAGATTTATGTTTAAAAAGGGAAATAGATTTTTACTAAATACTTATATTCACTAAAATATGTTGGTATATTTGGTTTGAGAGAAACCAGAGGCTATTTAATAATAATAATAGTTATATTAATAGATTGGTAATAACAGTAGCATCATTTTGTTTCAATTGATCTCAAATCCGAAATATAGATTGACTAAAAAAATCATTTTAATAAATATCTTAATAAGGTTAGAAAAAGCATTAAATTATTTAAAAAAACAATATTTTTAACATTAATAACTACAATGTTAGCATTTATTCGAATTTGAACGAAGATTTTACGGATCGCCATAATGTTCTTTTGATCAAAGGAGCATAACGTTAATGTATTTTAGTTTTTTTAATTTTTTTTAAGTATGTAATTACATATTTTGTTAATATCTATACCTCTTGATGTTAGGAACTGAGTTGATGATGTTTTGATGACAACAACCTTATATAGTTATTATACTTTACTTTATAAAATATATACTAACATTTCCATATATATATATATATATATATATATATATATATATATAGGAAGTATATGCAGGTATCATCGAAGATTGATCAGTATAAAGACTCAAGCATCAAGATGAAGATTAGAGATTCAAGATTCAAGACTCTAGAGAATCAAGATTTCAAGATCTCAAGACAAGTGTCTAGTATTTTGTTAAAACTTCATAATAGCACTATCATCTTTCTTCTAATTTTCTTTTGGGATGGAACCCAATTTCTATCAAAACCAGTGGCTTACAAACCCACGACAAGTAGCTTACAAACCTACGACAAGTGGCTTACAAACCCATGAAAATCATAATCATTTAAACTACTTTGTACAAGTTCTCGAGTCCTATGGAGGAGCTCTGTAGGAAGGTTCACGCAATTTCAGTTTGAATAGATTTTTCAAAATGTTTTTAAAATCTGTTTTCAAATTGTTTTAGCTTTCAAAATCATGTTTTCAAAAATGTTTTCAAACTTTCTTTTAGCCTTGAAATATTCCTCTATTCTGATTTTAAAAACTTCTATTTTTAAAACATCAAAACTTATTCTGATTTTAAATATTACTTATATAATTGACGGTCTATATCAATTATATATATATATTTAAAATAATGTTTTATATTCATTCTCTATCTCAAAATATTGTTTAAACACTTTACTTTGCTTCAGAGAAGTTTCAACTTGTTTTAAATTCAATTGTCTTTACAAAACAACATCTCTATAATTTTGAACTAAGGGATGTCGACATAAGGGGATACCCCATGTCGACATGGTGACAGTTGTATTCAAAATTCAATTTTCAAAAGAAGTGTCCATTCGTTCGAAAACCTTTCGCCAATGGTTATGACTGTTGTGCATCTATATAAAGGCTTCCAAAACGAATTTTTTTAACAACTACTTTCTTATTTTCTTCACTCTTTCTTCTCCACTATTCCATATCCATACAACTTCATATTTTCAAGATCGTGCCATCGTTCTGCCAAATTCTCAATAGGAAATCATTTAGATACTCTATCTATTTGATTCTCCATCATTCTACTAAAGATCAAAGTGCTACTCAGAGTCATAGGATTAATTTGTATTCAAAAAGTCCATAGAGTCTATCCATTCAAAAGGATTGTTATTAGAAAGTATTAGGGTGATCTTGTGTCCCGTAAATCAAGAGAGTTTACCCCAGACTCGGAGATAGGAGGGTTCCTCAAGGCCTTAGAAATTGAGGGTTGTAATTTGGATATTGGCTTATAAAAATCTGTACAAGGATATTGCCTTGGTGCAGGACTGGATGTAGGAGGATTCCGAACTAGTATAAAATCCGGTGTGTTCTTTCCTTTTACTTGCTTTACTTTACTATTTGCATTTGTTATATGTTCTGTGATCATTCTGTGTTAGAATTCTGTTTAGATTTGTGTTGAAAGTTTTAATTTAGTCATATAGTTCATATATTCTTTAAAACACTATTCACCCTCCCTCTAGTGTTATTTCTGCCTTAAGATCCTTAATCCGCATCCCTAACAATTTGTATCAGAGCATTGGTTTTCATTGTTTTCATAATCTGAAACTTGAAAAATATAAAAATGGCATTTTGGAAAATTGTGTTAAAACTGTTTTGAATCTATGCATTTCATCAAAGTATCATAAGTCTGCATATAGTTATTTTGAAAAATCAAGTTATCTACCGAAATGGTGTGTTATGCAGGAACAGACATGTTATATGGCTTTTGACGAATCAACACCCAATGGACAAATTGTGCAAATTGAGAAAGATAAATGGATACTTGATAGTGACTGTTCGAGGCATATGACTGGAAATCCCGAGATACTCAAGGACATTACTTATCAAGATGGTGGATTAGTCAATTTTGGTGACAACTCTAAAGGATATGTGGTTGGCGTCGGCAATGTCGGTAACTCTAAAACTTTACTTATTTCTGATGTTTTATTAGTTAGGAACTTAAAACATAATCTGCTTAGTATAAGTCAACTTTGCGATAAAGGTTTTAAAATTAAATTTGGAAAAGATAAATGTCACATTGAAGATGATAAGTCTAATATAATTTTTGAAGGTATTAGGAAGAAAAATATTTATATCCTTAGTATGAAAATTTCAAATGATAATCTATGTCTTTTGGCTAATACAAGTGACCTTTGGATTTGGCATAAAAGATTTGGCCATTTGAATTTCAAATTATTATCTAGGATATCAAAACTTGACTTAGTTAGAGGTCTACCCAAGTTAAACTTTAAAGTAGATAGTATTTGTGATGCTTGTCAATTACGAAAACTTAAGAAAAGTTCATTTAAATTAAAAGATGTTATTTCTACCTCTAGTCCTCTAGAATTACTTCATTTAGATTTATTTGGTCCATCTCAAGTTCAATCAATTAACCATAGTAAATATGTTTTTGTTATAGTAGATGATTATTCAAGATATACTTGGACAATCTTTTTAAAACATAAAAGTGATGCTTTTGAAATATTTAAAAACTTTTCTAAAAGAATTCAAAAACAACATTCTTTCAAAATTAAAACTATTCGAAGTGATCACGGTGGTGAATTTGAAAATGAAAATTTTGAGAATTTCTGTACTCAAAAGGGAATTACTCACAACTTTTCATTTCCAAGAACTCCACAACAAAACGGAGTAGTAGAACATAAGAATAGAACGATTCAAGAGTGTGCTCGTACAATGCTTTCTGATAGTAATTTATCTAAACATTTTTGGGCTGAAGCAGTTGCTACAGCTTGTTATATGTTAAATAGAATTTTAGTTAGACCATTAACAAATAAAACTCCATATGAATTACTTTATAATAAGAAACCTATAGTTTCTTATTTTAAAGTCTTTGGGAGTAAATGTTTTATACTTAATACAAAAGATAATTTAGATAAATTTGAACCAAAAGCTGATAAAGGATTCTTTATTGGTTATTCTAATAGAAGCAAAGCATTTAGAGTTTTTAATTTAAAAACTAATACTATTGAAGAAACTATGCATGTATCTTTTGATGAAAATCTTAAAGATATTGTACAAATAGACGATGAAGAAGATTTTATAAATTTAAATCAATCTAATGGAACTATTAGTGAAATAAATCAACCTAATAAGAGATTTAAAATATCAAAAGATCATCCTATAGAAAATGTTTTAGGAAATATTGAATCTGTAGTAAGAACTAGAAATCAATTAAGTAGTATAAGTAATGTAGCCTTTATATCAACAATTGAACCCAAAAATCCAAAGGAAGCATCATCTGATGATTCATGGATTCTTGCTATGCAAGAAGAATTGAATCAATTTACCAGAAATGATGTATGGGAACTTGTTCCTAAACCTGAGGATAAAAGTATAATTGGAACTAAATGGGTTTATAAAAATAAAATGAATGAACTCGGTGAGGTCGTAAGAAATAAAGCTCGTTTAGTCGCACAAGGTTATTGTCAAGAAGAAGGAATTGACTATGATGAAACCTTTTCCCCCTAGCAAGATTAGAAGCTATAAGAATTCTACTTGCTTTTGCTAATTATAATAATTTCAAATTATATCAAATGGATGTTAAAAGTGCTTTTCTGAATGGTTTTGTAAAAGAAGATGTTTATGTTGAACAACCTCCGCTTTTTGAAGATAATAAATTTCCAAACCATGTATACAAGTTAAAGAAAGCTCTATATGGTCTAAAGCAAGCTCCTAGAGCCTGGTATGAAAGACTGAGATCTTATTTACGTCAATCTGCTTTTGAAATTGGTAAAGTAGATACAACACTTTTTATTAAAAGAAATAATCAAGATATTCAACTGGTTCAAATATACGTAGATGATATAATCTTTGGATCAACTAATAACATAATGAATAAAGAATTTTCAGATATAATGACTAAAGAATTTGAAATGAGTCACATGGGAGAATTAAGTTTCTTCTTAGGGCTTCAAATTAAACAACTAGAAAATGGAATCTTCATAAGTCAAGAAAAATATGCTAAAGACTTAATCAATAAATTTGGTTTAAGTACCTCTAGTGGGAAACCAACTCCAATGTCAACAAATGTATGTTTAAGTAAAGAAGATAAATCAAAAGATATTGATCAAACTTTATATAGGGGAATGATTGGTTCGCTACTCTATATAACAACGAGTCGTCCTGATATTATGCATAATGTTTGTCTCTGTGCAAGATACCAATCACAACCTAAAGAAACTCACTTAAAAGCTGTTAAAAGAATTTTAAGATATGTAAAATACACTTTAGATTATGGTTTATTTTATTCTAAAAATATACTTTTGATTTAATATCATATTGTGATGCTGATTATGCTGGTTGTAAATCAGACCGAAAGAGTACAAGTGGAACTTGTCACTTTCTAGGACATTCACTGGTTTCCTGGTTCAGCAAGAAACAAAATACTATTTTCTTGTCAACAACTGAAGTAGAGTATATATCTGCTGCTTTGGCCTGTTCACAAGTCATATATATGCAACAAACTTTAAAAGATTTTGGAATTAACATAAGTAAATCACCAATATATTGTGATAATACTAGTGCAATAAACCTATCTAAAAATCCAACTCATCATGCTAGAACTAAACATATTGATATAAGACATCATTTTCTTAAAGATAATATAACTAAAGAAATAATAACTCTAGATTATATAAATACTGAAAAACAAATTGCTGATATATTAACTAAACCATTAACCGAACAGAATTTTACTAAATTTAGAAGAGAATTAGGTATTTGTTCAAAATATGAAATATAAAATATAATAATCAATAAAAATTCAAAATAAAAATTACATTTTTTTAAGAACATGTCGACATGCCCCATCTAATGATGTCGACATATCCAACAAAAATTTGAAAATAGAATTTCCCTCCAAAGTTAGTTATTTGGTTATTTATTTATTTATTTCATTTTCTCTCCTCTTTCTTCACTATATTCTTTGTAAATAACTTCTGAAACAATAAAATAATGGCCTCCTCTTCTACTAATGAACCCACTTCACCCATGTCTCCTTATTCTGGTCCATTTCAACGTACTACGCACGCTCGAGTGATCAAATTGCAAGAGAAGATGAAAGATATCCTTCAATTGATGACTGAAATTCAAGTAAGTCAACTTAGGATGGCTAGAGAACAACAAAGGCAAGGGAATATTATTAGGAATGTACAAAAATTCCTTATGGATAACCGTACAAATCCTATTAATATTGAAGACTCTTCACAAGCCATGGAATCCGAGGAAGAAGAACCTATGGAAGAACCACAAGAAGACCAAGAGGAAGATCAACCTTTACCTCAGCCCGAAGTCGCTATGAATACGGACGAGAGCGTTATTTGTGTTGGTGAGATCCTTGTTGATACTAATGGAAACATAATTGAACAACGTGGAAACTTTTGTCTCCACTACCCCAATTGTTCGATTCATAAGTCTCCTATAGTTAAGGATCGCCATTAAAGCGTACTTTCATTTTATTCTTTGTTTGAAATTGTTTTGTTTGTTCGTGTTTATGTATGTTCTTATATATGTTGTAATAACTAAAATGTGTTCACTTATACTCATTATTTCATGCTTGTTCTATACATATTATCTGTTCATACTAATCATTCTTGAATTCTTAAGTAGTTAATAGTTTTTGTTGATGACAAAGGGGGAGAAAGTTATAAAAATATATGTGCTTGGTGTAAAGGGGAGTCATGGAGTAAGGGGGAGTTATAGTTTAAAGAAGAAATCACGGAGTAAGGGGGAGTTATGGTATGGTAAGAATATTTTATAATTAAAGGTTGTCATCATCAAAAAGGGGGAGATTGTTAGGAACTGAGTTGATGATGTTTTGATTACAACAACCTTATATAGTTATTATACTTTACTTTATAAAATATATACTAACATTTCCATATATATATATATATATATATATATATATATATATGTATATAGGAAGTATATGCAGGTATCATCGAAGACTGATCAGTATAAAGACTCAAGCCTCAAGATGAAGATTAGATATTCAAGATTCAAGACTTTAGAGAATCGAGATCTCAAGATCTCAAGATAAGTGTCTAGTATTTTGTTAAAACTTCATAATAGCACTCTCATCTTTCTTCCAATTTTCTTTTGGGATGGAACCCAATTTCTATCGAAACCAGTGGCTTACAAACCCACAACAAGTAGCTTACAAACCTACGACAAGTGGCTTACAAACCCACGAAAATCAAAATCATTTAAACTAATTTGTACAAGTTCTCGAGTCCTATGGAGGAGCTCTGTAGGAAGGTTCTTACAATTTCAGTTTGAATAGATTTTTCAAAATGTTTTTAAAATCTGTTTTCAAAATGTTTTAGCTTTCAAAATAATGTTTTCAAAAATGTTTTCAAACTTTGTTTTAGCCTTGAATATTCCTCTATTCTTATTTTAAAAACTTCTATTTTTTAAAACATCAAAACTTATTCTGATTTTAAATATTACTTATATAATTGCGGTCTATATCAATTATATATATATATTTAAAATAACGTTTTATATTCATTCTCTATCTCAAAATATTGTTTAAACACTTTACTTTGCTTCAGAGAAGTTTCAACTTGTTTTAAATTCAATTGTCTTTACAAAACAACATCTCTATAATTTTGAACTAAGGGATGTCGACATAAGGGGATACCCCATGTCGACATGGTGACAGTTGGATTCAAAATTCAATTTTCAAAAGAAGTGTCCATTCGTTCGAAAACCTTTTGCCAATGGTTATGACTGTTGTGCATCTATATAAAGGCTTCCAAAATGAATTTTTTTAACAACTACTTTCTTATTTTCTTCACTCTTTCTTCTCCACCATTCCATATCCATAAAACTTCATATTTTCAAGATCGTGCCGTCATTCTGCCAAATTCTCAATAGGAAATCATTTAGATACTCTCTCTATTTGATTCTCCATCATTCTACTAAAGATCAAAGTGCTGTTCAGAGTTATAGGATTAATTTGTATTCAAAAAGTCCATAGAGTCTATCCATTCAAAAGGATTGTTATTAGAAAGTATTAGGGTGATCTTGTGTCCTGTAAATCAAGAGAGCTTACCCCATACTCGGAGATAGGAGGGTTCCTCAAGGCCTTAGAATTAAGGGTTGTAATTTGGATATTGGCTTATAAAAATCTGTACAAGGATATTGCCTTGGTGCAGGACTGGATGTAGGAGGATTCCGAACCAGTATAAAATCCGGTGTGTTCTTTCCTTTTACTTGCTTTACTTTACTATTTACATTTGTTATATGTTCTGTGATCATTCTGTGTTAGAATTCTGTTTAGATTTGTGTTGAAAGTTTTAATTTAGTCATATAGTTCATACATTCTTTAAAACACTATTCACCCCCCTCTAGTGTTATTTCTACCTTAAGATCCTTAATCCGCATCCTTAACACTTGATTCCGTGATCACTTTCTCATATCACTAAAGTAAGTTAAGATGTTGCGTAATGAGCTTGACCTTTTATTAGTCTAACTCTTATTAAAGTTTCTTTGCTGTCTTATAGTTCTAACTTAAGTTTTATTTCATTAATGCATATATATGTATATAAATTTATATACATATATATATGTAAATTACTCTTATGTTTTTGTTTAATTCCATTTACAGGTACAGGTTTAGACTATAAATGGTGCTAGAATGCTATTCGTAGGATTTCGGGGTTGTTGAATCCATGATTGCAGGGTTGCTGTTTGTAGGATTGTTGTTAGGAGAGATTTCTTATTTTAGATCTGGATCATCCGCACTATCTGTGAGGCGTTCATTCTCTAGTGGAGCTGCTTATTGATCTTATTTGTTCACTTAACACCATAGTTTATATTGGGTACTTCTAACACTTCATTATCGTGCGGTGGTCTTGCCAGAGTTCGATATTGAGGTGTAATGGGCGGTGGCCTTGCCGGAGCTTCATTCAAGAAGTTACCTGAAGTTGTTATCTTAGATATTTCTGTGTTATGATTTGTCACCTGTCAGGCATGTTAGCAGCTCCTTTACTATCGGTGGTATATATATATACATGTGTGCTCTTCTCTACTTTAGAGGATCATACATTTCTCTCAAAAAAATAACAACCGTTCAATCATACACATGATCATTCATTCAACATGTATGCTAAACATTCAATAAAAATTCGGATTCAAACTTATACTTGAATCTGACACAAACAATAATGACACGGTAATATTATTCACCTTAATTCTTGTTGGAATGATGAAAATTGCCTTGTTTTTTTTTCTTCTTTAGCTTTTTTCCTATTCTTCTTTGATTAGTAATGGCCGGCCTTGTTTATTTATGTTTTAGGTTGAGAATGAAATGAATAAGGGAGAGGGGAGAAAATAGTATAAAATTTTCTCTTCCTCTTCTACCCTTCCATAATTGTGTTTATTATATCCTATTTCTTTAACCCATTCTCTTAGTTATGTTTGTTAAGGCCAACCTTGATTAATTAATATAGCAAATCACATTCCTAATTTCTCATTTAATTATTCCGTAACTAATGTGAAATAAAAATTGGGGGTGCTATAGACTCCCCTCCTTAAAGAATTTCATCCTTGAAACTGCGATAAGGAAAAGAACAACAAGCGCATCAATGATACAAACATTTGCCGCAAGAACATAAAAGCAACAATCTTGGTCATAACTGCTAATAAAAGTCAATATAACAATAGGTCATACAGTCAAAATTGATCGAATTATGTCTTCTTGATCCTATCATTTGTCTCCCAAGTACAGTCTCGTTCATCGTCACTCCATTGGACCTTCACTAACTTGATTGTCTTATTCCTTAATTGCGTCGTATCTCTATTGACTATACAAATAGGTCATCTAATGATAGCTATATCGCGTTCCACTACTAAATCTTTCAAAACTGTTGGCTTTATAGTAGTCTCTGTATCACACAGTACTTCCTTAAATGAGATGTGTAAAAAAACATTATTGGCGTCGGCCAAAGTATTCGGTAACTTAATATGGTAAGCAAGTTTCTGAACTTCCTTTATGATAGGAAATATGCCAACTAAGAATTCTATGTCCTTCCATCTTTTATCTGTGCAGCTTTTCTACCTTGGTTGAGCTTCCTTCATCCTTGTTCAGATTAACTCAATCTTTTCAGCTGCATCTTTCACTATATCAAGACCAAGTATCAGTCTGTCACCTGTCTCCAACCAACATGCAGGCGATCTGCATGGCCTTCTATATGCTTCGAAATGTGCAATTCCTATACTAATTTGATAACTATTATTATAGGAAACTTCAACCAAATGAAAATGGTATTCCCATGGCCCTCCAAAGTCCAGTACACATGCTCCCCATAAATCTTTGACTACCTTATTAATCCTTTTCGTTTACCTCTTGGTTTGTGGATGGTAAGCGGTACTCATCTTTAGCTAGGTACCCAATTCATTTTGTAAGTGTTAGCACCAAAATTGGCCACTAACACCCTTAAGAAAGATTATGTAGAGAGATTAATGAAGATAATAAATTAAAATAGAAGATATTATGTAAATTTAAATGCGAAGAACAAGAACACCAGATTTATAGTGGTTCGGCATAACCGCCTACGTCCACTCTGAAGTTGATTTCTATTGCTTTGCTTGATAGTTGATTACAGATACAATCCATTTCCAATTACTTGAATACAATTGCAAAGTAAAAGATTAAGTCTTGAGTGAGTATTGAATGCGGCAGAGTTTCCCCAGTGTTCTCGAAAAAACTGATCCCTTTCACTGTGCCCCTGCCTCTCTATTTATAGACGAAGGTGGGTTGGACTTCCCTGGAGGGCCTGGTAGCTGAATACCTCGGCCCAAATGGAGTAAGCTCTGTGTGCCGAACCTAATATGCCGAACGACCAACGGCCGAACCGCCACCTTCATGCCGAACGAAGTGAGGTGCCGGATGGGGAGTGTATGCTAATAGAAGTTCATTGAGATTGGACGAATGCCGAACGCCTCTGGCAGCCGAACGATCTCGGGATGCCGAACAATCTTTGGATGCCGAACGAGACTTATGCCAAACGATCTTTGGATGCCGAACGAGACTTATGCTGAACGATCTTTGGATGCTGAACAAATATGGGATGCCGGATGATTCTGCCATGCCGAACGTTCATAGGTGTCGAACGAACTTGAATACCGAGCGCTCCTGGATGCCGAACGCTTCTGAATGCCGAGCGCTTGTAGATGCCGAGCGATTCTGCCATGCCGAAAGTTCATAGGTGCCGAACGAACTTGAATGCCGAGCGCTCCTAGATGCCAAGCGCTTCAGGATGCCGAGTGCTTCTAGATGCCGAGCGACCCTTACTGCCAATCACTTCCCAATGCCGAGTACTCTCGAATGCTATTCGAACGTGAATTCCAGACGAACCATTTATGCCGAGCGTTCAGAATGCCGAACGGTAAGTGAATGCCGAGCGCCTACTTGCCTAGTCAAATCTCCAGGAAACACTTGCCCCCTAAAGTGTATTACGTGACCGAACGTGATACGCTTTGAATTACATGCCCTCTGTGCTTCGCTTTGAACCCTGGTTTACTTTCCTCGGAGGTGTTTTCTTATGAACACCAGGTGTGATGGTGCGTGCCGAACGTAATGCGAATGCCGAACAACCTAGCTGAAGACGAGCACCCCGGATGCCGAACGAACCAAGAAAACCGATGCGGAACGATATCGCCTTGACCGGTTCTACCGGTCATAGTCTCTTCGACTTCCCTTCTTATCTATAAAACCTGGCATCCTCCTTCTTCCCCTCTTTTTCACTTTTACCTCTGTGATCTTGTACTCACGAACCTTGCCTTTTAACAAACTCCAAGAATTTAACTACTCTTCCCTCCTCTAACATCATTCCTTTTCCCAAGTCGTTCGGGATCAATCGAAACCGCGTCTTTAACTCCAGATTTCTGCCACGCTTCACTCCGTTTATTAGGTATCGACCCCTTTTATTTAAATGCTTTCCTTGACTTAATACGAGGCTCAAGTTCGTAAATTAGAACCGTGGCTAATAGGCGTTGTGTGGGTGAAAGGATCGAATTGCAATTAGGATATTTTTTTAGGGCTAGATGATTTGGTGGAGAGAAGTGGCCAGAGGTGAGCACACAAGGGAGTTGTTGGAAGATGTTCTGTGGTTAGGCACGGTTCTCTCATGCCGAACGAGATTGGAGGGACAAATAGAGGAGGAGCAGGAATTGGCTAGAATGCCGAACAACATTGTCCGGCATGACTCGCCAAACGACTTGAACGCCGAACCATATTTTAGAAGAACAGTACTTAGGCCGAACAATCATGAATGCCGAACCATGTTTTAGCCAAACAGTACTTAGGCCGAACAATCATGAACACCGAATCATGTTTTAGCCGAATAGTACTTAGGCCTAACGATCATGAATGCCGAGCCATATTTTAGTCGAACAGTACTTAGGTCGAGCATTTATTCACCTTGCCTAATCATATATCAAAACAAGGACAAGGACCCTAGCATACTAGCATATCGAACTGATCTGGACTGATAACTTCCTAATTTCAGTAACACAAGCCTGAACTTAAATCAACAAAAACAGATAATTTCTTCTAACATTTAGCGCCAATTTCTGAGTCCGAAATTGTAAACACCATAAAGCAGGCTTTTGGAGTCGGTCAGTGATGACGGTCTTCGAAGGCGTCGGTTTGATGCTCAACTTTATATCATTAACTCCGCGACTTTCAATTTTTCAACGCTTACACACGAATGATCGCACTAGTTTACACACCACACAGGGGGAATACTTGTGTTGTTAATTCTATTCGATTGTTTTTCAAGTATAGTTCAACCAGGTACTCTACAGGATTCAATTTCCATCAAAGATGTCTAAAAAATCTAGCTCCATCACAATCTCAAATAGACCTGGGCCGACTTCTAAACAAGAGGTCGCAGATACTTCTTAGCCGTCGACTTCCCCTGCTCATAACTTAGCTCCCGATGCCTTGAAAGCATCAATTTTCTTGGACAACCCGGTTGATTCACATGCTTTGAAGATCAATGAAGTTGCACTCCGGCGAATATGCTCTATCCACGGAATCCCTTTCGAGGACGTGCTGGTTCCATCGGGGCACGATCATCCACACTTGCCCCCAGCTGGATACACGGCGCGTAATAAATTCATGTGCTGGGATGGCATCGTGCCACCATTCAATTTATTTCTTCGGGATGTGCTGCAATACATCGACATCGCCCCGTCGCAACTGCACCCGTACGGTCACGCCTTCATCTATGGTACCTATATCCTCTTCATGAATGTCCTCTCCAGGCCCCCAACCCCGGGCGACATCAGATATATATACATGATCAAGAAGCGGAGAGATAGCCCCTCTTATATGTTTCTTGAGCCATATCACAAATGTTAAATCTTAATTGGGGCCTGCAGCAAGTTCGCCCTGTACAAGCAGGAATGGTTCTATGTGTGTTTCCCTCCTGATTTCACGAGGAGATGGGTGGAAGGAAGTAAGTTTTTTCTCTGGATTGATATTCATACTTGGTCGAAGCCATGCCTTTTCTAATTCTTTTTTCATCCTTTTCAGGTATCAATCCACGTTCCGACGACAGCGGATATTCCAAAGCCGTTGAAGCTATTAGAGCTCTTCATGTCGAAGAACGGGATATTCAAACTCTCACTTCGAATGAGTCGCTTACAAGGTTTGGGCTGTTAGCCGAAGACCGTCCGATTAGCCTTCCTCAAGGCGTCACCGTTCCCAGGCCCTCCTTTGGAAAAGGGAAAAAATTAGCTGAGTCATCAGCATGTCACACTCCTGACGCACCAGAAGAGGGGGAAATTAAAGGGAATAAGACACCCGAAGCACAAGACGAGAACGTGGGTCCCACTCAGGATCCGATAGTCGAAGTGCACGACATCGAAACGTCATCTTCCCCTTCGAAGAGGAAAAAGAAACTAACGTACAAGATACGGAGGGAAAATGTTGGTGCAACCTCTAAAGTCACTCTTATTCTGACGGAGAAAGAGGCTTCTTCACATCAATTGGAAAGTTCTTTAAAGGGCCTATCGAATCTCTCCATACCCGATGATCTGCTCAATTACGATTTTGACGATCCGGAAGCGCTTAGACTTCACTCGCCTATCAGAGGCGATGCAGGCGCTCTTGCCCAAAACCAGGGAGAAAAAAATCCCGTTAGTAAGGAATTGGTCCGTCGGGGGTAAAACACTAGGACACACACGCAAACACATGCACTTTGCCTCGCACCTAAATTTTCGTCGTCACACTTCTCTTTACTAATTTGTTATTATTTAAATTCTATGCAGGTGACATGGGATGTACACGCAGCATTGATCGCCTCCATGGGTCATCCGTTTTCCATTACTCTAGACGTGACTCAGGTTTCGGGAGACGTCGGGACAGAGACGGTGATGGCGATAGGGATTATCATTCCTGGGACTCATCGTCTCGGAAGAAAACATATTATTAGCCCAAGTACCACCAACATCCCTCTTTTCACTCGGAACCAAGAAAAGATAAGCACGACTATAAGGGGTCGCAATCCGATGTCCCCCGAGACCAACACTCCGATTCCTCTTCCGCACGGCAATCTCGGGATCCTCACAAGAGAGTTGAACTTTCAAAGCCGTCTCCTCCTATTCCTGCAACAGATCCAACAGTATCGAAGAGACTGGCCGAGCTTAAACTAAATTTCCAAAGATATGCTTTGATGGTCTGAAGTTCCTCCCGGCGATCCACCATATTCCTGGGGACGTTAAACAGAGTGACATCGCTTGCACCAACGACGTCTATGTTCAACATGACGCGTTTGTTCATTTGGATGAAAAACTTTCAGAAGTCTCCATGGAGCGCCAACATGAGATCGATCACCTGAAGATTGAGGCTATCAACGAAAAAGATATCATTAAAGCTCAGGACGAAGAGATTGCGACTTACAAGTCTGAACTTGAGGCCGCCCAGCAGAGCGCCAAGGACACCGCTGAAGCCGTAACTCGTCTGGAATCGACTCACAAAAAGGAACTCGACGAGGCGGTACAACACTATGGGGCTTTGGCTTTGGAAAAAGATTCAGTACAAAAAGAGAGGGATGCATTCTGTCTCCGGGTTAAAGAACTTGAGGAGCATCTCTGTAAAGAGAAAGAGGAGATAAAGGCTGCTTAAGAAGAGTCACAACGATACCATGATGAGATCGTTGCTACTCGACTCTAAAAGGAGAAAATTGAGGACGATCTTTCCAAAGTTGAGACGTTAAAGAGCGAAGCCCGTGAAGAGGGCAAGAAGATAGCGTCCATGGATATCGACTCCCATCTTGAGGCGGCTAGAGAATAAGGTAGGGAGGAGGTCAAAAGCATGTTTGACCTGCTAATCACTGAATTCAATTCCTGCGTTCTCATGCATCGAGACTTGACTTTTCTCGGGGATGGCTATCTCGAATCTTTTGCCGAGGCATGGGAGACTTTAATTGAAATCAAAAAGGCCGAACACAGTATTGAGGAGGTTGACGAGGGGGCCTTGATAAAAGAATTCCTCAAGGGAAATGAGCCTTCGGACCTGTCAGTGGCTAAAGCTATTTATTGCAAAGGGTCCCCTTCCACAAAAGGAAAAGAAGTTATCGCCGGTCCATCCAGGATTGAGTCTCCAGTTCGTGTGCCTACCCAACGGACCAGTCGGCCGATACTCGATCCTTTTGAACAGCACATTGGCTATGACCCGGAGGACCCCGGCCTTGGTGTTCATGTTTTGTCCCCTATTCCGGAGGGTGAGACCCCTTTGACAGCTGAGAGCCAGCCGGAACCTGGTAGGCAACTCTTTTTCTTTAACATTCTAAGAGCTTTTGTTTTCCATCAAAAGCTATCGTATTCTAATACTTGCTTTTCGTGATTTTGTGCAGGCCGTTCTGATCTTGAGCCTACTCCGAGGAGCGATGTCGCCAAGGAGGTGAGGGAAAAAATGAGTGTAGCCACTCATGCAGGAGAGGCTCCTGGTCCAGACGCCCAAGTGATAGGGGCGTTTGATGAAGATAAATCTGAGACTTCCTCTCCCATTAATGGGAGTTATGAAGTTAAAATTACAGGCGTCTTCGAGCACACATCCGAGTTGAGCATGAAGGAGCAGCTTGAGAAAGAGAAGGAAGAGACGATCAAGATCAAGGTCGAACCTCAAGCTGTGGACCCAGACGATCCTTTGAACAAGCCGTTGAAGGTCATTCTCCCTGGCAGGTCCAAACCCACAGATGTTCCTCGTACTTCTTCGGCTGTCACTCCCCCGTCAAAGAAAGCTATCAAGGGTAAGCGTACCGGGGAGGAGTCATTGGGCAAAAAGTCAAAGAAGTCAAAGAAGTAGTTTTCGCTCTCGTTCAACAAGAGCTAGTTTAGATTATGCAAGTATTTTTGTTTTCGTAGTTTATGTAAATAAACTTTTGACTCCGAGCTTCGGAGAGTTGTAGCAGACACTTACTTTTAGTGAATAAAACTTAGTTTTTCTGTCTTTCAAAAAGCTCTTGTTGTTCAATTTTTGTGTGATGTGATTTAAATCCAAGCTGTTGTGAATAACACGGATTTCTTGGTTCACTTTCATATAGCTTGGAGATTCTTTGAGAGTTGTTCATTTTTCCTTCCGTGCTTCAAGCACTTAGAATATTTTTTAGTCTGCACATCGGGGACTTAGAGTACTCCAGTCCGTGCTCTGGGGACTTGGAAATTTGAGTTGTTTATACTCGAGTCCGCACTCCGGGGACTTAGAGTACTCCAGTTCGCACTCTGGGGACTTGGAGTTTTGAATCATTTATACTCGAGTCCGCATTCTGGGGACTTAGAGTACTTCAGTCCGCACTCTGGGGACTTGGAGATTTGAATCATTTATGCTCGAGTCCACACTCCAGGGACTTAGAGTACTCCAGTCCGCACTCTAGGGACTTGGAGGTTTCGAATCGTTTATACTCGAGTTCGCACTCTGGGGACTTAGAGTACTCCGGTCTGCACTCTGGGGACTTGGAGATTTGAATCTTTTTTACTTGAGTCCGCACTCTGGGGACACAGAGTACTCCAGTCCGCACTCTGGGAACTTGGAGGTTTCGAATCGTTTATACTCGAGTCCGCACTCCGGGGACTTAGAGTACTCTAGTCCGCACTTTGCGGACTTGGAGCTTTGAATCGTTTATAGTCGAGTCCGCACTCCGAGGACTTAGAGTACTCCAGTCCGCACTCCCGGGACTTGGAGATTTGAGTGTCTGTACGTGTTCGTACGTCAGCCAGAATATAATTTCATTTGCCTGTCGCAGGATCATCATACGCAGAAACATTAGTAATTCATGGAAAAGATGGCTTCAAGCCTTTATTAATGAAAGCAAGCTAAATTGTCTTACCACATGCCAAGAACTAGAAATAAAAGCGTACTGGAAGCAAATGCAACTAATACATGAAAGAAATAGACTAAGTATAATAACGCCGCAAGTGCTCGTTGTTCCATGCTCGAGGAAGTGTCACACCATCGACGGTTGCTAGCTTGAAAGTTCCTTCTCCAAGCTTCCGTTCGATGATGTATGGACCTTCCCATGCGGGACTCATATGAGATGGGACCGGAAAAACTTCTTTCAAAACGAGGTCTCCCACATCAAAAATCTCGGTCGGACCTTTTCGTTGTAATATTTAGCGACTCTATGTCTGTATACGGCCGCTCTCAAATTGGCTTCTTTGCGTTTTTCGTCAATGAAGTCCAACGATTCCAATAAAAGATTCTGGTATGACTTGGGGTCGTAATGAGTTACCCGATGTGATGGAACTTCAAGTTACATAGGTATGACAGCTTCCGTGCCATAGTCAATGCGAAGGGAGTGTGGCCAGTCGCGGTCTTGTGGGTGGTCCTATAGGCCCAATGAGTCGTTGGAAGTTCATCCACCCACTTGCCTCTAGCCTTTTCCAGACGCTTTTTCAATATGGACTTGATTATCTTGTTTACGGCTTCCACTTGTTCGTTGGCCTTCGGGTGAGCAACCGCTGCAAACTTCTTCTTAATGCCATATTTCTAACAAAATTCTTTGAACTCCTTGCTTTCGAATTGAGTTCCATTGTCTGTAATGATGGTCCGTGGAAGGAAAAAATGGCATATGATATTTCATACGACTAAATTAATAACCTTCTTGGTGGTTATTGTGGTCAGAGGCTCTGCTTCTGCCCATTTGGTAAAGTAGTCGACCACAACTATTGCATATTTCGCTCCACCTTTAGCTATGGGTAAAGAACCAACTAGGTCGATCCTCCACATTGCAAATGGCCAGGGACTAACCATTTGCGTGAGTTCCGTCGGCGGAGCTCTCGGGATTTTTGCATATATCTGGCATTTATCACATCTTCTCACATAGTCTGTAGCATCCCGATTCACAGTTGGCCAGTAGTATCCATAATGGAGGACTTTCTTTGCTAATGTGTACCCCCCAGTATGATCACCGCACTCTCCTTCATGGACTTCCTTTAGGACTCATTTTATCTCATCATGGGCAATGCATCGGAGTAATGGGGTCGAGAATCCCCTCCGATACATTAATCCATCCTGTATTACATAACGAGAAGCCTTACGAATGACTTGTCTCCTTTCGCTCCTTCTTTCGGGCATGGCTCCTGTAACAAGTACCGCTTGAATGGGGTCATCCATGACTCCCTTTCGATTTCTGTTTCCAACACGAAATCTACCTCCATCATATTTATACTCGGAACATGTAAGGTATCGAATGGAAACAATACCATCTGTTGCGCATCACTAGTGCTTGCGAATTTTGCCAATGAATCGGCCGCTCTGTTTTGCTCAGTGGGACATGTGAAATATCATAATACTCGAGATTCGCTAGCAGCTCCTGAACTCGGACCAAATATGGGGCAAGTCTCTGCCCCCTTGCTTGATAGTCTCCTCGCACTTGGTACACCACCAGCTGCGAGTCGCTAAAGATTTCAACCGATTTTACTTCCACTTCTTTGATAAGTCTTAAGCCAGCAATCAACGCTTCATATTCGGCTTCGTTATTCGTTGCTGTGAATTCAAGCTTCAAAGCGTAGCAAACTGATCGGTTCTCAGGAGTTACAAGAACTTTGCCAAACCCCAAACAACAGTCGTTAGATGCCCCATCGGTATACATCTTCCATCGAATGGGAGGTATGACATTGTGGCCGTTTGATTCGTCTGACATAGTAAATTCAGCAATGAAGTCAGCTAGTGCTTGTCCTTGTATGGCCCTTCACGGCAGGTAGGTAATATCAAACTGACTTAACTCAATATTCCATTTTAACATCCTTCCGAAAGTTTCCGACCATTAGAGTATCTACCGCAAAAGTTGATTAGTATAAACACTGATTGAGTGTGCCTGAAAATACGGACGCAGCTTGCGTGATGCAATCACCAAGCAATAGGCTAGTTTTTTATTCTTTGGATAATTTCTTTCTTCCCCCGTCAAGCGTTTACTAACATAATAAACTGGATTTTGAACCCGGTCTTCCTCGCGAACCAAGGCTGTACTGATAGCATGCTGGGATACAGCCAAGTATACGTACAACATTTCATGGTCTATTGGTTTCGACGATACCGCGGAACTTTCTAAGTGCCTTACAAGAGCTCGGAATGCTTCCTCACAGTCAGATGTCCATTCAAAATTCCTCTTTCCTTTCTTTATAACATCGAAGAAAGGAATACACTGTCTGTGGCCCTGGATATGAATCGGCTCAGCGCGGCCACTTTTCCATTCAAGCTTTGCACCTGTTTTATGGTTCTGGGCACTTGTATATCTCGGATAGCCTGAATCTTCTCCGGGTTAGACTCGTTTCCCCGTGCAATGAAACCCAGAAACTTTCCTGATGCTACGCCGAATGAACACTTCAAAGGATTGATCTTCATTCCATAATGCCTGAGTATGTCAAACATCTCCGCTAAGTCTCGGATGTGGTCGTTTGACTGCCGTGACTTCATGAGCATGTCATCCACATAAACTTCCATCGTTTTACCGATCTGGTCTTTTAACATCTGATTCACCAGACGCCAATAAGTTGCTCCTACTCTTCAATCCAAAGGGCATCACTACATAATAATATAGCCCAACGTTCGTGACAAAATGGGTGTGTTCTTGGTCTGGGATGTGCATCGGGATTTGATTATATCCAGAGTACGCATCCATAAATGATAGTAACTCATGTCCGACTGTTGAATCGACCAGCTGGTCAATCATAGGCAATGGGAAACTATCCTTCAGGCATGCTTTGTTTAAATCAGAATAATCAACACAAGTTCTCCATTTTCCATTCGTTTTCTTCACTAGCACAGGGTTAGATACCCATCCAGGGTAGAGGGCATCGCAGACGAACCAATTGGCTTTGAGTTTGTACACCTCCTCTCTGAGAGCCGCAGACCTCTCTGGATCCATGCCTCTCCTTTTCTGTTTCACAGGAACATGTCTTGGGTCTATTTTCAACATATGACTCGCGATTGCGGAAGAATCCCGCACATGTCAGAATGTGTCCAAGCGAAAACATCAAGATTCATTGGGAGGAAGTCAGTGAGGTTCTCGGCCACCACGGGGTCGAGTTGTGATCCAATTTTGAGAATTCGTGATGGGTCATCCCGGCTGACTGGGATGTCAATTGTTAGTTCAGCCGGTGCTGCATTTGTTTTCCTAGGTCCCCCATCATCATCTCTCAGATCTATGTCTCTATAGATCCGAGAATGTTACCCGAGCCAGGGCTCGGGCGCTACTTGTCAATCATCAGAATTTTGGATGCGGACGGAGCTGTCCGCAACCTTTCCTTTCTCTCTATGCCGGGCCTCTCTCAGCTCAGCCACATAGCATGCACGACCGGTCGCCTGATCGCCGTGTACCACTCCAACACCTCTGTCTGTTAAAAATTTTAACGTCAGACACCAAGGGGCCAACGCTGCCCTAAATTCTGCCAGGGTTGGACGTCCTAGAAATACGTTATATGGAGAGTCAACATCCAACACTATGAACGGTAGGACTCGCACCCTCCTACGCTCGCCTTGCCCCAGTTCAACTGGTAACTCCACATATCCCGCTGCATCCGTTGCTGCGCCATTAAAGCCATGGATTCTGGCTTTAGACGGTTTCAAATCCTTGGTCTCCTGCTTCATTTAGTCGTATGATTTTCTTGAAGATGATGTTAACGGAACTTCCACAATCAATTAGAATTCTCTTCACGAACGCCGGTCTGATTGTCGCAGATATGACCATCGGGTCAATGGTAGGAGCCTCCACCTTATCCGCATCTCTGCTCCTAAATACAATATCATAATTCATCGTGTGCTGCTGCTTTACAAGAGTCCCATCCTCTACATTCGAACAACGCTCATGTCCGCATGTCTTAAAGAGTTAGCATATTGCTCCATCTCCTGCCAATTCTTATCCGCAGGATGAGGTCCGCCAGCAATCGTGTTAATAACCAATCTACCCATAGTTCGAGCAGTTTGTTCTGGTTGGCGTGGAGCTGGCCCGCATCCGGGGTCCGATGTCTCTTGTCTTCCCTCTTGTGGGTCTTTGACAAACTCCTACAGCTTCTTCTATCTAATCAACTTTTCTATAGCGTCATGGAGGTGTCTACACTCCTCTGTGTTATGCCCATAAGACTCGTGAAAGCGGCAATACTTCCCAGTCTGCTTCCGTTCCTCTGTTGATTCCTTTGGGCGTGGTTTTCTATATCGAAAAGTGTTGCAAGTTGACAAATAGATGTTCTCAAGAGATGCGTTCAACGAGGTGTATTCATTGTAGGTCGGGATCCTTGACTTCCATTTCCCCGTCTCTCTTTTATTTCCGGGATTTCCACCTCCGGATCCTTAGACTGCCCAGGCTTTTTTTAGATGTTGACTTGAGCTTTTCCCGAATTATCGCCGGTTTGCTTCATGGTGACGTTACTTTTCACAGTCTCCTGAGCAGGCCCTGGTGCCTTGTCTCGTCTTTTCCATCGGGCTTCTTCCCTTCTTATGAACTGATGAGCTTTCGAATAAAAATGCTCCAGCGTGGCTGGGGGCTTTCCCGCCAACCAATCTCCAAATTCAGAATCTGGATCCACTCCACGCATTACCGCCATCAAAATTGTGTGGTCGTTTAGATTGCTCACTTCGGTAGCAGCTACATGAAATCTCTGCAAGTATGCTTTCAATGACTTTCCCGGAGCTTGGATTACGCTTGATAAGGACATCACATCCTTTGGACAAGTGGTGTGTATCGTGAATTGTTCTATGAATTTCATTGCCAATTCGTCAAAACTGGATATAGATCGTGGGGGAAGTCGAGTAAACCACATGGTGGCACTTCCGGACAGAGTGATTGGGAAGCACCTACACTTGGTCACATCATTAGCTCTTGCAGAATCCATCATCCATCCGTACCTCATCATATGTTGCCTGGAATCAGTTTTCCCTTCGTAGGCTGGGATAGTCGGCATATTGAACTTCTTGGGGTACTCACCCTGTAGGATAGTATTCGTAAAGGAAGTATGACTTCTGGACACTCCCTAATCTTCATTGGTCAAGCCTTGGTTCTCTCCCATCAACTGCCTGGCCATAGCTGTTAAGTCCGTAGTTTGTATGGAGGATGGAAGGTTGGGTTCCGTCCTACGGGACCGTGCGGGTTGATGTCACGCCAGATTTGGGTCTTGGAGATTCGGGTGTTCGGTCTCTTCACGGGCCTGATCCCTAGTCGATCTATCTATGACACCTGCCTGTGCACCTTCATCCTTACAGCGCCTATGCCTAGGAGGTTTATCAGCTGAGGTTGAACTATCAGATTCAGAATAAGGGGCAGGGTTACCTCCAGCATTCTGACGCTGCTGCTGAGTGAGCTGCGTTATGAGGTTAGTGTTGGCTTGAATCTGCTCAGCAAGTTGACTTCTACTTTCCATGAGTTCTCTTATCAAGTCGTCGAACTCTTTTCGGGAAACAACTTCCGCTTGGTTTTGGATGGAGGGCCTTGCACCTCGAGTTGCTAGCTGATTTTTAGTTCCAACTTGTTGCACGCTAGCAGTCTCGTGGACATCTGCGTTGTGGGAGGCCGATCTGGTTTGTGGTCTTCCCATGGTAGAGTTGTTGGTTGTAACTCTGAATAGAATCAACAGATGCCTTATGAATGGTATTGGATCTCCTCTAGGGGATTTATGCAATCCAGTAGCTACAAAGCAGATCCTAATAGCCCGAGAATTCGATTCTCAGTAAAAGCACCAAAATATTAGCACCAAAATTGGCCACTAACACCCTTAAGAAAGATTGTGTAGAGAGATTAATGAAGATAATAAATTAAAATAGTAGATAGTATGTAAATTTAAATGCAAAGAACAAGAACACCAAATTTATAGGTTCGGTGTAACTGCCTACGTCCACTCTGAAGTTGATTTCTATTACTTTCTTGATAGTTGATTACAGATACAATCCGTTTCCAATTACTTGAATACAATTGCAAAGTAAAAGATTAAGTCTTGAGTGAGTGTTGAATGCGGTAGAGTTTCCCTAGTGTTCTCGAAAAAACCGATCCCTTTCACTGTGCCCCTGCCTCTCTATTTATAGACAAAGGTAGGTTGGACTTCCCTGGAGGGCCTGATAGCTGAATACCTCGGCCCAAATGGAGTAAGCTCTGTGTGCCGAACCTAATATGCCGAACGACTAAAGGCCGAACCACCACCTTCATGCCGAATGAAGTGAGGTGCAGGATGGGGAGTGTATGCCGAGCAACAGTCGAAGTTGATTGAGATTGGACGAACGCCGAACGCCTCTGGCTACCGAACGATCTTGGGATGCCGAACAATCTTTAGATGCCAAACGAGATTTATGCCGAACGATCTTTGGATGCCGAACGAGACTTATGCCGAACGATCTTTGGATGCCAAACAATATGGGATGCTGGACGATTCTGCCATGCCGAACGTTCATAGGTGCCGAACGAACTTGAATGCCGAGCGCTCCTGGATGCCGAGCGCTTCTGCCATGCCGAACGTTCATAGGTGCCGAACGAACTTGAATGCCGAGCGCTCCTGGATGCCGAGTGCTTCTGGATGCCGAGCGCTTCTAGATGTCGAGCGACCCTTACTGCCGAACACTTCCCAATTCTGAGTGCTCTTGAATGCTATTCGAACGTGAATTCCAAATGAACCATTTATGTCGAGCGTTCAGAATGCCGAACGGTAAGTAAATGCCAAGCGCCTAGTTGTCTGGTCAAGTCTCCAAGAAACAGTAAGCTTTTCCAGAAACCATTAGTAAACAAAGGATCTCTATCACTTGTAATGATTCTCAGTACTCTATGAAGTCTTACAACATTCTTCATGAATAATTTTGCCAAACTGGGTGTCGTTATTGTCGATTTAATAGGGATAAAGTATGCACTTTTTGTCATCTTCAACCATAACCCAATGCTTTCATTTCCTCTATTTTACCTTAGCAACCCATCTATAAAATCCATAGATATATAATCCTATTTCCATAGTGGCACTTCCAAAGGTTGAAGTCATCCACTTGGCTTTTTATTCTCAGCTTATACTTGTTGGCAATTCGTACATTGTTTCATCCATAAACTTGCATCTTTCTTTATACCTTCCTAGAAGAAAATCCTCTTCGTATCTTGGTACATCTTTGTATCTCTGGGATGAATAGTAAACTTCGATTGATGACATTCTTTTAGAACTATCTTTCTCATATTATCCACATTCAAAACGCACAACCGTACCTTATTTCTCAACCAACCTCTTTGGTCAGGTACAAAATCTTTCAAATCATTAATTTTGCTTCCTACTTCTAGTCTCTTTATCAAGTTAGATAATCTTTTGCCTTGCTGCAATTCTTTCGATCAATACGACAATCGAACTTCTAGACAAGAAATCATTGCGGCACTCTGAATAGAACTGGTCGTCGACCTCCTTCTAACTCCATATAAAGCCAATTCCTCTAATTTGTTCCATTCAGACAACGTGGCTAATGCCACATTTTGATGTTTTTTACTAAGTGAATTTTCTACTTTATTTTCTTTTCCCGATGTATACTCAATCCTAAGTTATATGCTACAAAGAACTCTAGCCATCTTTGTTGTCTCATATTCAACTCTTTTTGAGGGACTAAACACTTCAAGGACTTATGATCCGTGAACAACTCGAATCACTCTCCCAACAGATAGTGTCTCCAACCTTAAGTGCAAAGACCATTGCCACCAACTATAAACCATTTGTAGGATATCTAACTTCATGTGGTTGAAGATGTTGAGAAGCAAAGGCAATAACTTTACCTCTCTGCATCAATATAGCTCCTAACCCGATCCACATGCATTAGTATTCACCACTAAATCTTGATTCTCGCATGGGACAACTAATACGGGGGGCGTTGGTCAATAAATGCCTTAGCTTCCGACATGCTTCTTCACATTTATCGGTCCAAACAAACTTCACGTCCTTTCCCATTAGTTTAGTCATCGGTGCTGCTGTACGAATAAGATCTTCAATCTCCTATAGTAGCCAGCTAACCCCAAGAAACTTCTAATCTCAGTCACGGTTTCATATCATTCGCAATTATTAATAGCTTCAATCTTCAATGAGTCTACAAAAAATCTATTCTCCAAAACTACATGGCCAAGAAACTTCACCTCTCTTTCCAGAAATGGCATTTTAAAAACTTCACCTTTAGTTGATGCTACCTCGGTGTATCTAGCACTATTTTAGATGAGCTGCATGCTCTTTTTTTTTCTTAGATTATATCAAAATTTCATGAATAAACACCAACATGAATATATCCAAATCTTCTCAGAAGATCTGGTTCATCAAGTTTATAAAGAAAGCAGGTGTGTTGCTCAGTCCGAAGGATGTGACTAACCATTCACACGACCATATCTTGTTTGAAATGTCATTAATGGTATACTGTCCTCTGCCACTCCCAATTGGTGGAATCCCATTGCTAAATCTAGTTGTGAAAACAACTTGGCTCCACTTAATTTATTAAACAAATGTCTATCCTTAGCAAAGGATATCGATTCTTTATTGTCTTCTTATTTAGGTTTCTATAATCAATATACTTCTCAACGATCTATCCGGTTTTTTTACGAATACCGCTGCAGCTCCCCAAGGCGAACTGCTTGGTCTAATAAAATCCATACTTTCTAGATCCACTAGTTGCACTTTTAACTCCTTTATCTCAGTAGATGTAACTCTGCTAGGTGGTCTACTTATAGGTTCAGCTTCAGGCACGAGATATATTTGAAACTTTTTTGCTCCTTTCAATGGTAGTCCCATGATAGGCTTAAAGATATCAGCATATTCCCTTACTATGAAAACCCGATAGATTTCATCCTCCACGCCTTCCATGGCACTCAACATTGCACAAATGTCAAAATTCAGCACTTTAAATGAGTGCATAATTCCGTCGCAACAACTAGGGTGTTTTAAGGATATTATTCTATTTTCACAAAGCATTATAGCATTGGCTCGAATGTTTCCATTAGTTGTGGTGCTTCCGCCTCCCAAGTCTAGTCTTCCACTTTTGATATCCATTTTCCATAATCTATATAGGAGTATTCAAAAGATACAGAAGAATGGTCTAAGATAGAGGGGAGAGTATAGTCATGTATATGTAATTTTATACAACAAATTACAAGTACGTTGTTATATCATTATCCCATACCCTAAATTTTCATTCATTCTTATTTCATTTAGGTTATATTTTTCAGAATCTTGTTAAAATTTATGTGATCCTATGTTTTGATACCAAGTTGTAATATCCCTTATTCTGAGGTTTAAAAATAGATAATAGTGATGCTGCAGTCATCCTTAGTTATTCCCAGTGAAAAAACGAGATTAGTTATTAAATCATTAACATTAAGAGTGCTAGAATTCATAGAATTTTACAAAACAATTTCACTCACCAATTTGCAGATTCATTGCAATTTAGTCTCATAACCCAACGAATGACATCATTCTAATAAAATATGATAATTACAAACATACTTCCAAGAGCAACATACGAAGATACCCCTTTGAATGATCAAAATCATAACTACTTAAATGGTTATAGCACTCATCATTTCATACATACATCAACAAAAGCCTGTTAAATTACTGCATGGCCGAAATAAACTTTAATTAGTAGCTTTCCTTTTGCATGTCTCATAAACTTATTCATCAAAACTTGAAATTTCCTACTCCCGGCATACTGTATTCCAAATTAAGCACTAAAGAGTTTAAGGGAAAATAAAAAACTTTTGCCCAAGAAAAAAGTCTAGGTGAATAATATTAGTCCATCTCAAACCAAAATGTAGGTATTTGTGAGACTATGCAGCTGAGCGGAACGGATTTTCCCTTACTAATACTGTTTTAAACAATATGTAATCCATAACTTATCGTACATCTAAAAATGATTAGAACATAATCATAATATCAACAACATATCACACATGTATGGGTTAAAATGAATAATCCGTTATTCATAAGTGTCCATGGTTACATATTCCCATAATTACCTCTTCCATAAAACGGTTCATTCAACATCATAGTTTTTCCAAGATCACCATGAACCTATACTAGTTTGCTCATGCCAACTATAAACCTATCAGGTTGACTTGGGCCAAGATAATTAAATGATCCAATGGTCTTCTAGTCTATTTAGAAGAAAATAATAATGGTCTCCTAAAAATTATAGGAGAAAAACATCGACGATCACCTAAGAACGATAAGAGAAAACATAGTAATAGTCTGCTAAAACGGTAGTCCATAGGTGAGCAAACTCCTACGAGTTCATTCGAGTGCGTAACTCCAAATTTTAGCCTTAATAGGCAAAGCGCTACGCATTGGAATCGTGGACCTGTCCAACCGAGGGTTTAATCGTTGGAGGATAGGGTGCGACCCAACCTTAATCTTCACCTAAATATGGTTTAAAAATAGATTGAATCATGTCTTTTGATCAGTTTAGGGCATCCTAACACTTTTTGATCTTCTCGGTCTCCAGGATGCAATTCTACTTTCTCATGAGTTTAAGTCTAACCATGTCCACTATTAAAACGAATCTAACCGGTCATCGGTCATCTAATCCCCAAGACCAAAATGTTGGGAGATACAAATAACATATGAGTGAGCATGTCAACAATTTATCATATGCACTAATAACTGATCAACACGCTAAATAAACATATAACGCACCAACAATCATTCAAATATATGTTCAATATGATATCCAATTTAGATACAGAATTACTTTTTCAAAGTAGAGGCTTTCAAAAATATTGTTAAAATGTTATTATCCCTTAACAAACCTCAATCATCATGGGTTAATAAGACATTGCCATTGTGCCTTAAAAATATAGCTATCGTGCCATATTGAAAACTCAGCCTTCATTGATAAAGATATTGTTATCGTGACCAAATAAAACATAGCTTTCCATGTCAATAAAACATAGTCATCACGATATAATACGATAGGTACCTATCATGAGTTATTAAAAAAGAGAAACTCAAAACCTTCATAAGTTAAAATAAATATAGCCTTCGTGGGTTAAATAAATATAGTCATCATGTAATGAAACCAACACAGCCTTCGTGAGTAAAGGAAAATATAGCTTTCGTAAGTAGATGATAATATATACTTCGAGGGATGATAAACAAAAGTTTCACTAGTTTATTGTAATAGAGCCTTCGTAAGTAAAAGCAAAACATTTAAAGACCAGTAAATGTAGCTGTCATGAGCAAAAACAAACTTTTGACAGCTAGTAAAATAGAGCTCTCATGGGTAAAAAAACAAAACTTTCATGAGTTATCAAAGCTAGGCCTGTCAATGGATACCTAAAAAATCCGAAATCCGTTCGGATTCGTATCCGAAAAAACGGATATTTTGCGATATCCAAAATGCGGATGCAGATATCCGTAATCCGAAAATAAAATCAGATGCGGATATAGGCATATTCATATTCGAAAAACATCTGTCCGATCCGAAATTAATTATAATAATAATAATTATTATTATTATTGATTTATTATTTAATGATGAACTTAAAATATACTTAGAAATGAGTAGTTGTAATATCGTATAAACTTGTTTGATATTATGTGTGTTGCCATTTTGTTATTTGAAAAACTGATTAGTACTGTAGTGTGTGTATTGTCATTTGAGAAAGTGATTGTTTTAGTTCAAAAATATTAGTATAATAAAAATATTATTCAATTTCGGATGCAGATATTTCAGATATTTTGGATTATCCAGAAATATCCGTTTATTATTTTCGGATGCAGATATTTTCGAATATCTGAAAAATATCTGCGAATTCGGATGCGGATGTTAATTCTCAGATATCCGTGGACATCGGATGGGGATTCGGATGTGGATTTAAATTTTCGGATGCAGATGCAGATGCAGCCATATCCGCATCCATTCACATCCGTTGATAGCCCTAATCAAAGAATAGGTTTTGAAGGCTAGAAGATATAGCTATCGTGCATAAAAATGACTTTTGTTTGTTAAGATGGCATTTTCGTAATATTTTCCAAAACTAAAATTTTTCCTTTAAAAGCACGAACTTTTCATCAAACCCATATAATTTGTCAAAATCTCACAGGCTAAAAAGCGTCTTTTAGAATTCTTTTAGAAATTCAAAGTGAAGAAATTTACTTTTATTTTCCAAATGAAATTTTCCCTTAAATAATATCGTTTATTATATTATGCAAATAAACCCTTTTTACAAAAAATAATTTATACTAAATTCCAAAATTAACCATTTTCTTCATTATAAAATCATAATAAATTCAAAAGATTATGAAATTTAAAATCCATCTCCAAAATAAATTTTTTGAACAACATATCCAAATTTTAGAATACTTGGAGATAAAAACTTCGTTTTTTCACATCAAAATCCATTTGAAAATGTTCCAAAATTCCTAAATAACAACCATTCAATCACATGCATGATTATTCATTTAACATGCATGATAAACATTCAACAAAAATTCAGATTCAAACTTAAACTCCAATCTAGCACAACCAAAAATTAGACGATAATATTGTTTACTTAATTCTTATTGGAACGATGGAAATTACCTTGTTTCCTTTATTATTTAGCTTTTTTCCTCTTCTTCTTGATTAGTAATGGTCGACCTTGTTTTTTGTGTTTTTGGTTGAGAATGAATTGAAATGAATAAGGGAGAAGTAGAGTACAGTATATTATTTTCTCTTCATCATTTACCCTTTTACAGTTGTATTTATTAAATCAGGTTGAGAATGAAATGAAATGGATAAAGGAGAAGGAGAGTATAGTATATTATTTTCTCTTCATCATTTACCCTTCTACAATTGTATTTATTAAATCCTATTTCTCAACCCATTTCTTAGTTTATTTATTATGACTAACCTTAATTAATTAATATAGCAATCCCTCATTCCTAGCTTCCCAATTAATTAATCCATAACAAATAAATGTTCGATAATGTATATAAAAATTAGGGGTGTTATATCGAGTGTCTAGACATTGATCTCCTGGATACCGATGTTATGTGACATCCCCTAGAGCGATAAATAAACATTGCAAACCTAACAATCATCAAACAGTCCTCACTGTCACTCATTGTGCCTTAGATATATGATAACTCATATGCCATTTCTTTGCCAGGGATTAATGAAAAATCCTGAATTTTTGTGCACACAAACACCATCCCGTAGCTAACACTAGTTCCCTTCAACAATTTAGGGTATACATACCCCTTTAACAATCCAAGGTAACCGACATGATTTGCTACGCACTACTGACCTGATTTTCTCTATCCGAATCGACTCAAAATCATGTGTGAATTGTTTTGTAGGCACCCTAAGGCTTCAAGAAAATCATATCCAAATTTTATCATATATTGAGCACTTTAGTGTCATTTGCACCAAACGGCGTACCATAATCCTAACTGCATAATACAACCAGTAAACGCATCAAAACAATTCATACAAAGATCGTGTATTATCCAATAACATCTAAACAACATATACGAATTACCCAAATACAACTTTCAATTATAAATAGTTCTAGATCTAACATTCTATAAATGAGTAGTCATGGTTGTTAAATGGTGTAAAACATTTCAAAGTCCAGATCTACCATTTTAAATTTGTTTTAAGGGTATTATTAACTTCATATCTAAGTTTTAAATCATTTAACCTTTGAAAATCACCTTAAAACCATAATTTAACTATATCAACATGCATGGTAATGTGAGAGAAGCAATACCACTCACCTAGTACTAAATTTACCTAAATATCAATGCAAAACCGAGATGAATTGTAGTGTCATAGACTCTAAAGCAACCCAAACAGTAGATACAAGAACCCTCTTGCTAATTACCTCTTAATGATGTGATTTAGGCTAATTAAATTATGAAAATGTAGGGCTTTTTGATTGAAACTGAATTAATGGAGGTTCGGACTTGTTTTGGGAAGTGGGATAAGTGACTAAATATATCCCATCATTCCATTTAGGCACCATTTCTGAAATGGGTTAGTGGGATTAGTTTGGCCTTAGCTAATTATCCACTAACTTGGCCAATGGTAGTCTAGACTTCAAATGGCCATAACTCCTAAAAGGTAAGTCCAACTTCTTAATATAGTCAATCTATAAAAAGAGAAACCATCTTCCCGATCTAATGAAAGTGGTTTCAGATCCTAATTTGGCTCCTATCAAAAGTTATAAGCCTTATAATATTTTATGGATCAAAATCATCCGATAAAATTTCTAAGGATAAAAAATGTCTCCAGTAGACTTTTCTAAAAATTATATAGTCATACGACCTCAAATGAACATAAAAATAATTTTTATGATCCTCTGGTACGTAAAAATATGGGTTATTACATTCCCTTGGGAATTTTGCCCTTAAAATCTCCAAATAAATCATGGGCCATAGTTACCTCATATGCCTAACAATCATTAAACAGATAAAACGTGCATCAGTGCAATTAAGAATATAGATATACCTGTCTTAAGACAGAAGATACTAAACTATTCTATATGATACTAAATGTGAAAGTAAATACGATAAAAGAGTCCTTACTACATAAAGAGCTTTGGATACATGGTCTCTATGCTCCCTTTGGTTTTCCACGTGCAATTACCATCACTTTCACTCCATTGAACCTTCATTAACTCCACTGTGTTTCTCTTACGCTGCTTCGTATCGTGTCCGACAATATGGATCGGCCTATGAGTTCTCAAAAATTATGGTTCAATTTCAATATCATCAAGTTGATCTAGTGGAATCATCAAGCCTGAGTCGTGCATAAATATCCTTAAATGAGAAACATGGAATACATTGTGCATGCCCCTCATCTTTCAAGGTAAGTCTACTCTATTTGCTAGGTTCCTAATCCTCTCTAATATTGGGAAGGGCTTACAAATCTCGATGTCAACATCCCTTACTACCGAATCGAACAACATTCTTTAATGAAGAGATCTTCAAAAATACCATATCGTGGATGAAGAACTCCAAATTTATACGTCTATTATCAACGTACCTCTTCTGCCTACCCAGAGTCGCTTTCATTCGTTGGCGAATGATTTTGATACTCTTCAAAGTTTCTCTAATTATACTTAGCCTTATTATTAGTCTTTCACCCGTTTTCTACCAACACAAAGGAGCATTACACAGTCGGCCATACAACACCTTGACTGGTGCCATATCAATACTAGACTTACAACTATTGTTGTGTGCAAACTCCACCAAATGCAAGTGATTGTCTCATGAGCCTCCAAAATTAATTATCCAAGCTCGCAAGAGATCCTTTAATATATGATTCACCCTCTCAGTCTGCCCCTCAGTTTGTGAGTGATAAGCTGTATTGGGTTGTTGCTCCATCCTCAACGCCTCTTGTAAGCTCTTCCAAAACCTGCTACTGAATAAAGGATCTCGGTCACTCACAATACTCTTCGAAAAATGATGGAGTCTCACCACCCATTTCACATACACCTTGACCGATCTGGAGCCTTTCTATTAGAAATAATGGGTATGAATTTATTACTCTTCGTGATCATTTGGCTACGATCCAAATGCTTTCGTACCATTCTATGTCCTTGGCAATCTATTGATGAAGTCTACCGAAACTTATTCTCACTTCCACTTTAGAACTTTAAGTGGTTGCATCAAACCACTTGACTTTTTTTCTACTCCGCTTTACCAACTAGCAGTTCATACACTTCGAGATAAATGCCCCGACATATTTTTCACCCCTTCCCAATAATAGAAATGCTTCACATAGTCGGCCTTAAATGATGGCACTCTCGTAGTACCTCATCTCATAATTCATCGACATCAGAAATAAATGATCTCTTATCCTTACGAAGCCATCCATAACAGTTGAATACTGCCTCATCTTATCAGACTGTACTCCTTCCTCTATCTTCACTATGATATTCACTATTATGGCATCTCGCTCTGACTTGTGCCGATTCTCTCAATCAAAGTAGGCCTAATGGTCAAATTCGTCAACTTGTCTGACTCTAACTCATACTGAAGTCTGAAGTCATAACCAACAATAAGCTCGAGCTACATCCACCCTAGGAACATCACTCCCATGCTAGTATGTCTTCTACTCAAAGCATCTGTTGAATATGCGATTATATGATTTTTGTTTGAGGATAATAAACATATATATATATATTCATTTAAATGTATTTGGTAATGTACTATTTTATTTTTCATAGATTAAATAAATATTTGCTGAATAAAATAAATAACACAGAATTTGATAATTTGAATTCGAACAGAAATTTTATTCAAACAACTATTTATTACAATTTTTGTTTAGTATAAATTTCAAGCTCTCACTATATATATACAATTTCAGTTACAATACAAATTTGATTAAATTACAATTCACATTTACATTGCATCTCACTACATATCACTCATTCACTCAACTCGTACTGATCTTCAACTTCATTCCAATGTCAATCTAGCATCTGAGAAATCTGTAGAAATATACATTGACGCAGTAAAATCGAAAATAAAATATTTTTGCAGTATAAAATAAAATGTGGATTTTGAAAATAATATTTGCCGCAGTTATTTGGGTTGTTCGTCATCATTTAATTTTGAATTCATCATACATGAACAGCTTGTGACATACATAGTGTATCACTGTATATGCCACAAGGCCGCCGATATATACACTTGATAAAATTACAAGGACAGGTGAGCACAGGTCAAACCCAAAACGCCGGGTTTAACTCAAGTGCAAAAAAATAATAATGTCACAATATCAGCACAAGGTCAAACCCGAGCTTTAAAGCTGGATTCAACTCAGGTGTGATTTCAAAAATCAACATGAAGTTCAAAGTGAATCAAACTAAATTGAAGCAAATGCCAGATCTGTTCAACATAAACTAAACAGGGGCAAAACTGCGAACAAATACATATGGCCAAGCGATGCATCACTAAGACAATGCACAAATATATATATACATATGTATATACACATGCATACAAACATGCAGCCTCGACTAAACTCCAAAAGATATAACATGTATGCAACAGTGAGACTGGACAGTGCAAGTATCAGACTCATACACAAAGGCAGTAGTACAATTCTAGCTGAAACAAATGGCTCAAACTCAAGACCACAAATCCCAACTAAAGTTCAAGTCACACATGAATTCAACTCAAATGCAAGCACACTGGAGGCACAGTGCACATCAACCCAATGAAAACCAGAAATGTGCTCAAAGCAAATTCAAACCACATGATGGAACAAACACATGAATGTACAACTATAAGTGTGTCAACCAAACAACTCAATGCAGAAGCACATGCCTTAACATCAATGATAGAGAAACCAGAATGAAAGGAGTATTACTGCAACTTGAACCAGTGATGACAACATGACTCGAAATGTATATGAAGGTCTGGCAACAAATGAAACATATGCACCAGCAAACAAGTCTACACAGGAGTAACAATACAGACTCAAATAACAATGGCACTGCCTCAACTGTCAATGCATAAGCACATGCACCAGTGATACCAGCGAAGACCACAAGCTAATCCAAACAACAACAAAGTCAACAATGAACCAGAGATTACAAACTAAAGGCACAAAAAATCAAAACCAAGAAGAATGCACAGACTCATATAAAACAATGAATAAACAATGTCATCAGTAAACAAGATCAGAGCAGAAAGTAAAATGGGACATGTATATACATAGTGCATAGCATCATCAATGCAAACCAGATTCAAGCTCAAGCAAAATAGAGGCAAAACTCAAGTGCTACCAAAATTCATCGGCTACCAAAATCATGGAACAGTATGGTACAGTTCGAACAATATCACCAGCATTTTAAGAAATCAAAATGGCCGAAGTAAACACGATCAGTGTCAAGGCCGAAGTCATCAGAAAAATGGAAGTCAAATCAAAACCGAAGTCAACATCGAACCAAGTCAGTGCCGAAGTTGAACAATTCAGAAATCGACACCGTGGTGGCAAAGCAAAGTCAAAATCGAAGCCGTGTTAACAAAGCCAAAAATATACGAATTGAAAATGTTAGAAATCATCACAATCATCAATACAAAATCGAATGGCCGAAGACGAATTCAAATAAATGTTTACAAACAAAAATCAAGGATCTCGAATCCTATATAAATAAGTAACATCATCGGCAAATTGTGACATTGAGTTCAAGAGTTCAACTAGGAGAGCAAAAGGCATAAATTACATACCAGAGTCAAAGTCGAACTCGATCAAATCGAGGAGCCGTGTTCGAATTGAAGAAGGAGTCGATTGCCAAAGCAAGACAGAGAAATAGCAATTGTAATCGACCATCTACCCATCGGCTTCATCGATTTTCTCACAAGCCCTATTTTCATAAGCTAAAAGAACAAACGAAAGAAGGAACGGCGGACATTGATAAAAGAGAAAAAGGAGGCCGCGTATTTTGGTGATAAATAATATTGGGCCGGCCCTTCCATCTTTAATATTGGTTTATATTAGAAAGGGATAATTATGGTTTTGTTTTTTAATTGTTTTTTAATTATTGTCTTTTGTATTTTCTTTTGAAAATTGTGTAATTACTAGTCGTGTGACTAAGCGACAAACTACATGGCGTAGTTTCAGAATTCGCAACTCAGTGGGTGAGTTGTGGCAGGGTTTTGAGCGTAGAGTTAGGTTAGTCAGTAGCGAGTGTCGGGAGTTTACGTGTGTAAGCGTGTGATAACTTAATTTCTAGTAGAAACCTTGGGGGCAGCACGTAGGCAGGGTTTTGCCGAAGCTGGATAAATTTTGTGTCGTTCTATTTCTTCATTTATTATTCTGCTATTATCTGTGCTGCTATAATTTTAATTTATCTGTGTTGAAATAATTTTATATGTTTCCGCAACAATTTCTATAATTAACAGTATCATCCTATTCACCCCCCTTTAGGGTGAAATCGATCCTACAAGTGGTATCAGAGCAAGGAATAGAAGTCAACTTTTGTTTTTTTTTAAAATCGATTTTTTCAAAAAAAAACAATTTTTGTTTTAAAGTTTGAATTTTTAAAATGGTTTCTTTTAATAATGCTTTTGCTGAGGGTCGGTCCATAGTTAGACCACCAATGTTTAATGGTGAATACGCCTACTGGAAAAATAGAATGAAAATTTTTCTGAAAACCATTGATGCTTGGAATGTTATTGAGATGGGTTATAGAGCACCAACTATAATTGTAGATAATCAGGAAATAGATAAACTAAAGGATCAATGGACAGAACTAGAAAATAAATTACAAAATGCTAATGTAAAGCTATGAATTCTATTATCTTTTCATTGGATCAATTTTGAATTTAATCGTGTCTCACATTGTCTAACTACGCAGGAAATATGGCACACACTAGAAGTGACTCACGAAGGAACATCTCAAGTCAAAGAATCTCGCCTTGCCATGCTAAGCAGCGAATACGAGAACTTCACAATTGCGAAGGAAGAAAATGTCAAAGAGATGTATGGACGACTTTCCAATATCGTATACAAATCAAAAGCTCTCGGAAAATCATACACAGAGTTGGAGATAGTTCGAAAAATCCTCAGAGTCCTTCCGCGAAGATTCAAAGAAAAAGTGACTACCATTCAAGAATCGAAAGATTCAAAACAAATGAACAGTTGAAGAACTCATCGGAAATCTCACCACTTATGAGCTAGAAATAAAATTCAAGGAAGAGCGTGAAGGAGGAGATACTCGAAAGAAATCAATAGCTCTCAAAGGAACAATCGAAAGTGATGATGATAACAATGATGATGATGGAGCAGCAGAGCTAGCACTACTAATGAAGAAATTCAAAAAGTGGAATCACAGATATGGAAATCCAGCTCGAAATCAAAAATTGAAAAGCAGAATAGCCAGAGCACTAGACTACTCAGAAGAACAGAAGATCATATGTCACAAGTGCAACCAACCCGGACATATCAAGCCCAATTGTCCTCAAAATCGATGTGACTTTGAAAAGAAATCAAAAAGGAGAAGTTTTGCAGCCACGTGGATTACAAGTAATGAAGATAATCAAAGTAATAGCAGTGAGAGTGAGAAAGCAGATATGTGCCTTCAAGGTAATATAACTAATAGCGACGATGACGAACCAAGCGAGGTATCAAAACTCACTCACTCAGCATTACTTATATATTTCCATGAAGTAAATGGCTGTTTTGAACGACTTAGGGATAAGTATGCCAAACTTGAATCACCAAAAGATACCTTGATAGATTTAAATGAACAACTCGACCAATCAGTTAAACCCTATCAAAGTAGGATCCCTAAATGTGATAAGTGTCCAACATTCGAAGAAGAAATTGAAAAATCAAAAATTAATATTAAATCACTTGAAAATGAAATTCTGATTTTGAAAGAGAGTGAAAATACTAGGAGAGAAAACTCTATTAAAAAGTGCATACAATTATTGAACTAAAATGAATCTCTCAAAACACAAGTCCAACAATTGTCAACGACTTTAGATAAATTTTCAAAAAATGAAAAATCATTGAATATGCTATTAGGGAAGCAAACCCTTAATATAGTTAGACAAGGACTTGGATATAATCAATCTGAAAATATTAAAAGCAATATCAACCAAATCAATTCTATGTGCAAAATTTGTAGAAAATATGGACACAATCATAATAATTGTTGATATAGACCCAAACACGTAAAAACTATACCAATTTGGGTTCCAAAAGGCACAAATATAAAATCTCTCAAAGTTAAACAAATCTGGGTGCCAAAAGGAACATATATAAATAGTTTTGGGTCTCCACAAAATTATTTTTCAAAATATTCTGCCACTAACAATCATGGACCTATAAAAACAAATAGGTCTTTAAAATCTTTCATCGTGTAGGTGTGGTGGCAGGCTAAGGAACAACTATAGTGTTACTTGGATTCTGGCTGTTCCAAGGACACAACGAACAACAAAGCAAAGTTCCTTAGCCTAGTATAAAGGTGACAGAATCACAATGGACAACAACGAAAAATATCGTAAAGGTAAAACAGGTAATGGTATACTTATTTGAACGATATATTAAATGTGATAATCTGCAACATAATCTGAGTTAAATCAGCCAATAATGTGATAATGAAATATTGATGATTTTGATTCCGACTTATTCAAAATTGTTGGCCAATTATATTCTTATGCCAAGAAAACAATAAAAATCTGTAGAGTCTTTGAATTACTTCATATATATTAGTTTGGATTAATAATAGTGTTTTATTGGATGATAATACATTTGGTTATCTTACGGCTAACTCTATATTCATGATTTTTGATTATTTACACGGCTTCAATTCAAATTCAAGATAATGTCATTTAAAAAGCTGTTAAAATTGATTTTGAGATATTTAGTTGCACGCTTCATGGTATGGTCTATCAAATTCAATCAATGGTAATTTTGAGTGAAAGAGAAATTCAGATGCAGATTACACTGGTAATCTAGTTAATAGAAAAATTACTAGCTGAACGTGATTTTTGTTGAGACATTTAGTAACGGCATCATATTTCAAAGAAAATATCTGCATATTTTTCATTTCATAATTTTTCAAACAGCAGAAAATTTTCTCATAAATCCTTTTCTAGAAAATCATCTTTGACCTTGTTTTTAGATTGGTCATTTTTAGAAAAATTGATTTTATAATTATTTTTGAATTTTTAAATTATGACATTGACTAATCTGACTCCCTACAAATTATCGAAAAGATAAATAGCGATTGGTCAAACTGGAATCGTTCGTTTTTCATTTTACATTTTTTTAATAGAATAATAATAGTAATAATAAAATAAAATAAAATCCAAAGTATTAACTCTCATTTAAAAGTCCTCACGGTTATGCATGGGTGAATTTCTTGGAATTTGTTATTTGCTTCCATGCTCATTTAAAAGTCCTCACCGTTATGCATGTATGGAACGCATATCAAAATTTGTTTTTTTCAAACAAACAAGTTGATTCTAATGCCATTTAAAAGTCCTCACGGTTATGCATGGTTAGAAGGTACTTGAATTCATTTTTAAAATAAAATAAAATTGGAATACTACTATCTCATTTAAAAGTCCTAACGGTTATGCATAGTTGGTAGATATTCAAATTCCTGATATAAATATACCATAAATAGACACAACTGTATGGTTTTATATGATGACATCATTCCCTTCATTCTAAAAGTGGAATATGCGCCTAACAAAGTATTTATGATTTTTGTTTGATTTTTTATTGAAATTTAATATTTATATTCAATTGAGTTTTAATGTTGGATTAATATCTATCACTTTATCTCTATTTTCTAACACTGTTACTCTTTTGCTGATAATAAAAGGGGGAGAGGAAAGTTAAGATTTTGTCAAATAAAATAAAGCAAAGGTCAAATGTTTTCTATTCGCATCTAGGCTCATTTGCATATTTTTAATGGTATGCGTATATGAAGGGGGAGCTTTGTGTAGAGAGGAAGCATTTAAATAGTGGGAGCAATTAGAGTATATCAATGATCAAAACATTTAACATACTCAAAATCTTAAATATATGTTTGTTATCATGAAAAGGGGGAGATTGTTGAATATACGATTATATGATTTTTGTTTGATGATAATAAACATATATATATATATTCATTTAAATATTTTTGGTAATGTACTATTTTATTTTTCATAGATTAAATAAATATTTGCTGAATAAAATAAATAACACAGAATTTGAGAATTTGAATTCAAATAGAAATTTTATTCAAACAAATATTTATTACAATTTTTGTTTAGTACAAATTTCAAGCTCTCACTATATATATACAATTTCAATTACAATACAAATTTGATTAAATTACAATTCACATTTACATTGCACCTCACTACATATCACTCATTCACTCAACTCGTACTGATCTTCAACTTCATTCCAATGTGAATCCAGCGTCTGAGCAATCTGCAGAAATATACATTGACGCAGTAAAATCGAAAATAAAATATTTTTGCAGTATAAAATAAAATGTGGATTTTGAAAATAATATTTGCCTCAGTTATTTGGATTGTTCATCATTATTTAATTTTGAATTCATCATACATGAACAGCTTGCGACATACACAGTGTATCACTGTATATGCAACAAGGCCGTGCACACCGATATATACACTTGATAAAATTATAGGGACAAGTGAGCACAGGTCAAACCCAAAACGCCGGGTTCAACTCAAGTGCAATAAAAACAATAATGTCACAATATCAGCACAAGGTCAAACCCGATCTTTAAAGCTGGATTCAACTCAGGTGTGATTTTAAAAATCAACATGAAGTTCAAAGTGAATCAAACTAAATTGAAGCAAATGCCAAATCAGTTCAACACAAACTAAACAGGGGAAAGATTGCAAACAAATACATATGGCCAACCGATGCATCACTGAGACAATGCACAAATACACACACATACACACACATACATACATATGTATATACACATGTATACAAACATGCAGCCTTAACTAAACTCCAAAAGATACAACATGTATGCAACTGTGAAACTAGACAGTGCAAGTATCAGACTCATACACAAAGGCAGTAGTACAACTCTAGCTGAAACAAATGGCTCAAACTCAAGACCAAAAATCTCAACTAAAGTTCAAGTCACACAAGAATTCAACTCAGATGCAAGCACACTGAAGGCACAGTGCACATCAACCCAATGAAAACCAGAAATGTGCTCAAAGCAAATTCAGACCACATGATGGAACAAACACATGAATGTACAACTACAAATGTGTCAACCAAACAACTCAATACAGCAGCACAGGCCTCAACATCAAAGACAGAGAAACCAGAATGAAAGAAGTATTACTGCAACTTGAACCAGTGATGACAACACGACTCGAAATGTATATGAAGGTCTGGCAACAAATGAAACATATGCACCAGCAAACAAGTCTACACAGGAGTAACCATGCAGACACAAATAACAATGGCACTGCCTCAACCGTCAATGCATAAGCACATGCACCAGTGATACCAGCGAAGACCACAAGCTAATCCAAACAACAATGAACCAGAGATTACAAACTAAAGGCACAAAAAAATCAAAACCGAGAAGAATGCACAGACTCGTATAGAACAGTGAATAAACAATGTCATCCGTAAACAAGATCAGAGCAGAAAGTAAAATGGGACATGTATATACACAGTGCATAGCATCATCAATGCAAACCAGATTCAAGCTCAAGCAAAATAGAGGCAAAACTCAAGTGCTACCAGAATTCATCGGCTAACAAAATCATGGAACAGTATGGTACAGTTCGAACAATATCACCAGCATTTTAAGAAATCAATATGGCCGAAGTAAACACGATCAGTGTCAAGGCCGAAGTCATCAAAAAAATGGAAGTCAAATCAAAACCGAATTCAACATCGAACCAAGTCAGTGCTGAAGTTGAACAAGTCAGAAATCAACACCGTGGTGGCTAAGCAAAGTAAAAATCGAAGCCGTGTTACCAAGCCAAAAATATACGAATTGAAAATGTCAGAAATCATCACAATCATCAATACAAAATCGAATGGCCGAAGACGAATTCAAATAAATGTATACAAATGAAAATCAAGGATCTCGAATCCTATATAAATAAGTAACATCATCGGCAAATTATGACATTGAGTTCAAGCATTCAACTAGGAGAGCAAAAGGCATAAATTACATACCAGAGTCAAAGTCGAACTCGATTAAATTGAAGAGCCGTGTTCGAATTGAAGAAGGAGTCGATTGCCGAAGCAAGACAGAGAAATAGCAATTGTAATCGACCATCTACCCGTCGGCTTCATCGATTTTCTCACAAGCCCTAATTTCAGAAGCTAAAAGGAACGAACGAAAGAAGGAACGACCGACATTGATAAAAGAGAAAAAGGAGGCCGCTTATTTTGGTGATAAATAATATTGGGTCGGCCCTTCCATCTTTAATATTGGTTTATATTAAAAAGGGAAAATTAGGGTTGTTTTTAATTGTTGTCTTTTGTATTTTCTTTTGAAAATTGTGTAATTACTAGTCGTGTGACTAGGGGACAAATTACGTGGCGTAGTTTGAGAATTCGTAACTCATTGGCTGAGTCGTGGCAGGGTTTTGAGCCTAGAGTTAGGTTAGTCAGTAGCGGGTGTCGCGAGTTTACGTGTGTAAGCATGTGACTACTTAATTTCTAGTAGAAACCTTAAGGGTAGCACGTAGGCAGGGTTTTGCCGAAGCTGGGTAAATTCTGTGTCGTTCTATTTCTGCATTTATTATTTTGCTATTATCTGTGCTGCTATAATTTTAATCTATTTGTGTTGAAATAATTTTATAAGCTTCCGCAATACTTTTTATAATTAATAGTATCACCCTATTCACACCCCCTCTAGGGTGAAATCGATCCTACAGCATCAATGACCACATTCCATTTACCAAGCATAGAAGAAACCCTAAAGTCATAGGAGGTCAAAAATTCAAACCATCACTGTTGTTGAAGATTGAGGTTTTCTTGTAGAAAAGGTATTTCAACGATTTGTGGTCCATCTTGGAGAAATTATATTCAGTGATTTATGGTCCGTGAATAACTCAATATTTTGTTTGAGTAGACAATGCCTTCAAATCTTCAAAGCAAACACCATTGTCACCAACTCCAAATAGTGAGTCGGGTACTTCCTCTCATGCAACTTTATTTGTCGACCAGTAGAGGCGACAACCATTTCTTCTTGCATTAGTACCGTGTCTAATCTGGTACAACAAACATTTGCGCATACCGTCATTTCCTTACTCCTACTCGAAATAGTCAATACTGGTGCACTTATCAACCTCTCCTTCATATTTACAAATGTGTGCTTGCACCTTGCATCACAAACAAAGTTTAATTCTTCTTCGTCAGATTAGTCGATGGTGTTTCTACTTCAAAAATTCATTGATAAAATGTCTATAATATCCCACTAGTCTAGGGAAACTCCTCACATCCACAGTGTTCTAGGTTGGTTACGATCTTGAACTACTACTATCTTTGCAGGATCCATAGCAATTTCTTGTTCAAAAATAACGTAACCCAAGAATCTCACTTCCTTCCTCTAAAAGTCACACTTCAAAAACTTCACTTTTAACATGTGCTTCCCTAACACTTATAGCACAATCCTCAAATGCGTCTTGTGTCCCTCTACCGCTCGCGAGTAGAAACGAATATCATCCACAAAAACAAGCACAAATTTATTTAGCCAGTATCTGAAGACTTGGTTGATAAGATCAAGAAAGTATGTCGATGCGTTGTTTAGCCCGAACAATATAACCAACCACTCATAGAATCTAGATGGTGTATGAAACGCTGTGATCGACACACTCTTCTTCATTACTCTTAGTTAATGAAATCCCTTTTGCAAGATCCAACTAAGAAAACATCTTTGAACCATGCAGCTAATCCAATAAGTCAATACTACGTGGAAGTGGATATTTGTTCTTCCTTAGTACCTTATTCAGCTCACGATAATCCACACACAACCTCAGTAAGCCATATAACTTAGTGGTGAATACTAAGGGTGCACCCCACTTGGATATAATCCTATGAATTAACCCTTGTGTCAATAGATTACTCACTTCCTCTTCTAAATCATTTGGCTCTCTGGGTGCCATATACCTTAAAGGCATAACTACTAGTCTGGCATCCTTTACTAAATCTATGTAGAAATTGATCTCTCGGTGCTGCATAATCTGATCACTTCCTCGAATATGTCCGGATACTTTCTAATGAAATGGTAGATGACCGCTCATCCTATAGACCCCCTAGAGAATAGAGAAAGATAACTATAACGTCGTCCTTTGGTAGATGGCCAATTTCTACCTTCCGCCTATACTCAGACCCAATTGTCTCAAACAGTTTCTCGCAATCCATCACTATGACATACTTCCTCAACTGATCCATCCTCAAGTTAATACTATACCCAATAAAACTTAGAACAAATCAATTAGATATAAAAGAGAATCCATGACTCGATAAGACCAAACTATGACAAATTATACACATGCTAATGGGACCTCCAATAGGACTTGTCACTACAAAAGGTCGATCCACATTTCGGGTTCCAATCCTGGTCTATATAACTTGTCACTAGGTATAAAGGTATGTGAAGCCTAAATTGAATAAACACGTATGGAACATCATAAATGGAAATCATACCCTGAATATTGATGCCCTTCCCTTTCTCTTTCACCAAGGAGCACTCAACGAAGTTGAAGCAGCATTTAAAGCATATGCCTTCACCATCTAGTTCTGCTTTACTAGTTTGGGGGCAATTCATCTACAAATGTCATGCCTTATTGCAGTTATAACACTTCTTTTCTTCATATGTACATTTCTTACTCAGATTACGCAGATTACAACAATTATTAAAACATGATTCCACTTAGCCTTCTTTCAGGCATCCTTACATTGAAACCACTTTCGCTTCCCATTCTAATTCTTCTTACTTCCCCTCCTTTGCTGTGACTTTAGCTCTAGTTTGGACTTAGGGTACAATCTCTCATGGCGAAAAGCTTTATCGACAAGTTTCTCAAAAGGCTCATCAATGTGACCTGCTAACTCCTCTCCTAGATAATCATCTAAACCCATAATAAAATTTTCATTCTTCTTCAACGTAATGTTGAGTAAAGTCATCCAGTTTAATGACAAAGCATCAAACTCAACCATATAATCAAAGAAAGACATCTCTACCTCTTCCAGCTCTGAAAACTTCCTAAATAACATTGATTTCTATGCCCCCAATATGAACTTCTCCTTGTATTTGTCCTTAAATTGATCCCAAGTGAAATGGTCTTTATGAGTGGCATCCTTTATAGCATGCCGCCAGCTGTCGAGAAGCCAATCTCCTTCTTATAGCATCATCTAGTTTCAAATCATAAAAAATTCACTCTTAGGTGTCCAACCAGTCCCGCACTTCCATAGCTGATCCCTTCCTTGAGACAGTTTGCCACTAAGACTAGCAAAATCCTTATTTAGCTTTATGAAATTAGCCCTAGGTGCCTGCACTTGAGACCACCGCCAACATCAACATTTGGAGCAGCCGACATTCTGTAGCATGATCATCATCATGGTATTAAACATTGCCTACAAGTCAAGGTTAATAGCCCCTAAGCCTGTCCTTCCTCCTCAACTCCAGAGATGGAGTTCCTCAAAGCATTTCTCGTATGTTGGCTCATTCTTGATCAGTAACAAGAATGATCAGTATCTCACGAAGAAAACTACATCGATGGTACTTGTGTGTGCGGTGCCACTTATATACTATATGTATAATACTGTATAGTTTTGAAAACCAAAATATATAACGAGTACGCTCCTTGTATATACTCTTGATCCAATCTAAAGGATAACTCCTCCTTAGCTTTGCTAGACCATGGTATCAAATTAGACTAACTACGCAACCTAAGCTCTGTTGTCAGATGTGATTACCATTGTATACCTCCAACACCTAAGATACACGTTTAGTGTGTTGTAACAGTGCTTGGTCGATGTAGGACGATTGTCAAAGCTGTAAAGTAAATAAAATAGTTACAGATATATTGTATATCTCACAGCGCACTAAATAGTAATAACCAAATGGACTACAATATCATAGTATACATGTTCATACAATTATATGAAGGTAATGTAACATCCCCTATCTTGAGGCCCAAAGCTAAGCACTATAGATGCTGTAGTCATCTAAGTATTAACTTCCGGCGACAAAATACGGTAACGTTAATGATATCCATAATATCAAAAGCACATGAATATTAAACAAAACCATAAATTTCAAAAACAACTTTCCTAATTACATTTCACAGAATCAGGTTTCATATCCAGTTACATAATCCCAAACGTTTCCCTTGCATTAAATAAATATAATTAATACAAAAATGCCAAGAGCGACATATGAAGATGCCCCCTTGGATGATCAAAGTACTAAATAGACAAAAACTGTCTTAATACATCACATCGGAAATAAAAACATAACAACTCCTTAATACCTAACATCAGCCTCCTGCTCATCTCCGGAAGATTTATTAGTCCACCTACTAAAACTATAAATCCTCAACTCTTCATCTACTCAAATTAATTTTGAGCACTTGAGAGTATAAAGGGAAAAATATAAACTTCAAGTCAGGCATAAGGCCTGGTGTGAATAACACTATTACACCTTGGTTTATTGATATTAAGTGAGATCACGCCGCTTAGCGGAATGGGTTTCCCCTCACTAATATTCCTTTAAAACATATCTTTTTGCAAATTGAAATCCTACAACCATACCGGTTAATCAAACCGATTAAAACAATAATAGCTATATCATACCTACTCAAAATTAGGTAATAAATGGACCATCTATCCGGACAATATAGTTTTATTTGGCTAACTATTAACCATTGGCTGACTCAAGCCTACCAGACAAAATAAATAATCTAACATCTCTTAGACAAACTTTTGGATGGTCTGTCCTTAACTTACTTCTCCAAGGGTCACCTGATCCTAATGGTTTTGCGGGTTCACCATTAACCTATCCTCCTTCTCTGTATATATTCCTTTATATGTGTAACCATAATTTAAGTCTTACTTGTGACTAAGCTCTGCACACTGGAATTTTGGACTAAAGTAGCTAGCGACTATAGCTAATTTATAGGACGCGACCCTATATCAGTCCTATCTGGTATTCTAATATCTGAGTCATTTACATAGGGTTAACTACCCTTTGAATATTCCTTGAAAACCTTTTCAAATTTATTTTACCCTTTAAATCGTACTTAAACAAGGAAAATATACTCTATGCTTTACTCAAGTCACTTTGCCATGTTATATATATACTTTACACAAAACATGGTTGATGAAAACATTCAAAACCTTTATTTAAACCTTTAAACACTCTTTCGAAACCTTTGAAAGTTCCACTTTCAAAACCATTGAAATTACACTTTCGATACAAGTAAGCCACTTTACTTTATAACCTTAGGCCAAAAGCTCAAAACATGCCTTTCGAAACTATTTAAAATAGACCTTTCAAAAACATTGAAAGTATCCTTTCGAAAGCATTATAAAACCTTAGACATCCTCTTTTCAAAACACTTTAACATGTCTTTCAAAAACATTAGTAACCCTCCATTTAACACAAAGGTAAACCTTTCGAAAACATTGAGAAACCACTCCTTCGAAACCTTTATCATATACTCTTCAAAACCATTAAAGTCTTCTACATAAAACAAACCTTTCGAAAGCATTAAAGTCTTCTACATAAAACAAACCTTCTGAAAGCATTGGGTTCAAGTAAAAACATGTGGAACAACCTTTTAAAACCATTCAAAACCATTCCTTCCGAAACCCTTGGGTTTAACTTACAAAATCTAAGATGGGTCTTAAAAGAACTAAGTCGAAAGCAACTCCTTCGAAAGCGATTTCCTAAATAAAAGAAGTGGATGGTGTCGAAACCGATCGCTTCGAAAGCATTCGAGAAGCGGCTCTTATTTTAAAAGCGAAAGAAACCTTTCGAAGGCATACTTCGAAAGGAAGGATGCAGCAATAGGGATTTCGACCCCTTTAAAAGCATTTTCTTAAAACAAAGGTGGTAACCTCTTTCGAAAGCTCTTTTCTTTTAGAACACGTGACCAAGTCGAAAGGTATCTCATTCGATAGCATTCTTTATAAAAGCAAAGCAAGTGGCATTTCCTTTTGAAAGAAAAACAAGGTCTTGACCACTTCGAAAGCTTTGTTTCGACTCCATACCTTTCGCCTATGTCCAATCCACTACGTACCAAGTCTTTGATAACCTATGTATTGGTTTCGACTAAGGTGGAGATAAAAGTATATGGTCGAAAGGTGGCTGGCGAGAGTGGCGAAACAGTAAAAACCTTATAAAACTTATTCTTAACTTTAAAAAGCAATTTCTTTTCAATTAACCTACTTTGTTTATCAATATATGATTGGTTGCCAATACTTTTCCATAATCTTTTCTAAAAATGCTGCCAAATTTCAGAGATTAGTGATCTAACACATTTACAAATTGTCCCTTCTCCTTTTATAAACATATAAAAGATGTAAGTCCCATACCTTAAATAATTTTACATACTTATTAAAACACTTCGGAAAATTCTCAAAAAATTCCCATAAATCACGTTTAACATGTTTTCTAACAGGTTAAATTTTTTGACCCAAAGCTAACATAGAATAGCCATAAATAATTTTAAACCCAATTTAACCATTTTCCTTACTAGAAATTCATAATAAATCCACAATAATTCAAAAACTATGGAACTTGAAATCCATCTCTAAAGTAATATTTCTAACCTTGTATCAAAAACGCAAAACATTTGGATGTCATCTGTTAGGTTTTTCAAGTTATTCCTTATCATAAAATCCATATGAAATAGCATAATCATCAATAAGCGCGCACACACACACACACACACACACACACACACACATATATGTGTTCATTTAAACAATCAAAATGTGGCAAACCATTGCAAAATAAATTCAAGACTTAACTAGAAACCAAAAATCATAAAAATAAGAAATAACTTGTTACTCACCTTTAGCTTGCTTATTAAGGAGTTGAGATTTGATCTTGGGTTAATTTGATTAAGCTTCCTTCTTTAGATTCTAGCTTTTTCTTCTTCTTGGTTTTCTCTTAATGGTGGCTGACCTCTCTTATGTTTTGATTTTAGCTTGTGAACATGTAAAATGAAGTGTTATGAGGGTTTAGGGTATATGAATATAACTTATTCCTACTTTGCCCTTATCTATTTAATTTTAATCCCCTTTTAGTTCATTGTTCATTAGGCCTGGCTATCCTCTATTAACACAAATCTCAATCCCTTAGCCATTTACATTGTTTCATTTAATACTACTAATTAAATGTCCTAAATAATGTTAATTAAAATTAGGGTCGTTTTAGGTAATAAGTTTATACGACTGATAATAAACTCAAAAGATAAGTTGTCTCTATATAAAATAAACGAACATTTTCTAGGATCTATATACAACAAAATAAGCAATAATGACTTTAAATATAAATAAGAGAAATCAATATCTCTTATTTGTCCATCTGTACTGCACCACATACCATCCAAACCTGTTATCTAGTCTACTCATTTAAGGGTACACGAGACAATAACAAGCAAAACATAAAACTTTGAGTCAGATATAATCTAGTGTAAGCAATATGCAATGTCAAAATACTATATAAATTTAGATAGTAAGGAAGAACAGTATGAAGAATCATACCTGAACCATCCTTGCATCTAAAGAGTAAGCACATAACAATAATATGCTAATCTACTTACATTAATTAGTAAGTGTACAAACATCCTGATACACATCAGGTGTCTAGATATCGATCTCCTAGATACCTACGTCATGTTACATCCCCTAGAGTGACAAACAAACATAGCAACCACCAAACAATCCTCATTGTCACTTAATGTGTTATGGATATATGAAAAATCATATGACCGTACCTCTAATAGGGATTAGTGAAAAAATCCCAGTTCTTTATATACCCAAACACCTGCCCATAGCTGACACTAGATCCCTTCAATGATCCAGGGTATACAAATTCCTTCAATGACTCGGGGTAGTCAACTAAGTACCCAATAGCATCCTTATGATACCGTTGCTTATGAGTGCATTAGAAAACACGTCAAGTACCAATGATCCATTCACATGCGTATCCAATCCCTTCTTCCCTCCATCTATTTCCATTCATCATTGTCGAACTCTTCAACGTTCTATCCAAGAGTCCCCTTCAACAAACTCGCCTTAGTGGATCATCATCACGACTCCATCGATCGAGTTGTCATCATCAGAACACATCTAGACATCCACATCGACCGTAGAATCAACACATCAAAGTTTTGAAGCCGTCATGTCAAAGTGTCACCCTTTTGCCTCACCGTTTACCATTATTCTTCATTGTGCAACCATCCTTGAAATTGGACATTAGACGAACGCTCGAATAAACATACACAAACACTGAATACCACATGCATGCCTCCCAATTCCCCATCTCCAATTGCCAAAATATGACATGGTCAATACCGACAATGTATGGTCGGTGTCGATCATGTGCAATTAGCCGAAAATTAGCTAAAATGGCCAAGTATATATGCCCTTCACGTTTCCTTACTTGCATGCAACTATGAAGTCTTTCGAATCTTACCCCGAAGTAGATGGTTGAACATCTCGAAGCTACACATGGTCGGCAACGGCCATGTGCCTCCTTCCCATACGACTAAGTCACAACCCATCCCTTCTACATCACCTAATCCTAGCTCGAAGCATCAGTATAGAAAACCCCAAGTCCTCCCATCCTTGACCCGAAGCTTCCACTGTCGATTTATTTTCACCGACCATAGAATTTCTAAGTCCAAAGACCATGTCGATCATGTTTTCCCCAGAGCCAACACAAAGTCCTTTTACCTAAAACCCAAAACCAAGCTTGCATCAACCTAAAGCTTCCTATCTTCAACCATATTTGATCACCATCGAGATGATTTTCCACCTACTACCGACTTGGTTTTTCTCCATCCAAATCGACTCAAAATCATAGCAAATTGTTTTGTAGGCTCCCTAAGGCTTTAAGAACATCATATCCAAATTTCATCATGTTTCGAGCACTTTGGTATCATTTGCACCGAACATCATATCATAATCCTAACTACATAAAACAACTAAAAAATACATTGAAATAGTTCATACAAAGATCAAGCACAATCTAATAACATCCAAACAACATATACAAATCACCCAAATGCAACTTTTAATCATCAATCCTTCTAGATCTAACATTCTACAATTTGCAATTATGATTGGTAAATTGTGTAAAATATAAAAATCTATTTTTTAAAAACAGTTTAAGGAATTATTGACATCAAATCTAAGTTTGAAATCAATTTTTCTTTGAAAATCACTTTAGAAACCAAAATTATCAATTGCATAGTAAAGTGAGAGAAGCAACAACACTCACATAGTACCAAATTTACCTAAATATCAATGCAAAGCCAAGATGAACAGCAATGGCCTGGATTCTAAAGCAGCCTACATAATAGATATAAGATTCTCCTTGTTAATTACCCCTTAATGATGTGATTTAGGCTGAATAAAGTTTGAAAAAGTGGAGCCTCTTAATGAAAAATGAATTAATGGAAGTCTATACTTATTTTTGGAAGTGGTAAAAGTGATTAAATTTATCCCAGCATCCCCGGTTAGGCACAAATCCCGAAACGGCTTAGTAGGCATAGTTCGGGCTTGGCTAATTACTCACTAATCTGGTCAGTAGCAGTCTAAACTTCAAACAATCATAACTTCTGAATGTTACATTTGACTTGTTAATATGACCATTCTACGGAAAGAGAAACCATCATCCCAATTTAAAATTAGATTCAGACCCAAATTCGGCTCCTATCACTAGTTATAGGTTATAAGATTTTCAGGATCACAATCATCTGATAAGGTTTCTAAGGGTTTAAATTTTACTAATAGACATTTTCCAAAATTGTAGAGCTATACAACCCCAAATGAATATAAAAATAATATTTTACTATTCTCTAATACATAAAAATGTTGATCGCTATATAGTTAATCTTCAATTATATACCTCCTTAGAATAAAAAATATGATATTTAATCTCGAATCAATGCTTATGTTCATAAATACTCACGAGTTGAAATAATTAGAAAACCTAGGTAATGAGTTGATAAAGTAATCAATATAATTTAGGAGGAAATGGTAAATTAGATTGGATATACCCCTAATTATGTATATTTAATTTTCTACAATAAGTTTGGATTAATTTTTATAAATAAAAAGTAAATGGGTACATTCTTTTGAGTTTAAAATTTTTTGATTCTATCAACTTTGAATGCACGTAAACAATTGATTTAATATGCGTAGAAAATTGATTAAAATACTAAATACAATTGTTCAGATAAACTACTTGGAGTTGTGTATAAACAAAATGAAAACAATAGTCAAACACTTGTTAAAAAGGAACTCTATCAGAATACTTGAAATCGTGAAGAGGATGAACAAACAATCAAAATGAATAAGATAATAGACCCGAAAACATTAGATCAGATTTCTAAATTTATAATAAAATGTCCAAAATTTAGAAAATACAAAACAAAAAGGAATCGGTTCAAAATTGACTAGATTCAGATGTTTGAACCCTTATTTAGACATCTGGAATCGAAATAAGATGTTTAAATAAGGAGCCCAAACGTATGAACGCCTGGGGAAAAAATTGTACAAGGAATCAAACGTCTAAATTAAAATTTAGATTTTTGAATTATTGCAGCAAGCCCAAGTTGAATCTAGACCTGGTACATGCCAAATAGATAGATCCATGAAACTTGTTCCCACTTCCTTACCTTTAAGGAGTTCATGTAGCTTAATGGAATCATGCAAGAAGTAGGAAAGTATCACACTCAGTGACGTCCTAGCTTCTCACTCAATGCAGTGAAACACAAATGATTACCATTGAGATTTTTAACTCAATATATAACAAGCGATTGTCGTTGAGAGCATTAACTCGATGTATAGATAGGTGGTCTGTTGTTGAGACCGTACAATAGAGATATTTCTTAGATTATTCAGTTTTTGTATGTACCACCTATGAGTGGAAACCTTCATGATCAAAATTGGAATTAGTCACATTCAGAAGAGTTAAGCTACATTATGAAAGTAATTAATCCCTTATATATAGAGGACATGCACACTACAGAACACCTGTATATAACTGAACTTTAATTACTTATCAATACCATACCGATGGTGATATAATTCACTAACTAGACTTTATCTAACCATCTCTATTTCTCCCTCTTTATCACAATTTCAGGAGGTCGGAGTAGTCAGTGAGGTAAGCAAGGCAAGGTGCATGGAGGAAGAGACCTAGCACTTTATAGATATATTTATTTATATCTATTCCTTTATGTACTTTATATTATATTATATTTACCGGTTAGACTTATGTATTGTCATTTGGATACATTATAGTATGGACCACGTTTATCTTGAGACTATTATATGATTGGGTTATTTTTGGTACTTATATTCTATTTTTGTGACGACCCACCTTTCTGATCCCAGGGAATGACACATAATACATCCTTGGTATTCATGTGTCGTTGCCAAAGCACCCAAAGATAAGTTGTCTTGGGATAAAATAAAGAACAGAACAAGACAGATTAGATAAACCTCACAGCAGAATGGTTACATATAATATAAAATGATATAGTACAAAAGGTTACTCCTTATAAGGAGCTATCAGAGTTATAAAAAAAGTACGACATCTAACAAATTTTCAGCTATACATTCTGATTTTACATTTTTAAGATACAAAATACACCTACATAATCATACAGTGGAAATAAATAACTAGATAACTAAGGAGCTGCCTGCTTGATCAACATTTTCAAAGATTTATTAATTCAAAAGCATCATTAGAAAATTGATTAATTAATTTAGTCCATCATTATTGAATGATTAATTATCCTTAAACACCATTAAGTAAAATGATTGATTAAATTTAAACATCATTAAATAAAATGATTAATTAATTTAAACAATCATTTACCAGGTAATTAGTTAAATTTAAAACACATTATTAACTTAGTAATTAGTTAACCTTAATCCTTATTAATTAAGTAACTAATTAAATTGAATAATCAATATAAAAATGGTTAATTACTTTTGAAAACATCGTTAATCAAAATCTTTCTTAACTTGTAAAACAATTCCAAGCAAGAAGATGAAACCAAACTGTTTCGATAAAAGGTGATTTTTCGAAAGTGCCGATATAGCGACCATACCTATACGGGCAGTTCGACAAATAAAATTATGACATTATCCATAAAAAAAAACATCACATAGCAATGATTTAAGTAAAATACAAGGTAAATAATGATGATACAACATGTAATAAGTATTTACTAACAATTATATTAACATTAACTACCAACATTTCATATAGCTAACCATACGCTTACTAACTTTCAAACGCGACTTTTCAAAGCATGAAACAAACAAACAACCAAACCATCACTTCACATATACAACAAGTATTCATAAGCTATTAAAATGAACATTGACATGGTATAAACTTGGTTTAAGAAAGTGTAGTTTTACTCACCGAAAGCTATCCAAACCTTTGCAAACTTAAAATATGCGACCTAGCACATCCACTCCTAAGTAAAAGATGGAGTCTTGGACCCTCAATACACTATAGGTTCGGCCTTGAAAGAAGAAGGAAGTGAAAATTGTTTTAGTAAGGTGGAGTGACTTTAGTAATCACCAAACTCTCAAAAAGGAATCCAAAAATAGGTCATCTTACAAGCAGTTATTGGACTATTTACTCTTGGATTTTGTAAAAGTGGCCAGGAGAAAAGTTTTAGAAAATTATTTTCTCTATAATTTCAAAAAAAATCACTCAATTACATTTAATTTTGTATATGATATGATCAAAAGAGGAAGGACCATTTTTGGATTTGAAATTCTGGGTCCGAAAATGCTCTGTAAAGAAATGATCTTTGGACATGGCTAAGCTCAAAATTTAGAAATAGTAGTAAATAAAAATTGTAGCCACTGGAATTTTCTACGGTTTGAAGAAAAGAATCGCTCCATTTGATAAAGTTATGAGAAAGATATGGCAGAAGTAAAAGAAGTGAAATTGAAGAAGTGAAAGGAGTATTTATAAGCAAGTGAAAGTGTAAATTACCTAAACACCCCTTGTCCTTTACCCTCCACTACTCTATTGCCACCTCATCAAGCCCCCTAAACATCATGTCCTTCAGCCACCTTCTTGTCCCCTCCCTTCTTTTCATGATAAAACATATTTAAACATGTTTTGTACTTAGCTGCCAAAATGTCAAATCGTGTCTCTTAAGGCATCTTTTAGTATATACATGTATATACTTAAGTATACATACTATGTATATACCAATATGTCATAACTAACTTAAATTCTTGACCATTTAAATGTTGGTTTATATATAAACAAATCACGCAACATTTCAAACAACTTTTATACGATGAAACACCGAAAATTCGGAAAACGGTTTCCGGTTACATTTTCAGTTTTTCATCGAACTAAATATTTTTGTAAATTAAATTTGAAAGCTATTTTATCTTCAATATTTATTATTTAAAAGTATTTTTATTTTAATTATAAATCCTACAATTTTAATATTTAAAATTGATTAAACATTCAAAAATTAATGTGGTGAAATTCCGGGTCATTACACTCTCCCCCACTTAAAAGAATTTCGTCCTCGAAATTTACGACAATCCAATCCTAGAAAAAAACTACCCCAGAAATACTAACACATTAATCAGATGTAACTTATCCAGCAAAACTAGTATGATATAAATCTATATGCAACCAAATTCAGAGAATACCCTAAAATAAAATATTGCACATCCAATCATATCAAAAGGTAAATTTAGAACTAAATGCCTAGGCTCTTATATTTAAAAATTTATTTTCAAATTTCTTCAAAAAGATATGTATTAAAACCAAAAAAATAACTAGAGGGTCCTTTTAGAAAAATAGGTGAAATTCTAGAATCAAAACAACATGGAGCATTCTGTGGTATTCCAGTTCCTCCAAGTACAATAACTAGAGTGAACAATTATTATCTCTTTCCAAAAAACGAATTTCCCAAATCACATTTTCAAAAGCACCGGGATTTAAGTTCTAATAAACAATAATTCAAAAACCTTAGTTTCATAATTTTTTTGACATTATAAACTATGGTATATAAGACCACATAATCAATCAATTAAATTCAATTAAGTCAAATCAATCAAATTCCATAAAGGAATATACTAACACTATCAATCATTTAAATTTCACAAGGAAATAAATCTAACACTCAACATTATTTAAAATGTTAAAATATTAACAACAGACTCCTAACTTAGGTTCAAAGCTTTCTTGATTTCTCAAAATATAGATAGTTATCTAAACGTACCATTCTTTGCTCATTAGCCTTTGGTTATTGCTTAGAAGATTATCCAAACTTATTCGGAAATTTGAAAGTTATAATCTAAAATTATTGGTTTCTTGACTACACCAAACTTTCTAAATCACATAAATTTGCATTTAATATTTTATTCAATACCAAATTTGTTGATGAATTATTTCATAAAATTTCGTCTAAGTTTAAAAATACTTTATAAAATACCAAATAATAACTTATTCCACTTTATTTACTTGTATAATACCCTTCTAAATCCTAAGAGTATATACAAAACACAAAATTTATTTTGCTTTTCATGATTTAGTTGAAGATCAAATCAAAATTTGGGCCTTTTAAAATAAAGCCAACCTCTCGACCTCTTTAACATATAGTGTTAAGATGGACAATGTTTATGGGTTGACTCTAAATTACAAATAGTTTACACTACTTACATGTTTTAAACAAAAGCTATGATTTAAATTAAACAATGTCTATTAAAAACTTCTTACCTTTTCACATTAAGTTGTTATAACGAATCGTGCGTATGGATTGACCCAATAACACAAATTAGTTTACACTGCTTCGATGCTTATATAATATCTATGGTTTTGATAAAACATTGTTACCAAAACCTTCATATCCAATCTAACTCATTTAAATCAGTGTTAAATTACCTCATATATTATTTAAGGGTAAAATTAATTTATCAAAACAATCTTTTTCAACAATATTTTTTATTTTGGAAATCAATTCCCTTTTAGGGAACTTAAAAATTGAATTACCAGTTTTCAGTTTCAAAACTCGTCTCTGAAAGTATACTCCTTAATTTTCCTTATAAAATAACTTCAAACATTTTGTTTATTAAAAGTCACTTTGGGTTTGTTCGGATTTGAGTTCATTTCGATCGCAAAATGATAAAGAGAATAATTTACTACGTAGTCCATAACGTTCGCCTAAGCAGCATCTGATCATCACTTAGAAGATTATTCAGATTACCACAATACTAACGGAATTTTTTTTCCTCTGAATTATTCAAAGAAAAAAATTTCTACTTAAAATTTCTTTTTCAAAATATTTATACTTTAGAAATGTTTCTAAATAATACCGCTATTACTTTCTCAAAATCTTTTGAAATTGTTTGTACCAAAATTGGGCACAACGCTCTTCAAATGTGTTTGAAAAGATAAATGAATAAAGTAAATGTAAAACGAGGCAGATCTAACAAATATACCAATCAACAGATAAGAAAACGTACAGAAACACACAATTTTAGAGTGGTTCAGCGTATGGCCTACATCCACTATGAAAAGATTGATGTTTGTTGATTATAACTCGCCGGTTACTAGTGGATTACAACAATGCAATCAAAGTATAATCGGAATTTCGGTAGAGTATCGACAAAAGGAAGCCAAAAGTCCATTTTCTATAGGTCGAAGGTGACTATTTATAGGCGTAGGCAGCAAATATCTCACCAGATCTCGGAGGATTTCTTCTCTCACGTGGGTGGGCCCACAGGATCGAGTTTAAGTGTTTCGACTCGATATCAGAGCAATACAAATGGAATTCTTATTGATGAATTGATCCTTTTTGGCTGAAATTGATCAGGTACATTCTTGAGGTTGTAGGCAAGCTTCTATAAAATTTGGTGCCATTTGGACTTGTAGATTTTGAGTTATGAACGATGCAAGTTTAGGTTTTCCATTTATAGCCGAGCTCGTATTGCTCCCATTCGTGTCGACCCTGTTCGTATCGCTTTTAGGCATGTGATGCCTGATGATGTGGTGCTATCCTCGAGGCAATGATAAGACACTAGGCTAACTTCTCCAACTTCAGATAATTTCTCTCTACTCCGGTCAGTCGTTTGTTGATGTAATAGACTCGCAGTTGTATCTGATCCTCCCCCAGATCAAAGTAGCATTGATTGCGTTTTCTGACACCACCAAGCAGATGTACAATCTCTCATGATCTATAGGTTTCAAAAAAGTAGGTGGTGTGGATAGGTGTTGAACCAGTGCTCGGAATGCGCCTTCACATTCTTGGGTCCATTCAAAGTTTCGCTTTCCTTTCCTGATAAGATCAAAGAAGGGAATGCATTTGTCGGTGGATTTTGAGATGAACCTTCTCAGTGCTGCTACCTTCCCGTTGACACTCTGAACTTGCTTTATGGATCTCGAGATTTCAAATCGTCTAAATCTTCTCAGGATTGGCTTCAATTTCCCGAGCATTAGCGATGAATTCGAGGAATTTTCCAGATACGACCCCAAAGTGACACTTCAATGGGTTGAGCTTCATTCTGTACTCTCGAAGGATGTTGAACATCGTTTCTAAGTCATTGATATGATTGGTGGAGAATCATGACTTTACAAGCATGTCGTCCACATATAACTCCATAGTTTTTCCAATCTGGTTAGCAAACATTCGATTCACTAGCCGTTGGTATGTTGCTCCAGCGTTTTTGAGTCCAAACGGCATGACTTTGTAGCAGTAAAGTCTCAGATCGATGATGAAGTTAGTGTGCTCCTGATAGTGTAGGTGCATAGGAATCAGATTGTAGTCAGAATATGCATTGATGAAAGATAAGAGCTCATGCCCGGCTGTTGAGTCTACAAGTTGATCAATTCGGGGAAGTGGATAACTGTCTTTGGGGTAAGATTTATTCAAGTCTGACTAGTCAATGCATGTTCTCCATTTCCCGTTAGATTTCCTGACAAGTACAAGGTTGGACACCAATTCTAGATATAGCGCATCTCGGATAAACCTATTCGACTTGAGTTTATCTATCTCTTCCTTTAGGACGGCAGATCTCTTTGGATCCATACCAAGCCTTTTTTGCTTGATCAAGACTTACTGCTGGGCCAATATTCAATGTGTGGCTTGCGATGTTCGGTAAGATCCCACACATGTTAGAGTGCATCTAAGCGAACACGTCGAGGTTTTCCTGAAGAAATTCAACTGATTCCTCATTCATCTATTGACTTAGCTGAGATCCAATCTTTATCATTCTAGATTCGCCATCATTATCGATCTGAACATCGATTGTCGGCTCTGTTGGAGAAGCCTGACTGTCTTTGACTTCATCCTCGCTTTCATTATATCTTGGGTCAAGATCACTTGGGAATAGGTTGTGGTGCCCGGGCCTATGCCCAGGCATTAACTGTCAGTTCACTAGTACAAAAAGTGCATACTGCTTTGCCTCATTTGAATCGGCTGAAATAAAAACTGATGCAAATAGAACTATTTGCATCAGTTCTATCTTAATAACCGATGCAATTGGTATGCGGAAAGCAATAGGTAATAAAAACTCAAATTTGCATCAGTTGTCACCAACAACCGAAGAAAATACATCGATGCAAATAGTTTTAGTCGCATCGGTTTTAAAGTCAACCGATGCAACTACATTAATTTGTGAAATCAACGGCCGCATCTTTTGTTTCTCTCTATTTACCCTCAGCTCTCCGCTTTCTCATCCATCAAACCCAAGATGTTAACGTCCCCAGATTTGTTCCTTTTTCCATTTGATGGATTTATTTCTTTCTTTTCTTTCTCTCTGGCTTGCTATTTCTCACTCTTCGTTGTTCCGAACCAAATCTAACGCGTTGTACATCTAGTGTGCTAATTCGTTTCTTTTTATTCGATACTGATTTCTTCATCTTATAGTTGTGTTTTGATCCCTTACTACTTTATGGATATGAACGCTCCATTTTAATTTGATTACCAAGTGTTATTACAATGGTACTAAGAAAAAAAAGAAAGAGAGTAAATTTCCTGTATAAAAAAGTTGAATATTAGCATAGAATATATGGATTAATGTATGAAACTACGAATATGGATTGTACCAAGAACTCAACATGCAAAAGCACCACAATTTGCAGTTGATATCCCAAGCATAGTTTATACTCTGGAACTAGGCTGATGAAGATAGCCTCACTGTAGTGTAGAAGTATGAATATTATTTTAATGATTGTGGGGGAATGTATGCTTATTATATAGGAGGAATTGAAGTGTATTTACCAGGTGACATAGAGACACAGTATGCTAACCAATGTTTTCATGACCATATCCCACCCGATCTGAGACCTTTAAATATTGATGTATAAACTTTTACAAGTCTAAATCATAACTATGTTAATGTAAGAACTAGTTATATAGTTTGCTCAAATATTTCACTCGATCAATTTATAACTAGCATGCATCTAAATGTCATATTTTTCTTTGTTCATGTTACTTTCCAATTTTTCTTTCTTTGTAGTTACTTGTAATATGAATAAGTCAAAAGCAATAAACCATATATATTTCACTTTCCTTTTGTTTCTTCTTCTGTTTTATCATTTAATATGCCATCCTTCTTGGTCAATGAGTGTGCTGAAGTGAATGCTAGCCACATTAAATTATTATTCTACAATTTGTTGTTAATTAAAAGAGATATTTTTAATGAAGCTGATTCTTGACAGTAATCCATATATTTCTACACGTTATAAATAAAACCCCACATTTGAGACAAAATAACAAAAATGATGTCATTGAATTGTACTATCGTACTGAACTATATTAACAACGCTTAATTAATGTTATATTTTTCTTCTTTGATTTAATTATGCAGTACGGTCAAGATTAAACTTCACTATAGTTTGTCTAATTTGCAACAAATTTAGAGAAAGATACGAAAATTTCAACTACTACCAATTTGTGTTGTATTTTGTTCATCTTGACAAACTGTAACATTTTAGAAGTATAGCCATATCTAGTATTTATCTTCACTTATCAACAATTGTGATAATGTTATCATGATGACTCTGAAACAACATATAGATGTAAATATATTTACTACTTTTACGAGAGACTATAAGTGAAGATAAAAGGAACTAGAGTGGACTGAATATTCTTCTAGTTTTTTTTACCAAGCTTTGTTTACGTAGCTATAGAATAGGTGGGAGAGTTAGTAAACGATAGCTTGGCCTAAAAAACCATTAGCAAATTAGTAAAACCTTCTGTTTTTGGATTCTGGTATCTTGGGTTCATAAATGTTACACACAAAGACAGAGGGAGGGAGCGGTATGTGTATGTAGCTGCATTTCTTTACTAATAACACGGTGTTTATTCTATGATTTGCAGGCAATGCCGAGTTTCACTTTCGCAAACCAAGAAGAACTAGACATGCTCGAAACAACATTAATCGCTCTTCAAGATATCGCATTAGAGAAAATATTTGACGATGACGGTCGTAGAATTCTTTTGCTCCGAATTCCTTATTATCGTACAGCAGGTACCTGAATTCACTTATTGTATATATATGAAAATTATTAACTAGACTAGACTTATCATTCGATTCTTTATTTAAAACTATATACATAATACAGGGTTTTGGTTGTCTTAATGGTGGTATATATGTTTCGAGAATGGGAAGATCGGTGTCGTACGAGAGGGCAGTTGCCTAGAAGGTGATGAATGACGAAGAAGAGGCTCACTGTATTTGCTTCATGTTTGTTAACTGGTCTTTTTGTTTAAGCCTGCTTTGAAGTGATAACTGAGTAAGATCGTGCATTTACTTATCCAACTTATATCATTCTATGTATTTAGGATTCATACATCGCTAAATTATTACATTCAGTTGTACATTGTCATGATTCTATTTCTTTAAACTAAATGATGTTTCACTAGATTATTATTTTGCTGAACTTCTTTTTAAACTCAATCACCTTTTATGGTACAAAATGCATATAAAGGTTTTCAATTTTCACTGTATTGACAATTTTGATAAATACTCGTGTTCTATAAATATTCAGCAGCTGCTTAATTATTCTTGCAGCTATAAACTATAATGCTTTGCAAATGTGAAGTGCTTTTCCAATTTTTCGCAAATAAACAATTTTCGAGCAACTGCTTGTGGTTCCATTAAGCAGTGTAACACACCCACACTGCACTCCTTTTCAAATTCTTGTAATTGCAAAGCTTCAGAAGCAGCATGCAAAGTATCACTAAATTGCAAATAAATGATATCATTTGTTTACAAGCCTTCCTCCTCTCACTCTTCAATTCCTTTGTAGCTTTGCTTTGATTCACCAGTTTTATTTTCTCATTTATTCCATTGTTATTGCTTATTTGACTATGTGTTTTTGAAAAATCATTGTTGTTTTGATTTTTTTCAGCACTTGTTTCCTTTTTCTATTCACAATCTTCACCATTGTCTTCAGCTAGAGATTGCAAAACATGAAACTTATTGACAATCATAATATCACCGTGTCCAGCTCACCTTCCTCCAAACCTTCTTTATTGCTATCAATGCAATTACCTTGCACTCTTGCCTCCACATTTTTCCCTGCTCCACTTTCCACATTAAATTAGTTTCATTAGCATCCACTTTGTGACCAACAGAAACCTTTTCTTTCTGAATATACTTTTTTGTGACATTTCCTAGCCTCTTCCAAACATATTTGGTTTTGCTATTTTTTTAACATAAGTTTATGCAACAAACTTGCTCTTTTTATTAGCTTCCTCTTTACTTTTCATGTTAACTTCCTTCTTTGCACTAACAACTTCAACCAAATTATTCAAACAATTTTCAGTTTTGTGACCAAATACTTTGCGAATAGTACATGTTTCTAGTTTCCATTAATAATTATTTGGTAAAAGAACATATTTTTCGAGCATTTTGCATACTAACTGAAAACACTATTATTACTTATGATGAAATAAGTAAATCTATATGCAGTTCTGCTTACGTCCCATGTATATTACATTTCATATTTTAGTTGAAACACTAGAAAATAACGAATAATACATGCCTTCATAAAAGCTTCTTCAATTTAATTACTATATCAAGCCTCTTGAACATTGTCGTTTGAGTTGGAGGCACTTTCATCTTTGAACTGTACTTCAGGCTTTGAATCATTGATGTTCTTGTTACTGCTTTCTGCATTCGATACATCTCCATTAGTAGCCTTAGTTGTTTGGTTATCAGAATTCGTTGCCTCATTATTCTCAGTTGTTTGCTTCTCTGTATTTTCGTGCTCAGAATCTATAACTTGCTTGTCTGAATCATTTAGATCACTGTTCATAACTTGCTTATCTGAACCACTTTTCTCATTATCAGTTTCTTGCTTATTTGAGTCATTTTGCTTGTTATCAGTTTCTTGGTTATTTGAATCATTTTGCTCATTGGTAGCTTCAACTGTTTGCTTATCTGAATCATTTTGCTCATTCGTAGTTCAACTGTTTCCTTTTCTGAATCATTTTGCTCGCTAGTAGTTTCAACTGTTTGCTTATCTAAATCATTTTGCTCGCTAGTAGTTTCAATTGTTTGCTTATCTGAATCATTTTACTCATTTGTAGTTTCAACTGTTCCATTTTCTGTGTTTTATTTCTTTTTTCAATTCGTAGCCTACTGGGTTACATAATTCCTAAACCCTTTCTTCATGTATCAGCTTGATAATGGGGTTTATAAGTTGGTAGTAATTAGATCATCATGAATCAAGCAGGGTTAAACAGTTTCAACATTCAAATACACTAGAGCCTTTAAAGAATTACTATTGTTGGTACTTATATGAACTTCAGTCATATCTTTTGTCGTATCTTCAATCATATCTTTTGTTGAATGTATTTGTCATCACACAGTTGAACTATGTGTGTGTGTGTGTGTGTGTGTGTGTGTGTGTGTGTGTGTGTGTGTGTGTGTGTGTGTGTGTGTGTTAACTATTTCTTTTTGAATAAATCTTAATCATGCAATGTATATACCACAGAGAATGAGAGAAGTGAAGTGGTTGAAGTAAGGGGGAATGGGTGCAGTCTGTCTGCACGGAGATGCACAGATATGTGGACAGGGAAGTTATGAAGCAGTGACTGCCTGGTTGTTGTATAGGGCAGCGAGAAAGTGATGTTGTGTGCAGTTATGACATTGTAGGTTGATCGAAGTAGCAGCAGTTGCAAATGGAGAGTATGTGGCAAAGGCAAGTGTTGGAAGATAGAGGCAGTTGTTAGATGAGGAGTATTTGGTTTTCGCACAGTGCACAAGGATAGTGGGTCAGTTGAGGCAGTGGAGGTTGAGAAGAATTACGAAAGTGGCACATCAGGGGAAATCTAATGGTGATTTATAGAGCAGCAGCAGAGTTAAAGAAAATAGAAGAAGATGTAAAATATACTGAATTGAAAGATATGTATGTTACATAATACATCTCTGTAGCTTTGCATTTATAAAAGAAAAATAAAGCAATGGACTGCGGGTTGGCCCAATATAAAGAACAGCCCGCTATTACATAGTATATACAAACTATCTCCTGTAATATGATAATCTTATATCGTTCAGTTGCCTCCCTCAAACCCAAACTAGGGTTAGGGTTTGCAAACGATATCCATGTCTTCAGCTAAAAACAAAACTGGGTAGCCATGAGATGAAAAAGAAAATAGAGGAAAGCTTGGCTATTTTCAGTACAGTATGCTCAGATAGACACAGATCTGAGAGAGATTTGAACTTCGAGCTTGAACACGAAATTACGGAAGCTCTGGCTAAGATAAGAGGCGATTGGGGCCAAATCTTTCCAGAATCATCAACTGCTTTGATTTCTGATCGAGGTGCCTTGGGTATGAAACAATTGAGGTCTGATCTTTTCTGAACTATCTGATGCTTTGATTTCTGACTGAGGTGCCTCGGGTATGTAAATCTGAGACTTAGATCTCAGATTGACGTTATCTTCATCAACTTTAATCTCGGTCCTGAAACGAGTAAAGTTGGGTCTCGACAGGGGCTTGGTAAAGATGTCAGCTTTTTGGTAAGTAGAAGGTATGTATCCAACTTTAAGTTCGCCTTTAATCACTTGCTCTCGTACGAAGTATAAATCTAACTCCATATGCTTCGTTCGAGAGTGCATAACTGGATTGACAGAAAGTGCAATTGCACTTTGGTTATCACACCATATTGTTGCTGTGGCATTATTTGAGACACGTAGTTCACTTAAAAGAGATTTTATCCACATAATTTCTGCAGTAGTACTAGCTAAACTACGATACTCTGCTTCTGTACTGGATCGAGACACAGTAGCTTGTTTTTTGGCACACCAAGATATAGGATTATTGCCTAGGAATATGCAGTAACCTGTAGTGGATCTTCTATCATCAATGTATGTTGCCCAGTCTGAATCAGCATAGCCATTAATATGTAGGGTTGAACATGACTGTAGTATAAGCCCTTGATTGATAGATCCTTTTAGATATCTTAGAATACGTTTCACTGCCTTCCAGTGATTGTCTAGTGGCTTTTGCATGAACTGGCTCACTTTATTGACACTGTAAGAAATGTCAGGCCTGGTAATAGTGACATACTGAAGGGCTCCCACTATACTTCTATATTGTTTGTCATTTGAAATTGGTTCTCCTTTGGTCTTTGATAACTGTAAATTGCTAGTCATTGGAGTAGGAAGTGGATTTGCTTTGTCCATCTTGGCTCTCACAAGAATTTCATTAATGTATTTTTTCTGACTTAGCAAAATTTCTGAACTTGATGTTTTTCTGACTTCAATTCCAAGAAAATAATTTAGCTCTCCTAAATCTTTAATGGAGAACTCCTTCTTTAGGCATTGTGTTATGTAGTTGATTTCTGTCTTGCTGTCACCTGTAATAATAAAATCATCGACATAAATTAGCACATAGGTTGCAGCATGATTAGAGAATTTAGTAAATAGAGAGTTGTCAGATTTTGTTTGACTGTATCCATGACTGGATAGAATGGTTTTAAGTTTGTCAAACCAAACTCTTGGTGCTTGCTTGAGCCCATAGAGTGCTTTATTAAGTTTGCACACCAGTTTCTCACTGTCTTTTTGTATGAAGCCAACTGGTTGTTCCATATATACTTCTTCCTGCAAGTCACCATTGAGAAAAGCATTATTAACATCCAATTGTTGAATGACCCAGTTCTTATGCAAGGCAATTGTTAGTATTATCCTAATTGATGTGGGTTTCACAACTGGAGAGAAGGTTTCATTGAAATCAAATCCATTTTGTTGTGAATACCCCTTTGCCACCAATCTTGCTTTATGCCTAAGAACTGAGCCATCAGGATTCTTTTTCAATTTATATGTCCATTTACATCCTATGATGTTTTTATTTTTTGGTAAATGAACAAGGTCCCAAGTTTTGTTTTTGATAAGAGCACTATATTCTTCTATCATAGCACTCTTCCAATTTTCATCAGTAATTGCTTGTTGATAAGTGGTTGGCTCACTTGAGTCAAGTGCAGTGCTGTATATTTTTGGTTTAAAAATACCACTCTTTGCCCTAGTTATCATATGATGACCAGTGTTTGCAGGAACAGTGGGTTGATTTCTATCTTCACTGGTGATCTCTTGTGAAGTATTGATTGACTGTTGGTTTGTCAATACTGGACATGAGTCATTTGAATAGTTGTGGTCAGAGCTTGCATTATCAGCCCTTGATGATCCTCCTGCTGGCTCATGACCTGGTTCACTGATGGACATAGTGTGTTGTGGGCCTGAGTTCTTCTCAGTATCATCATCTTCATTTTGGATTGGTATGACTACCTCAGGTGAAAGTGGTATAGAAGGTATGGAATACTTTGCATTATATATCTTCTGAGATGTTTTAATGCCTGCATTGCTAAAAGGAAATTCATTCTCATTAAATATAACATGTCTGGATATGTATACTCTGCCATTGTTGTCAAGACATTTGTAACCCTTTTGATTTATAGGATAACCTATAAATGTACATGGTTTTGATCCGTAATCAAGTTTATGAGAGTTATATGGTCTTAAATAGGGAAAACACTGACATCCAAACATTTTTAAGTTTTTGTAATCTGGTTTAACTTCAGTTAGCACCTCCAAAGGACTCTTATATTTAAGAATCTTTGTAGGCAGTCTATTGATCAAGTAGACTGCTGTAGAGAAAGCATCTGGCCAAAACTTAAGTGGCATAGATGCTTGTGCTAGTAAAGTTAAACCTGTTTCAACAATATGTCGATGTTTTCTTTCTATAAGACCATTTTGCTCTGAAGTATAGGGACATGTGACTCTATGTGTGATTCCCTTACTTTCAAAGAATTTCTTTAGAGGCATAAACTCCTTATCTCCATCTGTCTGAAATATTTTTACCTGATTACCTGTCTGTCTTTCAACATTTGCAATAAATTGCATCACTGCATTGTTAGTTTCTGATTTTGATTTCAGAAAGTAAATCCATGCAAATCTAGAATAGGCATCAATAAAAGAAATGTAGTACTTATATCCATAATCAGTACAAATTGGAGCAGGTCCCCATAGGTCAGCTGCAATTAATTCAAGAGTATTATTGTACACAGTCTCAGAGTTTGGAAATGCAAGTTTGTGACTTTTGCCTGACTGACAGTATGTGCATATATGAGAAGTAGGGATTTTATCAACAAGAATATCATCACACTTATTCAGAACATGTTTTACAATGTCTACACTAGGGTGTCCTAGTTTACAGTGCCACATATTGAACTTTGCAGTGTCACTTATTACAGTAGCATTACACCATTTACTCTCATGCTTAGGTTTTCTTGAGCTTGCAACTTCAAATTTGTATAACCCCTTATGTTCTTTACCCTGCAAAAGAACCTTATCAGTCAGATTATCTTTTACTAGACAATGTGTTGAGTGAAATTCAAAGTATACATTATTGTCTCTAGCAAATTGAGACACACTCATTAAATTTTTTTTAATTAATGGTACCCTCAGTAAGTTTCTGAGGTATAGTTGTCTAGTACCATTAAGACTTGCATTTCCAATGTGAGATATGTGTATAGTTTTACCATTACCCATATACAGTAATTGATTACCTTTGTACTCTCTGTTGCCAAGATTCAATTGACTCAAGTTGTTAGTCACATGATTAGTTGCACCAGAGTCAGGATACCAACTGTCATCATGAATATCTTCTATTCTTGCAGTGCTGGTGTCTGTACTTTCTGGTTTTGATTCTTGATGCATGTTCACCATATTTGCACTTGGATTTTGTGATCTTGAATTGTTGTTATTCTGCTGTGCTGGTGTGAAATTTGCATCAAACCTAAAATAGCACTTGCTTGCAGTATGACCAAATCTTTCACATATTTGACATCTAGGCTTGTTATTACTGTTGTTCCATCTGCCACCCCTTCCTCTGCCTCTGTTTGGTTGACTGCCTCTGTAGTTATTTGACTGTGATTGGTTTTTGTTGTTTTGGCCTTTTTCTTGATTTCTGTTCTTGCTAACTGAGACTTGATTAATATTGTATTCCAAGTTTATTGATTTCTTTTGCTCTAGTCTCCCTTCATGGGCAAGGAGCATTGACTGAACACTGGTAAGAGATGGCAATTTTTCGTTAGAAGATATTATGGCCACAACTGCTTCATATTCCTCATCCAGACCACTTAGGATATACAGTATCTGTTCAGTGTCTGTTACTTTGTGTCCAGCACAGGCTAATTGATCACACAGAATCTTTGCCTTTGATAGATAATCTCTCATGCTTGTACTGTCCTTTCTTAGATTTTGCAACTGTCTTTTGTATTGCATTATTCTTGCTGCAGATTGAGAACTGAATACTTGCTCAATTGTATGCCAGATTTCGTGTGCAGTTTTGCACCCAACCAACTGTGGCATAAGACTTGCATCAACAGAAGATAATAGCCAAGAACTAATTAGACTATCTTGTCTTTCATGTGTAGTGTAGTCTCTATTGTTAACTAGTTTCCCTTCATTATCTGCAGTGAATCTTGGTGGGATAATTATGGTGCCATAGACATACTCTTGCAGACCATAGCCTCTTATAGCTGTCTCAATCTGAAATTTCCATAACAGATAGTTGGATTCAGTCAGTTGGATGGTGATGATCTGACTTTGTGGCTTGATAATAGCTTTGATGAGATCTTGAGTGTCATTTGACTGATCTTGACCAGTTCTTGAAACAGAACTGAATGGTGTTGTTGTATTGCTATTCTCATCACCCATTTTGGTGAATCAAGAAAAGTAAAGAAACAAGAATGCAACCAGATTCAGGCAAATGATGAATTATACTCTGATGCCTCTCCTTCGGTAAGGCACTGTTGGTAAGGAAAACAAGAAACTGAAACTTTTTTTTTGGACTTCAGATGTATTGTGTGCAGCCGGAGGGGTGATCGATGATGAGATCTCTCTGAGAGAACTCCTTCCAGGCACGGCACACGATTCAGATGATGAAGAAAGCTTCTCAAATGATGATATGATATCTGATGAGAGCAACTGCTGTTAAGCAGTTTTAAAAGCTCTGATACCAAGTTAAAGAAAATAGAAGAAGATGTAAAATATAATGAATTGAAAGATATGTATGTTACATAATACATCTCTGTAGCTTTGCATTTATAAAAGAAAAATAAAGCAATGGGCTGCGGGTTGGCCCAATATAAAGAACAGCCCGCTATTACATAGTATATACAAACTATCTCCTGTAATATGATAATCTTATATCGTTCAGTGGAGGTTGAGAAGAATTACGAAAGTGGCACATCAGGGGAAATCTAATGGTGATTTATAGAGCAGCAGCAGTAAGGATTGTAGTTTGTATATGCTGCCGTTGTTGAGAAGAAATTGTAGTGAAGTGGCACGGTTGTTGCAGTTTGTTTTGAAGTAAGGTGAATTATTGGTAAGAGAAGATGGTGGTTATGGTTATGGACAGAGGAGATGTAAGTGCGGGCAGTTTCTTGTTTTTGTAACAGAGGAGCAGTGAAGTGAAGTGGTTAGTGAGTGAATGCTTGTGTAAAGTTTTGGGCAGAGGATGTTGAAGTGGTGGATGACAGTGGAGTTTTGGCAAATATGGTGCTGTGATGGAATAGTAGAAGTGATGGTAGTAGTATGGTTATGTTGTTAAATATTTTTTTATCTTAAACTATATTTTGGTTGTAGTATGGTTATGCTGTTAAATACATGTTTTAGACAATTCAACTTCTGTTATTGATCAGTTTGGTTATTTGTATATGTTTTATCATGAAATCTATTGAACGATTGTAATATGACATGCAATAATTGTTTGTTATAATCAATAATATATATACATTGTCTATAATAATGATTTTTGAGAATGGCTTCTTTGCATCAGGTATAAATAGCTGATGCAATAGAGGGATTAGTTTGCACCGGTTGTTATTAAAAATCGATGTAACAAAGAAGCCTTTTAAATCCAAAGACTTTTATGTTGCATCGGTTTCCAACAACAACCTATGCAACAAGTTCCTTTGTTGAATCGGTTTTCATTACAACCGATGCAACATGAGGGCTGTGTTCAAGCAACCAACCGTATTTTTTCATCAGTTGTTAGTAACAACTGATACAAAAAGGACCGTTTTGCATCGGTTTTAGAACTGATGCCAAACTGTTAAGCCTGTTGCATCGGTTGCATATGCATCGGATGTTGAACTGATGCAAAAGTAGGGTAAACAACCAATGCAAATAGCCTGTTTTGTATTAGTGATTATCTGCAAAGCGGACATAGAGAGATTCCTCTGCGCCATTTCCCTTCTCTTTTCACGGCACCTCCTGTAGCTCAGCAACGTAACAAGGTCATCCAGCAGCCTGGTCTCCTTGAACAACTCTGACCCCGCTGTCGGTAGGGAATTTTAACGTCAAACACCAAGGGGTGATAGCAGCCTTGAATTCAGCTGGGCTGATCGGCCCAAGAAAGCATTATATGGTTAACTGATATCCAAAACGATAAAATGAAATATCCGGACTCTCCGGCATTCTCCAACCCCCAACTCCATTGGTAGCTCCACCATCCCAGTAGGTATAGTCACACTTCCATTAAAGCCATGAATTCGAGACTGACAAGGTTTCAAATCTTTCGCTTCCATCTTTATTTGATCATAGGCTCGCTTAAAGAGTATATTCACTGAACTTCCACTGTCCACTAAGATCCTCTTCATCCAAGAAGGACCTATCTGAGCTGAAATAACTAGTGGATCAATGGTAGGACTTCGATTTTGTCGGCATCCCTGTCATGGAAAACAATGTCATCTGTCATCGTCTTCTGTTGTTTGGCCGGAGCTCCGTCTTCCAAATCACTGCAACATTCAAAGGTCGCATGCCTAATAGAGCTAACATACGACTCCATTTTCATCCAGTAGACGAGGACCACCACTAACAGTGTTAATCACTAACCTCTCGCAAGTGCGCACGGGTTCCTCCTGTCCAACCTGATTCGGTATTTGATTCTGATTCGATGGGACCGCAACTCCAGCCTGCTGTGCCCAAACGAACTGCTCCAACTTTCTTTCTCGGATCAACTTCACGATAATATCCTATAGATGACGACACTCGTTCGTGTTGTGGCTATAACTATCGTGAATTTGCAAAACTTCCCTGTTTGAATCTGTCTCTCCGACGACTGCTTTGGAGCAGGTTTCTTATATCGGAAAATATAACAAGTTAGTAAGTATACATTCTCCAGGAATGTATTTAAAGGAGTATAGGTGTCAAACATTGGAGCTCTACGTCGCGATCCGTGATTCTAATCCTGCATCTTACCTTGATTTCAATCGCCTTTCTGTTGATTCTGCTTATTCTGCATATTTAATTGCACCTTTCCGAAACTCTCCCAGGTTTGTTTCACAGCGACATTGCTTTGGATTCCTTCCACACTGGGCCCAGCATCATCCTTTTTCCTAGACCTTTTCGTATCCTCTCTCCTCAAGAACTGAGCTGCCTTGGAATAGAAACAACCCAATGACGTAGGGGTTCCCCAGCCAACCAGTTGCCAAATTTGAAATCAGGATCGATTCCCTTAGTCAGTGCCATCAACATGGAATTATCATTAGGGTTACTAATCTCTATGCAAGCGGAATGGAACTTCTCCATGTAACGTCTTTGTGTCTCTCCGGGAGCTTGAGCGACACTAGACAAGGTATTAACATCTTTGGGCCTTGTAACATGCATGAGAAATTGCTCGACATACTTCGTAGCTAACTGGTCGAAACATGAAATAGATCGGGGTGGCAAGCGAGTAAACCACATAGTCGCGATGCCCTTTAGGGAAATTGGGAAACTTCGACATTTGATCACATCATTAGCCCATGCAGCATTCATCAATCATTCATACTTTAAAATGGTGCTGGTTAGGGTCAGAGCTCCCTTCATAAATAGGCAGAGTTGACATTCTAAATCACCGAGGCGGTTCAGCGTAGAGGATGTCATCGGTGAAAGAGGCATGACTCTGGAAGGTTCCCTGATTGTCATTGGTGAGGCCCTGACTCTCACGGGTCATCCGACGGATCATTATTGAGATATCTGACATTTTTACATTTTAGGCATGCTGGGCCAAGGTGTAGTCGGTTTCCAATTTACGAGGACGGTCCGAGCATGGTCGACGGTCCATACCTTGCCTCCTTGGCTCCAAGTCTTTGGGTATATAGGGTTCAGGAGTGTGGTCACGTTGATAAAGGGTCGAATTCGTTCAGTTCCGAGTGTCAGCTTCCAAGCCGATGGCAACGTCGTGGTTGTCAGTAGCATGATAGGGAATTGTCCCTCCTCAGGTGAAGGATCCAGTCTAGTGGCTGGTTGACGGACCAACTCTTGCTTGTCCAAGATTCATAATGCGCTGATGTCCGGTAGCTTGCACATAACTTCCATCCAGCCATGGGCACGTGGAACTGTGATTGTAATCAGAGGAAGTGAACTTCCAGTAGATGAATAGGAAGCCTCCTCTCGCCTAGATCTCCTTCATTTTTCTCGGTTCAGTTGATTAGTTAACTCTGTGTTGGCATGGAGCTGCTAGAGACTTTGGGTTAGCTCTTAGATAAGTAGCTGGAACTCCTCCCTAGTAATAGGGGCTTGTGGATCTGAAGGTCCAGTAGCATTCTGGTCTGCAGAGGGAAGGTGGGTGGGGTTTTTCCTATCCCGTCCTTCTGGATCTGCAGCGGTTGAGGTAGTCCTAGTAGCGACCACAATGAATAGCAAAGTTCTCTCCTAGAATTGATGCAAATCTGAATAGGATGGAAGAACTTCTTGGCTTGAGATCTGGACTTCTCCTTAGATTCTGGTAATTCGATATCGACAGTAGATCCAATGAGCAAGAGAAAAGCTGGGTTTTCTCAGTGAAAGCACCAAACTGTTTCTACCAAAATTGGGCACAACACTCTTCGGATGTATTTAAAGAGATAAAATGAAGAAAGTAAATGTAAAATGAGGTAGATATAACAAATACACCAATCAACAGATAAGAAAAACTACAGAAACACACAATTTTAGAGTGGTTCAGCATATGGTCTACATTCGTTATGAAAAGATTGATGTTTATTGATTATAATTCGCTGGTTACAAGTGGATTATAACAGTACAATCAAAGTATGATCACAATTTCGGCAGAGTATCGACGTAGAGAAGCCAAAATTTCATTTTCAGTAAGTCTAGGGTTAATATTTATAGGCGTCGGTAGCAAATATCTCGCCTAGATCTCGGAAGATTTTTTCTTTCATATGCGTGGGCCCGAGGGATCGAGTTCAGGTGATTTCGACTCGAATCAGAGCGATACAAATGGAATTCGTATCGATTAAGAATTGATCCTTTTTGGCTAAAATGGATCAGGTAAATTCTTGAGGTTATAGGCAAGCTTCTGTGAAAATTTGGTGGCATTTGGACTTGTAGATTTTGATTTATGATCGATGCAAGTTTAGGTTTTCAGTTCATAGCCGAGTCATATCGCTCCCATTCGTGTTGACCCTATTCGTATCGCTTCTAGGCTTGTGATGGTTGATGACATGGTGCTATCTTTAAGGGTCATCCACTTTTTACGCCGAGTGACTGAGTCTTCCACTTGATCGTGCTTTAAACGTATCAATCCTGGAATAATCAACTTTGTATTGTTTCTTTGCTCTCCACTTCGTATCGATCCTAGAAGAAGTCATTTTTGTATATGTCTATATCATTTGTATCGACCTGACTTGATCCCTTTCGTATCGTTTCAAGCTGTCACATTCGTATCGCTTACCTCAACTACCTTTTCATATGCTATTTCGTATCGCTTACTAGATGACATATTCATATCGACTATTGGTTGGTCGACATGAATAATATAAATAAGGTTCATGTGATGGATACGAAATGTAGGAGTGAGGCAGATACGCATGAGGCAACCATTTATGGATACGAATGAAGTCGACATGAAGGAGATGGTAGCTAGCCTGATGGATACGAACCCCATGCTTTCTTCATAGATAAGAATGGGAGCGTTGCTTGGCCATGGATACGAATGGGTTTTGCCTATTCCCATGGATATGAACGAGAGAATTGCTTGGCCATGGCTACGAAGTGGATGGACACGAATGAACGTGCTCCTTCCTATGGATACGAACCAATGTTGGATACGAATTGTAGATGTTTTCTAAGTGAACCTTGATAGATCCACATCTTGAGAATACAAACTCCAATTGACTTGAAATTTGAAATGTTGGCTTTTATAGCTTTGCATATTATACCATATCGATTGTAGCTCGATCCGAACTCGGGAAAAATTTAGCAGCATACATAGTGAACTTTGTATGTAACTGTTCTTGGGACATATTGTCCTTGGTTTCTAGTCAACTTCTTGGTGTCACGACCTTGCTAAAAGGTGACATAACAGAAATCATTTTAAACAATTATGGGATTTAAATTTTCCAAAAAATCTTTAAATTTTATTTGGAAAGACAAACTTATAATACTAAGTGTATTAAAACAAGAGTCAAAACAAATGTTGTTTTAAAAATCGGTTACAAAAATCCCAAAACAATTTACACTTAGCTTTATATAGACAAACAATTCTATTTAAAATCTCTTATTTATAAATTTAAAACAATATTAATCGTCCTGGAGGATGATTTAAAACCGTAAAACCATACAAATTTTCCCAAAAAATAAATCAAATTTAAATTCTTTTATTAAGTTTAAAATAACATTAATTAACCTGAAAGATAATAAATCACATTTATGATCTCTTTTATAAATCTAAAACAATATTAACTATCCCAAAAGATAATTAATCAAATTTACAATTTCCTTTAATAAACAAATCAATTTTCTTTAATAAAATAGTTACTTACTTCCAAAACACTTTCATTAAATCAATTAATTTGTTTAAACTCATCTACTAAATCAATTAACCAACTTAAAATATTATTTATCAAACGATTTATTAGATTCAAATGATCATTAATTAAAATGAATAATTACTTTTAAATATCGTTAATTAAAATGATTATTAATTTTCAAATATCATTAATTAAAATAATTAATTAAATCCAAATATCATTACTTAAAATGGTTACTTAAATCCAAATCTTATTAATCAAAAAGATTAATTTATTTTAATCATCATTAGTTAAAATGATTAATTCATTTAAAGTATCATTAATCAAAATGATTAATGAATTTTAAACATATATTTTTGGGAAAACACAAGTTCAAGTTCAAACACACACAAGGGTTTGGAGGATGATATTTAATTAATGACGGTAGAGCGGAAATTGCTATAACGACGCTTAAATAGTTTAAATGGAATATCTGGCTTAATTTCTGTTAAGCATCCATTTTCCAAATGGAAATTCAACCCAACAATCAATCAAACAAATCTACCTATAATCAAAGAAATCAAAAATAGTTCATAACATCACATGTATGATATAGTAAATTTGGATGTGAGTTAAACTATGATTCTCCTTTATTATAATCAAATTTTCTTAAATATTCATCCTCTAAAATTTTATTTATTAAATTATTATATTATTATTATTAATATATTTTCTTTTTGCTGCTATTTAGATTATATTAAACAGCATTTTACTATGAGTTTACTTTTAGGTTAACATTGTTAAAAGTTGACTTTCAACTTAACCCTTTCGTCGAACACCTTATAATCAGACTGTGAAACTTAATTCACATGGGGTTCGTTCCAAGATTCCCTAATTCCTATTTACTTGACCTATACCTTACTACAGAAAATTTCTTATGTACTTATTCAGCAATAGTTAATGCTCAAACTGGACGAGCATAACTAAACAAATCCTAAATGATAACAATAAATATTATCATTTCTAAACAATAAAACTATACAACTATATTAATTTTGAAAACCATTCTTATATATAAAATATATTCCTAGGTAAAATTATTTCATTTACCATTTTTAAACAATACTGTATTGGAAGATCTGTTTAAGTGTTTAGGAATCCCTATCAATAACACTGATTAGATGCATCGACCAGAATTCATATACCATTCAATGGATCAAACAACATAATATAAAAAAAAATTATAGCACTTACAAATACACATTCAATACATATTTATACTCTCAAACTTATCCTAGGATTTTGCTAATCCTATCCTTAGAGAGTTTACCCCACCAGGGCTTACGGGTTCGCTAAACCTAAGCTCTAATACCATCTATGACGACCTACTTTTCTGGTCCCTGGGAATGACATTTAATACATCCTCGGTATTCATATGTCATTGCCTAAGCACACAAAGGATAAGTTGTCTTGGGGTAAAGTAAAGAATAGAACTAGACAGAATAGATAAACCTCATAGCGGAATGGTTACATATAATATAAAATGATGTAGTACAAAAGGTTACTCCTTATAAAGAGTTATCAGAGTTATAAGATAAAGTACTACATCTAACAAATTTGTAGCTATACATTCCGACTTTACATTTTTAAGATACAACATACACCTACATAGTCATACAATGGAAATAAATAACTAGATAACCAAGGAGCCGCATGCTCGATCACCGTCTTTAAAGAGCTCCAAAGAAAACCTACTATTCTTGGACTACCCAAATATAATTGAGTACCTGAATGTTTAGGGAAAATAAACATCTCGCGTCATACAAAATGTCTCGTATGAGTAAAATTATGAAACAAATGGGGTGTATTTAAAAAACAATATGTGGGACCACGCCGCTAATGTGGAACGGGATTTCTCCCACATAAACAGCAACCAAACATGACAAAAATGGAAATGAACAATAGGGAACAGATCCAAACATAGATGATGGGTGCAATTAGTATAACATTTAGACTTAAAAGAATGGAAGTAGTCTGAATAAAAATCCAAACTGGACAGAATAGATAAAAAAGACAATAGTCCAAACTTGATAGAATGGACTAAACAAGATAACTGTCCAAATTCGATAGAATGGACAAAACCAATAATTGAACACCACAAAGAGTGGTTGACTCTTTCCATTGTAATTAAAGAAAAAAGATTCAAAGGTTCGAATCAAATAAGAAAAGGAAAATTTTCCAACAATGACTAGGAGGGTGCGCCCTCCTTATAGAAAGTATACCTATAGAAATATACTTGAGAACTCTGATGGCTCTCGAAAACCTCCAAGCTGGACCCCGCCAACTGTTACCGAGAATCTGAGTACTTCACATCTCTATGAGCAATACCAAATCCAATCAAGAGTGGATATGAAAATACCCTAATGGGAGCAACCCCACATAGTTTGGCCCCCACTCACTCTTTGGTTTTAGTCATCTTCAACAAAGGATATCAAAGCTCAATAGAGCTACACAACATCTTAGAATGACGATAATAAAAAAAGCTGAAGTAACCGATAACTGAGAAACCAACTATCAAGGATATAAAAAAATCGTATATGGAAATTAAATCTTGTATACTTATCACCACTCATCGAATTCCAACTTGTACTATTTCATGGTTAATAATAATACTTGATAAGTCAAGGTATTGTTACTTCAAATTCATGTCTCATGATTATTCTTAACTTTCAAAAGAGTGACAAGTCTACTTCTTCGATGTTTAGTCCTAAGTATACAAATAAATCGTTTCCATATAAGTAAACAACTTTATGGAAATTAATTCATTTCCATAAATGAATCAAACTTTTTCTTTAAAAACCTGAATTCGTGCTTGGCCTCAAATTACAAGTATTGACTTTAAAACACTTTTTCAAAAGATTTTACTAGCTTCAAAACATCAATTCAAAAAGGATTTAATAACTTAAAGCATCCTTATTACATTAATTAATTAGCTTTAAACTTTGATTTGTGAATTTCAAATGTCTTTAAATGATAAAAAGTGTAAACCACTTTTAAACCTTATTAATTCAATTAATTAGTAAAATATAATTAAATTAACAATTAATCAACTATCATTATTTAAATGAATAGCAAAGTCAAAACATCTGTGTTACTTTGATAAATTCACTTGGAAACTTCATAAATTAAGTTGATTAATTAATTCCAATAACCTTTAATTAAAAAGGGTAAATTACCCATAAAACATCATTAATTCAATTAATTAGTAAATTTAAATATAATTAATTAAATTATCAATTCTCATTATTTAAAAATGATTTATTAATTATAAACATCAATAATGGAAAGATTAATTAGTGTTAAAACAAGTTGATAAAATTTGAAAATCATTTATTAAAAAGATTTATTAATTTAAAACATCATTACTAAATTGATTAATTAACTTTAATCTATCATTATTAAATGATTAATTATCCTTAAACATCATTAAGTAAAATGATTAATTAAATTTAAACATCATCAAATAAAATGATTAATTAATTTAAACAATCATTAACCAAGTGATTAGTTAAATTTAAAACACGTCATTAACTTAGTAATTAGTTAACCTTAATCCTTATTTATTAAGTAATTAATTAAATTAAGTAATCAATAATAAAGTGGTTAATTACTTTTGAAACCATCATTAGTCAAAATCTTGCTTAAATTGTAAAACAATTCCAAGCAATAAGATAAAACCAAACGGTTTGATAAAAGGTGATTTTCCAAAAGTGCCGATATAACAATTATCCCTATACGGGCAGTTCATCAAACAAACTTACGACATTATACATAAAACAAACATAACATAGCAATGATTTAAGTAATATACAAGGTAAACAATGATGATACAACATGTAATAAGTATTTACTAACAATTATATTAACATTAACTACCAACTTTTCATATAGCTAACCATATGGTTACTAACTTTCAAATGCGACAACTTTTCAAAGCGTGAAACAAACAAACAACCAAACCATCACTTCACATATACAAATACGCATTCATAGGATATTAACATAGACATTAACATGGTATAAACTTGGTTTAAGAAAGTGTAGTTTTACTCATCGAAAGCTCTCCAAACCTTTACTAACTTAGGGTATTACCTAACACTTCCACTCCTAAGTAAAAGATAGAGTCTTAGACCCTCAATACACTAGGTAGGCTTGGCCTTGAAAGAAGAAGGAAGTGAAACTTGTTTAGTAAGGTGGAATGACTTTAGTAATCATCGAACTCTCAAAAATGAATCCGAAAATAGGTCATCTTACATGTAGTTACTGAACTATTTACTCTCCGATTTATTAAAAGTGGTCGGGAGAAAAGTTTTATAAAATTCTTTTCTCTACAATTTCAAAAAAAACTACACCAAACAACTCATTTTATAACACTTTTTCGCTTTCAATTTCTAACGGTTATATTAAATACAAATTTGTAACGGTTATATCTGTTACGACGCTTTACAACAGTTATTACCGTTAGTAAATATAGCAATTTCGTAAATAATGAAAAGCAGTGTGGGTAGGATTGGAAATTTATCTTTCAACAATCGTTATCCTATTCTTCACGACAATTACTAGTTTGCTGATGAAATCGGAACCCCTAGTCCACCGCAACCTTAATCCCACAAACTCCCTCCTTGACCACAACTGCAGCAAAATCCGTACATTAAGGACTGGACGGTGGAGGAGTGATTGATGTTCGCGAAGCTGGCATTGGAGTGCGCTAAGCTGAGGAAGAAGGATTGGCTAGATCTAGGGTTTCGCGTGGGGTTCTATCCATGGCTGCTGAGAAAAGCAGACCTTTGACTACGAGCCATTAGTTAGTGGAAGCTGAAGCTTTCACTTTGTCTCAAACTACAGATAAGTGATGTACTCGCACTTAGCTAAAAGTAGCTGCACAAATTATTTTAAATGTAATATTTTTACGTATCATTTTATGGTTGAAGGATTTGCAAAAGAATATTTGGGAGTTGATGAATCGCATGTGCATACTATATTAGCTGCTTTGGTTTATAGAGAGGAATGCCTTGCTTAGGTCACAAATCCTCAGTATAATTCATTTTTGATCCTGAATAGTAACACTTTTAATAATGTTTACATTTTAATACTTGTCAAATTTTTTTGGTTTGAAGATATTATTTCTGATGGGAGTTGGTTTATATATCTATATTCTCATAACATTTTTAATGACGGCCAAGAGAATTTACGAGTTACTAGATGCAGAATGGCCCTTAACACCTTACCTTTATTGAACAAAACTGTTCACATCTTCCGCTGTTTTTAAAGCATATACTTTTGCTTAACAGAATTTTCCTTTTATTTGTATGTATGTGTGTGTATGTATGCACAAGTTTCAAAATTTCTATCTCCACTTTCAGCTAAATGAAAATTTAGAGCAATGGCCACATCTGAATGAGCTAGTACATTGTTATAAAGCTAATTGGGTGAAGGACATGGACAAATATGGACATTATGAAAGTGTTGCACCATTGCCATTTAAAAATCAAATTTTTGAAGGACCTGATACAGACATAGAAACAGGTGACGGAACATGATTGGTCTCAACCATTAATTTACTATTTTTTCTCTAAATTATCATGTTCTTTTATTATAAAAATGCAATTTTTATGTTATATTGTCATAGAAATGCTTCTTACAGTTGCAAGGCAATCACGGACGGAGGATGCATCTGTGGATGATGTTCCTAGTACCTTCGGAAGGCAGGTATTTGGAAGAGATTTTATAACAATGGATAAAATCATATGATTTTCTTCTTCTTTTGCATTTCTCACTAGATTAAGGCTGCATATGTGTTAATATCATGTTCTACAATATTAATATAGGTATTTGTGTATTATGTTTGTTAGTCTTCTTTTCAACCATTGTTGTAAATTATGTTATGCACGAGTACGATGTGGCAGCATCATTGTTTAGTGCGCACTTATGGTGCAAGCCTTCGAGGTGCAGCATAATGTATGTTATGCGACCCATGGCAAGAAGCACATCTGGCATGCCAAAGATGTCCCGAGCTTTTGATTCTTTAGGTGAAGGGTCGCTAAAGTTGATAATATTTGCATGCCATTTTACTTCCTCTATGCCATGAGTAATTAAGGAATGGTTGTCATGAAAGAGTTTCTGTTTCCATGATGAAACCCTTAATTTTCGCTGAACGAGTTTTATTATTATTATTATATATTTTTGCACTTAAAAGTAATAAGAAAACCTTCAGTTTCCAATGTGTTTGCCTTTGAAATGGCATATTATAGTGTGTCATTATGTGTGTTCTATTTGTCCCAGAATTATGGCGAATCACCATTACCAGCATATGAACCAACTTTTTATTGGGAAACTGAAAGATCACAGTATGTTGGACAAAGGATACCGGAGGCTCTTCCATGTCTGCGTTTCAGGTGTTTTTTTGTAATTTCTTAAGCAATGTAGACAAGTGATTTACCGCTGCTGTCATCCATCTAAATGCTTGTTATTGTGATCTTGAGTTTCAGTGGATTAAAAATTATGGTGAAAGTACTTTCCTTATCCTTTCAGGCTGGATTAACCGGTGAGTTTCTGTGTAAATTTGACTTTCCTGCTGCATTTCTTTATTGCAAAAGAACTTAGGCTCAGTTCTGTAGTAACAAACTTTCTATTATATTGTGTAGAACCTTTTTTGGTACAGTTTTCTTATATAATAGGGAAAGGCGAGAAAAATTGTCAGAAGACTTCTATTTCCATGTTCTTCCGACTGAAACTCGGGATGTAAGACCTACAAGCATTTCCATTGCACTTTTTGTAGGATCTAGATTAACCCTAGAGGGGGGTGAATAGGGTTATAGCAAATTTTCTCGATATAAACACAGAAACAAACTGCAAAAATAAATATGCTGAAAAATAAATCACACACAAAATTTACCCAGCTTCGGCAACCCCTGCCTACTGCTGCATTCCCAGATTTCTATTAGAATTAAACAGTATCACGCTTACAAACACTCTACTAGACTCGCAAACCTTTTTCTCCCGCTCACAAACACTCTACTAGGCTTGCAAACATTTGCTCCCGCTCACAAACACTCTACTAGACTCGCACACCCTGCTCCCGCCTATAGAGTTTTGTTTACTCGCAAACTCTGCTCCCGCCTATAGAGCTTTGCTTACTCGCAAACTCTGCTCCCGCCTATAGAGCTCTGTAAACTCGCACACCCTGCTCACTGAACTAATTCTAACTAGACAATCTGACATTACCTAAACCCTAGGTGGTGATTTACAAAGTTTTGACTTGAAAAATAAAAACAACAATTAAATAACAATTAAAAGACACAATAACCCTAATTAAAAAATTAAACTAAAGCCTCTAAATAACAAGGCCGACCCACTCTTATTCTTTAACCAGTTCCATTTTCTCTTCTTTGGCCCGTTCCTTTTCTTTTGGCTTGTGAGAATAATGGTCGTTCCTCTTTTGCAACTAAATTAGGGCTTCGGCTTCTTTTGCTCCTTGCTTCCAAAATTAGGGTTGTGCAAATTTGAAGCGCCGCTCGAATTCCTCGATCGAATAATGATTGACGTGCTTCCTTGATCGATTTGAGACCTCGTTGCTCACCGTGGCTGCTTTGTTGATCGAATTCCTTCCTTGCTTCGGTATGTAATTAAATGCTTTTGCTTTTACTGATTTTATGCTTGCTTGAATTCGATGGATTTGAAAGCCGATGATGAATGGGTTTATATAGGATTCGAAATCCTATTTTTGCGTTCGTATAAGTTTTGTTTGAATCCCTCTATTTATTTTCTCTGGCCGCTTGATTATGCTTGGATGCTTGAGATTTCACTGACTTCTTCAATTTCGTATAAATTGATATTACTTGGTTGACACGGTGTTGATTCATTGCTTGGTCAATACGGCGTTGATCTTGGCTTGGTTCGATTTGCTCCGGCCTTGACTTTGTTTGATAATATCTGATAATTGCTCTGATTTATTTGCCTTGTCTTTCTTGTTGACTTCGGCATGATCACGGTTTTGATTTTGTGACTTCTGTATACTATGGCTCTGACCATTTTTTGTGTTCATCTCTGATAGCACTTTCCAGTTGAGTTCGAGTTGTTTCAATGTGATGTTTACACTGTCTTCATATGCCCTTGACTTTGTTATACCTTGATGTGCATTGCATTGATGATTTTATTCTTCCACTGTTGTATACATGAGCTTGATACTGTAAAATTCTTGTTGCACCTTGGTTGTTCACCATGTTGCATTCATGAATTTTCTGTCTTGACTTCACTGTGAATTTGGTCTTTGTTGTAACTGGACATGTAACGTTGCTGTAGCATGTACTCGAGTCATGGTAGCATTTGCATACTCACATGGTCTCTGATCTGATGACATTTGATTCAGATTGCTTGCATTACTGGTCTTTGTATCATCACTGCTTCATCATGTTGCATGCACTTCATTTTGTATATTGCTACTTGTCTCTGAGTCTTTACTTGACATATGTGCACTGTGTATTATTTCATTCATGTTGGTTGCTGTGCACTTTTGTGCTTTGGCCATCTTTGTTTCAGTGCTTCTCGGCATTGAATTTGTAACATTTGGCTACTACTGTGAACTTGTGTATTTGGTCTCGTCTCCATGTAGTTGAAGCTTGCTGTCATATTTGCTGTGATGTCATATCTTTGGTTTGAGGTCTTTACATTGCCACACTGAACTTGCTATTGAGTCTGATACTTCATACTGGATATTGTTGCAGTATTCATAATTTGTGCTCGAGCTTGCATACTGTTTTCATTTGTTCAACATGTACTTGTTCACTTGGTCTTTGTGTAGTTTGCATTATATTGGTCGAGCTTTGATTCTTTGTTGGCACTGGCTTGAACTTGATATTGTTGAACTTGTAGTTGATGTACTTGAGTTGACTTGTGCTGAGAGTTGTGACATTTATGTTATTGCACGTGAGTTGAACCCGGCTTTTCATTTGGGTTTGACCTGTGCTCACCTGTCCCTGTAGCATTATCAAGTGTATATATCGGTGTGCACGGCCTTGTGGCATATACAGTGATACAATGTGTATGTCACAAGTTGTTCGTGTATGATGAATTTAAATTTAAATGATGACGAACAACCCAAATAACTGATGCAAATCATATTTTCAAAAATCATATTTCATTTTATATTGCAAAAATATTTCTTTTTCAATTTTACTGCTTTAGTGAATATTTTTGCAGTTTGCTCAGATGCTGGATTCAAATTGGAAGGAAGTTGAAGATAAAAATACGAGTGTGAGTGATGTGTAGCGAGGTCAACTGTAATGTGATGTAATTGTAATCAAAGTTGTATAGTTATAGTGAGAGCTTGAAATTGTACTATTCAAAAATGTAATAAATATTTATTTGAATAAAATATTTATTTGAATTCAAATTCCGTGTTATTTATTTTATTCAGCAAATATTTATTTAATCTGTGAAAATAAAATAGTATATTAACAAATACATTTAAATGAATGTATATATGTTTATTATCATCAAACAAAAATCATATAAGCGCAAAGCGCATATTCAACAATCTCCCCCTTTTGATGATAACAAACATATATTTAAGATTTTGAATGTATTAAATGTATTTGATCGTTCAATTTGCTCACCCTATTTAAATGCTCTCTCTCTACACAATACTCCCCCTACATATATGCATACAAATAGAAATATATAAATGAGCCTAGATGCAAATGGAAAATTATTTGACCTTTGCTTGATTCTATTTGACAAAATCTTAACTTTTCTCTCCCCCTTTTGTTATCAGCAAAAGAATAATAGTGTTATAAAAATAGGGATGAAGTGGCAGACATGAATCAAACATTTAACTCAATTGAATATAAATATCAAATTTCAATAAAACTCAAACAAAAATCATAATTTCCCTTGTCAGGCGCATATTCCATTTTCAGAAGTGATGGGGATAAAATCATCAAAAAACATACAGTTCCGTCTACTTGTGCTATTTTTTCAGGAAATTTGAATATCTACTAACCATGCATAACCGTTAGGACTTTTAAATGAGATTAGTAGTATTCACAATATTTATTTAAAAAATGAAATCAAGTATCTTCTAACCACGCATGACCGTGGGGACTTTTAAATGGGATTAGAATCAACTTGTCTATTTAATCAATTAATTTTGATATGCGTTCCATACATGCATAACCGTAAGGACTTTTAAATGAGCATGGAAGCACATAATCAAAAATCCAAGTAATTCACCCATGCATAACCGTGAGGACTTTTAAATGAGAGTGAATACTTTGGATATTTATTTTTATTGAAGAATATAATAAATTGAAGCATAGATAATTTCCTTTATAATAAAAAATTGAAGAACGAATAATTTCCTTTGTAAACTACCACAAATTTACATGCTATATATGATTTTGAAGAGTGATGGTCGATAGAAAGATGATAGAAATAGAAATGATCATGGAATTTTTACCCAACAAAAAGTTTTTATAACTCTTGTTATGAAATTCTAAAGAAATTTTTCTAAATATATTGTCTTGAGTAATGTATGACAAATATCGACACTCATCACTTTTTCAATCACTATTGATCTTTTCGATAATCATTAGTGAGTTAGATTAGTCAAAATTTGTCAAATAAAAATGACTAATATGAAAATATGGTCAAAAATGATTTTATCGACGGGGTTATATGAAGAAAAAATTCTGCTATTTGAAAAATTATTTCAAGTGAAATATATGCATATATTTTCTTTGAAAAAAAACGATGCAGCAAATGAATGTTTCAAAAATTAATCACGTTACACTAATAATTTTCTATCAACTATATTACCAGTGTAATCTGCATCTGAATTTAAATTTCACTCAATATTCACTCTTTGGATGTCAAAGACCAGATTTGTGAAATTTCAACAAACTATCTCAGAATGAAATTTGAAATGAAGCTATGTTAATACTCAAACAAATATCATAGTGTTAATTTCAGAAACCTTAGGATAAACAGTTTTATTCATGAGTAATCAACAGTCAATCAACATCATAATTATTTCAAAAACCAATTTCTTGAAGTTTCAACAATTTCTTAAAATCCTTTTTAACAGCTTTCACATGAAATTTGAAATCGTGCAAATTTACAAGCAGTGACCAAAATGTCAAAACAAATATATCTACGTGTAGAATGAGTAATCAAAGATCAATAAAATACCATCATTTGACCGAACAATTTATATGGATTAGTTCAAAGTTGAAAATCTGATTGGTCATCATTTAAGCACAAATCAAGGTCATAAATAAGAACAAGTCATGTAGGATCATATCAAGTAAGTCCGAATCAATCAACCATCATAATTACTCCAAGTAATTCTATTTAAAGATGATTGGTCAATATTTTGAAAAAAGTCATAGAATCAAAATCATCATCTTTTGTTCATCTCAATATTGGCTGATTTAATTCAGATTATGGTGCAGATTATCACATTTAATATATCGTTCAAAACAAATTTACCTGTTTTACCTTTACGATAATTTTTCGTCGTTGTCTATTGTGATTCTGTCACCTTTATACTAGGCTAAGGAACTTTGCTTTGTTGCCCGTTGTGTTTCTGGAACAGCCAAAATCCAGAGAACACTGTTGTTGTTCCTTAGCCTGCCACCACACCTACAAGATGAAAGATTTTTGTGACCTATTTGTTTTTATAGGTCCATGGTTGTTTAGTGGCAGAACATGAAAAATATGTTTGTGGAGACCCAAAACTATTTATATATGTTCCTTTTGGCACCCAAATTTGTTTGACTTTCAAAGATTTTATATTTGTGCCTTTTGGAACCCAAATTGGTATAGTTTTCACGTGTTTGGGTCTATACCAACAATTATTTTGATTATGTCCAAATTTTCTACAAATTGTGCACATTAAATTGACTTGATTAAATTTTGTGTTCTTGTTCCTATGACTATAAATTTCAACATGATGTCCAATTATTACAGATCGAGCAAAGACACTTTTACCTTTTGCATTATCATCATCTTGCGATTTCCCAAAACCTAGTCCTTTTCTGTTGTTAGCAAAAATTTGATTTCCCAATAGCATGTTGAAGGATTTTTCTCCTTTTGAAAAGTTATTCAGAGATTTCTCAAGATTTTGGACTTTGGTTTTTAATGTTGTGTTTTCAGTTACAAGTGAGGTGCATCTGTTTATAAAATCCTTTTTCCTAGTGTCAATGTTTTCCTTAAGATTCAAGTTTTCTTTTTCAAGATTCTCAAAGTTATTTCTAAGTTTTGATAATTCCGAATCTAAAATCTTACATTTTTTACATTCTAGGTTTTGAATATTTTCAAGTTCAGTTTTTAACCTAAAATTTTCACGAGCAAATTCTCTCCTATCAGATTTCAGTTTTTCAATTTCAGATTCAAGAGTATCCACTACCTTGGTAAGATCAAGACACATAAAAACAAGATCTCTATAGGAATACTCACCTGCCTCACTAGATTCCTCGAAGCTTGCTTCTGAATCTGTTTTTGCCATAAGACACAAGTTAGCCTCCTCTGAGCTGCTATCCGAAACTTCCTCTCCTTCTTCATCATCCCAAGTCGCTGCAAAAGCCTTCTTTTTCTTTTTCTTTTTCTTTCCTTTGTTGTTTTTGAGAAGTGGGCATTTTTGTATGAAGTGTCCGGGCTTCTTGCAGTTAAAGCATGTTGATTCATTATCGGAATTGTCAGAGTCTTTTGATCTATCACCCTTTGTTTTCTTCTTGCGTGGCTTGAATCTCGACCATTTTCTAGGATTATTGACATCCATTGCAAGCTCTTCGATGGATCTTCTTCTTCTTCATCACTTTCTTCTTTACTCTTTAAGGCAATCGTCTTCTTCTTTGGTTCGGAATTGTTGCGTTCTTCCTTTGCTTTTAGCTCAAGCTCATATGTCATCAAGTTACCAATCAACTCCTCCATGCTTAGTTTACTCAGATCTTTTGATTCTTGTATTGCCGTGACTTTTGCCTCAAAGTTTATCGGTAAGATTCGAAGCACCTTCCTCACAAGCTCTACCTCGGTGAACACCTTCCCAAGCGCTCTAGCGTTGTACACCAAAGTTGAAAAGTGTCCAAACATGTCCTTTATGCTCCCGTCTTTGTCCATCACAAAGTTTTCGTATTCATTGCTGAATAGGGCTAGACGAGACTCCTTGACTTGAGATGTTCCTTCGTGTGTCACCTCCAAAGTGTGCCAAATTTCCTATGCTCTTGTACAATGAGAAATTCTATTAAATTCATTTTTATCAAGAGCGCTGATCAAGGTATTCATGGCTTTAGCATTTTCGGTTTTTAATTTCTTATCGTTAGCATCCCATCTATCCTTAAGTTTAGGAATCTCAGTATCACCAACGGTTATAGTGGGAGCTTTATAGCCAGTTTCAATAATATCCCAAACATCATAATCAATAGAACTAAGATATATACCCATCCTAACTTTCCAATAAGCATAATCATTCCCGTTAAACATGGGTGGCCTAGCAATAGATTGCCCCTCAGAAAAAGCATTATTCGGTGAATTCATGACTCTAGAGTTAAAAACAAAATACCAGGCTCTGATACCACTTGTAGGATCTAGATTAACCCTAGAGGGGGGTGAATAGGGTTATAGCAAAATTTTCTCGATATAAACACAGAAACAAACTGCAAAAATAAATATGTTGAAAAGTAAATCACACACAAAATTTACCCAGCTTCGGCAACCCCTGCCTACTGCTGCATTCCCAGATTTCTATTAGAATTAAACAGTATCACGCTTACAAACACTCTACTAGACTCGCAAACCTTTTGCTCCCGCTTACAAACACTCTACTAGACTCGCAAACATTTGCTCCCGCTCACAAACACTCTACTAGACTCGCACACCCTGCTCCCGCCTATAGAGTTTCGTTTACTCGCAAACTCTGCTCCCGCCTATAGAGCTTTGCTTACTCGCAAACTCTGCTCCCGCCTATAGAGCTCTGCAAACTTGCACACCCTGCTCACTGAACTAATTCTAACTAGACAATCTGGCACTACCTAAACCCTAGGTGGTGATTTACAAAGTTTTGATTTGAAAAATAAAAACAACAATTAAACAACAATTAAAAGACACAATAACCCTAATTAAAAAATTAAACTAAAGCCTCTAAATAACAAGGCCGGCCCACTCTTATTCTTTAACCAGTTCCTTTTTCTCTTCTTTGGCCCGTTCCTTTTCTTTTGGCTTGTGAGAATAATGGTCGTTCCTCTTTTGCAACTAAATTAGGGCTTCGGCTTCTTTTGCTCCTTGCTTCCAAAATTAGGGTTGTGCAAATTTGAAGCGCCGCTCGAATTCCTCGATCGAATAATGATTGACGTGCTTCCTTGATCGATTTGAGACCTCGTTGCTCACCGCGACTGCTTCGTTGATCGAATTCCTTCCTTGCTTCGGTATGTAATTAAATGCTTTTGCTTTTACTGATTTATGCTTGCTTGAATTCGATGGATTTGAAAGCCGATGATGAATGGGTTTATATAGGATTCAAAATCCTATTTTTGCGTTCGTATAAGTTTTGTTTGAATCCGTCTATTTATTTTCTCTGGCCGCTTGATTATGCTTGGATGCTTGAGATTTCACTGACTTCTTCAATTTCGTATAAATTGATATCACTTGGTTGACACGGTGTTGATTCATTGCTTGGTCAATACGACGTTGATCTTGACTTGGTTCGATTTGCTCCGGCCTTGACTTTGTTTGATAATATCTGATCATTGCTCTGATTTATTTGCCTTGTCTTTCTTGTTGACTTCGGCATGATCACGGTTTTGATTTTGTGACTTCTATATACTACGGCTCTGACCATTTTTTGTGTTCATCTCTGATAGCACTTTCCAGTTGAGTTCGAGTTGTTTCAATGTGATGTTTACACTGTCATCATATGCCCTTGACTTTGTTATACCTTGTTGTGCATTGCATTGATGATTTTGTTCTTCCACTGTTGTATACATGAGCTTGATACTGTAAAATTCTTGTTGCACCTTGGTTGTTCACCATGTTGCATTCATGAATTTTCTGTCTTGACTTCATTGTGAATTTGGTCTTTGTTGTAACTGGACATGTAACATTGTTGTAGCATGTACTCGAGTCATGGTAGCATTTGCATACTCACTTGGTCTCTGATCTGATGACATTTGATTCAGATTGTTTGCATTACTGGTCTTTGTATCATCACTGCTTCATCATGTTGCATGCACTTCATTTTGTATATTGCTACTTGTCTCTGAGTCTTTACTTGACATATGTGCACTGTGTATTATTTCATTCATGTTGGTTGTTGTGCACTTTTGTGCTTTGGCCATCTTTGTTTCAGTGCTTCTCGGCATTGAATTTGTAACATTTGGCTACTACTGTGAACTTGTGTATTTGGTCTCGTCTCCATGTAGTTGAAGCTTGCTGTCATATTTGCTGTGATGTCATATCTTTGGTTTGAGGTCTTTGCATTGCCACACTGAACTTGCTATTGAGTCTGATACTTCATACTGGATATTGTTGCAGTATTCATAATTTGTGCTCGAGCTTGCATACTGTTTTCATTTGTTCAACATGTACTTGTTCACTTGGTCTTTGTGTAGTTTGCATTATATTGGTCGAGCTTTGATTCTTTGTTGGCACTGGCTTGAACTTGATATTGTTGAACTTGTAGTTGATGTACTTGAGTTGACTTGTGCTGAGAGTTGTGACATTTATGTTATTGCACGTGAATTGAACCCGGCTTTTCATTTGGGTTTGACCTGTGCTCACCTGTCCCTGTAGCATTATCAAGTGTATATATCGGTGTGCACGGCCTTGTGGCATATATAGTGATACACTGTGTATGTCACAAGTCGTTCGTGTATGATGAATTCAAATTTAAATGATGACGAACAACCCAAATAACCGAGGCAAATCATATTTTCAAAAATCATATTTCATTTTATATTGTAAAAATATTTCTTTTTCAATTTCACTGCGTTAGTGAATATTTTTGCAGTTTGCTCAGATGCTGGATTCAAACTGGAAGGAAGTTAAAGATAAAATTACGAGTGTGAGTGATGTGTAGTGAGGTCAACTGTAAATGTGAAATGTGATGTAATTGTAATCAAAGTTGTATAGTTATAGTGATAGCTTGAAATTGTACTATTCAAAAATGTAATAAATATTTATTTGAATAAAATATTCATTTGAATTCAAATTCCATGTTATTTATTTTATTCAGCAAATATTTATTTAATCTGTGAAAATAAAATAGTATATTAACAAATACATTTAAATGAATGTATATATGTTTATTATCATCAAACAAAAATCATATAAGCGCAAAGCGCATATTCAACACTTTTGTGTTTCCTTCATTTTAGTTTCAAATTTCAAATTTATACACTTGTTAGTTGCTAGCATTGTCATACAAATTGTCCAGAGCAAATACACTATATCGTTATCTCTAACTTGTTCGCTCAATTTATTTACGTTCTACAGGAAATACTGCCCAATTGACATGAACAGAATATTGTCTATTAATGTTTTATGGCATAGTTATACTCTTTAGCATATGATACTCTTAATGAAGAATACTTCCATGCGTTATATTTTATTATATTGAAATTCAAAGAAAATTTGGAACATCCTTTTAGTTGCCCTAAAGATACTGCAACAAATGCTTTTGCTAGTTAAGCATACATAAAAACAGTAGGGAATAAGTCTAATGCTCTTTCAATATCGTATTTTGTATGCCTCTGGTTGAAATCTTTTGCCTCACCAACGTCCTGTTCATGCTTGCTTTTTTGCTTAGCTCATGCATGTTCAAACTCTATGCAGTCCTTAAAAAATAACCATAAAAAAATATTTCTTTTGCAAATTTGCTGATGCTATTGTGTTAGCACGTATATATTGAGAATCTATTAGAGTAAATTTCTTATTGTTCAAATTAGGGTGGGATTTCTTTGGATCGTCATGGAATTTTCTCTTTAGATGCTCCATCAGCATCCATTTGCCTCCTAATTCAGCTTGAAAAACCTACTACCGAAGGAGGAGTTACATAATCTGTTTATTCATGAAAAGAACCCGTGAGTGAATGCATCTAGTTTCCAAATTCTTATCAGAAGGAACTTCACTTTATGTTTTTCATCGTAATTAGTAGTAGTTTATTTTCAAATCCACAGAATAACAAACTTATGTTTAACTTTTAATAATTTAGGTTATGCTTAGTGATAGGTCACTCATAATTAATTATAGTTTTTCTCATTATCTCCAACTGGGTCAAAGTAGTTTAGCTACTAGACTGAAGTTTTAGAATGATTCTATTAAAAAAATTTGTTCCCTACAGGTATTGTTGGAATTCCTCTAATACAAATTGAATGAAATATACATATAGTCCCACATCGCCAATTTGTTGAGAGGTATAGAGGTTTATATATGCCTTTCTCATGAGGAGGTTGGGGGCCTGGGGCTCCCAAATGTATGCTTCGTTGTGAGGAGGGAGATCTTGCATCACCACCACACGCGCGCGCGCGCCGCCGCCGCCGTCCGTCCGACCGACCGAACCGGGCCGGGCCGGGCTCGGGTACGGGTACGGGTACGGGTCTAAAATGACCATTCTTTTTACTAGGCCACTGTTTAACAGTTTTGGGCTTTGTCTGAAACTGGGTTGGGCCTGGAAATTGAAGAGAAGCGGGCGGATGAAAGACAGACGCAGATTTTGTCTGAAGAGGCGCGATTTTTGAAACGGGCGCGGAAATGAACGGGTGCGACCTGACTGAAGCAGACACAGGCGAACGGGTGCGACCCGACTGAAGCGGTGCAGGCAAAACAGTACGAGCGGGCGGGTGCGATACAGATGCGACTGTACGGACGCGACTGCTTGAACGAACGGGTGCAGACACGACCGTTCGGAAGGGATACGGACCAACTATAAATAAGGAGGAAAACTGATCACTTTCCTCACTGAATTTTCTAATCCCTTCTCTTCTATTAACTGCTGTTCTTATACTCAAATCACAGAGTGATATACTCATTACAATTTCGAGCGGAATTCGTCTGTTGTATCTTGGGAGAATTTTTGAAATAAAATTCTTAAGGAAATCGTTACGACGAGCCTCAGACACAATCCGGTTAGAATTTTAGTCTGTTTGTATATTCATATACATTATTCTATTTTTCTACCCTTTATTTTGGTTATACTATTTATTCGAAATAGTATAACGTTGTTGTTGTAATTTATTTACAACATTCATATTGTTATAATAATTAATACAGAATTCCAGTGTAGTGGAAATCTGAATTATAAACTTGTGCGACGAGTTTATATTCTCTGTTTTGGTATACTAACGTATAACATCTTAAGAATTTTACTGTTTTCTTACTAAAACAGAGATGGCAACAGTAGAATTTTCAAAGAATACTACTCACAACAGACCTGAACCGTTCAAGGGAGATGGTGATGATTTCTTGACATGGCAGAATCAAATGTTGTTTTATCTCACCACACTCGGTCTGCAAAAGTACCTCGAGGAGGAGGAACCGATTCCTGCACCAGGCAAGGAAGCAGAGGTGAATATGTGGAAGCATTCCGATTTCTTATGCAGAAACTATATTCTGAATTGTCTCGACAAGGTGCTATACAAAGTATATCAGCCTTTAAAGACATCAAAAGAGCTCTGGAATGCACTTACCGCAAAATACAAGACGCAGAATATCAGTCTTAAGAAATTCATTGTAGACAAATTCATGGACTACAAGATGGTTGACTCCAAACCAGTGACTACTCAACTGCATGAACTGCAAATCATCATTCATGAACTCGAGGCGGAAGGTCATACGGTTGGAGAATCATTTTTGGTTGAAGCCATCACGGGAAAACTGCCGCCGTCATGGAGAGATTACCGCAATTATCTAAAGCATAAAAAGAAGGAAATCTCTTTACAGGATCTCATAGTCCGATTGAAAATTGAGGCAGATAACCGTGGAATTACAAAACAAAGCGAGGAGGCATTTGTGGTTGAAGATTCAAAGACCAAAAACAAAAAGAAGAATTTCCAGAAGAAAAGGAAAGCTCAAGACAACAAACCAAAAGACAACAAACGAACCAAGAAGTTTAATGGCGAATGTTGGGTTTGTGGAAAAGTTGGACATGCCGCTAGAGATTGCAGGCTCAAAAAGGACCGCAACAAAGAGGCAAATTTAGTAGACAACATGGAAGTGGATGAGTCCAACTTCTCAGCAGTTGTATCTGAATGCAATATGGTTCAGAATCCTAATCAATGGTGGGTAGACACAGGCGCTACACGTCATGTCTGCTCTGACAAATCCATGTTCTCTACATACAAGAAATTCGATCATGAAGAAAAGCTCTATATGGGTAATTCAGCAGTATCTATGATCGAAGGCAGTGGAACAGTTATCCTCAAGTTTACTTCGGGAAAAACTGTCAAGTTGAATGACGTGCTCCACGTTCCAGACATACGCAAGAATCTCATCTCTGGTGCAGTATTATCAAAGAAAGGATTCAGAATGGTGTTCGAGTCAGACAAAATGGTTCTGTCCAAAGCTGGAATGTATATCGGAAGGGGTTACTTATGTGATGGCCTATTTAAGGCAAATGTAGCCGTTATCGGCAATAAAACTATGTATTCTGATTGTGCTATTAATAAAATTGAAGTTTCTTACTTGCTTGAGCACGAAATTTTACTATGGCATGATAGATTAGGACACATAAACTTCCGAAAAATGAAGAAATTATCAAACTTGGGATTGATTCCAAATTTCCAAGTAGATAAGAACTACAAATGTGAGACATGTGTAGAAGCAAAAATGGTCAAACAACCATTTAAATCTGTTGACAGAAGCACCGAACCATTAAGTTTGGTACATACGGATTTATGTGATTTTAAATCACTACCTACAAGAGGTGGGAAAAAGTATTTCATTACTTTTATTGACGATTATACGCGATATTGCTATGTATATCTTTTAAATAGTAAAGATGAAGCAATAACAGCGTTTATAAAATACAAGGCTGAGGTAGAAAATCAGTTAAGTAAAAAGATCAAGATATTGAGATCTGATCGAGGTGGAGAGTATGAATCACCATTTGAACAATTCTGTGAAGAAAATGGAATAATTCATCAAACAACGGCTCCATATTCACCACAACAAAATGGTGTAGCCGAGAGGAAGAATAGAACGTTAAAAGACATGATTACTGCCATGCTTTTAACTTCTGGTCTACCGACGAACTTGTGGGGGGAAGCCTTAAATATGTCTAATCACATATTAAACAAAGTTCCTCACAATAAAACGGGAACAATTCCATATGAGATATGGAAAGGACACAAACCAAGCTTTAAATACCTCAAAGTGTGGGGGTGCTTGGCAAAAGTTCCAGTTCCGCCTCCCAAGAGAGTCAAACTTGGACCAAAAACAGTAGATTGTTATTATCTTGGGCCTGCCCAAAATAGTAGTGCCTACAGATTTTTGGTATTCAAGTCTGATATAAATGATATTCATGTAAATACAATCATGGAATCAAGAGATGCCTCGTTCTTTGAAGATGTGTTTCCACATAAAAGAAACGATGGAAATTCTGTCCCAAAAAGGACAAGAGATAACAGAGATGAGACATGTGAAGATGAAACTCATCAGGACAACGAGGAGGTTGAACCAAGAAGAAGCGTAAGGGCTAGAACTTCCAAAACATTTGGTTCGGACTTTTTTACATATGTATTAGAGCACGAACCTCAAACGTACAAGGAAGCAATGTCATCTTCTGAGTCCTCATGTTGGAAAGAAGCAATCCAAAGTGAGATTGATTCAATTCTAAGTAACAAAACTTGGGAAATTGTTGATATTCCACCAGGAATAAAACCAATTGGCTGCAAATGGATTTTCAAGAAGAAAATGAAAGCAGATGGCTCTATCGACAAGTATAAAGCCAGATTAGTAGCCAAAGGATATCGTCAAAAAGAAGGAGTAGACTTCTTTGATACATATTCGCCAGTAACACGAATAACCTCTATAAGAATGCTAATAGCAATTGCATCCATCTATAATCTAGAGATTCATCAGATGGATGTAAAAACGGCATTCTTAAATGGAAATCTCGATGAGGAGATTTACATGGAGCAACCTGAGGGATTTATTTCCAAAGGAAATGAAAACAAAGTCTGTAGATTAGTCAAATCATTATACGGACTAAAACAAGCTCCAAAGCAATGGCACGCAAAATTTGATAGTGTCATGATAAGAAATGGTTTTCGTATAAATGAATGTGACAAATGTGTTTATTATAAACAACTTGGACAATCATATGTGATGATTTGTCTATATGTGGACGATATGCTAATATTCGGTCCAAATACTCAGGTAATTGAGACCGTAAAGAAAATGTTGATCAACAATTTCGATATGAAAGACTTAGGAGTTGCGGACGTTATTTTGGGAATCAAAATAATAAGAACACCTAATGGAATTGAACTATCTCAGTCACACTATGTAGACAAAGTGATTGAAAAATTCCAAGAGTATGGAATTAAAGGAGTGAGGACACCTTTTAATCCATCAGAAGTACTGCATAAAAACACTGATGAGAGTGTAATGCAACTGGACTACTCTCGTGTAATAGGATGCTTAATGTATCTGATGAATTGCACAAGACCAGATGTAGCTTATGCAGTAAGCCGCTTGAGCAGGTATACAAGCAATCCAGGGAAGGAACACTGGAAAGCACTAATGAGAGTGCTTGGATATTTAAAAAATACCACTAACTATTCCTTACATTATGGAAAATATCCTGCCGTCTTAGAAGGATATAGTGATGCAAACTGGATTGCAGATTCAGAGGAATCAAAATCAACGAGTGGTTATGTTTTTACCCTAGCAGGGGCAGCAGTGTCATGGAAATCTACTAAACAAACATGCATAGCTCGATCCACTATGGAATCAGAGTTCATTGCATTAGATAAAGCAGGCGAAGAAGCAGAATGGCTTCGTCATTTTTTAGAAGATATTCCATTTTGGCCTAAACCTGTACCGGCCATATGCATACACTGTGATAACCAAGCTGCGCTAAGCAGAGCGCACAATTTTGTGTATAATGGAAAATCACGACATATTCGTCGACGCCATAACACAGTTAGGCAGTTACTCTCTAATGGAACAATTTCCATAGATTATGTGAGAACAAATGATAACCTAGCGGATCCATTTACTAAAGGTTTATCAAGAGAGAAAATTGACTGCGCATCGAGGGGAATGGGTTTAAAAGCCTAAACCAACAAGAGTTACCTTATACGGAAACCTATCCTAGCGACTGGAGATCCCACGGACTAGGATCAATAGGCAAACCAGTTATGAGTAACTCAAGAAGTAATGCATTTGTCTGGACTTGGTCCTACTCCATTCCTATGGTGCAAAATATAATGCATGCCTACAGAAGTTTTAAAGGTTAAAACTATGTTTTTTAATGATGACCATATCTTGGAAATAACAAGTGGGGTATATGTAGGATACTCTTAATGGTTGCGATCACCTATGTTAGTGTGAGCTGGGTCGGCTCTATGAGAATATTAAAAGGCTTTTATTCTCTAAAACACTCGCAGAACCTAAAATTGTTCAGGACCAAAATGAACAAAACCAAGAGATTGGATGTGAAGGGAATCAATGCTTCGTAAAACTTATTGTCTGGGTATACAATAAAGGCTGACGGTTCAAGATGAAATAATTCACCGATTAGCCAAGTAGATCCGATAAGTTTTAACTAGGGAAAGTTCAAAGTGAAATATCTACTTATCCACGATAAAGCATTATTCCATATATACTCTGTGATATTTCGCTTTGTGTGGGGGATATGTATATTATCATTCATGTGGGGGATTGTTGGAATTCCTCTAATACAAATTGAATGAAATATACATATAGTCCCACATCGCCAATTTGTTGAGAGGTATAGAGGTTTATATATGCCTTTCTCATGAGGAGGTTGGGGGCCTGGGGCTCCCAAATGTATGCTTCGTTGTGAGGAGGGAGATCTTGCATCACCACCACACGCGCGCGCGCGCCGCCGCCGCCGTCCGTCCGACCGACCGAACCGGGCCGGGCCGGGCTCGGGTACGGGTACGGGTACGGGTCTAAAATGACCATTCTTTTTACTAGGCCACTGTTTAACAGTTTTGGGCTTTGTCTGAAACTGGGTTGGGCCTGGAAATTGAAGAGAAGCGGGCGGATGAAAGACAGACGCAGATTTTGTCTGAAGAGGCGCGATTTTTGAAACGGGCGCGGAAATGAACGGGTGCGACCTGACTGAAGCAGACACAGGCGAACGGGTGCGACCCGACTGAAGCGGTGCAGGCAAAACAGTACGAGCGGGCGGGTGCGATACAGATGCGACTGTACGGACGCGACTGCTTGAACGAACGGGTGCAGACACGACCGTTCGGAAGGGATACGGACCAACTATAAATAAGGAGGAAAACTGATCACTTTCCTCACTGAATTTTCTAATCCCTTCTCTTCTATTAACTGCTGTTCTTATACTCAAATCACAGAGTGATATACTCATTACAATTTCGAGCGGAATTCGTCTGTTGTATCTTGGGAGAATTTTTGAAATAAAATTCTTAAGGAAATCGTTACGACGAGCCTCAGACACAATCCGGTTAGAATTTTAGTCTGTTTGTATATTCATATACATTATTCTATTTTTCTACCCTTTATTTTGGTTATACTATTTATTCGAAATAGTATAACGTTGTTGTTGTAATTTATTTACAACATTCATATTGTTATAATAATTAATACAGAATTCCAGTGTAGTGGAAATCTGAATTATAAACTTGTGCGACGAGTTTATATTCTCTGTTTTGGTATACTAACGTATAACATGTATGTCCTAAATTAGTACATGTTTTAAGTAGTCATATGCAAGCCGTCAACTTATTTTATGCCACTATGCCTTTATAGGGTCATTTGACAGAGAGAGAAAAACAGAAGCTTCAAGTCTGGTCCCGGATAATGCCTTAAAGGGAGTCGTTTGCTTGGGCTATTGTTCCTATTTTTGGGAATGATAATTTGTCTTCCAGTGGTGCTGCCTCTCCTAACAGCCCTCTTGCTCCTAGTATACCTAGTATCAGCTCTCACGATGGTGCAGACTCTGTTATAAAAGACACCATAGATGGAAAATTTTCTCAATATTCAAGTGGAAATTCAGTTATTGTAGAGATGTCTAATTTAAATAAGGTTACAGAAAGCTATACAGAGGATACCCTTCAGTTAGTGTTTCACCATATTCGTTTGATTTGCCTTGGACACGTTATGCGCCAATTGCATACATGAGCTAACATATTTAACTTGCTTGTGTTCAGATAGCATATCTAGAAGAAGATTGGTGTGAATTAGAAGCAAAACATTCTGTTTCTCTAGCAGGGACAACTGAAGCTCTTAGAGCTAGTACATTGTGTTTACCAATAACAAGAGGGAGGTGCAAGGGTATGCAACCATATAACTTCATTATGTATGACTATTAAATCATATAGCCCTTTACACTATCATATTTAGAAATATTGAAGGCAAATAAAATTGCCTTAATTAATCAAATTAGGGGCATAAAGTTGCATTATTCTGCCCCTATAGAAAGGAGAGGCAGATTTATTTGTGTTAGATATGCTTTAGCAATCTAATTCAAGTAAAATATTGTTTACACTCCAGCAATAAATATGTAGTTATGCTATTCTACTTGAAATCCAGTACTATACTCGGTTTGATGGGTACGTAAACATTGATAAAAATGGAAAGTTAAGTTATGTCAGGTTGAAACTAATACCCCTTATCATTCTCATTAATACTAATTTCAAATGGGAAGCCAATATCCAAATTCCCATACAAAAAAGATGGGACTGCTTATTCTGTTATATATGTCACACGGTCTATTCATTTTGAAATGTTCCAAACGCCAGCCCTTTATGAACAAAAAGTGTGAAACATTTCTAAGATTATGTCCAACTTATAAATATTAAAAATACATCCTCATGAAATCATGAGACGCAAAGATTTATAACATTTTTATTATTATAGAAGATCTATAAAATGAAATAAAAGAATCGATTTCATAAAACAAGGTTATAGATCATACCTGAAGACTGAAATGAAACAGCGGTTATAGATCTTTATGGTCTTAGTAACCTATTCAACCATGGTTTCATTTTTATAACTTGGTTGCTTATCGCTGGATATACTTGCTAATGATGTGTAGTCATTAGCTATATTATGTCGATATATAAGAAGTAACTAACATTAGTAGTATAAGCAAAAATAGGTTTAAATTTTGCAACTGAACACACCCTTGTCTGGTCCGTATCTGGTCCGATTTCATTTAGGACAGAAACTCACCACATTTCTATCTGGTTTGGTTCGACCGATTTACACTCCTAATATTTGATAGTTTTGATTTAAAATTTGTAACTAATATGTAATGAGGAGGGATATTATGCAAAAACTTGGATTGATGGTATACAATGATATTTGATTTGTAAAAATAATGAATGAGACCATCCTTTGAAGATGAGACACATTTACGTAATTGTGCTAGTTCCGTTAATCTACTCTGTTTAATTTTAATTGCAGGTGCCACCTACCCACACTATATATTAGCACGGAATATACGAGAACACACAATTTCAAACTTGCAGAACAGGTACTTGAATATCTTGATCAATGTAATAATAAGGTTACTTTGAATTCCTAAGTTCTGTTGTATAAGCTAATTCATGCAATTGTCATAGTTTGACTAACAACTTGTAAATGTACCTATCTAATTCCAAACTACTATCAACTGCTAAATTCATTTGTTATTGAATATTTTATCCTCCACTCCTATATCTTATCAATGACTCATCATGATCACTAGTTTATCATGGCATCAAAAGTGTTATATTGATTGAAGTATCAAATGAAGAAGTGGGAAATTTTTTGCCTTGTATCTAAGCTTGTAGAATTGTTTTCGTAGGTTTTCAATTAACAATGAATAAACTTTCTAGTTTATATGCCATCTAAGGTGTAGATTCATGTGTTCAAAACAACAATATAGTGTTTAGTATAGGCTCATATTTACCTTCTTTTTTGTGATGATCTTAATTATTACAACACTACCATGCTATTTATGTTGTTAAAGGTAAGTGGAGGTTTTTTTTCTCTCCTCATTCCTATTGCAAATGAAACTGGCTTTGTGGTAAAATATATTCGCTTCAGTGTTTTCTGCAGTCAAAATCTATATGCCCCTCTGACCCTTTGGTGTACAATGAATTGGAGCAGTTGCATATCATATGGAGGAGTAAGAAACTTCAACTTTACTAACAATGTTAGGTTTTCCATTATGCAGTAATATATAGCACTGTGATGCATTGTTATGATTATTTTTCAATGTTCATTTAATGTTTGCAGTTATTAAAAAGCAATTAAGTGGACCGAGAAAACTTTATCTCACGTAGCGTCTTCATTGAATGAAATGTCTTCATTGAATTAAATATGGAACAACTTCGATGAATCTTGCTCATATTTATCTACAACTTCATGATTAACTACTTATTTTTAATAACTGCATTTGAAATCGGATTGTAATAGATATTTTGTATCTCGTTTATTGATCATTATCATTCTCATCTGATACCATTACAAATGTCAATCATTTTTTTGTTTATTTCTTTTTGTGTTTGAAATATGTAAGTGTGATGCATGTCTTCTCCTGTTATATGCCTGCAGGATGTGTTTATGAAATCGAGTTTCATGGCATTAAATGCTGAGAAATATCCAGTTGGAGGAATCATTGCAGCCATTAAGAAGGCATTTGGCGCTACACCTGAAATTATTTGTAAGAGTGGGTCTGTACAGGAACTACGCATATGCTTCACTAAATATTTCCTGGTTCATACTCCTAAACATATATGTTTCAAATTGAGTATAATACATTATCATGTTCATAGTGAATTAGTGTTTAGGTAGCATAATACAAGTATCTGTATTTAAAAACCGAAAAGGGTACTGAGCAAATATAAGATCAACTATGTTTAAAGAAAATGAATCCATATACAAATTTGGTATTGCAAAAAGCTTGTTATGTCAAAGGTTGTATTACTTCTATTTCATTTACGTAGAAACTAGCTTGTTTTTGTTTTTGAGTGTCTGCTGTTGTGTCTGTATGCATGTCATTGTTCATACTATTTTTACCCATAACTTGCATTATCTTAGAATGGATATAACTGTTGTTTGGTGTTGTTCTAATTATTGATCGTATGTTTTCTTAATGTTAATACTATATATTTTTTGTATAGATTGTTTGTAGTTGTAATAAAATATTGGTACTATATATTTTATTTGATATTTTTTTAGTTATCACAGTTATAAATGTTAGAAAATAACCTTTCGTAATGGTTATAACTGTGGTATAATTTGCATTTGTCACGGTTATTTGTGTTAGAGTTTCCTTTTTGGTAATGATTATAAATGTTAGAAACTATTGTTCTATCACGGTTATAAGTGTGATACTATCTAAATTTCCCACGGTTATAAGCGTTAGCAATAACCATTTTATCACGATTATAACCGTGAGTAAATACTGTTCTGTCATGGTTATAAGTGTGATAATATCTAAATTTTTCACGGTTATAAGCGTGAGAAATTACTATTTTTATCATGGTTATAACAGTGAGCAAAAGTGTGACTAAATTTGCCAACAGTACCTATTTTTACGGTTATAACCGTAACAAATAAGTTTTGTCACGCTTATAACCGTGAGGAAATTGCCTTTCTGGTGTTGTGAAATCACTCAATTACAGTTAGTTTTGTAGATAATATGATCAAAAGAGGAAGGACCATTTTCGAACTTGAAATTCTGGGTCCGAAAATGCTCTGTAAAGAAATGAGCTTTGGATATGATTAAGCTCAAAATTAGTAGTAGCAGTAAATAAAATTGTAGCCACTGAAATTTTCTACGGTTTGAAAAAAAGAATTGCTCCATTTGATAAAGTTATGAGAAAGATATGGCAGAAGTAAAAAAGGTGAAATTAAAAAAGTGAAAGGGGTATTTATAAGCAAGTGAAAGTGTAAATTACCTAAACACCCCTTGCCCTTTACCCTCCACTACTCTCTTGCCACCTCACCAATCCCCCTAAACATCATGTCATTCAGTCACCTTCTTGTCCCTTTCCCCTCTTTTAATGATAAAACATATTTAAACATGTTTTGTACTTAGTTGCCAAAATGTCAAATCATGTCTCTTAAGGCATCTTTTAGTATATACATGTATATACTTAAGTATACATACTACGTATATACCAATATGTAATAACTAATTTACATTCTTGATTATTTAAATGTTGTTTTATATATAAACAAGGTTCACAATATTTCAAGCAACTTTTATACAATGAAACGTCGAAAATTCGAAAAACAGTTTCCGGTCACATTTTCTGTTTTTCATCGAACTAAATATTTTTGTAAACTAAATTTGAAAACTATTTTATCTTCAATATTTATTATTTAAATGAGTTTTTATTTTAATTATAAAACCTACTATTTGAATATTTAAAATTAATTAAATATTCAGAAATTAAAGTGGTGAAATTCCGAGTCGTTATAATTTTCTTCGCCATGAGATCTGAAAGTGTAGAATGTTCTAAATTTATAATTGTATTTGTATCATGTAAACCTTTAAACTTAATGGTTTTTTTACTTTTTGGCTCAACGCCATTTCAAACATCATTTTGGGCTTTGGTTGTACCCGATGGTGTGGGTTGTTACACAATTCAAATAATTATCCATTTACCCTGTCCTACATAAATTCGATAGAACTCTACCGAATATCCTTTTTATTTTCGATAGGTTGAATTTAGGGATGGCAATTAGACCTATTATGTTTAAACTATACATTTTAAAAAGGGGCGTTCCACTAGAAGGACAAATTTTGCAGTCCAATTTGTTTCAAGGACACACATCCATAGAAATTAATTTTAAGGCCAAAGTGAGCAGAATAATTACTTTTAAGGACAAAGTCAACAATTCAATTATTTTCACGGACATAATTTCATAGGTTTTTAAGCCTTAGAAACTAATTATTTTGCATTTTATCCTTAAAAGTAATTATTTCAGTTGTATGTCGTAGAAACTAATTGCACTTGCTAAAGAGGCCCTTGTGGCAAATTTCCACTTTTAAAAACTAGACCCGATCCGCCTTAGGGTTCAATTCAATCTGGATCTATTTAGGTCCAGTTGGGTAATTACACTCAAATACACATATTTTTATGTTTTTTGATCCTGTCTTTTGGGTCTAGTCAATTTAGTTTAGGTTTTATCAGGCCTAAATGGTATTTTTCATCACTAAGATTCGATTTGATACCCATCGAGTTTGCTTCTTCTTGGGTCGGTTCAAGTTAGGTTTGCGGATCTAGGTTCTAATTACTAGCCCTAACTGAATTTTATATACTCAATGTAAAAAAATTATCTTGGGTCCCTATCATATATGTCTAGTGATATTTAGAGGTCATTCAGTAATTAGAGAAGTACGTCTAAAATATACGGTAGTAACCTTCTTAACAATTTAAATTTGAGTGGAATCCCCCTATTATTCCTCTTAATCCAAATATGTAGTCTCTTTAACAATTCTTATTTTAAATCTCCAAGGAATATTGCATTAACTAAGAGTCATGCTAAATGCACCGCAGTTGAACTTTAATTCACCAAGCCATAAAAAGGGGAAATAGTTTCTTTATTGACCTACTATTAACACACGTCGACCAATAGCATACTTTTTGTAATGATCTACGAATTTGATTTTTTTTTTACTAGTAGTAAGACTTACCACTTGGGCAAGTGTCATTATCCTAAAGCGCCATACCACTTGTGTAATAACCCTCTCTGAAACGAGCCTAATTTTCGAATGAATAAAAGCGCATCGAACCTTGGGTCCATTTTAGAGCTTCCCATTGATTGGCACCGTTACTACATATTTCGAGTGTCGAGCCTCTAAAGAAGGACATGTCAAGCTTGGAAACAAGGAAAATGTTAAGCCTGAAGAAAAGTAAAGCTATTAAGCATACAACACTTAAGAAAATATGCCAAGTCTCTAAGGGTATTGAACATTAAACAATAAAGGGGTACATAGTCTCTAAGGGTGTCGAAAGTTGGAAGTGATTAACAAGCACATAAGAGATGCCGAATCTTTAAGGGTAATGAGCCTCTACAATAACAAGTGTTGTCGAACATTAGTAATGAAGAAGGGTATCGAGCTTGTAAATGGCTGAGGATGTCGAACCAGTGGGTACATAGAGATGTTGAACTACAATAAGCTTGGAAGAACAAGAAATGCCAATCTTCTACAACATAAAGGTTGTCGAGTCTAAAGATAATAGAGATGTCAAAGCTCTACATCAAAAAGTGTTGTAGAGTCTATAACAAAGGAAGGATATTGCACCACTAAAGGATGATGAGCGTTTAACCGTATGTGGGGGATATCGAGTTTCCATGGATAATAAGTCAATAATGCACAAACTATTATTCAACCTCAACAACAATACCTGTTTTAGGGAATCTACTAATGAACGATATCGATCTTCAATATGATATTGAGCTTTAACACTATAAAAGGATTTTGAGATTTTATAGACAACAAAGATGCTGAAGACCTGAAGATGTAAAGGTTGTCGAGTTTCAAAAAGCAAGTGAGTTCTAGTCACATAATGGATACAAAAATTTCATTAAGATGACGTGATTGGAACCCTCTGATTCAATGCCAAGACACGTGTTAACCATCCCGCATGGTTGACACCCTTATAAATAGACTCCTAGCAACACTAAGAGAGAAGTGATAAATTCTTTTTTATTTCTCAAAATTTAAAGTTGTAAACCCTAAATCGAATTAAAGATTTTTAGTGCCGATTGTATTTCTGTGACTTCTGCAAATAAAGGCTTAAACAATTTTCTTTGCATAGCATACTCCTATTGAATGAGAATACAGGACTCTTGTTGAACTCTTGACATGTACATGACTCATATTTGTACTTAGACTTGGACAATGGATATGTATATGACTGATCTTTGGACTTAAACTTGAACTTGAACTTGCATATACTTCCAAGCTTGCATAAGACTACTTAAGCCCTTATCCAAACCAACCTTAACTTAAATTACGTATTTAGGTTAGCAAAGAAATTTGCAAACATTTTAACGCTAGAAGGAGGGCTCGAACATTCGACCCCCTGCATATCATTATAGAGGACTTTAGGGACTTTCCATATCCTGCATATTCCTTTAGAGTACTTTGATTTTCCTTGTCTAACATATCCCTATTGAGGACTTGCCGTATCCTGCATAACCTATTAAGCCACATAATTAGTTATTAATCAAGCGATCCTTAATCTTTAATTCGATGAGGAAAACTATTCATCTCCAAGCTAAAGGAACTATCTTCGAAAATGAATAACAAAGGATTTCGATAAGTTTACCCAAAAGTGAAAGGGAATAATCGATCGCCCTTCCATACTAATCAAAACGGTAGAGTTTTTAAAGAAAGAACTTTTCGTTAGAACTAATGAGCCTATCTAATGTTACAAGAAATCCAAATGGAGATCAAAGACATAATCCCCTAAGACTTTTCAATTTGCTAGAGCCCGTTCCTATACCATCTCCTTTAAAAACATCTATCTCGTAGCTAAAGAGAGGTTGGAATATTGGCCATCAAAGAAGAAGCGACAAAGAAATGAAAGAAATCTTGGAGGCGCTTATTGCCAATATCACTGAACAAATGAACATGAAACCAATCAGCGTCGAGCCCTTAAAGGGATGATTGAGAATTTCTTAGGAAAAAGAAAACTCCAAGAGTTTATTAACAAGACTTGAGCAAAAGATCAATACTCTACCAAGATCAAGTGCTTAATAAATAGAAATGCTTTAAAAATGCTTCATGAAAAGGACTTACATAATAAAGGAAAATCCTTGATCACACCACAAAGGCCTGGTCAAAACACCTCCTAGATGAAGGTTAAAGTAAGTTTCTCGTCCTGCCAATAAGGCCTGGCCAAAGCACTGCAAGCCTTCGATCCAGCCTACGTGGCCTGGCCAAAGCGCCTCCTAGAGGGAGGAAGGAGTAAGTTTTTGGTCTTGCCTAAGATGGCTTGGCCAAAGCACCGACTTACTTTTGGTTCTTCATATAAGGCCTGACTAAAGCACCTCCTAGTGGGAAGATGGGTAAGACTTTGATTCTGCTTAGGATGACTAACCAAACACATCAACTGGCCTAAATCATTACTGTAAGGTAATAAAGGGCTCAATCGAAGTATAAATCATTACCTATAAGGTAATAAGGTGTGAAAGAAATAGAAGCCTAAAGAATTACCTATAAGGCAATAAGGGGCGAAAGAAATCAAAACCTAAATTATTACATAGAAGATAATAAGGGGCAAGAGAGATCAATCAAGCAAGTGTAATTTCGTCTTGAGAATGAATCAAGTAATTTTCTAAGAGGAAGCGTAATTAAACACGACCAATCTAGCTCCAAGCTAAAATTAAAGTAAGCTTCAAAGGAAGGTTCAAGTACTATCTATTACTTAAAACCAAGGGTCTCAACATCAAATACGAACATCTAAAAAAATTCCGAATCTTCTTGTTAGAAATATTCTGTCAAATAACAAAAATCTTCATTATTGATCGAACTTCCAGTCTTGCATTAGTTTGAATGTGAATCTTATAAGATGGGTTTCTAGTCTTCTTAATTAGACTCGGTGTAAAAGGCTACTTTTATACAAGAAAGGAAGAAAATTGATCCAAAAAATGAATTTCAAAACCCACTTTTCAAAGTTTCAAAGATCAACAATAAATCTTTTTCCATAATTTCTTTGGTGTTTACAAAACAAAATGATCGATTTGAGAGAGAAATAATTTTTTTGAAATTATGGAAGTCATACTTATTTACCTTATGTTTTTCTAGAAGAAAATGAGCAGGTCTCGTAAAAGAGGGTGACAAACAAGTACTAAGCACCTGATAAGTGACTCTCAAATCAAGGCTATCTAAAAGCATCCTTCGAAGAAGCAAAGAGCAAACAAATCTATCAAAGACTGTAGATCATATAGAATTAAATTAAGATTATGAAGTAAGTCACAAATCTCAAGCAAACTCAACAAGTTCAAATGCAAAACCAGAATAAGAAAGAAAATACATGGTTTATTCAAAATATCAACTATTCGGGTACAAAGCTATTTATCAATTTACTAATTACAAATATTAAGAAAAATCATTATAATCTTCTTGAGGAAGAGGTTGAGGGAGAAGATAATGTTGATATACTTTTTCTTTCCCCTTCTCCTTCCCTTTAAACTCAAAAAGACATAGATAACTGTCGCTTGAAGCAAGGGCATCTCTAAGCAGAAAAGGAAGGCCTCCGATATTCTTGAGATGATCAGCACACTCATATAAAAAGAAGTGTTGATAATTTCTATATCCTGCTTTAGCTACACCGCTCAACCTCTGATTCATTTCTAGACCTAAGAAGGAATAGTTGCTTTTTAAGCCAAAAGCAACTATAATTTCATGCAAATAATATACGAGGGAATCCAATCGAGAATCCTCAAGCGACATCACCTCAGTTATTTTCAATTGAGACTCAAGGTCTTCCACTTTTTCCTTCAAGGCTTCAACGGTTGAAGAAGGTTCGGTGATATGAAGAATCTCCACATCCAGTAGTTCTTTAAGTTTCTTCTCCTTCTTTTGGATAATGTTTGTACCATCAATAGAGTCAATTTGAATATTTAATGCATGATCGAGCGTCATATTGGCCCTTTTAAGAGTCTTGACCTTTTGCTCAATGTCGTATTTCTCGCGTTCTAGTGCCTCAATTTGACTTTCATACTTATTGAGATGTTTCAAAACTTTTTCATCCCATTTTCCTTCTAGAAATTGGGTTTATTCATCCATCATCCAGTAATTTCTCCATCATCTAAACCTGAAGCGGGTTTTCCTGGGAAGAGAAATTCTTTTGTCGGTTAAAACTTAGGACCTAGTTGTCCTTGCAGGAGTAGGAAGGCTGGATTTGCCTTCACTTACAAGAAGTTCTAGAGATTGACATAAAATCTGGCTCTTCAGCAGATCATCTTCAAGATTGTCAATTCTCTGATGTAGACAAGCACTTTCTGCATCAATTTCAATTCCTTGGTCTTGGATTTTGGATCGGCCTACTAACCCTATATTCTTCCTTAGGCATTCGATCTCTTTGTCCTTTCGTTTGATTCCCTCCCTTAAAGTCGAGGACATTTCATTTGCACTGCTTAATGTGGACTTCAACTTATAGTATTTGTTATACCATTTGCATGCTTTTGGGTTATTTGGAAATGGTATAACTGAATCACATTGAGAAGAGTGTATCTCAACATCCAACATTAGTCTAGTTTTGAGTTTATCTATTCGTGAGATGAGTTCAGGACCGCTAGATGCAAGCATTAATAGGCTTTCCTATTTAAAATAAATAAATGAAGTTGCATTAGTCCATAGGAAATGTGCCCTTTTATTAATAACAACAAGCTTATAGGCATAAGCAAGTTCAAATTACATTAACAATCCCAGTTTTATACATTCAATTCTTAAGTTTAGGAGCAGGAGTTTGAGCCTTTTTGAGTGAACCGGCAGATATAGGAAAATTAGAATCAAAGGAGGCTATGAGAAGAGTAATAACTAGGAAAAACTGATGATAATCCCATCTCTCAGTAGAGGGACTAGAATCACTGCATAACAATTTAGCACAATTAGACTGGATTGCCTCAAGTAAACTATCTTTTTCATCACCTAAGAAATTATAAGTGGGGAAGTTGTGTGTAAACTTCTTCAAGCCCTAAGAAAGCAGTATTTTGCTAATTGAGAGGATCCAAGGGTTAGTATTTCTTTTCAAAATCCTTTTTAGTTTGACAAAATTACTTTAGAGTCCTTTTGAAATAGGCATGCTCAGTGGTTCCTTAACCAGTGCATTTTAAGAAAAACAGACTAAGCCGCAAAAATAGAAACACTGAAATTTTTAAAACTTATATGAATTACATAATACAACCACAAGATCACTTAGGTTCATATAATATAGACCTCTTGTAATACTCAAGAATGAATTTCTCTTTGTTGAACTTGACCTTCTCAGGAGGAAGTATGTTAAGGGAAGGGGAACGGTCGTGATCTTAGGAAGTTTCCAACATTACCCAAGATGAGGATCGATCCTATAATTATTCAAGTACCTACTATGAAGATGCCTAAGAAAACTGCCACTATCTTTCTCTAAGAAGGAAAAGTCAATAAAAAGATTCCTAGAATAGATTTTATAGAGGAATTCTACTGAAGTGTCCCTATTGTCAGTAAGCATCCAAAAGAGTGTGGTTAACTCCACATTCTCCTTTAAAACTCTTTCTCAATGAAGGTAGGGTCTTTTTGAAAGCGAGGCCACTCATTTCTCTTTGAAATCTTTTAATCCTTGGTAGAAGTAAGAAGGCTTCTATACTTTTTAGATAGGTTGGTGTGGTCTTCAACCAATTCTCGATTTCTCTATTTAATCACAGTACGTTCTTCTCGCTCTTCTCATGTAAAATTTCAAAGTGATATTTGTTTCTTTTCCTTAACTAAACAAGTAGATTTATTAACCAAAGTTAATAAATAATTTTAAGCAATTAAAGATGGTAAACTTCATACCTACGAGGCGGAAGCCTGTGAGGCAGAAGCCTAAACTTTCTCTTTGCCTAACTCTTTGCTATGATGGCTAAGGTCATGAATGTCCTTTGGTATAGTATCTTCTTAAGGAGTGTTTTGAGACTCGGGGAGTTCATAAGATTAAAGAATTCAGCATCATGGGCAGACAATCCCAAAAATGACCACCTGACCCATTACCGTCACTTCGTGGTCCCTTAGGGTCTTTGTTTCCATCACCTTCAACCTTCCCGAAATCATCATCTTCATCATCATTGGCACTATCGTAATCCTTACCACCATCCCCTTCATCATCATCATCCCTACCTTCATCAGCCAGAGGATAATCAAAAGATAATAAGTCCTAAGGATTGACGGCTTCCTCTTATGGAAATTCATCTTGCAAAGACTTGGAAACTCTCCCCAGTTTAAGGTCAAACTTCTTCTTGAATTTGTCTTTCAATGTTGGCAATAAAGGGAAGTCCAACTCTAGATAATTTTCTATATAACCGTAATATGCGATGAAGAGGGCATCCTCACAAAATTACTCGTTTATCTAGGGGAGGGCTTGTCCTATGAAAGAGGAGACTTTATCTTTGGCATTCTTAATAATATTATTTGTGTAAACAAGTATGCCTCCCTACTTTCCAGACTATCTTCCATGGTTGTAACTTTGCAGCCATTTAGGTATTTTCAGTTTTAGCCTGCTTAAGTTCCTCTTTTAAGGATTTTACCCTCTCCTCAATAGTTAGCCTCATTTTTTCCTCATCTAAATCGAAGGCAAGTTGATTCTTTCCAGTGGTGATCTCATCCCTTTTTGTGGTAACCTTAAGAATTTGGCCCTCAAGAGACCTAACTTTCTCCATCAACAACGAAACCTTCTCCTTAAGATTAGGAATTTGAAGGACTCAGGAGAATCCTGTTGAAGGAAAAACATATGCTTGGCCACCTAAAATATATTAAATTTTAAATAAATAAAGATACATGGAACCAAAATTTGCGTTAGCCGGACATATAAAGCTATACCACAAGAAGTCGCTGAAAAGGGATATAGAGATGATCCTTAGAAAATGCAGAAGGCTGTAATGGCGTTAGAGAAACCATAGTCGGGGATTGAATGACCGAGCAAACAAAATTATCAAAATTTAAAAGGAATAGGTATAGTTGGAGCTTCATAAGGCTGAGATTCTAGAGGAGGAGGAGTCAGACCTAACTCCTGGTACAAGCATTGAAAAAAATTACAAATGAAGGATTCATAATGTCTATAAAGGGATTCAGAGTGTGAGCAACTTCTATCTTGACCTGAGGATCCTAGCCTAGCAAGTTTAAATAAAAAAACAGAGTCTTGGTTAATTGCGATCTAAGTGGCATTCAATTCCTCAGTAATAACAACAAGCAATCGATTCTCTCCAGATTTAGCCCTTTTAACCAGTGAGGAATTAGAACACTAGGAAGATCGCCATAATCTTTCTTTCTCTTGTGACTCACAATAGCTATAAGTGCATCAGTAATAAAATCCGTAATGGGGGAAACTTTGGTAGTCGTAGCTAAAGAAGAGGTAGAAGTTTTAACTTTCTTAGGCTTAGCAGCCGAGATGACAAAAGTCGAACCTAAGTCAAGGAAAGAATCATAAGATGACGATGTAAGAGACCTCGTGAAAATCATAGTAAAAGATTAAGAGATTACCGGAAGAATTGCATAGAATAGGGGAAGAAGGGGAAAAAGCATTTTTGTTACCAACAACTAAAGCTTGTTTCCCGTGAGCATCTTTCTTGATCATCGAGGGCTTCTTGAGCACTTTGTGACTTTCTAAGATTAAAGAATATTTTTGGTGGTTGGCTTCAGTCAAAAGCTTAAGCATGTCTCATATAGTTTAGGAAGCTGGGTTCAAAGCACTGATTGTACTGGCAATAGAAGACTTCGCCCTTTAGGAGAAAGTTCTAAAAATGAATAAGTACTATATAAGAAAGCGGTGGAATATAGTATGAACACTAGAGAGAAACCAACAAGTCTAACTAGGTGTAAAGAAAGACCCTTGAACTCCAACGGTATGGCTCTTAACATAAAAGAATTGGTTTTCCCAGTCTTTAGCTTTGTTGATTAAGTTAATGATTAAGCTCTTCGGATGAGGAAGAAGGTGATATGTAGAACCCGCTGGTTGCTTTCCCACTTTAACATGATTTACTAATGAATGAAGAGTTTTAACATCGAGTGAGAGGAGATTAGCTTCCCTAACTAGTATCTTAAGGCATTAGATATGTATAAGAGTTGAATAACATATGAATCGGAGCAATCCCTAAGTGATACAGGAATCGAGTGATATGTGTCTTAAGCCCGCCACTCTGGCCTCTACGCTAGAAATGCCAAACTTTCGAAATAGAGCCAACCTCTTTTTAGTAGATATCCAAGATTGAATAAGCTTATAATCACCTTTTTTAGAAGCAGGAGAAGATTTAGAGCCTATATTGACTTGTATTTTACGTATTGAAGGATCGCAAAATATTTTAATTTTATTCATATGAGGTTTACTATTGATTGCATGATTGCTTATTTGATATGGTTGATGGTTGAAAATGTTTGTTATGCATGCGGAGTAACTATGGTTGCTTATTTCTTGACTTGTTTAGGGATTCCGAGGGCTAAATGTAGGAGAACGTAACGATCAGTATTTTATGTATCGAAGGATCATAAAATAGTTTTATTTTATCGCATGAGATCGTATGATTCTTTAATTTTGGAATATGACTCTTAGGGATATTCCATACAATTATGATTTTTCCCTAATTTCTATGTGAATATTTTGACCCTGGAATCTTGTTTGGGCTATAACTTTTGATAGGAGTCGAATTAGGGTCTAGAGTATGGAGGAAACCAATAGTTTAAATCGCAAGTCTAAATTGGCTAAGGCCATAACTCTTTACCAAGTCATTTCTATAGCTCGGTTGGGTCAGTGACTTTAGGGATCTCTACGTGTTGGCTAGTGGAGATGGACCAAGACAAGTTTTAGCGGATTGGCTAAGTGTTGGGTTTTATGCCAAGTTGTTTCTAGAACTTAGAGTTAAATGCTTTGGATTAGGGGCCGAGTTGTTTCAATGAATGGTTCAGGGCCCAAAGCACTTGAGAAGGAAGTAGCAGAGGCAAGGTAATTTACTTGGCCAAAATTGGCTAAGCAAATGACCAGGTGCTGAGTCATTGGTAATGGGTTGTTTTTGTGGATGTATGGAGGTCAAGCTTGTATAAGGAGAAAGCATGGAACCCTGTAGATCATGCTAGATGCGTTGGCTCGTTCGCTTGAATATTGGATGGCGATGTAACAACATGTAAAAGCTTTGAATCTTTAGTTTATGACTCATGAAGGGAGTGGGTACTGAAGATGGCGGATCGATAAAGGAGGGAGCCATGGGATGGGAACATGAAGGGTTCTGAAAAATGAAAACTGGATTGAGCATAGGAGGGGCTCGGATCTGAATAGTGCAAAAGGGGGCTCAGATGTATGTGTTAAGAAATCATTTATATCGGAGTGTTTTTTGTTGTACTTAAAATAGGACTATTATAAGTGGGGACTCCTATAGATCAATGGAGTGGATTTGAATACCCTGGACTAGTGGCTTTGTGTCTAGTGTCTAGCTTTAGGCTACGAGACACATATCGAGCTTTGGGCTGCATGATATGAGAGAACATAGAAAATCGGTATTTCCATTAGTCCTCTGGTAGTAAGAAGGCCATAAAATCTATCATATATTCAGAGCACATGGAGCGATAGTGTGGATTGCTTGATGGATGCTATGGTTGTATTCTAGGCTATCACTTAGAGATATCGTTGGGAGTAAGTATTGGAGATACGAATACCTAGAGAGCTGATATCCTTATTTTGAGTATAATACCTTTATTTTATTAGTAGAGTAGCATATTATAATGTTATGTGCTAACTCTTTGGTTGCAGGGACAGGTCAGTATGATTCGTGTACCTCTATTCCTTGCTATATTTACCTGCATGGTATTTTGAGATTCATTTACCGTTCACACCATACTTTTGTCTGACCCAAGATTTTATACTTTGTTTCTTATTATCTTAGGTACTCTTAAATGAGTAGACTAGATAACAGGTCTAGGTGATGCAGTAGCTATGCAGAGGACTAGTTGGATGAAGCTATCTCGTATGATATACCTATATGGATTTTTACGCTTATTCCGTTATGCAGTACTTAGGAGCCTTAGTTGTGATCGCTTATTTTCTTGTTATAAGACAGTTATTGAGTTTATTTCTAATGTATAAACTGTATTAAATTTGTATATAACTTTGTGGATCTATGTTATGATGATTTTTTCATATAGTTATTACTGTCTCTCCTATTATATCTTTGATATTGTGTTTTATCCATGCGCTTGAGGTATTTGACAGGTTATATGCTTTATCTGTTTCATTTTAAACCTTGATGATCATCCTATATGGACCGGGCATGACTGTAGTGCACTATTTGATATTATTTGTATCGATGGTATAGGGCAGTCGTCATATATAACTGGTCTAGCTGACGTAGTTGCTATGGAAAGGATGAGCTGGATGGAGCTACCTCTGTTATATACCTATATGGACTTTTACGATTCTTCCGATGTGCAGCACCAGGAAGCCTTTGCACTGACTGCTTATTTTCTCGTTATGAGACAGTTTTTGGGTTTATTTTCAGTGTTATACTCTACAACATTTGTGGTTAACTCTGTGAATCTATGTTCTGATGATTTGTTCATATAGTTATTATTGTCTCTCCTATTATATCTGTGATATTATATTTCATCCATGCATTGCAAGATATCGACATGTTATATGTTGTATTTGTTCCGTTGTCAACCTTGATTATCGACCTATATAGATCGGGCATGACTTTAGCACACTATTTTGATATTATTTGTCTCGATGGTATAGGGCGGTCATCACATTTGATATCAGAGCTTTGGTTACATGATTAACCTGAGTTGATACTGGGATTCAGTAGAGATAAGGAAGGAGTTATCATCTTAGACTAGATCGAGAGTATATATGTGTACAGGAGAGTGCGTACTTGTTATTTTGGTTTTTAAGCTATATAGTAATATATTATATAGTATAAGTCGCATGCACACGAGCATTATAGATACAGTTTTCTTTATGAGAGACCAATCATTCTTGTTATAGATTAAGAATGAGTCGGCATATAAGAAATACTGTGGGGAATTTTGCTTTAGGAGTTGAGGAAGGAGTAGGGTCAGGAGTTGCTACACCTGAAGTTCAAGCGATGTTGAATTCTATGATGGCAACTATGATGAGGAATGATTAGGCTGCTGTAGATCCTGGTGTGGCTGTTGGTGGAGGTACTCCGGTGCAAGCGCCTAAGGTTGATTTTGCCAAGTTGATCATGGATTATTCTACTCTAGAAGGAAAACCATTTCATGGAACAGAGTCGGCCATAGAAGTGCAGGATTGGTGAATACCTGTAAGCACATCTTTAGTGATATGGAAGTGGATATTGCTACAAAGAGGAAGTTGGCCTCTAGACAACTTCAAGGGCGAGCTATGAACTGTGGAATGCCATTATCATTGCTACACTAAATGGTCAGTTTAATTAGGACTAGTTCAAAGCAAGATTTGAAGAGAAGTTCATTCCGGCTACTCAAAAGACGGTGTTTCTTAAGAAATTCGTCCATCTTAAGAAGGAGATAATTTCCAAATATGTTGTTGATTTTAATGCTTTATCAAAGTATGGAATATGATCCATCGACATTCCATTAAGAAAGAATAAGAATTTCATCATTGGTTTGGATGACTATCTTAGAGAGAAGTTGGTAAACCACATTAATGAGATATTTGAGCAGCTTGTTAAGAAAGCCCTTGGTCAAGAGAATTTGTATCCTAAGGCTAAGACAGCTATTGTTGTTTCGGCTGAGAAGAAAGAGCCAAAACCAAATCAAGGTGGTGGAGGCAAGAAAAAGTGGAATGAAAAGGGAAGCAGTCTCAAGGGAAAAATGTCCAGAAGAAAGCTAAGTGGGAACCTACTTGCTATGGGTGCAAAGAGAAGGGTCACTTGATTAGGGATTGCAAAGTGAGCAAGAAGAAGAAGTGCTACAATTACGATAAGCCTAGCATTTGAAGAAGGATTGTTCAAAAGCAGTAAAGGATAAGCAGGTTGTGAAAGCATATGCATTTGACACTATCCCGACTTCACCGTGTGCACCTCAGTGAAGGAGAAGGAAAATGGAGTCATTATTCAAAGTATGATTTCCATTAAAGATGTTTCCATTCGTGTTTGTTTGATACTAGGACTTCACATTCATTCATATTCAGTGACCTTGTAGATAGATTGGGATTGAGACCTGAGATAGTAGATCGACACTTGATTGTGATGAACCCAGTTGGAGGCTCTACTAGCCTTTGTATGGTTTGTCATTTCCTCATGGTATCGAGTCATAGATTATGTTTTGTTTGTGATTGCTTTGTCTTGAATTTTGTTAGGTTCGAGATTATCTTGGGAATGGAATAGCTTAAGAAGTATGTGATGATAGCGGATTGCGAGAAGCTATTAGTGACAATCGGGGATATGGAAGGGATAATAGTAGTGATTGGCTGCCTATCAGAGGATGGGGCGATGGTTAGCTTTTTATCTTTTCTTGAGGTTCCACAGGAGGCGTGTCATATGCACCTATCGCAAGAGAGTATTCAGATGTATTTGAGGAAGCGACCGGATTGTCGCCGCATAGAGAGATTGAGTTTCAGATAGACTTAGTAAAGGGAGCCAGACCTATTGTTATGTTTTTGAGGCATATGGCACCCTGAGAGCAGAAGGAATTTGAGGTGTAAGCGAATGACCTATTAAGGAAAGGGTTCATTCGAAGGAGCATATCCGAGTGGGGTGAACTTGTAGTATTTGTGACTAATGGCTCTCTGAGATTGTGTGTGGATTATTGTAAGTTGAATAAAGTAAAGAAGAAGAACAAGTATCCACCCTCGTGTATTAGTGGTTTCTTTGATTAGCTTCATAGTGCGAAGGTGTTCTCTCAAATGGATTTGGAAATGGGATTTCACCAGTTGAGAGTAGCAAAGGAGAGTGTGCCTATTACCGTGTTTCATACGCTATAGATTTTTTATGAGTGGTTGGTGACGCCATCCGGGATGACCAATACACCGGCATACTTTGTGGATCCCATGAATCGATTTTTCAAAGACCAACAAAACAAGTTCATGCTTTTGTTTGTAAATGTTATTTTGATCTATTTAAGTATCGAAGATGAGCATAAGATGCACTTGAGGATCATACTAGAGGTGTTGAGAAAGCACAAGTTGAAAGCGAAGTTCTTAAGTATCACTTCTGGAGAAAAGAAGTGAGGTTTTTGGGTCACGTCATTTATAGATAGGGTATATCAGTGGATCCTACAAATGTGGCAGCGGTCCAAGATTGGAACCAGTCCAAGAATGCTACGAATGTGAGGAGTTTCCTAGGATTCATTGGATATTATAGGTATTTTATCAAGGATTTCTCAAAGATAGCAGCACTGTTGACCAATTTAACAAAGAAGAAACAGGATTTTGTTTAGGATGTGAAGTGTGAGCATGCGTTTATGAGTCTAAAAGAGAGGTTGATGAATGACCTAGTATTGACCATTCCAAGTGGAAATAAGGAGTTGACGGTATATACAATCTCCCGTGGTACTGGATTGGGTGAAGTATTGATGCAAAAGGGATTTTTGCCTATACTAGTTGACAGCTAAAGCCACACGAAAGTAATCATCCAACTAATGACTTGGAATTGGCGACGATAGTTTTTGCTTTGAATATGTAGAGGAATTATCTGTTAGGGGAAAGGTTTGAGCTATTTACGAACCACGAATTCTTGAAGTACCTTTACTCTCAGAGGGATCTCAACCTTTGTCAACAATAGTGGTTAGGTTCTTGGCCTCCTATGATTTTAGCATTTCCTATACACCAGGAAAAAACAGAATGTAGTCACCAATGCATTGAGTAGAAGGCATGCTAGTTGGGAGCAATATTCTTGGAATGGAAGTAGTTGAATATATTGTTGGGTATGATTTCAGGCCTCATTGTGAGCTTAAACCAGAGATGTTGGCAAGTTTGTCGATCAAACCTACTCTAATAGAAAGGATCTGTGCTAGCTAGAAGCGAATTGCTAGGCTGGCGGAGATTATAACAAATAAAAGAAGTAGAATCAGAGGATATGAAGCAATACGAACTGGACCGAGAAGGTTGGCTCCATAAGGATAGAAGACTATTTGTTCTCGATATTGATGGATTGAGAGATGAAGTTCCACGAGAATGCCACCATTCGAGGTTGATAATTTATCTAGGAGGTAATAAGATGCATCGGGGTATGAAGCAAACCTATTATTAGGAATGTATGATGAAAGATATTGGGACAATTATCTTGAAGTGTATGAACTGCCAATTGGTAAGGGAAAAGCAAAAGAAACCCAATGGATTGTTGAAACTGGTAGAAGTTCCTGAATGAAAATGAAAGCAAGTACCAATGGATTTTATTTAGGAACTGCCAAGGAGTCGAGTAAGGTACGGTAGCATTTGGGCCGTAGTTGATCAATTCACCAAGGGCGCTAGATTTATACCCATTAAGTCAAGTAGAATGGCATCCAAGCATGCAGAGTTGTATGTAAAGTGGATAATATAATTTCATGGTGTGCCAAAGAGTATTGTGAGTGACTGAGACCTGTTATCCACCAGTGGGTTTTGGAAGAGCTTACAAGAGGTGTTAGGAACTGAGCTGCATCTTAGTACAACTTATCACTCGCAAACGGATGGGAATATCGAAAGTGTAATTCGTATATTGGAAGATCTCTTATGAGCATGCGTTATTGATTTTGGAGGATCAGGGGATAACCATATACATCTTGTAGAGTTTGCATACAACAATAGTTATCAATCGAGTATTAGTATGGCTCCTTATGAAATATTGTATGGTCGACCATGTAACGCTCCTCCATGTTGGTGAAAAGCATGCCAAAAATAATACTTGGACCAAATATGATTAGAGAAACTTTAGGAAAGATTAGGATTATTCAATAATGAATGAAGCCGCTTAGGACCGATAGAAGAACTATGTCGATAAAAGATGTAGAGATTTGGAATTTTATATCTCCTTTAAGGAATGTAGTTTGATTTGGTAATAAGGGGAAGTTGGCATCAAGATTCATAGGTCCTTTTTTGATAGTAGAGAGGATCAGGAAAGTAGCATAGTCGACTTACCTCAGAAGATGGTATGCTTGCACAACGTTTTTTATGTCTCCTATATTTGGAAATTTTTGCATGACCCAGGCATGACGATTACACCGAACTAAGTTAAAGATGTTAAAGCAGATGTTATGAGATCTCATAGGCCAATTCGTATTGTTGAAACGCTACAAAATAGCTTAGGAGAAAATCGATGAATTTAGTATAGGTACAATGGAGTGAACGTGATGATGATTATACATGGTAAACTAAGGAGAGAGTGAGAACTACATGTCCAGAGCTCTTTGAATTTTAATATCCATCATTTATCAAATCTACTTTCACCATTGTATATCACATTTGATAGGTTATTATTCCGCATACTAGGGCAGCTTACTATTGATTACATGGTTGCTTATTTGATATGGTTGATGGTTGCATATATTTGTTATGCATGTAGTGTAACTATGGTTGCTTACTTCTTGACTTGTTTAGGGATTTCAAGACAAAATTATAAAAGGGGAGAATGTAACGACCCATAGTTTACATATCGAAAGATCATAAAATATTTTTATTTTATTTGTATGAGATCGTATGATTCTTTAATTTTGGAATATGGCTCTTGGGAACATTTTACACACCTCTAGTTTTTTTCTAATTTCTATGCGACCAGTTTGACCACAGAAATCTTGTTTGGGCTATAAATTTTGATAGAAGTTAAATTAGTGCCTCAAACTAGTTTTATTGCTTCAACAAATGGTTTTCCATTCCGTGGAGTGGTCATAATAGAATAGCGGACTTACGGTAAGGAACCTACGCCTATTTTAAGTATGAACAACTACTGGCCAATATTATTGTGCAGTTACTTAAGCCCATAAGTAGACCCATTAGTCTAATCCGAGATTATTATAAATAGGGGGTTGTAAGAGTCAAATTAAAACTTTTACATCTTTCCCATATCGGATCTAAAGCCCCATTAACCTTAATATCATTGAAACTCACACAAAATACTCTTTAATCTTTACCAAGTCATTAGATGGAGAGGAGATCATCAAATAAAAATTAGCGATCATCATTTTTCTTAATTTGCATTGCTTGTTATTGTTGTCCACATTGGTTCTAGGCAAGAATTGGTTGATTTTGGTAATTGGTGAGTGGTTTATGCCTCCTCACTATCATATGAATGTTTATATGGTAGAATTACAAGTTTTAGCATGTTTGTTGGCCTTAAAAAACCTTTCTAACTTTAATAACATGTTACATATGCTTATGACCTAAATTGTGAATCATTGAAATGGTTTTTCAAAAATGATTTAGTATTCTCCTTATTCATATGTGCATGTAATATATAGATTTGGACTGATTTAGATTCGAATTGGTCTGTTTACCAGATTCTTGTGTATTAATTGTACGAATGGATGTATATGCATGTTATCTATACTTTTATGTTGCACTTTGATGTTGTTTGCTAGTGTTTTGGATGCTTAGGAAGATAGGTTAATTAATTGGAAAATCGGAGGCAAAGTTGGTTAAATTTTAATGAAACTTGGAGGAGAGGCTTTGGAGTATGGAGGAAACTAGTAGCTCTAATCGCAAGTCCAAAATGACTGAGGGCACAACTCGGTACCGAGTCATTTAACTTGGTACCGAGTCATTTAACCTGGTACCGAGTCATTTATATAGCTCGGTTAGATCGGTGACTTTGGGGATCTTTAGATGTTGGCTAGTGGAGACGGACCAAGGCAATTATCAGAATATTGGCTAAGTGTTGGGTTTTATGTCGAGTAGTTTCTTGAACTTGAAGTTGAACGCTTTGGATTAGGGGCCGAGTTGTTTTGATGAATGGGTCGAGGTCCAAAGCATTTGAGAAGGAAAAACTAGAGGAAGAGTGATTTACTTGGCTAAAATTGGCTAAGTAAATGACTCGGTGCTGGATCATCTGACTCGGTACCGAGTTGTTTTTATGAATGGATGAGCGTTAGGCTTGTACAAGGAGGAAGCATGTGACTTTGTAGATCTTGGTGGAGGTGTTGACTCATTCACTTGAGTGTTGGATGGAAATGCAACATCATGATAAAAGCTTTGGATCTTAGATTTGTGACTCGTAAAGAAAGCATGTACTAAAGTTGGTGGTTCGATAGGAGGGCACCACAAAATGGGCACGTGAAGAATTTTGAATAATGGAAACAGGATTAAGCAAAGGAAGGGCTCGGATCCGAGTGGAGCAAAAGGAAGCTTGGATGCATGTGCTAAGGAGCTGTGGATACTCAAAGTGTTTTATGTTGTACTCAAAGCAGGGATGTTATAATTTTTGGATGCCCATGGATCAATGGAGTAGATCTGAATACACTAGAATAGTGCTTTAGATCTTTTAACACCCCTAACTTTTAATAACATTATTAAGGTGACTTAATTATATAAAATAAACAGAATAATGTAAACATTAAAGTGATAAGGGGATTGAGATTTGAAAATTTTAAATAGAGCCCGAGCTTAATTAATGAATTAAAGAATGGGCTTATAATTAGTTTTGTATGCTAATTAGGAGATTAATTAACACAAGGGCATATAAGGAACTGCGCATCATAAATCCTTAATACCTTAAACCCACATTTCATTTCCATTTTCACCTTTATTCTACACAAAACATAAACAACGTAAGGAAAGAAAAAGCATAGCCGACAATTATTTAGGAAGAAAATGGGTAAATTAATCAAGAGCTAATGAATCAAAGCAAGGAGAATTAATCTCAGTCAAATCTCCAAGTCCTTATCCTAATCAAGGTGAATAATAATAAAAACCATCTCTATGTTTGTTTCTATGATCATTTGATTTTCAAGTTTAAGTTTAAATCCATTATGATGATTTTTGATGATGGTATGCTTATATTTTATAACATATTTGATTCAAACAAGATTGTTTGATAATTGTTTATACATGGTTTTAAGGGTAAAATCGTTTAAATTGAATTTCGAATGTCATGAGGAAATTATATGTTATGTAAAATGTATTTTGGAGATGAGTTTTAATTTTTATAATTTTCCAAGCTATGGAAGATTTATTATGAATTTTCAAAGGGAAAAAACGAATAATTAGGTTTAGAAATTAATATTGGTTATTTTACGAAGAATTTAGGTCTGAAATTTTTATATGTCAAATAACATATTGAAAGTGAATTTTTATGATCTTTGGGGATTTTACCTAAGCAATTTACTATGGAAATAAAAATTATTTTAGATGAAGGACTTAATTATTTTATTGGTTTTTCTTAATCGAAGGGTTTATTTGTTAAATTAATCCTTGTTAAGATCTGAAATTAAGCAGCGGTTATTTTTGTAAAGAATTTGAAAAGTTATGGCAACCATTCAAATGTTTACAAATAGGCAGGTTGGTTATAAAGTATTCGCTTTAAATGGCATTAAACCAGACTTTGTTCAGAAAATATGTTCCACCTCTTTTAGAAGTCACCTTTCGACCCTATGCTTCCGCTTCGACCAAGTCGTAACCTACCAAGCCAAAACCAATGCACAAGGCATCACACTGTTGGTACGTAGTGGATTGGAGAAGGGCGGAAGGCATGGTGTCGAAACATAGCTTTCGATGGGATCGAAACATTTGTTTATTTTCCAAAGAAATGTGCTTGCCTGTTTTACTAAATGCTTTTGAAGGAGTCGAAACATTTGCTTTTGAAGGGGTCTTTTTAAATTGCTTTCTAAGAGGGTCAACGCCTCTTGTTTAAATCGTAGCTTCCGAATGAGTCAGTTTTAAAATCAATGCTTTCGAAAAGGGTAGTTTCGACCAAGTCGAAACCCTTAAGCCGTCCCTATGCTTTTCGAATGGATTGAATTCATCAACTAATTTGAAATGTGGATTTTGTTTTATTAATGAAGTAAGCCATTCCTAAAGCTTCTGAAAGCGTTTAGTGGTTTCAAAGGCAATGGCTTTGAAAAAGTTTCGAAGCTAACCTTCAAATGTTTTACTTAAATGGAAAATGCTTTCGAAAGGATGATTCCGAAGCCATCAGTTTTCCCTAAACTCTTTTATATGAAGATTAATGGTTTCAAAAGGGTTACTTTCGTTTATGTTCACTTTGAGCCAAAAAGATATTTTAGAATAAACCCAATGGTTTTGAAAGGGATACTTTTAAATGGTTTCGAAGCTATGCTTTTAAAAGTTAATAAGTAATACCTTGATACTTTCGAAAGGTGTGTTTTGAGTGTTTCGAAAGAGACAACTTAAATTGATTCACAAGGCATATGCTTAATGTTTTGAAAAGAAGACTTGAATGATTTTGAAGGAGGCTATCCAATGGTTTCGAAAGTAATAGTTAAAGGTTTTGAAAGCCTTAGTTTTCAAAACAAAGAACCCAATCTCATTTTTAAAGAAAAACCATGGCATAATAAAGGAGTTTTAAAATGGCTTTTAAGTACGGAGTTTTTGAAGAAGCTTTCCTTGACAAAATAATAGGTTAAAGGGATTAACCATGTTTTATATGAAAATGACTTCAAGGATATTAAACCACAGATGTTGGTGAATAATATGTTATTATGTTTCCTTCTTCTGATATACATATTCACTTTAATATGGACTCATAACTATATTTTGGAGAGAAAAGGGCATACTAACCAGCTAGGTTGACCTGGTAGTGAATAAAAAAATTTAGTTAACTCCTGAATGAGTAGAACTGCATCCAGAAGATCAGGAAGACAGGGGTATAGGATGCCTAAATACTGATTAAAGAATTTATCAGATAGACAGGTTCATAGTAAACCAATGAAAACTATGTTTAAGAAAAGTTATTGGCAGGGGCCTATAGGTTCATAGTAATCCCATGAAAAATATGATTAGAAAGAGTTATTGGGAGGGGCCAATAGTTTTATTGTGAACCCATGAAAACTATATCTAGATTAAGTTATTGATAAAAGTCAGTAGGTTCGTAGTCAACTCATGAAAACTAGGATAAGAGGACAGTTATTGGAGATACCAATAGGTTTAGGGAGAACCCATGAAATAATGAAGTTATTGAAAGGGGCCAATAGGTTCTTAGTGATCCCATAAAAACTATGAAACCAAATAGGGGGTCCATAAGTATTAAACATGATACTAGTTAACCCATGAAAACTTTTAGGATAATAGTGAACCTAGAAACTATAACTGAGACAGATAGTCATAAAAATGAATGGGGATGGATAATCTAGAATTGATTTACTTGTTTGCATATCATCATAATATTTTGAATTGTTAAGTTTTTACCATTGTGGATGCAGGAGCACAGTATATAGTTTTTATAAAGTTTTGGATAAGATGCTAGTGAGGGGAAAACCCGTTCCGCTAAGCGGCGTGGTCTCACTAGATATCTAAATGGTTTGAGATGGTAGATTATTGTTCATACCAGGATTTATGTCTGACTCAAAGTTTATGTTTTCCCTTTAAACTCTCGAATGCTCAATTGATTTTGAGTAGTTTGAGAGTTGAGGCTTTTAGGTACCTCTTTAGACGAATAAAATTCAAGATACATATAGGAGGCAAGCTAGATAATAAGAATTCCTTTTATTTTGTTTCAACTGTATTTGCGTTGTAAAGGCAAAATTGTTTACTTACCCAATTATATACTCTGATCATCCAAGAGGGCATCTTCATATGTCGCTCTTGGCGTATGTTCTAATAATTATATTTTCTATGAACGTGGTTTTCGAATATGGGATTATGTAATGAATGTTGAAATGATTTGAAATGGAGTATGAAAGTTGTTTTATGATTTTAGAAACTTTCCATATCCATATGTTTCTGTTATATCAACGTATCTAACGTTACCGTATTTTATCGTCGATGATTAATAACTTTTGATGACTGCAACATCCGTAGCCATTAGTTTTGGCCCTGCATGTGGGGTATGTTACAAGTTAGTATCAAAGCATTGGTTTATGAAACTTAAAAGAAAGTTAAACCTAAAAGACTTTTCAAAACATAATCCAATGAATCGGAAAATAAGATTGGGGTTTGGGATATGCTACAGTAACGTACTTGAATTTGATTTAGATATGTGAAAATAAGTACGTACTCTTGGACCATTCTTCTGTGTATTACTAAGGCTCATATGCACATTTATGAGAAAGAAGATATGGAGGTAGGAAACAGAAGAGGAAATCTCGGTGGAGGAAGCACCAACCAACGGAAATTTTCAACCCATCAGGGGGACCCCGGGTCTGTAGGGTAATGCTAACCAAAATGTTGATGCCATTGTAAGTGTTGGAAATCCACCAGTGGATATGGGGACGACGTATCAGTTCTTCGTCAATCTGATGCAAGATGGAGCAGTGCTTGGAGTTGCTGGGAATGTTGAAGGAGCTAATCCTATGGCTCCAGTTGGGAATAATTATGCTAAGTTAAGCAGGGACTACACTAGTCTTGGTGGGAAGCAGTTTATGGGAACAAATGATGCTATAGAAGTTGATAATTGGTTGTTCCATTGTGAGAGGATCTTCACTGATTTGGGTTTAGATGACGAGCAAAAGAGAAGGCTGGCATCTAGGCAGTTGCAAGGGGCAACACTTCATTGGTGGAATAGTGTAACTGCCGAGGTTTCGAAGGAGGAGTTGACTCGGGTAGATTTTAGAAGGAGAATTGAATAGAGGTTTTTATCTAAAGTTGCTAAGTAAACGTTGTTCACAAAGTTTATGGATTTGGTGTAGGAAGAGATGTCGGTAATTGAGTATGCTACTAAGTTTGACGAGTTGTCCCGATATGGGTATGCTACTGTAGACATCGTCATCAGAAGGAATGAGAGGTTCATTTGAAGATCGAGGCCTGAGATTGCCAGGGCATCCCTGACACATATCCATGATCCTTGTAATATAGTTATGGATATGGAAATACGACATGAGGAGATGCTTACTATTTCTGCATGGGAAAAGCTAGTGAAAAGCTAGTTGAAACCCAGGTTCTAAGGGAAAGAATAGAAAGTTCTTTAAGAAGAAGGGATCCGAGAAGGGAGAGGCTGCCAAGAAGGCAAAGGCTGATTTAGTTTGCTCTAAATGTGAAAAAAAAGGTCATTATGCTCATGAGTGTCGGTCATGCAGTGGAAAGAAGGCTGTAGAAAAGAGAGGTGTAAAGTGCTTTAACTGTGACCAAGTTGGGCATTATAAGAATCAGTGTCCAGAGCAAGTTAGGGCTGACAAGGGAAAGGTTTTTGATATTGGACCATCATCTTCTAGGCCAACTGCAATTGAAAAAGGAAAGACTGTGATGGAAGGTACGTTTTTGATTTAGAGTATACCAGTTGGGGTACTATTTGATGTCGGTGCATCACATTCATTTATATTTCAGTGTTTGGTTGATAGGTTATGATTAGAACCCACATAGCTTGTTACTTTCTTGAGGGTTGCGAATTTGATAGGAAGATATGCAACTCTAGGAATGAGATATGACTAGTTAGAACTAGAATTGTTAGGCCATACGTTTACATGCAATCTGTATGTTTTGGATTTCGTAAATTTCAGCATCATCTTTGGTATGAATTGGTTGGGTAAGTATGAGGCTAGAATATTCTGCCAGGATAGGGAAATATCACTCAGACACTCTGTTAGTCATAATCGAATTATATTCTTAGTGGAGAATTCTGACCGGAGTAGTTGTGCTTTGTTATGTGCTATGGAAGTAGGAGAACAGTTAAGTCTGGTTCAAGTAGCAAGAGAGTTTCTAGATGTCTTTGAGTCGGTTATAGGATTATCACTGAAATGAGCTGTTGAGTTTTGGATAGATCTTATATCAGGAGCTGAACCTATGAGTAGACTACCTAGCAGGATGACATTGACCGAAATAAAGGTATTGAAGGTGCAGCTAGTGGATCTAGAAGGGAGAAATTTTATTAGACCAAGTAGTTCGCCTTGGGGAGCGGCTGTGATGTTCGTAAAGCAACCAAATGGGTCGTTAAAGATGTGTATCGACTATCGTAATTTAAATGAGAGGACGATTAAGAATAAGTATCCTTTGCCGAGAATTGATGATCTATTTTATCAGTTGTGTGGAGCTAGAGTGTTCTCCCAGTTGGATTTGATGAGAGGTTTCCATTACTTAAGAGTGGCAAAGGACAGTGTTCCATTGACATCATTTCGAATTAGGGTATGGTTCGTATGAGTGGTTAGTAATGTCATTCGGGTTATCGAATGCACCTTCTTTCTTCATGGATTTGGTGAACCCATTTTTTCAAGAGTACTTGGATAAGTTTGTATTGGTGTTTATAGATGACATTTTAGTATACTCTAAGGATGAAAAAGAGCATGAAGGTCATCTTAAAGTAGTGCTTGAGATTCTGAGGCAGCATCAGCTAAAAGCAAAGTTTTCCAATATCATTTTTGAAAGAAAGAGGTAAAGTTTCTTGATAATGTGGTTTTAGAGAAAGGCTTGTCATTTGATCTAGATAAGATTGAAGCTATTAATAATTGGAAGAGACCAAAAACGGTGATCGAGATTAGAAGTTTTCTTGGACTTGCTGATTATTACCTGAGATTCATCAAGGATTTCTCGCGGATAGTAGTTCCTTTGACTAGGTTAACCAAGAATGATGTGAAGTATGTCTAGACCGAAAAATGTGAGGAAGCATTCCTTAAGTCAAAGCATTTGTTGACCAATGCATCAGTGTTAGTAGTTCTAGATGGAAACCAAGTGTTGGTGATGTATACCGATGCATGTGGGACTAGATTAGGTGATGTGTTGATGCTTATTTCCTATGCTTCACGATAACTTAGACCACATAAAGTGAGATATCCTACTCATGATTTGGAGTTGGCTGTGGTGATCTTTGCATTGAAAATTTGAAAGCATTATCTCTTAGGGGAAAGATTTGAGCTATGCACAGATCATAAGTCCTTAAGGTATTCATTATCTCAGAAGGAGTTGAATATGAGACAGCAGAGGTGGCTGGAGTTTTAGCGGCTTATAATTTTGGTATAGAGTATACTCCTGGTAAAGGAAATAAGATAGCGGGTGCTCTTAGCTGAAGACATCAGAATGTGGTGTTAGCCATATTGGCAAAATGGAAAGATTTAGAAGCTTTGACTACTTGTAGTGTGTAGTTAAGATCGATTGCTAGTTCTATTCAAAGCACTGCCATGTTGTCCTGTTCAGAAGTTCGACCAGTGTTGATCGAATGGATTGCTTCTAAGCAGAAAAAGGGTCCAGTATTAGCCGAGAGAATTGAAAGGCTTGAGGTTGGAACTGATATCGATGATCTAACATATTTTATTCTTGACTAGAGAGGATGGTTGAGAAAGAAGGAACAATTGTGTATTCCGAATGTTAAGGACTTAAGGAAAGAAGTTCTTGAGGAATGTCATCGGTCCAAATTTATGATTCATCCTGATGGGACCAAGATGTATCAAGATATGAAGAGGAGCTTCTATTAGGAAGGCATGAAGAGAGATGTTGGCTTGTGGGTTACGCAGTGTACAAACTATCAACAAGTGAAGGCCAGACATCAAAAGCCAAGTAGGTTGGTTCAACCTTTAGAGATTCCAGTTTGAAAATGGATTCGATATCCATGGATTTTATAGACAAGTTGCCAAGTCATATAGAGGAAATGAAAGTATACGGGTCATAGTGGACATGTTGACTAAGAGTTCCCATTTCATTCCAGTTAAGTCAACTAGGACGGTACCTGTTTTAGCTAAATTGTTCATGAAGAACATAGTTAGATTGCATAGGATTCCTAGTAGTATAGATAGTGACAAGATGCTTTTTTCACTAGTGAATTTTGAAAGAGCCTACAAGATGTGTTAGGCACTAAGCTCAAGATGAGTACTTCATATCACCCTCAGACAGATGGGCAGTTAGAGAGAGTCAATAAGGTACTCAAGGATTTATTAAAAGCGTGTGTATTGGACTTTGGTGGATCTTGGAAAGATTACATACATTTGGTTGAGTTTTCCTATAATAATAGTTATGAGACTAGATATTAATGACACCTTTGAAGCTTTTTATGGAAGGCCATGCAAATCACCAGTGTGTTGGTTGGAGACTGGAGATATACTAGTCTTAGGTCCAGATCTGGTTAGAGAGGCAATAGAAAAGATGGAGTTTATCCGAGAAAGGATGAAGGAAGCTCAGTTCAAACAGAAGAGTTACGCAGATAAGAGGCGTAAAGACCTAGAATTCTCAGTTGGAGATAAGGTTTTCATTAAGGTATCACTGATGAAGGGTGTGGTATAATTTGGAAAGTCGGGGAAACAAGCATCAAGATATGTTGGTATGTTCCAAGTTATAGAGAGGACCGAAAAGCTCGCATATAGAGTAGAGTTGCTGAGCAGTCTGGAAGATGTCCATAATGTGTTTCATGTGTCTCATCTTCTTAAGCATGTGCATGATCCATAGACTACTATTCCTCCAACAAGGTTGGAGATTTGATAGTAGAACTGAATTTGACTTTTGGTAGACAACCAGTTCGGGTTATGGCTAGAGATGAGAAAAGATCGAGGAACAAGACAGTTAAGTTGGTGAAAGTTCAGTGGAGCGACAACGAGAAGAACTGTACTTGGGAGACAGAAGATAGGATTAGAGATACTTATCCTGGTCTTTTTTAAAGGTATGTCTATATTAGCTTTATATAGATAGTTGCTGGTCAGGTAGGCTAGTATAATTGTTAGGAGTTGTTACAGATGATTGCTATGTCAGTATTTAGTCCTTACTGAATTTCGAGATTGAATTTTTTAAGGAAAGGAGTCTATAACACCTCTAATTTTTAATAACATTATCCATGAGATTTAATTAGATAAATTAAATAGAATAATGTAAACATTAAAGTGATAAGGGGATTGCGATTTGAAAATTTTAAACATAGGCCGAGCTTAATTAATGAATTAAAGAATGGACTTATAATTGGTTTTGTATGTTATAATTAACATAAGGGCATATAAGCAATTGCATCATAACTCTTTAATACCTTAACCCACATTTCATTTCCATTTTCATATTCATTCTACAAAACACAAACAAACGTAAGGAAAGAAAGAGCATAGCCAGCCATTACTTAGGAAGAAAAGGGAAAAGTTAATTAAGAGCTAAGGAATCAAAGCAAGGGGAAATAATCTAAATCAAATCTCAAAGTCCTTATCCTAATCAAGGTAAATAATAATCAAAATCATTTCTATTTTTTATGATCATTTGATTTCCAGGTTTAAGTTTATATCCATTATGATGATTTTTGATGATGATATGCTTGGATTTTATAACATGTTTGATTTAAATAAGGTTGTTTGATAATTGTTTATACATGGTTTTTAAGGGTAAAATCGTTTAAAATTGAATTTTGAATGCCATGAGAAAATTATATGTTATGCCAAATATGATTTCGGAGATGGATTTTAATTTTTACAATTTTCCAATCTATGGGAGATTTATTATGAATTTTCAAAACAAAAATGAATAATTGGGTTTAGAAATTGATTTCGGTTATTTTATGAAGAATTTGGGTCTGAAATTTTTATATGTAGATAACATATTGAAAGTGAATTTCTATGATTTTTGGGGATTTTACCTTAGTAATTTACTATGGAAATAAAAATTATTTTAGATGAACGACTTAATTATTTTATTGATTTTGCTTAATGAAAGGGCTTATTTGATAAATTAATCCTTATTTAGATCTGAAATTATGCACTAGTTATTGTTGTAAATAATTTGAAAAGTGATGGCAACTAATCAAATGTTTACAAATAGGCAGGTTGGTTATAAAGTGTTCACTTTAAATGGCATTAAATCAGATTTTATTCAGAAAATATGTTTTGCCTCTTTTAGAAGCCACCTTTCGACCCTTTGTTTCCGCTTTGACCTAGTCGAAACCAATACGCAAGGTATCACAATGTTGGTACGTAGTGGATTGGAGAAGGGCGGAAGGCATGGTGTTGAAACATAGCTTCCAATGGGGTTAAACCCTTTGTTTTATTTTCCAAAGAAACGCGCTTGCCTGTTTTACCAAAAGCTTTCGTGGGAGTCAAAACATTTGCTTTCGAAGGGGTCTTTTTAAATTTCTTTCGAAGGGGGTTGTCGCCTCTTGTTCAAATCGTAGCTTTCGAATGAGTTACTTAGTTTTAAAATGAATGCTTTCGAAAAGGGTAGTTTCGACCATGTCGAAAATCTTTTTACGTTCCCTATGCCTCTCGAATGGATTGAAGTCTTAACCAATTGGAAATGTAGCTTTTGTTTTATAAATGAAGTAAACCACTTCCTAAAGCTTTCAAAAGGGTTTAATGGTTTCGAAGGCAATGGTTTCGAAAGGGGTATTGAAGCTAACCTTCAAATGTTTTACCTAAACGATTAATGCCTTCAAAAGGATGGTTCCAAAATCATTGGTTTTCCCCAAACTCTTTTATGTGAAGATTAATGGTTTCGAAAGGGGTACTTTCATTTATGTTCACTTTGACCAAAAAGATATTTTTAGGATAAACCCAATAGTTTCGAAAGGGATACTTTCAGATGGTTTCGAAGCTATGCTTTTAAGAGTTAGTAAGTAATACCTTGATAATTTCGAAAGGTATTTATGAGGGTTTCGAAATAGATGATTCAAAGTGTTTCGAAAGGCATATGCTTAGTGTTGAAAAGAAGTTGTGAATGCTTTTGAAGGAGTCTATCCAATGGTTCCAAAAGTAATAGTTAAAGGTTTTGAAAAGCCTTAGTTTTCAAAACAAAAAACCTAATTTCATTTTTAAAGGAAAACCATGCCATAATAAATGAGTTTTAAAATTGGTTTTAACCATGGCATAATAAAGGAGTTTTAAAATTGGTTTGAAGTATGAAATTTTTGAAGAAGCTTTCTTTGATAAAATAATAGGTTAAAGGGATTAACCATGTTTTATATGCAAATAATTTCAAGGATATTAAACCACGGATGTTGATGATTATTATGTTATTATGTTGCTTCTTCTAATATTCATATTCCCTTTAATATGGACCCATAACTATATTTTGGGGAGAAAAGGGCAAATTAACTAGCCTGGTTGACCCAGTAGTGAATATAAAAATTTAGTTAACTCCTGATTGAGTAGGATTGCATCCAAGAGGCCAGGAAGACTAGAATATAGGATGTCTAAATATAGATTAAAGAAGTTTTCAGATAGACAGGTTCATAGTAAACCATGAAAATTACGTTTAGGAAAAGTTATTGGCATGGGCCAATAGGTTCATGGTGATCCCATGAAAACTATGATTATAAAGAGTTATTGGTAGCGACCAATAGGTTTATGGTGAACCCATGAAAACTATACCCAGATTAAGTTATTGACAAAAGTTAATAGGTTCCTAGTCAATCCATGAAAACTAGGATAAGAGGAAAGTTATTGGAGATACATAGGTTTAGGGAGAATCTATGAAACAATGAAGTCATTGGCCAAGGCCAATAGATTCTTAGTGATCCAATGAAAACTATGAAACCGGATAGGGAATCCATAAGTATTAAGCATGTTATTAGTCAGCCCATAAAAACTTTTAGGATAATAGTGACCCTAGAAACTATAATTGAGACAGATAGTCAAAAAAATGAGGATGGGTAGTCCAGAATTGATTTACTTGTTTGCGTATCATCATAATATTTTGAATTGTTATGTTTTAACCATTGTGTATGTAGAAGCACAATATATGATTTTTATAAAGTTTTGGATAAGATACTAGTGAGGGGAAAACCCGTTCCGCTAAGCGGTGTGGTCTCAAAGACATCTAAATGGTTTGAGATGGTAGATTATTGTTCATACCAGGCTTTAAGTCTGATTCGAAGTTTATGTTTTCCCTTTAAACTCTCAAGTGTTCAATTGATTTTGAGTAGTTTGAGAGTTGAGGTTTTCAGGTACCTCTTTAGACGAATAAGCTTCTAGAGACGTGCATAAGGCAAGCTAGATAATAAGAGTTTTTGTTGTTATGATTCCGTTGTGTTTGTGTTGTAAAGAAAAAGTTGTTTACTTACCTAGTTATATACTCTAATCATCCAAGGGGGCAACTTTATATGTCGCTCTTGACGTATGTTGTAATAACTATATTTTCTTTGAATGTGACTCTCGAATATAGGATTATGTAATGAATTTGAAATGATTTGAAATGAAATATGAAAGTTGTTTTATGATTTTGAAAACTTTCATATCCATGTGTTTTTGTTATATCAGTGTATCTAACATTACCATATTTGGTCGTCAAGGATTAATAACTATGCATGACTGCAACATTCGTAGCCATTAGTTTTGGCCCTCCAACTGGGGGATGTTAAACATGTAGTGTCTAACTTTGGGCTAAAAAACAAAAATCGAGCTTCTGGATGTGTGGTACGAGAGTACAGAGAAAACAAAGATTTCCATTAGTCATTGGCAGCATAGAGGCTATACGAGCTATCATATATTCAGAGCACATGGAGTAATAATGGGGATTGCTTGATGGATGTTGTGGTAGCTATGGTTGCTTTAGTTGCTTTCTAGGCTAACACTTGGAGATACCATTGGGAGTAGGTATTGGATATAGGAATACCTAGAGAGCTGATATCCTTCTTTTGAGTATAATACTTGTCACGACTTGGTTTTTCGACCTTTGAAAACTGACAAAAATACGTCCAAAGTATTAAATGCTGAATAATCGAATGCCAGAAATACCAGTCTGTAAGGAAAAAAGAAAAAGGTAGAAGAAGAAAACAGAAAAAAGCATCAGAATCTCACAATCACAGCGGAACAATATATAATAGATAACAACTGATCTTTATACAAAAAGAACTATTACTGTTTTGTACATTACATCATCAGAGTACAGCACCAAACAATAACATAATACTGGACAGTTATAATAACTTGTCCTCACAAGGCTGAATATACGACATATCATACACCATGGAATATAAGTCAGATACGTGATATACGTCTCCATCATCCAGCTCGTCTCCTGAGCTCCATAGCATCCTATCCTAGATCTGTAATACTTGGTCCGACCCGAGTATTATAATAAACATTGTCAGTCTAGAAGACCAGCGTGAGAAAATCACACTTCAATTGAATTATTATTATGTTTTCAAAAATCCTTTGAAAAAAAAGGTATCTCTTAAGACCACACCACAAATAAATATGTCTGGTTCTTACCTTACGATAACCAAAGTATTTTTATCAAATCCGTCTGATATTATAATAGTGTCTATAGAAAGTAAATAAAATATAGCTGAAATGCTTGCATCTCACTTTCCAGCATAGTTTGGCATAATCAAAACCGTAGGGGCTCTTATTGGAGAATGAATTCCATACAATGGCAGGGGTACTGAGGTACCGCCCATCATAGCACCTGGTCTAGATCAGCGTACCGAGGACCACTCCCGATCCCCTACAACACAAGACCGGAGCTATCCCTTATTGGATAGTCCGAATAAGATCATCCCGCAATTGGGATCAGCAACTGCCCACCCAGCCGAGATCAAGGGACTCTAGACAGGGATGATCTTACCCTAATTAGGTGCTACCCACTTAGCCTTGCTGCACCTCCCATGTTTTAGCCATTCTCGGTTGATAAGGCTTGAAACTAAGTGTTACCTTTTAAAACCGAATGTCACTTAGAATGCGCATCGTCCTCCAATGACGATGGTCTGATAGCATTCGTCCATACAAGTTGCCCTAGGTCTGGACAAATCGAATCACCGTCTTCATCATCTTCACAGTATAAATTCGTTATGTTCAAACCAGATCGAAGTGGTTTTCGAATAATTAAATCCGATCACGGTCTCTTCGGAACGATCAGCGCATTGGCCAATATTGATAGTCGGTTATTTAACTATCAAATTTAAACAATCATTCAACCAATTATTTTACTTCCACTGAAAAACACCAAGTCTTGTTAAATTTAGCCTTTAAATAAATTAAATCACTTTATCCAAAAATATACACTTAAAACATTTAAAATAAAACTACTTAAGTCACTTTATTCAAAATAATAGTTATGAAATTCTATAATAATTTCTCAAGTAAAATTTTAGCCAAAAACTACTTTTAAAATAAAACTGTTATATAAGGTATAAATATTTAATAGTTATCCTTTAAATCATAATACTAATTTAACCTTTAAAAATAACAACTACTCTAATTAACTTAATTAATATTTACTTTAAAAAAATTAAGACAATTCAAATAATAAATTTCTTTAAAACATTCTTTTAAAACATCTTTAAAGCTTCTAATTTGTACTTAAAAATCTTTCTTTCAAAATATACTTAGCTTTTCAGGAAAATACGCTTTCCACTCCAATATAGCTCATCTAATCATTTATAAATCCTTCTCGATTTATCTCCAGCTTAATTAACGTCCCAATTCCATAAATTTCCTTTCCCACATTTTTAAAAGTAAAACCACTATTTATTTTTAAAATGAATTACCATTTCCTTATAAATTCCCACCATGAATTTAAAACTCAAATATCCACTAATATTTATTTCACTTTATTTATAAACCCAGTTTATAAATTCCATAGTCTCTTTTTTCTTTTATAACCATCATAAAATACTTAGGTCGATATTAAATTGATTTTCAAGATTAAACTCCATTTTAAAATAAATTTCCCAATACATTCCAAAATCCACTAATTCAGACTTCACATCCCTTTTATGTTTAAAAATCTTTATTTAAATCAGGGACATTTATCCCATATTTTATTTCTTCCCAAATTCCCTCTTTTCTTTTCTCAAATCTATTTTAAATCTTGGATTTTAAAGTAAATGCTTTTATACTTAAACAAATCGCTTAAGACCCTTATTAAATGCTTTTATTCAAATATTTCAAAATCTCCATCATTCTGTATTTAGAAATTATCAAGTACAATTTTAAAATTAAACCATTCATTTTTCTCAAATTCATTACTTTTAAATTTATCCAAAATCTTCTACGTTAAAATTTCCCTTTTTCATTTCCTCTTTAAAAATTCAATATTTATATATTTAAAATGCCACAATATATCCAACAATATATTAACATCGAATAAATAATTTTTTTCAACATAATATATCACAGATTATTCAACATTTCATATATCTTTGAAATGACAATAAATTTAACGTTTTTGAGAAATCCAGTTGGATCCCTCCAACCCGTTTCCCTGCATCCACAGATGTTAGCACAATATAAAAATACCACTCCCACTTCGAGGGGGATATCGCGGTATATAAGGTCATCCGCTATTATGCGGGGCGCATAGGGTTTCATCCGCTATATAAATGCGAGAATATCAATCACTCCAATGCTAATATATATACTACTATATATGTGTGATCATCCACAGATAATTATATATCTATCAATCTAATCAACATCCAATAATTTAAATTTTAAGCATTTAAATTTAAATGGTTATCCAAATGAGTGAGAGATTCTCACCTTGATTTTTATTCGCAACCCATCCCAAACCGGCTTGTCTCTCCATGATTTTAGACCTTGTATAAACATTATATGGTTTATTAACATTTTAAATAATCGAACAAATCAATTGCCATTTAATAATTTTAATTAACTAATAATTTAATTAAACGAATTTTCCTATAATAAATAAATTTTAAGTTACTAAAATAATTAAATAAGTCAATCTCCATAATCATTATTAGTAAGTTTAAAATGTGAATATGTATATTATTTTATTTTATTTCATTTTTGAAACTACATACACTAATAAAATAATCTATATAGATTTAAAAATCTTACTTTTTTATACAACTCTACAAACATTTGGAATTTCTGTTTCTAAACTCTCATATATATATATATATATATATTCCTTTGTTTACCTATATAAGTATAAATTAAAATAGGTATGTATGTGTATATATATTTATATTAATATTATACTTTTTTCTTTACTGTATATACATACATACATATATATATATATATATATAAATATAAATCTTTAAATTGGAAAAAACGGTAAAAAAATTTATACACCTTACGTTATTATATATGTATATATATTTTATTAACAACCCAAATTCAGAAATTAAATTAAATTAATTATAAATTAATACCTTACTGACCACCTACGAGCATCGCCTTGAGCTCATGAAACCCCAATCGAGCTGACACCTTCCAGTAACGTCCTCTATCAATTCACTACGAGTCCCCGCCTCATTCGAACTCGCCTCTGCCCATGTCGACTCCCCCTTCCCCCGACCATGCGACTGCGGCCACGACGCGCTACCTCATCTCGAGTTCGAATGGCAGAGGGAAGGAATTTCGCGACCCCTTAAGTATCAACCTCGACTTCGCAGCTCACCAAGAAGGGTCGTAAAATCAGTCGGAGGGAACTCGCGAACAAGCTTTGAGGGAAGCGATGAAGATATGGATTTGAAGATTTTGGATTTGAAATAGCCACTACAGTCGCCATTGATTTCACCTTCCCACGATTTACTTGTTATATTTTTTTCAAATGAATTGAAAGATAATTTTTTTCTTCTGTTTGTTTATTTTTTTTAAAAAGCTGGGCATTTTGAAATGGAATAGAAGAGGGGAAGGAATACGTTTATACTTGTAGGAATGGAGCAGAACGTATATCTGTTGTTTAAAACTAATGCGTATATATATACACACACACACACACAACAGTATGATTTTTTTTATTTATTTTTATTATCATTAACTTTCCACATTTAATTGTTTCAATCAGAGAATGGAGATAGGGTGGCTTGCATAGGCAAAGGATAGGATGGCTGAGTTGAACGAATAGTGGCTGATGGAAAGGAGTGTGACAGTCTAGTCTAGTCAAATGCATATATATATATATATATATAATTTTAAATTCAAAAATATCTAACTAAAAATTTCAAATCCCAAACAAGGCATGCCGCCAGGCGTTCGTAATGTTATACCCCTGTTCCGAATGCAATGGAAAATGTTTGAGTCCTAATTCGATTGTACGGAGAAGATAACTTTTTGCATCGAGTAATCATATTGAACTTCGATATTGATTTTAGCACATTTTCAAACCGTATGACCACACGATAACTCCAAATGCTACGAAATTTGAAATCCGATAATAATACACTATAACGGATCCAATGGAACTAGTTTCATCGAAATTCGAAACTTTGCCCTCGAAGGCTATTTTTAAATGTCAATTTAAACGATATATTTTTGAAACTGAACAAATCACCTTTAAATTCAATTTTAAACTTCAATTGTCTCCCGTATTATTAATATAAATTTTACAAGCCTTCAAATTATTTTTAACTAGCTTGAAACCCCAGATTCACTATTTTGTCCAATTTCCAATTATTAAATAAAATAACTAACTCATCCAACAAATAGTGATATTTGATTTTCAAGTTAAAAGCTAACTTTTAAATATTTAAAATCAATTAAATATTCCAGTTTCAAATGTCCAAAATTCTGGGTCGCTACATTCCTCCTCCCTTATAAGAATTTCGTCCCCAAAATTGTCAGGGAAGAAGAATGGTCCAATACACGTTAACTATTTTTCCAAAGCCACACAGTTTTTAAGAACTCCTCAAACAATCTTTTTATTAAAGACACTATCACTCTTAATAACTTTCTAAACTCATCCATAGGTTACAAACAATATTACTTACTCAACCATTTCAAATTATAATTTAAAATCCAAAACTAAATCCTCAAAATTTTTCTAACTCCTTAAATTTTGAAAATTTTCACCAGCGTCTCCTTTGCCCGGCTAGATCGGAACAACTACAAAATGCCTCTATGGGCCCCAAATTTTCAAAAAAAACAAACAAAAGCCAAGTGGCTAGACATAAAACCATCAAATTTCGTACGGTAATTTAAACACATACCTTTTATTGGGCAATTATTTTTTTTTCTAAAATCAAAACATCAATTTAGCTTTACTTTTAATTACCTGCACCCTACTTAGCAATATTATCCAATCACAGAATTCAAAATCATTTTATTCATTTCTTTTCAAAATTTTCAAAATTTGCTTTACTTAAGCCCATACGATGCACATATATCATCCATACGCAATATCATATCTGATCGCTCATTCGATCGCACAATTTCACTTCCGAACTAGTATCGTCCACCCGACTCTCTATTGCGGATTCAGATCTTGTTTCTTGATCAGAAATCGTCATTCTCCTTGCATAGCCATGTACCATGATAGAGAATTTTAGGATCAATGAAAAATTCATATCTAGGGTTTGCATCGAAAATCGAGTGAAAAATCCCAACTTGGATCGGTATATCTATCTCGAAATTCTGTGCTCGAATCTGAATCAAATTGTCGTGCGAATAAAATAATATACGTACATCCTACGTATTTATCTAAATTGATTATTAGCTATATCAATTTTCTTTTATTCACATTTATTTTGATTTCCATTCACTTATTCACAATTTTCCTTTTCACCGCATTTATTAAATCTTCATTCAAATACTTACTCAATATTTTCCCAATACCAATTTTACTTAAGAATTTCTCTCAATTTCCTTAAGTTTATTATAAATATCTTATGCAACCTTCTATAGTCATTTTTCCACTTCACCACTGAAGTTTATATCCATTTTTATTCAATTAATATTTTCAATTCCATTTGATTCAACTTATCTCCCTATTTTAAATATTGAATTCTATTCATTTTATCTCAAACCATACTTAATTAACCATTTCTTTAATTAGTTTCGTTAACTCATTTATTTATATCTTAATCAATTTTCATTTCCAAACATTTCATTTTATTTAGCCCATTCGAACTAATTTTCCGATTTCACTTTACTTACACAATTTAAATTAAATATCATTCCAATATTCAGTTTCAATTCATTTGCTTACCCATTTAAATCAATTAGTTTACGTACTAATTTTGTTTTCAATCCTTCGTTCTATTTAGTCCAACTTGGGCTAAATTTCCAAATCCCTCTTAGTTCAAGTTAATTCCCTTTTCAGTTAAAATTTCAAATTTTATAAGTTAAATCTTACTAATATTCTATTCACCCATTCGTTCCCATTTTATTTCACTTAACTGGTTTGTTTACTCATTTATTTTAACATAATTCAAATTTAAACATTATTCAAATGTTCAGTTCCAATTTCCATTTAGTGACTCTAAATAAATTTGTTCATCCACAAATTATTTCCAACTTGATAAATTTTCATTCAATAATTATTTCCAGTTGGCCTACTTAGGCTTAATCTCTCAAATTCACTTTACTTAACTCAATTCAAGTTGATTTTCACTTTAATTCAAATCTTATAAGTCTTAAAACTTACTGATATTCTATAAACATTTTTAAACCAACTCCGAAGTCTTTAAACAATCACTTAAGTATTTCAAAATCATTTTTGAAATCAAATATATCCAAAATCCATTGGTTTATCCAATTATTCCTTTGCAATTCAAAATCAAAATAGTTTTACCAACCCAAACTTTAACATTCACAACATTTAAGTAGCAATTCCTCCCTTGGAAACTCGAAAATGAACATCGATGATGCTGTAGTCTTCATCAGAATTATTTTCCAATGAACGAAGTGAGTTTAGTGCTTTTACTCTTTAAAAACATTTTCAAATATTTTTAATTCCAAATCCCGTCAGATTTCATATTCAATTCAAAAATATTTCCAAATAATATCACTATTATTCCTCCAAAACCTTTAGAAATCATTTTCAAACTCATAGGGGATTTAATTTCCCAAATTTTCGAATTCCAAATCCTTTCCATCTATATTTGAATATTACTCTGGAATTTTATCTAATTTCACACATAAATCACATTTATAATTCACATCTACAAATTCCATTATGTTGTATGAATTCTTTTCTTATCTTTTTGGTTATAACATTATTTTCTTATTCCAATTTCCATACAAAAATAATAATAATTTAATATTATCACTTCCTAACAACCAAGAAACCATATATAACTATAATAATAACTTTTAAATTATTTCTTTCATATATAAAAATAATTTGGGTAAAAATATTTCATTTACCCTATTTAAACAACACTATGTCGAATTTTTCTATCGAAGAGTTTAGAGATCTCTATCAATAACGTTAATTACTTGTATTGACCAGAATCCATAAGCCACTCAACAAACCAATCAACAAATATAAAACAATTTTATATTCACTAACAAATACGCGCTCATATCTATTAATACACTCAAACTCATTCTAGGCACTACTGACCATATCTATAATGAGTAATCCCCACCAGAGCCAAGTTTCTCGCTTAACATTCAGCTCTGATACCACAATGTCATGACCCGGTTTTTCGACCTCCGAAAATCGACATAAATACATCCACCGTATTAAATGCCGAACAATCGAATGCCAAAAATACCAGCCCGTAAGGGAAAGAAGAAAAAGGTAGAAGAAGAAAATAGAAAAAAACATCAGAATCTCACAATCGCAGCGAAACAATATGTAATAGATAACAACTGATCTTTATACAAAAAGAATTATTACTGTTTTATATATTACATCATCAGTGTACAATATCAAACAATAAAACAATACTGGACAGTTATAATAACTTGTCCTCACAAAGCTGAATACACAGCAAACCATACATAGAGGAATATAAGTCGGATACGTGATATACGTCTCCGTTATCCAGCTCGTCTTCTAAGCTCTATAGCATCCTATCTTGAATCTGTAATACACATTCTGACCCAAGCATTATAATAAACAACACCCGAGTCAGTTTGGAAGACCAGCGTGAGAAAGTCACACTTCAATTTAATTATAATTATATTTTCACAAATCCTTTGAAAACAAAGGCATCTCGTAAGATCACGCCACAAATAAACATGTCAGGTTTTTACCTTACGATAACCAAAACATTTTTAGCAAATCTGTCTGGTATTATAATAATGTCTATAGAAAGTAAATAGAATATAGCTAAATGCTTGCATCTCACATTCCAGCATAGTTGGGCATAATCAAAATCGTACGGGCGCTTATTGGAGAATGGATTCCATACAATGGCAGGGCTACTGGGGAACCGTCCGTCATAGTACCCGGTCTAAATCAGTGTACCGAGGACCACTTACGATCCCTACAACATAAGACCGGAGCTACCCCTCACTGGATAGTCTGAATAAGATCACCCCGTGGTTGGGATCAGCAACCGCCCATACAACCGAGATCAAGGGACTCTAGACAGGGATGACCTTACCCTAATTGGGTGCTACCCACTTAGCATTGCTGCATATCCCCTATTTTAGTCACTCCCGGTTGATGAGGCTTGAGGCTAAGCGTTACCTTTTAAGACCGAATTTCACTAAGAATGTTCATCGTCCTCCAACGATGATGGTCTGATAGCATTCGTCCATACAAGTTGTCCTGGGTCTGGACAAACCAAATCACCGTCTTCATCATCTTCACGGTATTTATTCCCGGATCGAAGTGGTTTTCAGATAATTAAATTCGATACAGGTCTCTTCGAAACGATCGGCGCATTGGCCAATATTGATAGTCGGTTATTTAACTATCAAATTTAAACAATCATTCAACCAATTATTTTATTTCCATTGAAAAATACCAAGTCTTATTAAATTTAGCCTTTAAATAAATTAAATCACTTTATCCAAAAATATACACTTAAAACATTTAAAATAAAACTACTTAAATCACTTTATTCAAAATAATAGTTATGAAATTCTATAATAATTTCCCAAGTAAAACTTTAGCTAAAAACTACTTTTAAAATAAAACTGTTATGTAAGGTATAAATATTTAATAGTTATCCTTTAAATCATAATACTAATTTAACCTTTAAAAATAACTAATTATTGTAATTAACTTAATTAATATTTACTTTAAATTTTTTAAAACAACTTAAATAATAATTTCTCTTAAAACATTCTTTTAAAACATCTTTAAAACTTCTAATTTATACTTAAAAATCTTTCTTTGAAAATATACTTAGCTTTTGAGGAAAATATACTTTCCACTCCAATATAGCCCATCTAATCATTAATAAATCCTTCTCGATTTATCTCCAGCTTAATTTACATCCCAATCCTGTAAATTTCCTTTCCCACATTTTTAAAAATAAAACCACTATTTATTTTTAAAACGAATTACCATTTCCTTATAAATTCCCACTGTGAATTTAAAATCTCAAATATCCACTGATATTTATTTCACTGTATTTATAAACCCAGTTTATAAATTCCATAGTCACATTTTTCTTTTATAACCATCACAAAATATTTTAGTGGATTTTAAATCAATTTTCAAGATTAAACTCCATTTTTAAATAAATTTCCCAAGACATTCCAAAATCCACTAATTCAAACCTCCCTTCCCTTTTATGATTTAAAAATCTTTATTTAAATTAGGGACAATTATCCTATATTTTATTTCTTCTCAAATTCCCTCTTTTCTTTTCTCAAATCTATTTTAAATCTTGGATTTTAAAATAAATACTTTTATACTTAAACAAATCGCTTAATCCCTATTATTAAATGCTTTTATTCAAATATTTCAAAATCTCTATCTTTCCGTATTTAGAAATTATCAAGTACAATTTTAAAATCAAACCATTCATTTTTCTCAAAGTCATTACTTTTAAATTTATCCAACTTTACTATAAATCTTCTATTATAAAATTTCCCTTTTTATTTCCTTTTAAAAATTTAAGATTTTTATTTCAGTATATCCAACAATATATTAAGATCAAATAAATAAAAAAAATTAACATAATATATCACAGATTATTCAACATTTCATATATCTCTGAAATGAAAATAAATTCAACATTTTTGAGGACTCCAGTTGGATCCCTCCAACCTGTTTCTCTGCATCCACAGATGTTAGCACAATATAAAAATGCCAATCCCACTTCGAGGGGGATATCGCGGTATATATGGTCATCCACTATTATGCGGGGCGCATAGGGTCTCATTCGCTATATAAATGTGGGAATATCGATTACTCCAATACTAATACATATACTACTATATATATGTAATCGTCCATAGATAATTATAGATTTATAAATCCAATCAACATCCAATAATTTAAATTTTAAGCATTTAAATTTAAATGGTTATCCAAATGAGTGAGAGATTCTCACCTTGATTTTTAGTTGCAACCCACCCCAAACCAGCTTGTCTCTCTATGATTTTAGACCTTGTATAAACATTATATAGTTTATTAACATTTTAAATAAACGAACAAATCAGTTACCATTAAATAATTTTAATTAACTAATAATTTAATTTACACTAATTTTCCTATAATAAATAAATTTTAAGTTACTAAAATAATTAAATAAGTTAATCTCCATAATACATTATTAGTAAGTTTAAATTGTGAATATGTATATTCTTTTTTTTTTTCATTTTTGAAACTACATACACTAATAAAATAATCTATATAGATTTAAAAATCTAATTTTTTATATAACTCTACAAACATTAGGAATTTCTATTCTAAAATCTTACATATATATATATATATATTCCTTTGTTTACCTCTATAAATATAAATTAAAATAGGTACGTGTGTGTATATATTATATTAATATTATACTTTTTTCTTTACTGTATATACATACATATATATATATATATAAATATTTAAATTGAAAAAAAATTGTTTTTTATACTTTACTGTTATTATATTTATTTTTATTTTTTATTAACAACCCAAATTCAGAAATTAAATTAACTTAATTACAAACTAATACCTTACTGACCACCTGCGAGCATTGCCTCGAGCTCGCGAAACCCCAATCGAGTCGACCCCTTCTAGTAACCTCCTCCAACAATTCATTGCGAGTCCCCACCTCATTCAAAATCGCCTCTGCCCATGTCAACTCCCCACCCCCCGACCACCCAACTACAGCCACAAAGCGTTACCTCATCTCGAGTTCGACTGGTGGAGGGAAGGAATGTCGCGACCCCTCAAGTATCAATCTCGGCTTCGCAGCTCATAAAGGAGGGTCATGAAATCTATTGGAGGGAACTCGCGCAAAAGCTTTGAAGGAAGCGATGGAGATAGGGATTTGAAGATTTTGGATTTGAAATCGCCAATGCAGTCGCCATTGATTTCACCTTCCCACGATTTACTTATTATATTTTTTTTCAAATGAATTGAAAGATAATTTTTTTTCTTCTGTTTTTTTTATTTTTTTTAAAAGAAGCTGGGCTTTTGAAATGGAATAGAAGAGAGGAAGGAATACGTTTATACTTGTAGAAATGGAGCAGAACGTTTATCTATTGTTGAAAACTAATGCGTATATATACACATACACACCCAAAGTATGATTTCTTTTATTTATTTTTATTATCATTAACTTTCTGCTTATCATTGTTTCAATCAAAGAATGGAGATAAAGTGGCTTGCATAGGTATAGGATTGGATGGCTGAGATGAACGAATGGTGGCTGATGGAAAGGAGTGTGACGGCCTGGTCTAGTCAAATGCGCACACACACACACACACACACATATATATATATATATAATTTTAAATTCAAAAATATCTAACTAAAAATTTCAAATCCCAAATGAGGAATGTCGCCAGGCGTTTATAATGTTGTACCCCTATTCCAAAACGCAATGGAAAAGGTTTCTATTCCTAATTCGACAAGATAGCTTTTTGGACCAAGTTATTATATTGAACTTCGACATAGATTTCAGCGCGTTTACAAACCATATGACCACACGATAACTCCAAATTCTATAAAATTTAAAATATGATAACACACTATTACGGATCTAATGGAACTAGTTTCGTCGAAATCCGAGATTATGCCCCGGAAGGCTATTTTTAAAATGTCAATTTAAACGATATATTTTTAAAACTGAACAAATCACCTTTCAATTCAATTTTAAAACTTCAATTATCTCTGGTATTATTAATATTAATTTTACAAGTCTTCAAATTATTTTTAACCAGCTTGAAAGCCCAGATCCACTATTTTATCCAATTTCCAATTATTAAATAAAATAGTTAAATCATCCAATAAATAGTGATATTTGAAATTCAAGTTAAAAGCTAACTTTTAAATATTTAAAATCAATTAAATATTCCAATTTCAATTGTCTAAAATTCCGGGTCGTTACATTCCTCCCCCTAATAAGAATTTCGTCCCTGAAATTGTCAGGTAAGAAGAATGGTCCAATACCCTTTAATTTTTTCCTAAAGCCACATAGTTTTTAACAACTCCCCAAACAATTTTTTTATTAAAGACACTATCACTCTCACTAACTTCCTAAACTCATCCATAGGTTCCAAACAATATTACATACTGAACCATTTCAAATTATAATTTAAAATCCAAATTTAAATTATCAAAATTTTCTCAAAATTTTTCTAACTCCATAAATTTCAAAAAATTACACCAGCATCTCCTTTGCGCGACTAGATCGGAATGACTACAAAATGCCCTGCGGTCCCCAAATTTTCAAAAGAAAAAAAGCAAAGTGGCTAGATCAGAAAACCATCAAATTTCATACGGTAATTCAAACACGTTCCTTTTGTTGGGCAATTAAATTTATCTTCTGAAATCAAAACATCAATTTAGCTTTGCTTTTAATTACCTACGCCCTACTTAGCAATAATATCCAATCACAGAATTCAAAATCATTTTATTTATTTCTTTTCAAAATTTTCAATATTTGCTTTACTTAAGCCCATACAATGCACATATATCGTCCGTATGCAATATCAAATCCGATCGCTCACTCAATCACACAATTTCATTTCCGAACTAGTATCATCCACCCGACTGTCTAGTGCGGACTGAGATCTGGTTTCTTGATCAGAAACCATCATTCTCCTTGCATAGCCATATACTATGACAGAGAATTTCAGGATCAATCAAAAATTCATATCCAGGGTTCGTCGTCGAAATCGAGTGAAAAATTCCAACTCGTATCGATATATCTATCTCGAAATTCTATGCTCGAATCTGGATCAAATTGTCATGCGAGTAAAATAATATACGTACATCTTATGTATTTATCTCAATTGATTATTACCTATATCAATTCTCTTTTATTCACATTTATTTTGACTTCCATTCACTTATTCACAATTTCCATTTTTGCCACTTTTATTAAATCTTCATTCAAATACTTATTCAATATTTTCCCAATACCAATTTTACTTAAGAATTTCTCTCAATTTCTTAAGTTTATTATAAGTATCTTATACAATCTTCTATAGTCATTTTTCCACTTCACCACTGAAGTTTATATCCATTTTTATTCAATTTACATTTTCAATTCCATTTGATTCAATTAATCTCCCTATTTTAAATGTTGAATTCTAATCACCTTATCTCAAACCATATTTAATTATCATTTCTTTAATTAGTTCCATTAACTCATTTACTTATATCTCAATCAATTTTTATTTCCAGACATTTCATTTATTCACAAATTATTTCCAACTTGATAAACTTTTATTCAATAATTATTTCCAGTTGGCCTACTTAGGCTTAATATCTCAAATTCAATTTACTTAACTCAATTCAAGTTGATTTTCACTTTAATTCAAATCTTATAAGTCTTCAAACTTACTGATATTCTATAAACATTTTTAAACCAACTCCAGAGTTTTTAAACAATCACCTAAGTATTTCAAAATCATTTTTGAAATCAATTGTATCCAAAATCCTTTGGTATATCCAATTATTCCTTTGCAATTCAAAATCAAAATAGTTTTACCAACCCAAACTTCAACAGTCACAACATTTAGGTAGAAATTCCTCCCTTAGAAACTCGAATTGTACATCGATGATGCTGCAGTCATCATCGAAATTATTTTCTAGTGACTGAAGTGAGTTCAGTGCTTTTACTCGTTAAAAACATTTTTAAATATTTTTAATTCCAAATCCCGCCAGATTTCATATCCAATTCAAAAATATTTTCGAATAATATCACTATTATTCCTCCAAAACCTTTGGAAATCCATTTCAAACTCAAAGGGGGTTTAATTTCCCAAATTTTTGAATTCAAAATCCTTTCCATCTATATTTGAATATTACTCTGGACATTTCACTTATAAATCACTTTTATAATTGGAATTTACAAATTCCATTCTGTTATATGAATTCTTTTCTTATCTTTTTGGTTATTACATTATTTTCTTATTTCAATTTCCACACAAAAATGATAATAATTCAATATTATCACTTCCAAACAACCAAGAAACCATATATAAGTATAATAATAACTTTTAAATTATTTCTTTCATGATTTTAGGCAAAATTATTTCATTTATACTATTTAAACAACACTATATCGAATTGTTATATTCAAGAGTTTAGAGACCTCTATCAATAATGTTAGTTACTCGTATTGGCCAGAATCCATAAGTCACTCAGCAAACCAATCAACACAATATAAAACAATTTTATACTCACTAACAAATACGTGCTCATATCTATTAATACACTCAAACTCATTCTAGGGAACTACTGACCCTATCTCTAATGAGTTATCCCCACCAGAGCTAAGGTTCTCGCTTAGCCTTCAGCTCTGATACCACAATGTCACGACCTGGGTTTTCGACTTTCGAAAATCGACATAAATACGTCCACAGTATTAAATGCCGAACAATCGAATGCCGGAAATACCAGTCCATAAGGGAAAAAAGAAAAAGGTAGAAGAAGAAAATAGAAAACAACATCAAAATTTCACAATCACAGCGGAACAATATATAATAGATAACGGCTGATCTTTATACAAAAGAACTATTACTGTTTTATACATTACATCATCAGAGTACAACACCAAACAATAACACAATACTGGACAGTTAAAATAACTTGTCCTCACAAGGATGAATATACAGCATACCATACATAGCGAAATATAAGTCAGATACGTGATATACATCTCCGTCATCCAGCTCATCTCCTGAGCTACATAGCATCCTATCCTGAATCTGTAATATTCGGTCTGACCCGTGTATTATAACAAACAACACCCGAGTCAGTCTGGAAGACCAGCGTGAGAAAATCACACTTCAATTGGATTATTATTATATTTTCAAAAATACTTTGACAAAGGTATCTCATAAGGCCACGCCACAAATAAATATGTCGGGTTTTTACCTTACAATAACCAAAACATTTTTATCAAATCCATTTGATATTATAATAGTATCTATCGAAGGTAAATAGAATATCGCTGAAATGCTTGCATCTCACGTTCCAGCATAACTGGGCACAATCAAACCGTACGAGCACTTATTGGAGAATGGATTCCATACAATGACAGGGTTACTGGGGTACCACCCATCACAGTACCTGGTCTAGATCACCGTACCGAGGACCACTTCTGATCCCCTACAACACAAGACCGAGCTATCCCTTACTGGATAGTCCGAATAAGATCACCTCGCGATTGGGATCAACAACCGCCCACACAACCGAGATTAAGGGACTCTAGGCAGGGATGACCTTATCCTAATTAGGTGCTACCCACTTCGCCTTGCTACACCTCCCCTGTTTTAGCCATTCCCTGTTGATGAGGCTTAAGGCTAAGCGTTACCTTTTAAGATCGAATTTCACTTAGAATGCTCATCGTCCTCCAATGACCATCGTCTGATAGCATTCGTCCATACAAGTTGCCTTGGGTCTAGACAAACCAAATCACCGTCTACATCATCTTCATGATTTTCATTCGCTATGTTCAAACCAGATCGAAGTGGTTCTCGAATAATTAAATACAATCTCGGTCTCCTCGAGACGATCTACGCAATGGCCAATATTGATGGTCGGTTATTTAATAATCAAATTTAAACAATCATTCTACCAATTATTTTATTTCCACAGAAAAACACCAAGTCATATTAAATTTATCATTTAAATAAATTAAATCACTTTATCTAAAAATATACACTTAAAGCATTTAAAATAAAACTACTTAAATCACTTTATTTAAAATAATAGTTACGAAATTCTATAATAATTTTCCAAGTAAAACTTACTGTTATATAAGGTATAAATATTTAATAGTTATCCTTTAAATCATAATACTAATTTAACCTTTAAAAATAACTAACCACTGTAATTAACTTAATTAATATTTACTTTAAAATTATTAGAACAATTTAAATAATAAATTTATCTAAAACCATTCTTTTAAAACATCTTTAAAAATTTTAATTTATACTTAAAAATCTCTCTTTGAAAATATACTTAGTTTTTCAGGAAAATACACTTTCCACTCTAATATAGCACATCTAATCATTTATAAGTCCTTCTCGATTTATCTCCATCTTAATTTACGTCCCAATCCCATAAATTTCCTTTTGCACATTTTTAAAAATAAAACCACTATTTATTTTTAAAACGAGTTATCATTTCCTTATAAATTCCCACCGTGAATTTAAAATCTCAAATATCCACTGATATATATTTCACTTTATTTATAAGCCCAGTTTATAATTCCATAGTTTCATTTTTTCTTTTTTAACCGTCATAAAATACTTAAGTCGATTTTAAATCAATTTTCAAGATTAAACTTCATTTTAAAATTAATTTTCCAATACATTCCAAAATCCACTAATTCAGACCTCACTTCCTTTTTATGATTTAAAAATCTTTATTTAAATCAGGGACATTTATCTTATATTTTATTTCTTCTCAAATTCCCTCTTTTCTTTTCTCATATCTATTTTAAATCTTGGATTTTAAAATAAATGCTTCATACTTAAACAAATCACTCAAGCCCCATTAGTAAATTCTTTTATTCAAATATTTTAAAATCTCTATCTTTCCAAATTTAGAAATTATCAATTATAATTTTAAAATCAAACCACTCATTTTTCTCAAACTCGTTACTTTTAAATTTATCCAACTTTACTATAAATATTCTACGTTAAAATTTCCTTTTTTATTTCCCCTTTAAAAATTCAATATTTATATTTTTAAAATGCCATAATATGTCTAGCAATATATTAACATCAAATAAATAAAAAAAAATTCAACATTATATATCATAGATTATTCAACATTTCATATATCTTTGAAATGAAAAAAATTAAACATTTTTGAGCAATCCAGTTGGATCCCTCCAACCTGTTTCCCTGCTTCCATAGATGTTAGCGCATCATAAACATACCATCCTACTTCGAGGGGATATCGCGGTATATAGGTCATCTGCTATTATGCGGGGCGCATAGGGTCTCATCAACTATATAAATGTGGGAATATCGATCATTCCAATACTAATATATATACTACTATATATATGTAATCATCCACAGATAATTATAGATCTATCAATCGAATCAATATCCAATAATTTAAATTTTAAGCATTTAAATTTAAATGGTTATCCAAATGAGTGAGAGATTCTCATCTTGATTTTTATTTGCAACCCATTCCAAACCGGCTTGTCCCTCCATGATTTTAGACCTTGTATAAACATTATATAGTTTATTAACATTTTAAATAATCGAAGAAATCAATTACCATTTAATAATTTTAATTAACTAATAATTTAATTTAAACTAATTTTCCAATAAAATAAAATTTAGGTTACTAAAATAATTAAATAAGTTAATCTCCATAATACATTATTAGTAAGTTTAAAATGTGAATATATATATATATATTCTTTTATTTCATTTCATTTTTGAACCTACGTACACTAATAAAATAATCTATATAGATTTAAAATCTAATTTTTTATATAACATTACAAACGTGTGGAATTTCTATTTCCAAAATCATATATATATATATATGAATTCCTTTGTTTACCTGTATAAATATAAACTAAAATAGGTATATGTGTGTGTATATATTTATATTAATATATTTTTTTCTTTACTGTATATATATATATATATATGCACACATATATATAAATCTTTAAATTGAAAAAAAAAAGATAATTGTTTTACATACCTAATTGTTATTATATTTACTTATTTATTTTTATTAACAACCCAAATTCAGAAATTAAATTAAATTAATTACAAACTAATACCTTCCTGACCACCTGCGAGCATCACCTCGAGCTCGTGAAACCCCAATCGAGCCGACCCCTTCCAGTAACCTCCTCCGCCAATTCACTACGAGTCCCCACCTCGTTTGAACTTGCCTCTGCCCATGTCGACTCCCCCCCGGCCACGCAACTACGGCCACAAAGCGCTGCCTCATCTCGAGTTCGACTGGTGGAAGGAAGGAATGCCGCGACCCCTTAAGTATCAATCTCGACTTCGCAGCTCACCAAGGAGGGTCTCGAAATCAGAAGGAGGGAACTCGCGAACAAGCTGCGAGGGAAGCGATGTAAATAGGAATTTGAGGATTTTGGATTTGAAATCGCCATTGCAGTCGCCATTGATTTCACCTTCCCACGATTTACTTGTTATATTTTTTCTTCAAATGAATTGAAAGATATTTTTTTCTTCTGTTTGTTTATTTTAATTTTTTTTTAAAAGCTGAGCATTTTGAAATGGAATAGAAGAGGGGAAGGAATACGTTTATACTTGTAGAAATGGAGCAGAACGTATATCTATTGTTGAAAACTAATGTGTATACACACACATAAAAGTATGATTTCTTTTATTTATTTTTATTATCATTATCTTTTTGCCTGTCATTGTTTCAATCAGAGAATGGAGATAGGGTGGCTTGCTTAGGTATATGATAGGATGGCTGAGATGAAAGAATGGCTGCTGATGGAAAGGAGTGTGACAGCCTAGTCTACTCAAATGCATATATATATTTATATATCATTCTAAATTCAAAAATATCTAACTAAAAATTTCGAATCCCAAAATAAGGTATGCCGCCAGGTGTTCGTAAGTTATACCCCTATTCCGAACGTAATGGAAAAGGTTTCGAGTCCTAATTCGATCGTACGGAGAAGATAGCTTTTTGGGCCGAGTTATTATATTGAACTTCGATATAGATTTCAACGCGTTTACAAACCGTATGACCACATGATAACTCCAAATACTACGAATTTGAAATCCAATAATAATATAATATTATGGATCCAATGAAACTGGTTTCGTCATAATCCGAGGCTGTGCCCCGGAAGGCTATTTTTAAATGTCAATTTAAAAAATATATTTTTAAAACTGAACAAATCACCTTTAAATTCAATTTTAAAACTTCAATCATCTTCGGTATTATTAATATAAATTTTATAAGCCTTCAAATTATTTTTAACCAGCTTGAAACCCTAGATTCACTATTTTTATTCAGTTTCAAATTATTAAATAAAATAATTAAATCATCCAATAAATAATGATATTTGAAATTCAAGTTAAAAGCTAACTTTTAAATATTTAAAATTAATTAAATATTCCAATTTCAAATGTCCAAAATTCCAAGTCGTTAAAATACCTTTATGTTATTTGTGGAGTAGCATATTATAATGATATGTGCTAGCTCTTTGGTTGTAGAGATAGGTCAGGTATGATTCGTGTACCTCTGTCCCTTACTATATTTACCTGCGTAGTATTTTGGGATTCATTTACCACTCACACCAGACTATTGTTTAACCCAAGGTTTTACACTTTGTTTTTATTATCTTGGGTACTTTTAAACGAGTAGACTAGATAACAGGTCTAGGTGATGCAGTAGCTTTACGGAGGTTGAGCTGGATGGAACTATCCCGTATTATATACCCATATGGATTTCTACACTTATTCCACTGTGCAGCACTGGGGAGCCTTGGCAGTGATTTCTTATTTTCTTATTATTAGAGAGTTGTTGGGTATATTTCCATCGTATAAACTCTACTAAATTTGTATATAATTTTGTTGATCTATGTTCTAATATTTTTTCACATAGTTATTACTGTCTCTTATGTTATATCTATGATATTATATTTTATCCATGCTCTATGAGGCATTCGATAAGTTTTATGCCGTATTTGTTCATTTTCAACATTGATGATCATCCTATATCGACTGGGCATGACTGCAGTGCACTATTTTGATATTATTGGTGTCGGTGATATATGGCAGTCGTCACAGCCCTTATTAACTTTCTAGCCAACCATTTTCCTGTCAGGGAATATCATGCAGAAATCAGGGAAGCATCTCATATTTATAAAAATTTAAAAGTACATAAGAAAATTCTAAAGAAAATTTAATTTTAAAAATGGATTGGTGTATAACAAGATATCGAGTTCATGAGTAGTTGACGATTATCCAAATTGATATTCAATTCGTAAATAGTTATCGAGTTCATAATATGTTGAACTCATAACTAGTTATCAAGTTCGTAATAAAATATCAAACTCTTAGATGGTTAGCGAGTTCAAGATAAAATGGAGATTCATTAACTAGTTAATGAATCTATAACAAGGTGTCGAACTCATAAACAAACAGTAATTTCATGACCAGTTGTAATTTACTTAATTAGTTATCCAGTTCATAACAAAATATCGAACTCATAAACTAGTTACCGAGCTTAAGACGGGGTTTTGATCCCATAAATAGTTGGTGAGTTCATAACCAGTTGAAGGTTCTTTTCCATGAATAGATAACCAACTATAAAAGACATCGAATCATACCTAGCTAACTATCCTATAAATAGTTGTCAAACTTGTAACAAGTTAACAACTCCCTAATCGAATGTCGAGTTTGTAATAGTTAATGATTTAATAAGAAGTTATCAAATTCATAACGAGATATCGACCTTACAACTTGTTGTCGAGTTTATAACCAAATATCGAATTCGCGGCTTATTATCGAGTTCAAAACCAAGTGTTAAATTCAAAAATAGTTCATGAGTTTGAAATTTGATACGATTCTAAACTAGTTATCCGGTCTATGATTAGATGTCAAATCCACAAGAGTTGTTGAATTTATAATCAGTTGACAATTCTACATAGATGACATATTTGAAACTAATTAGCAATTCTTTAAATAGATGTTGAGTTTATGAGTATTTTATGACTCTCTAAATGGGTATCGAGCCTATAACTAGCAGTGAGCCTCTAACTGGGTATCGAGCCTATAACTAGCAGTGAGCCTCTAACTGGGTATCGAGTCTCTAAGAGATATCAAGTCTTTAACAATTATAAAAACCCCAATTAATTGTCGAATTCCTAGAAAGTTTTCTGGTTTATGATAATTATCAGAGCTTCATTTATCATCAAACTTCTATCAATCATTAAATATACGAATTGCAAATAGCTTTTGAATTCAAAACATGAGAATGCCCAAATCACAAGAGTATTTAAATTCATGTTCCTATATCAAACCTAAACAAATCGCAAGTACTCAATTCATAAAACCCTAGTTTAATAATCAAAACCTTTTTTTATATTAAAATCATCGAAATAAAAATTGAACCTTAAATCAAGTTTGAATACAGAAAAACTTGAAAGCTTAAGATTGTAAAGAGAAATTATAATTGCAATTTGAATTGAGTTTCAGGTATTTTAGAAGAGGAGAAGATAAAAAGAAGCATTGATTCTCATTCAAATGAGCGGACAAGATTGAAAGCATCGAAATACCAATAGGAGACAATGTGAAAAGTGAAATTATACTAAAGTATAATATACTTCTTCGACACACGGGGGCTTAAATGTTACTACATATTTCGAGCGTCGAGCCATTAAAGAAGGATGTTTCGAGCTTGGAAACAAAGAAAGATGTCGAGCCTGACGAAAAGTAATGCTCTTAATCATTTAGCATTCAAGAAAAGATGTCAAGTCTCTAGAGGTATAGAACATTTAACAACAAAGAGGTATTGAGTCTCTAAGGGTGTCGAACGTTCAAAGTGATTAACAAGCAAATAAGAGATGTCGAACCTTCAAGAGTGGCGAGCCTTTACAATAGTAAGTGATGTCGACCAGTAGCAATGACGAAGGGTGTAGAGCTTGTAAGGGGATGAGGATGTCGAACCACTGAGTACTTAGAGATGTTGAACTACAACAAGCTTGGAAGAACAAAGATGTCAATCTTCTACAATGCAAAGGTTACCGAGCCTAAAGATAATAGGGATGTCGAATCTCTCAAACATAAAGTGTTGTAGAGTATATAACAAAGGAAGGATATCACACAACTAAAGGATGACAAACATCTAACCGTATGTGAAGGATACCAAGTTTCTATGAGTAACAAGCCAATAATCCACCAACTATTATCAAGCCTTTACAACAATAGCTCTTCTAGGGCATCTACTAATAAATAATATCGAGCTTCAACTTGATATCGAGCTTTAACATTAGAAGGGAATTTTTAATTTTTAAAGATAGAAGAGATACCGAAGCCCTAAAGATGTAAAGTTTGTCGAGTTTCAATAAGCAAGATCACGTTATTGGATTTCTATCAACAAGTGATGTCGAATTACAGAAGGGATGTTAAAATTTCATTAAGATGATACTATCAGAACCCTCTGATTCATTGCCAGGACACATGTCAACCATTCCGCATAGTTGACACCCTTATAAATAGTCCCCATCAACACAAGAGAGGGGTGATCAACTCTTTTTTATTTCTCAAATTTTAAAGTTGCAAATCCTAAATCGAATTGGGTATTTTTAGTGCCGATCGTATTCTTGTGACTTCTGAAGATAAGGACTTGAACAATTAACTTTGCATAGCATGCTCCTATTGAATGAGAATATTTGACTATTGTTAAACTTTTGACATGTACATGACTCATATTTGTACTTGGACTTGGACAATGGATATGTATATGACCGACCTTTGGACTTGAACTCGAACGTGAACTTACATATACTTCCAAGTTTGCATAAGCCACTTAAGCTCTTATCCAAACCAACCTTAACTTGCCTTGCATATTTAGGTTAGCAAAGAAATTTGCTAAAAGGTATAATTGATTTAACAAAACAACATGCAGAGCTATCTATGTTTTTTAGAGTCTCATGGTAAACGAATAAAATATAATAATAAAATAAAGTATCCATTCATAAAACCAAATCACAGAAGTATAATGTCACAATAGTGTATAAAACATGTCTACTACATGGTCTAGGTACATCATAACAATATAAACAGATATCGATAGTAGATAACTGCCCGCCAAGTCTCCGTCATCTTCTCCACACTCATTGTTGTACCAAACATGTAGGCTGTAATGAGAAGAGGGTCAGAATAACAATGTTTGGTGAATGAAAACATCAAGTTTTACAATAACACTATATAGCTGGGTAGTAAGTAATTGGACAAGTATTATGTCTTACATATTTATTATACTTTCCTAAGTATATCTTTATTTGTAGGGTATTGCCTCTACAAGTCCAACTCCATGAATACAAAAGTGGGTTCAATGCAACTATGGAGTATATTGGGTTCAACAACCCATCTCTCGTCCAATCATATCCTAAGATGCGAGAAAAAGTACATGGACCATTTAAGACCTTTAAATGGGGAATAGGTGGAGTTTCCAATCACTTAATACCTAGATCTAAGGCAAATCCCTCTTGGTACTCCATAACTAACATCATCATAGTGTAACACTCCAAATTTTAGGGAGTCCATAATATGGAAAATTAAATTAATCTTATAAAGTCATTATTAATTAAACCGATTCAATCACAAGAATTTCCTAAGGGAAATTTAATTAATTAACTATTGAACACTTTAAAAAGTTAATTAGATGAACCAATGGTAATTAATGCAATTTTGGTTTACCTTGTTTATTGAAAGAAAACAATTTAAATTTTAATGGGAATGCTATAAGTAAGGGAATAAGTTAGTAAGGATCAAACCCACTAACCCATATTCCCAACCCCTCTTTCCATCCCACTTCATTTTCATTCCATTTACACAAAGGAAAATTCCTAAGAACTCTAAGCAAGGCCAACATAAATACAAAGAAGAAGGAATATATTTCAAGCTAGAAAATTGAAGCTTTTGAATTTAAAGAACAAAGAAGATTAGCTAAGGTTTTCTAACATGAAATGTGGGTAAAATCTTTATTTAAAAACTATCATAACCTATTGGGTTCGGATTTGATCTTCATACGAATGTTTTAATGTTGTTAAACATATTTGGATGTTTGAATATTATTTTAACTATGGTTTAAAATTTAATTGAGAAGTGATTTAGTTTATGTTTTAGGACAAAACATGATCTAATTACATTCGAGCGCCAAAAAAATTTATATTACATGTTTAATGATGAAATAGTGACGAGTTTTTAATCTCATAATTTTTGAAATTAATAGGAATATTTTATGAATTTCCTAAGTGGAGAAAAATGACTAATTTCAGATTAATTATTATTAAAAATAATAAAATTAATTATTTTAGGCTGAAATTTTTATATGAGGTAAATAATGATAAAAAAGTTTTTTGGTGAATTTTTGGGATTTATCCTATTAATTTTCTATTTTATATGAATTATTTAGTGAAAAAAGCACTAATTAATTAAAGAAAATTAATGAACTAATTAATTTGGACGGTTAACTTTTTATGAAAGGAAAATGAAGTAATAAGAAAATTTACCAATGAGAAATTGACAACAAATTTAGTTAGATAAAAAGTTGTTGCTTAAGTGGGTAGTAAATCAGTTTTTAATTTAATTAAAAAACTGGCGTTGAACCATTTTTGACTAAGTAAAAATATAATGGCGTAGGCTAAACTTTCCACCGAACCAAAAAAACTAAAACTGAAAGCTATGATAAAAATAGCGGACACTACGTTTTTGTTATAATATATGTAAATATTATAGTGAATATGCTATGTACTGTTTTGTATTTAGTCCCACATCGTGGGATTAGTTCTATCCCAAGCTCCTAGACCTTTATATAAAGGAGGTAATGTAATGAAAATGTATGATTAATCTCAGTAGTGAATAAAATATTTTCTTCCTCTTTCTTTAATATCTTCTTATTTTATAACACGTTATCAGCACGATCTCAATATAAAAGGAAAATTTCAGATCTGATTATAAATCTTCAAAGTGGTAAGTTATTTCTGATCTAATTAAATCTAATTCTTTGAACATCTTTTTTCTTGTCTCTATATTTAATCTCGTTTTGTTTAGATCTTATTTTTTTTATTCTAATTTTTCAAATCACTTGTAGATTTTAATACCATGTTCAAATGATATATTTTTTTAGATCTGTAGAATTAAATCATAAGATTTCTTATTAATTTTAATTAATGTATATCCTTTTTTTATGATAAATTTGAATTTGATCTGAAACTAAATTTGTTTCATAGACTAAAACGTAATTTTAGACCTTATTCTATTAGTTTTCTTTTTAGATATCATCTATCATACATCTAATTTTCCAAAATTCATTACATATATATGTATATATTATCTCATAGATCTTACTCTATTAATCTTATCATTTTAGATCTCATTTTATCGTAGATCTAAACTTTTAGATCTCATTCCATTGTTTGGTGAAAAAAGGTTTTCATTTTGAAATTCTTTTTGTTTGGATTTTAGTTTGAATGAGAACTGTTGAAATAATTTTACCACATGATTTATATTTCCAAAAGAAATATTTCACTGTTTCTTAAAGAAACAAATACAGAGATAATACGTATCTAGAAGATCGTTTAAGTCTATATGAAAGAATAAGAACCTGAAGTTCATATGTGCGAAGGTGAAAGGTTAAAGTTTTCATAAGCTGAAATAAAGCCATGAAAAAAAATATAAGCTAGAAATTATAGAAAAAGATGTTGATATGTCCAGAAGACATAACCTACAAAATAAATGTTGAAATAACATTAGAAATGTAGTAAATACTATTTCCTCGAAGAGAAATAGTATCATGATTCTTATTTTCGAATACAATTATGAATAATCCGCTTGTTTCATTATGTTTATCTAATATTTGAGACCTGAAGTTCTCAAATAAAATTTATGCATATAAGTTTGCATTCCTTGAATAGGGGATTATATATCAAAATCTATAAATTTGAGATGCGAAGCGTTGCATTATTAGAAAAGCTAATTCAGACTATGGCAAATCCTAATCATGTTTGCAATCAAACCTGAAATTTGATAATGAAAATCAAATTGTATCATTTAGGATCTAAAGTACTAAACAAAGACATTACAAAGTAAAATTGGAACCTGAAGTACCAAAAATATTTGCCAATTATATTGTCGACTAAACCAAATAAATGTAAAGAAATTTGTCCACTCCAGAAGTGGTGATAATAAAAAAATCTCTAGAAGAGATTTGTATATTTAGTAATGATAAAATGTCTCTAGAAGAGATTTGTTGATATATTTGGTGTTTTTATTAAACCAAATAAATACGTAGAAATATATCTACTCCCCTGCTCTCTATATTTTTAATAGAAAACAAGATATTCTAACAGGAAGTTTATTTCCTAAAAAAATTTCCCTTCTTCCATGCATCCAATCATGCCTTTCTAAAGGTAAAATATAATAGATCAAATTTCCTTCTTTTGGCTCATCAAGTAAGTATTTTGGATTCTTCATAAAATGAATAATTTTGGATTCCATTTAATAAATTTCATTTAGGACTAATAAACTTAATTTTTAAACTAATAATCCTTTGATAGATAGATTTTTAAGTTACTAAAATAATTAAATGAGTTGATAGACGGTTCTATCTCTATAATACATTATTTTAAAATATCCCAATGGTATTTAATTAAAACTGAATAATTTTATATCTTACTATTATTATTATTCTTCTGCTTCCTGTTTCACCTAACTTACAGGTATGCATACATTAAATTCAGTTAAAAATAAAATTCCACAGTACCTTACTATTTAAATCCTTAGATGAATGAAGTGAAAATCAACAGTTTCGATTGAAGGTTTAAACTTAAGAAAAGTAAAATTAGGGTAAACCAAATTTACCTTAAAAATCGAAAATCGAGAATGCCCAGAACGAGATCAAACTCGACGCTCACCGCCACCATTGGCATTCGCTCCTATACCCTAGCTTCCTCCGGTCGCCATTAAGCTCCAGCCGCGATGCCTCCGCCGCCCCAACGAGTGATTACCACCTCGATAGGTCGCGGCCACACACCGAGTTGCCAAACCCCGCCGCGAAACCCTAACTTGGCGTCGCTCAACTGAAGTCGAGACTCATCCCAGCTCTCGCGATCACTTGACGATAAACTTGCGACCTCCATTCGCCATTCGCACGCGAGCGCGAAGTCACCTTCCCTTTAGCCTTAATTCCGATCGAGTTTCTAGGGTTTAGGTTTTGATTTGAAACCGAGTTCGATTCGATTTTCTGGGGAATAGATTTGGATGAGGGGTCGTGAGATTTTTAGTTTTTTTTTTTTAGAGAGGAACGCGGCCATTTTAAAGATTTTTTTTCCTTTTGTTTCCTGCAGAACGAAGAAAAATATCTTCTTTTAATTTTATTTACTAAATGTAGAAGCTTCTTAAAGAAGGTAACGCGATTTTTATTATTTTCTATACGTGATGCTAGCTACCGAATTCAATGCAAACTTCAGTGCGTTCGCTTATCGTATGCACACACAACACTTCCGATCAATATGAAATTTGAAATCCGATAATAATTCAATATTACGGATCTAATGAAACTAGTTTCGTCGAATTCCGAGACTGTGCCTCGGGAGGCTATTTTTAAATACAATTTAAACGATATATTTTTAAAATGGAACAATTAAGTGTTAAATTCAAATTTTAAAACTTCTATTATCCTCAGCATTATGAATATAAATTTTTCGAGCCTTCAAATTATTTTTAACGGACTTAAAATTTTAGATTCAACAATTTACTCAACTTCTAATTATTAAATCCTATTATTTAATTATCAAATAAATAGCGATATTTGTAATCCAAGTGAAAATTATTATATTGAATATTTAAAATCAATTAAATATTCCGATTTGAAAAGCTCGAAAATTCCGGGTCGTCACATTCTTCCCCCCTTAAAAGAATTTCGTCCCCGAAATTACTAGTTAGGAAGAACGGTCCAATACCCGTTTACTTTTCCTCAAAACCAAACAATTCAACATCCAACCAACTATCTTTTATAAAAGACCATTACCATTCTTATTAATTTCTCAACCCTCCCATAGCTTCAAACTATACTATTCGTTTCACCATTCAAGTTTCAGTTTAAAACTAAATTTTGAATTCTCAAAAATTTTCTAACTCCCTAAATTTCCGAAAAATTTCGCTAGCGTCTCCTTTGCGCGGCTGACTCGGTACAACTACAAAATGGCTCTACGGCCTCCCAAATCCAAAAAGAAAACAAAAAGCCAAGTGGCTCAATCCAAATCCCAATCAAATTTCATACCAAATTTAAATACATACCTTTTTGTCGAGCATTTCAAATTTTATCTTTTGAAATCAAACCCAATTCCTTTTCCCTTTATAATACCTGCATATCCTACTTAGTACTAATATCCAATCACAATATTTCCAAATCATCATATCAACTTTCTTACAAAGTGTTAATTATTTACTCATTCAAATAACAACTTGGAATATCTTTGTAATATCAATCTCCAATTAAGAATTGACTATTCCTTGCTTAAGTTAACATAAGCATTTCATATGTTTCTTATATTCATTTTCATCTTACCACTTTAGTTTATATCCATTCCTATTCAAATTAATTCTTTCATTTCCATACGAATTCAATTTCTTTTCAACTCTAAACTTTAAATTTTGTTTTTCATCTATAACTAATTTATGTCATTATTTTAATTAGTTTCATTCACTATCTTATTTCAATTTCTAGTTTGAAATTGTTTTGTCGTTAGCAAAATTTTCCAATTTTTTTTCAAAAATTTTCCAAATCCCAAAATTTCTGAAAATTTTTGGCAGAGTCTCCTTTGTACGGAGGAGCTTTTGCAATTTGATAAAAGAGAAAAATATATATACATCGACCCACATGGTCGGAAAAACCAAAAATAGTTCATATTTCCTATTTTAATTGCGTAGGCGTACCCTATTTAGCATTTTAAGCAAACAGCTTATTGTTTTTAGCAAATAGCACAACCAAATCCTGCCACACGGCTTCCAGGTACCTGTACTTACTCAATTTAAACATGTAAGTGCCAAATATATGAAGTTTAACGGCATATCACTTATTTGCAATAGTTAAAACATATGAATTCTAAAAGAAACTCATTCCAAACATTTTTCCGTAAGCAATTTATATAGTTTCCATGCTAATTCAACTGTTCCAATTATTTTATAACCATTTTCGGTCAATTTGAATGGTTTAACACTCAATCACCAACATTTAATTTATTCTTAAGCAAACTCAATTCATATTTAATTCCATTGCTCTCAAAATCAATTTATTTCTCTCCTATTAATTCATAGAATTTTAATCACCTCCATTTACATCCAATGATATTCATTCTATACAAATTTGACAAAATCTATGTGAACAAACAAATATTTATGTTTTATAACCAATGTAAATGGGTTTCAACTCGATTTATACTTAATTCTATTGCATTTTCACATTTATTCACAATCTATATATTCTCATTTTCCCTGCATTTTAAATTTGAATCCATTCACTTGCATTTCATTTACTAACCCAAACTAGTTTCATTATTCAAACAAATTCCATTCAAAACCATTAACAACATAGGTTCATTTTAATTACCAATTAAATTTCCTTTTTATTGTAATTCATTCACAACCATTTATTTAGCTCGACACATTTCATTTCAATTTTATTCACAATCCATTCATATACATTCCATTCCACATTTGTTTATCCCAAACTATTTTATCTAGCTCGAAGACAATCCAAGCTATTTCATTCAATAACCATTTCTCAACTTATTTAAGCCATACTCCATTTGGTTCTTATTTATTGCATCCATTAATTTATTCAATATAATTAGTTTTATCCACTCAATCCATTGTGGATTTTTATTTCCTTAAATATTATTTACAACCCACCAAATTTTATTCCGATCCAAATTTATTTTTACTTGGTTTAAATTCCATCCAATATCTTTAAACTTAGTTTTAAGTTGAATTCAATTCAACTTTCCTTCATTCATTTAGCTTAAGTCCATTAACCTCAATTTATTCAAATTTTACACTTAAGCTCATTTTCATTTTACAAGTAAATTTTCTCTTTTCAATTTAACTTGATTTTATTCTAATCCAATCCCATTTTAAATCTGCAAATTTCATTTGATTGGTTATTATAAAATTTAACTTTCCAGATTCAACTCATTCAATTTATTACCTGGCTATTTTCTAGGTTATCTTCACTTATTTGGATGTTATTTGCACATTCAAACCATTGCTATTTTAATCCATTTACATTTTTATTTGATACATTCCAAATTATATTTAATTTGTTAACACTTCAAGTTAAATTTTAAATTTATATCTCAAGTTTTGAATCCACTATTCATTTGCAAATTTCCATTCACTTTTAAATTACCATCCAATTTTATTAACTTACATTGCAATTTCATTCACAAATCAATTAATTAATTTCAATGCCACTTTTAATTATATTTTCTTCATCGACAATGTAAGTCGGATTTAATTATAACTTGAGTTTTATTTTCAAACCTCATCATAAACTCACAATTCAATTTCATTAACTAATTTATTATCAATTAGTTCTTCCCTTATCTATAATCTAACTCTTGAATTTTAATCCCAAATATCACTACATTTAATTTTCTTAGTTCAATTTAGTTTATAATTCAAGTTTTGATTTTTATTTCATTCTCCAATTCATCAAAAATATTTATTTTGGAGTTTTGTATCTCACTTTTCAAACTTAATAAGTCACAACTTATTATTTACACAATTCCATTCCTCATAGGCTTGAATATATTATTCTTTTATTTTTAACTCAAGCCTTATATTTATTTATAGCCCAAGCATATTTTATTTCCATGGATTTTTATTCTTTTATAAGTTATTCTTATTTATTTATTTCAATCCAACCCTTATCCAACTTATTTTTCATTTATTCAGGTAATAATTTAATTCCATTTGATAACTCAATTAAATTTTTATTCCAATTCAATTTTATTTTAACTCAGTTCGATTTTAACTTAATTCAAATACAACTGGATATTATTTTCAGCTTATTCAATTTATTTAATCCGGTTAAATTTTTATTTCATCAATCCAAATTAACTTCATTTTAACTTTTCACTTTAGATTTATATTCCATTATCCAAAGCTTAAATTTCTTCCTGATTTACAAATCATTTCCATTTATAAGCTTACAACTTATCTTATTCGGATTTTTAAACTCCCAGCTTTGGTTTCAAATCATTTTGAAATCTTCAACATCTCAAATCACATTTCTCAAAAGCCAAACCAATCCTGGTTTTATTCCCAACAAATTTCCTTGAGGTTTTCAAAAACAACTAGCTTTTCTGAATAAATCAATTTGGCAGCAATCCATCACATAGAAATTCGAAAATGAATACTGATGATGCGACCGTCATCATCAGAATTATTTTCCAATAATCCGAGTGATTTCAATGCTATATCACTTCCAATATCCATTTAAAACAGATTTCCTTTCAGAAATATCTCCAAAACAATAATGTTATTATTTATCTCCAAAACACTTCCAAATTTTCGGGATTTAAATTTCCAAATCCTGCTTAAATCAATTTTTTTTTCTATAATTCATTTGCATAGCTTATGTTCATACAAATTCTCATTTGATTATATTTCAATTTATAATTTACATTTATAATTCATGTTTATGAATTTTATCTTATAATGAATTTATTCTCTTAAACTTTGATTATATTTTCAATTTCTAGTTAAATTTTCACTTAACAATGATAATACGTTAATATTATCATTTCTAACATCCAAGCAACCATATATTAGCTAAATAGTTTTCAAAAACTATTCTTTATATCAAAATATGTTTTGGGTAAAATTATTTCATTTACCCATATTTAAAACAATACCGTGTCGATTGTTCTCTTCAAGTGTTTAGAAACCCCTTCAATACAGTTGCGCAGACTGTGTCGACGAAGGTTCATATGCCACTCAATAAACCAATCAACATGATATTAAAACAATTTATATTCACTAACAAATACACGCTCATATTTATTAATACGCTCAAACTCATTATAGAGTACTACATACTCTAATTTAAATGAGTAATTCCCACCTGAGCCAAGGTTATCTCCAACCTACGCTCTGATACCAACTGTAACGACCCGCAAATCCGTACCCCTTGAGTCAACACTATTCTACAACAATCAACTCAAGTTGTACAGAAATACGAACCATTTGGGTTAAAGAAGAAGAGGTAGAAGAAGAAAATAGAAAACAACAACAGAATCTAACCATCGCAGCGGAATAAAATATAATAGATAATAAATAATCTTTACTCAAAATCAAATATCTCTGTTTATATATTACATCATCAGAGTACATCAATCACAACTCAACATCAATAACATACAACTGTATATACAGCTACTCAACACAGCGGAATATATATATAAAACAAGTACGAGAATACGTATCGTCATCCAGCTCGTCTCCTGAGCTCCACGGCATCATATCCTGTATCCTATAATACTCGGTATGACCCGAGCATTACAGTTAAATAACACCCGAGTCAGTCTGGAATACCAGCGTGAGAAAATCACACCCAATTGATTATTAAAGTTTCAAAAATCCTTTGAAAACAAAAGCATCTCGTAAGACCACGCCACAAATAAACATGTCGGGTTTTTACCTTACGATAGCTAAAACAATTTTTATAGAAATCCTTTGATATTATAATAGGGTCTATATACAAATACTTATAAAATAGCCGAAATTATTACATCTATTAAATTCCAGCTACTAGCTACAAAAGTGGGTAATACAAACAAAACTCGTACAAGGCTCGTAGGGAGAATGGATTTCCAACTAATGACTAGGCACTGGGGTACCACCTGTCACGGTACGGGGCCTAGATCACCGTACCGAGGAGTACGCCCGCTCCCCTGCAACACAAGGCCGGAACCATCCCTTACTGGACAGTCCCTAGTGAGATCACCCCGCGGTTGGGATCAGCAACCGCACCAATAAGCCGAAATAAAAAGGGACATCTAAACTGGAATGACCTCACCCTGCTTGGGTGCCACCCACCTAGCCTTGCTGCATATCCCCTGATTTTCAGTCATTCCCATTTGTTGAGGCTTGAGGCTATGCGTTACCTTTATAGAATATATTCCTTAGAATGCCCATCATCCACCTGACGATGTTTTCGCGAGCATTCATCCATACAAGTCCGTCCCGGGTTCGAACGGAACCGAAGGCACTATTCCTACTACATCCATTTTGTAAATATCCTCAGGATTAGTAGCGACTAGCCCTTGCACTTCATAGCTCCATCTTCAACTCCGAACACATTTCACGAAACGTACAAATCGGATCGAAGTGGTTTTCGAGAAATAAATCTTGATCCCGGTCTCTTCGAAACGATCAGCGCAGTTGGCCAATATTGATAGTCGGTTATTTAACTATCAATTAATATTAACAAACAACCATCCAACAATAAATAATTTCACAAATTATTTATTACCTTCAAAATATCTTTACAAGATATATTTCTATTTTCAATCCTTTGAAAACAGTTTCAAAACCATCTTTCTTTTCAGAATAAACTTTCCCAATATTTTCTATTTCCTCTGAAATCACCAAGCACAAAACTAGATTTTTAAAATAATTTAAAACACTTTACTTTGAAAATATACTTTTAAACATTTAAGTTAAATTACTTCAGTATTTTGTAAAAATACATACTATATGAGTATTTGAAAATGAGGTTACTTAATAGAATATAAACTAGATTTTCACTTTTGAAAACAAAATACTATGTCACTTTTTAAGTAATTACTACTATAATAGATTTGAGAAAATACTTACTTTTGAATTTAAATATTAGAAATAATAAATTTTCTAAAACTTGTTTTTTTACAACAACTTTAAAACCTTTAAATTTATTTACTTTAAAAACGTACTTGGTTATCCAGAGAAAAAAATCCCAACTTCAATTACTTAAATCAATTTCCCAAATTGATTTCCAATTTATTCCCTTTTAATTCAGAATCTATTAATTTCAGATCTCATTTCTTGATTATGATTTTAAAAACACTTTAATTAAAAATTCCAATTTTTAGATTTCTCAGTTACTTCTTTATTCTTTTAAATAAATTTAAACTTTGAATTTTAAAGTAAGTCTTTATTTCTTTAATTGATATAACTTAAGTTTACAATTCATCAATTTCATTTTATTCAAAATTCCAATTCTCTTCATACTCGAAGTTATTTATTATTATTTTCATATTACTTCTATTTCTTTTCAATTCATTCTTAATTTATTCAAACTTTCTGTAATTATTTCGCTTACAAATTTACTCCCTTTTAATTTCTTTTCAACAATCCAATTCATATATTTTGGTAATTCATTATACCCAAATATCCAATCAAACCATAACATTCAATATTTTAATATAACTCATCATAAGATATCAAATAATCACAACAGAGATTATTGAATAATTTAAATAAATATGAGGGGTCCAGTTGGATCCCTCCGACCTGTTTTCTCTGCATCCACAAATGTTAGCACCATATAATATGCCAATTCCAAAATATCATACTATATCACATCAATTAATTCAGCCATTCAAACAATTATTTAAATTTAATCATTTAGATTTAAATTTAAACTGAGTGAGATTAACTCACCTTTTATTCTGTTGGCAATCCACTTCCATCTCGACTTATTTTCTTTTTGATTATAGACCTTGTAAAAGCATTAGATGATTTTATTAATATTTGAATAAACCGAACAATTAAACTTCCATTTAATAAATTTCATTTAGGACTAATAAACTTAATTTTTAAACTAATAATCCTTTGATAGATAGATTTTTAAGTTACTAAAATAATTAAATGAGTTGATAGACGGTTCTATCTCTATAATACATTATTTTAAAATATCCCAATAGTATTTAATTAAAACTGAATAATTTTATATCTTACTATTATTATTATTCTTCTGCTTCCTATTTCACCTAACTTACAGGTATGCATACATTAAATTCAGTTAAAAATAAAATTCCACGGTACCTTACTATTTAAATCCTTAGATGAATGAAGTGAAAATCAACAGTTTCGATTAAAGGTTTAAACTTAAGAAAAGTAAAATTAGGGTAAACCAAATTTACCTTAAAAATCGAAAATCGAGAATGCTCAGAACGAGATCAAACTCGACGCTCACCACCACCATTGGCATTCGCTCCTCTACCCTAGCTTCCTCCAGTCGCCACTAAGCTCCAGCCATGATGCCTCCGCCACCCCAACGAGTGATTACCACCTCGATAGGTCGCGGCCACACACCGAGTTGCCAAACCCCGCCGCGAAACCCTAACTTGGCGTCGCTCAACTGAAGTCGAGACTCATCCCAGCTCTCGCGATCACTTGACGATAAACTTGCGACCTCCATTCGCCATTCGCACGCGAGCACGAAGTCACCTTCCCTTTAGCCTTAATTCCGATCGAGTTTCTAGGGTTTAGGTTTTGATTTGAAACCGAGTTCGATTCAATTTTCTGGGGAATAGATTTGGATGAGGGGTCGTGAGATTTTTAGTTTTTTTTTTAGAGAGGAACGCGGCCATTTTAAAGATTTTTTTTCTTTTGTTTCCTGCAGAACGAAGAAAAATATCTTCTTTTAATTTTATTTACTAAACGTAGAAGTTTCTTAAAGAAGGTAACGCGATTTTTATTATTTTCTATACGTGATGCTAGCTACTGAATTCAATGCAAACTTCAACGCGTTCTCTTATCGTATGCACACACAACACTTCCGATCAATACGAAATTTGAAATCCGATAATAATTCAATATTACGAATCCAATGGAACTGGTTTCGTCGAATTCCGAGACTGTGCCTCGGGAGGCTATTTTTAAATACAATTTAAACGATATATTTTTAAAACGGAACAATTAAGTGTTAAATTCAAATTTTAAAACTTCTATTATCCTTAGCATTATGAATATAAATTTTTCGAGCCTTCAAATTATTTTTAACAGACTTAAAATTTTAGATTAAACAATTTACTCAACTTCTAATTATTAAATCCTATTATTTAATTATCAAATAAATAGCGATATTTGTAATCCAAGTGAAAATTATTATATTGAATATTTAAAATCAATTAAATATTCCGATTTTAAATGCTCGAAAATTCCAGGTCGTCACAATTTTGGGGTTTTAAGTTGATGTACTTTTGAATACAAAATTTTCCAAGGCACGGTGAAAATCCAAATATCAAACTACATAAGACATTATTAAGGAAAAATTAACATTTCCACCCATAGAATTCCCATAAATCTTCCTAGATTTTCTTTCATGCAATGGCCTATCTCTTCCTCTAATTTACCTTCTTTTTTATTGTATAACATATAACTGATTTGTTGGTACATATTAGATTCATAAATTATGTATTAGAGAATTTAATAAGACGTGTGTGTGTGTAGTTCATTACCTTTCTCTGTAGATTGTTTTCTTCAATCTTCCCCACAATCCTTGAATGTATATATTTATTTTTGAAATTGGAGTTTAAGAAATTTATGTGGAGAAAGAGAATTGGGCAGAATGTCATCCCCAAATTTAGATTTGTATGAAGTGAATGTGGAAGCTAGCCTCATATTTATAGTTGCTTGGAGGCATTAGTATGATCATATTGAGAATCTTTCAATAATATTGGTTTGGGCTGTTCAGGCTAGGAATAACCCTAGTCATCATAACAATAACCAGTCGACCGGTCTCTATGGGCATTAACTAGCCCTATAAAAAGGGGTCGAGCGATGGTCTCCTAAGCATTATTTTTAATGTTTACTTAAATGATAATCTTATTATTAACATTACCTTTACCGTTAAATAATATTTATTTACTTAATTCGTTTTAAATTATTTTTGATTCGAAATCTTCAAATGACGATAACTTCTCCGTTTGAACACCAACCATGAAATTTTATATATTAAAGTTGCTCAGAAAATCGCTATAAACACAATGGTAAGTTTCATGGTCAAATTTTAATGTTTGTTCAAATTCTATTTTTTGCTTTATTATTAATTAATTCATTTTCTTAATTAATTTCCTATAAATTTTACGGGATGTTACAACTTACCACTTGAGAAAGTGGTCCTTCATGCAAATTTAATTGAGTAATTATCATCAATCATTAAATTTAAAAGGGTGATAAAAGGATTTTTTTTTTAGTAAGGTTGTCTTTTTAGGAAATTTTAAAATTCCATTGCGTTTTGAATATTCGAGAAATGAATTTCGATATATAATATGTTATAGTTTGGATACAATGACTGAATCGCGTATTTTTGGGTCCAGGATTACTTTTTACCCAAAAATCTAAATATTCACAATAAATATGTTTTGTTAGTCTCAGCCACCATTAGATATGTTCCTTTTCTATCGTCCTGAAATCCTCCCTTATGACATTTTAATAACGAACAATTTTCACTAATTGCAAATTTTCCCAAAATTCATATTATTCAAATCTCATCGAATTATATATCAAAATTTTCATATCGATAAAATTAAAAGATGACAATAGTTTATTTTCTGATGAGATGCATTATTTGGTCAGAAGTTAGTGAAAAATCTCAACCATCGATTTAAGTGTTTCGCCAACGAGATGATAGGCGTTGCCATTGATATGTTTGCATCGATGACGGAAAGAAAAGTGCATCCATGAGCTCTGATTGGAGAGATGGTGTGTAGGCAGTCAAAAATATTAAGTTAGGGTTCGAATTTTAGGGTCGCGGCTATGCAAGTGGGCAGCATTATCAGTGCTAGGGAGTAAAAGACAAGTTGGCAGTGGCTCGACTGGGCCTAGGTAGGTCACGAGCGAAGGCGTTTGGCCGATGGTGGATGAGCGTAGGGTGGAGGTGCATGCATATGATGTCCACGGGTTTGGAAGTTCCGGAGAAGAAGATATATTTTTCATTAGGCTCCGAACATAATTTATGTTTACAAATTAAACCCAAAACTTCTACCCACTACGTCTTTTGTACACTATCTCTGTTTCACGTGCAGTTATTACATTGGTTCGTAGCAAAATTACAGATATTTTTTATGTAGTTTGCTGAGTTTTGGGGCTATTTATGAAAGTGACACCGTAGGATTTAAGGGTCTTAAGTATTTCTATTTTCAAATATTAATGGATATTTACCGATATAACTATAAAGTTAAGATATGACTATATACTTTTTATCATTATTTGGATGTTTTAAGTGATAGTTGTTCTAGTTTGATTATCCATCTATTAAATTATTACATTCCTTTATGACGAATATATTATGGTAATTAATTATAGATGTGGAGAAAATAACTTATTATTTTAGAACAAGTGTAAAACGTGTAATTAAGGAACTAATGGAGTTATTTACAAATTTTAGGGTAATAATATATATAAATAATAATATAAATAATCGTTGTTGACTACAATAATAATTAAATTAACGTGTATAATTTAGTAATTTTATTATGAATTTAATGAGAAAATTCATATATAATAACAAATAAATCTATTTTAAAGCAAATTTAAGAAAGTATTATCGTTTATAAAGCAAAATGGAGTTTGATACATAATGATATGATTTTTGGTAAATTACTACTATTTTTAATTTTTACAATAACAGTCAAATATAAAAAAATTGGGAGTAAATTGACATTTTTTGAGATAAACAGTAATATTGAGCTTTTTAGAAATTTAAAGTTGTATTATTACTATTTTTGGGTAAAAAAAGATATGACTAATTTTAGTGGTATTATTAGGAAATGATATTATTGTTATTATTGAAAGTAATATTTGGAAAATAATAAAGGGATATTTTACAAAAGTATTTTTAGTAAAATTGTTATTATTTTTAAGATAGAAAATAATAGTGTGTGAGTATTTTGAAAGTGAGATATTATATATTTCTGAAATTGCTAATTTGGATTATTACTGCTACTTTAGGTTGAAAGGAATAAAATGACCTAAAAAGCGTCTTGAAAAATTCATTATTTGGGAGGAATAATAATATGTTTGAAAGGGAGTTCTCGAATAATTGCTATTATTTCAGAGAAAAATAGTAATATAAAGAATTTAAGATATTTAAAATGAATTGATACTGTTATTTGGTTCAAATATTATAATTTGTCAGTAAATAATAATGAATTATTTTATAATATCTAAAGTGCATCGATGATATTTTAATAAGTAATCATGAAGTGATTCTACTACATCGGGGGTAAAGTATTATTATATATCTCATTTGTTGTGTGAATTAGTATTTACTATTATACGACATGCTATTTCGGTAGGTATTTACTATTTTTGGGATATAATCTTTTGTGTTTACCATGTGGGGATGCGATTATTATTTAGAGTGGGTAATATTATTTATTGGTATCTACTTGGTGTTAATATATATATATATATATGGAATTATTAGTAATTACCGTTTGTTAGCTTGTATTGTTGTTGGTTTTCCTTGATAGTTGTTATCATTGTTTGATGTATGGTTCGTTTTGTTATTGCTATGGATTGGTGGATTCACTTCTGTGTTAAGCAACTGTGTTTGTTTAGTACTTTTGATTATTGACTTTTCGTTGTATTTATGTGTTTTAGAGTATTTTTTTCTTGTTTTGTATTACCAACCATACTTGGTATGATAGATATACCAATAGTAGCATGTGATTGTACTAATAACATATGTTATATAGTGCTAATGTTTATGATAGTAGGAGAAGAACAAGTGCAGGTGGAAATAGAACTGCAATGACCTGGAATTTCACCACATTAATTTTCGAATATCTAATTAATTTTAAATATTCAAATAATAGGTTTATAATTAAAATAAAAAAAATAAATAATAAATATTGAAGATAAAATAGTTTTCAAATTTAGTTTACAAAAATATTTAGTTCGATGAAAAACAGAAAATGTGACCAAAATTTATTTTTCAAATTTTCGGCGTTTCATTGTATAAAAGTTGTTTGAAATGTTATGAGCCTTGTTTATATTTTTGAAAAACCATTTAAATGGTTAATAATGTAAATTAGTTAGTGTATATTGACATATTCATAGGTATATATACTTAAGTATATACATGTATATACTAAAAGATGCCTTAAGAGACATGATTTAACATTTTGGCGACTCGAGTACAAAACATATTTTCTTTGACATAATGAGGAAGGGACAAGATGGAGGCTGAAATGGCATGTATGGTGGAGGATTTGTGGGGGCAAAATAACGTGGAGGGTAAAGGACAAGAAGTGTTTAGGTAATTTAAATTTTCACTTGCTTATAAATAGCCTTGCATCTCTCTAAATTTTCCGCTTTTCCATCGATCAGATATCTCTCATATATTATCTGAATGAAGTTTTTATTTTTTCCAAAACATGTCAAATTATAGTGGCTACAATTTTAATCTTTATGACTTCTTCAAATTTTGAGCATAGCTATGACAAAATATCAATTGTTTTCAGAGTGTTTTTGGACCCAGAAGTTCAAGTCCAAAAATGGTCCTTCTTCTTTTGACCATATCGTCTTCAAAAATAACCAAAATTGAATGATTCATTTTTTGAAATTATAAAAAAAATTCTCTAAAACTTTCCTCTTTATCACTTTTCCAAAATTCGAGAGTAAATTATCGAAAAACTAGTTGGAAAATGACCTATTTTCGGGTTCATTTTTGCGAGTTCGAGAATTATCCAAAGTTACTCCACCTTACCAAAACAAGTTTCACTTCATTCTTCTTTCAAGTCTGAGCCTTCCTAGTGTATTAAGGGTCCCAGACTCCATCATTTTCTTAGGAATGGAAGTGCTAGGTCACACGCTAAATCGGCTGGAGTTTGGACAACTTCCAATGAGTAAAACTACACCTTCTTCACCAAGTTTATACTATGTTTAGGTTCACATTAATAGCATATGAATGCTTGTTGTATATGTGAAGTGCTGGTTTGGTTATTTGTTTGTTTTATGCTTTGAAAAGTTGTCGCATTTGAAAGTTAGTAAGCGTGTGGTTAGCTATATGAAAAGTTGGTAGTTAAAGTTAATATAATTGTTAGTAAATGCTTATTACATGTTGTATCATCATTATTTACCTTGTATTGTACTTAAACAATTGCTATGTGATGTTTGGTTGTATGGCTAATGTCATAAGTTTGTTTTTCGAAATGTCGTATAGCGATAGTCGCTATATCGGCATTTTCGAAAAATCACTTTTTATCGAAATCGTTTGGTTTCATCTTCATGCTTGGATTTGTTTTATAAGTTAAGTAAGATTTTGGTTAACGGTGTTTTCAAAAGTAATTAACCATTTTAATAAAGATTATTCAATTTAGTTAATTACTTAATTAATAAGGATTAAGGTTAACTAATTACTTAGTCAACGATATGTTTTAAATAACTAATTGCTTGGTTAATGATTGTTTAAATTAATTAATCATTTTATTTAATGATGTCAAAATTAATTAATCATTTTATTTAATGATTTTTAAGGATAATTAATCATTCGATAATGATGAATTAAAATTAATTAATAAATTTGTTAATGAAGCTTTTAAATAATAAATCTTTTTAATAAATGATTTTTAAAATTTATCAACTTATTTAATTCTAATTAATCTTTCCTTTATTGATGTTTATAATTAATAAATAATTTTTAAATAATGAGAATTAATTAATTATTAATTTAATTAATTATATATAAATTTATTAATTAATTGAATTAATGATGTTTTAAAGGTGATTTACCATTTTAATTAAAGGTTATTGGAGTTAATTAATCAACTTAATTTATGTGGTTTCAAGTGAATTTATCAAAGTAACAAGGATGTTTTTGACTTTTTTATTCATTTTAAATAATGATAATTAATTATTAATTTAATTAATTATATTTTACTAATTAATTGAATCAATAAGGTCTAAAAGTGGTTTACCCTTTCTATTATTTAAGGACATTTGAAGTTCAAAAATCAAATTGTGTGATGAAGTTTAAAGTCAATTAATCAATGTAATAAGGATATTTTAAGTTATTAAATCCTTTTTCACTTGATGTTTTGAAGCTAGTAAACTCATTTAACAAAGTGTTTCAAAGCTAATATTTGTAATGTGAGGCCACGAATTCGGGTTTTTAAAAGAAAAAAGTTTGATTCGTTTATAGAAATTAATTAATTTCCATAAAGAAATTCACTTACATGGGAAAGATTTATTTGTATACTTAGCACTAAAAGTCGAAGAAGTAGACTAGCTGCTATTTTGAAAGTTAAAAATAATCGTGAGACGTGACTTTGATGTAACACTACCTTTACTTATCCAGTATTGTTGTTAACCAAGAAATAGTACAAGTTGGAATTCGATGAGTGGTGATAAGTATACAAGACTTAATTTTCAAATACGACCGTTTTATATCCTCGATAGTTGGTTTCTCAGCTATCGGTTACTTCAGCTTCTTTATTATCATCATTCCAAGATGATGTGTTGCTCCATTGAGCTTTGATATCCTTTGTCGGAAAGTACTAAAACCAAAGAGCGAGTGGGGGCCAAGCTATCTGGGATTGCTCCCATTAGGGTATTCTCACATCCACTCTAAATTGGATTCGGTGTTGCACATTGAGATCTGAATGTACTTGGATTGTTGGTAATAGTTGGCGGGTTCGGCTAGGAGGTTTCTGAGAGCCATCAGAGTTCTCAAGTATATTTCTAGAGGTATACTTTCGATAAAAGGGGCGCACAGTCCTAGTCATTTTTTGAAAAATTTCCTTTTCTTATTTGATTCAAACCTTTGAATCCGTATTATTTAATTACAACGGGAAGAGTCAACCACTCTTCGCGGTGTCCAATTATTGGTTTTATCATTCTATCGAGTTTGGATGGTTATCTTGTTTAGTCCATTCTATCAAGTTTGTATTGTTGTCCTGTTTTATCCATTCTATCCAGTTTGGATATTCAGACTATTTTCATTCTTTCAAGTTTGTATGTCATACTAATTGTGCCCATTGTCTATGTTTGGATTTGTTCCCTATTGTTCATTTCCCTTTTTGTTATGTTTGGTTGTTGTTTATGTGGAAGAAAACCCATTCCACGTCAACGGCGTGGTCCGACATATTATTGTTTTAAATACACCCCATTTGTTTCATAGTTTTACTTATAGCAGACATTTTTTCTGACCCGAGTTGTTTATTTTCCTAAACTCTTAGATACTCAATTATATTTGGCTAGTCCGAGAATAGCTGGTTTTCTTCAGAGATTTTTGAAGACGGTGATTGAGTAGGCGGCTCCTTAGTTATCTTGTTATTTATTTCCACTGTATGATTATATAGGTGTATTTTATATTTTAAAAATGAAAAGTCAGAATGTATAGCTATCAATTAATTAAATGTAGTATTTTTTATAACTTCGATAACTTCTTATAAGGAGTAACCTTTTGTACTGTATCATTTTATATTATAGGTAACCATTCCGTTGTAAGGTATTTCTATTCCGCTCTTTCTCTTATTTTTTTTACCCCGTCAACTTATCTTTCGGATGCTTGAGCAATGGCATACGAATACCGAGGTTGTATTAAGTGTCGTTCCCAAATGGTCAGAATGGCGGGTCGTCACAAGTGGTACCAGAGCGTAGGTTTAGCGAACCCTTAAGCCTTGGTGGGGTTAAATCTCTAAGTATATAGGATCAGTAATATCCTACGTTAAGTCTTAGGGTATAAATATATATTGAGTGCGTATTTTTTAGTGTTATAATTTTCTTATTGTGTTGTTTGATCCATTGAGTGGTATATGAATTCTGGTCGATGCGTTTGATCAACGTTATCGATAGGGATTCCTAAACACTTGAATAGATCTTCCAATACAATATTGTTTTAAAATGTTAAATGAAATAATTTTACCTAGGAATATATTATATATATATATATATAAGAATGAATTTCAAAATTAATATAGTTATACAATTGAGTTGATTATTTAGAAATGATAATATAGTACTATTATTATTTAAGCTTGGATTAGTTATGCACGCCCAGTTTGAGCATTAACTATTGTTGAACGATTCATAAGGAATTTTCCTTAGTAATACATGGGTCAAGTAAATGGGAATTAGGGAATCTTGGAACAGATCCTTGTGAATTAAGTTTCACAGTTTGATTATAAGGTGTTCGGTGGAAGGGGTTAAAAGTTAACTTTTTATAATGTTAACCTAAAAGTAAACTTGTAATAAAATAAAATAAAAATTTAGAGGATGAATATTTGAGAAAAATTGATTATAATAAAGGAGAAGCATTTATATGTAAGTTTAACTTACATCCAAATTTACTATATATCATATTGTGGTGCTATAAACTATTATTGATTTCTCTAATGATAGTTAGATTTGTTTGATTGATTGTTTTGTTGAATTTCCATTTGGAAAATAGATGTTTAATAGAAATTAATCTTGGTATTACATTTAAATTGTTTAAGTGTCGTTATAACAATTTCTGCTATACCATTATTTATTAAATATCATCCCCTAAACCCTTGTGTGTTTTTGAACTTAAGCTTGTATTTTTCCAAAGTAGATGTTCAAAATTCATTAATCATTTTTATTAATGATATTTTAAATTTATTAATCATTTTAATTAATGATGATTAAAATTAATTAATATTTTTGATTAATGAGATTTGGATTTAATTAATCATTTTAAGTGATGATATTTGAATTAATTAATTATTTTAATTAATGATATTTGAAAATTAATAATCATTTTAATTAATGATATTTAAAAGTAATTATTCATTTTAATTAATGAATATTTGAATTTAATATATCGTTTGATAAATAATATTTTAAGTTGGTTAATTGATTTACTAAGTGAGTTTAACATAAATTAATTTATTCGATGAAAGTGTTTTGGAAGTAATTCGCTATTTTATTAAAGATAATTGATTGTTTATTAAAGGAAATTGCAAATTTGATTAATTATCTTTTGGGATAGTAATATTGTTTTAGATTTATAAAAGAGATTATAAATGTGATTTATTATCTTTTAGGATAATTAATGTTTTTTAAATTTAATAAAAGAATTTATCTTTAATTTATTTTCTTTAGAAAATTATATAGTTTTAAGGTTTTAAAAAGAATTTTATAAATCATCCCCCAAGGCGATTAATAAAGGTGTAACCCAGTGCACGAGGCCCCCGCACGATAGTGGGCTCTGTGGAGGTTGATAATGTACACAGTCTTTCCCAAAATTTTGAAATCGTCGATTAATCAACGCGTTAAAATAGCGATTCAAGGAATAGTCTCGAAATTCGACGAAATCAGATCCATTGGATTCATAATAGTGTATTATTATTGAATTTTAAATTTCGTAGTGTTTGGAGCTATCGTTTGATCGTATGGTATATAAACACATCGAATTTAATATCAAAATTCAATATAATAATTAGGTCCAAAAAGCTATCTTCTATATACAATCGGGTTAGGCCTCGAAAATTATACCATTGCGTTCAGAATAGGGGTATAACATTATAAATGCATAGCGGCATGCCTCGATAGGGTTTAAAATTTTGAGTTACATAAATCGAGATATTTTGAAAATTTATTTATTTATAAAATCGACTAGTCAACTACTGGTCCTTTTCAAATACGCCACCCTTCTCCATTCAAACACGCAACCCTTTGTTCCCACACATCATAGCAGATGAGACTCTAAGCGCCCCGCATAATAGCAGATGACTTTATATACCGCGATATCCCCTTCGAAGTGGGATTGGTATTCTATATTGTCTAACATCATTGGATGCAGGATAACAGGTTGGAGGGATTGAACGGGATTCCTCAAATATATTTGTTGTTTACACACACACACACACACACATATATGATGTGATTGAATAATCTGCTGGATTATGGTGTGTTGTAAATTTTTAAATATTATAATAGGATGGGAATTAACTTTGGCATATACATAACGTAAATATTATTTTGAATTTTTAAGGAATTAAAAAGACATTTTTAATATAAAAATATGTATACCGAAAATTAGATTATTTAAAAGAGATTGATCTGAATAAGCAAAAATTGGTTTTTGATCGTACTAAATAATAAGGAAAAAATTACTTTAAATAGAGATTTCAAAGTAAATAATATACGGGGATTTTTAAGATTAGATTTTAAAATGATATTCGGGAAATACATAAAGAAGTTGAAATCGATAGTAAAAATAGATTGGCAAAAATAAATGGAATTTATAAGAAATTGAATTTATAAAATGGAATTTTACAAATGAGGTTATTGTAGTGAAACTCAAAGGAGTTATAAGAATTTATAAACAATGTTTATAATAAAGGACTTGATATCAGATGATAAATTGAAAATATAAATTTACTGGGAGAATTTATGTTTAAATATGGAAATAGGGTAAGAGAAAATAGTAGGTACTATTTTTGAAGCGAAAATGGTTAAGGAGTCCGAAATGGAAGTGGTGTGATGGAAATCAAGAGGGATTTATAGAAAATGGAAATTTTGGTCTTTGAGATTTAAAAATATATTTTCATTAATAAGTTAAGATTTTATTCTAAAAAAGAAATTTTATTTATTAAACTATGTAATTTAAGTTGGTTAGTATTTCAATACTCCGAAAGTGATTTTTTTTTTCAAATACTTAATATTTATTTTAATAAATCCTAGATTTTTAAACCTGCTTTGAAAAGTGATGTTATAAAAAGTGTTTCAATATTTAGGTAATTATTTGAACATGTCTTAAAAATAAATAATTATTATTCTTCTTTTAGATACATATTTTTATTTACGTATGTATATATAAAGAGTTTTGAAAATGGTTTAAATGTATTTATAAATCTTCTCGATAGTTGGAAAATGGTTAGTAGTTGATGGGACTTATAAGAGAATCCTCAAAACGAAATTTGGGAAAAAGTATGGAAATTTCTGAAGAAATTAAATAAAAGTGAACTTCAAAAAATGGAATATAATTCATAAAAGAAGTAGAAAGGGAAATTGGAGTTATATAATGTGACTCCCCACCTCTATACCCACGCTAGCCAAGAACATTACGGTGAATGCTGTCAACTAGCACGGAGAATAAGGCTGTTGAGGAGCGACCATCCGTGTAATTGCTTTGTGCGAGCATCGATATGTCAGATAGTATAACATGCAATACTTTTTCAAGAGGAAATCCGACATACCGACACAAACTCAAAGCTACTACACAGTGGCTATAATATCTTCGGAAATAAATACAGAAATAAACATAACATAAATCAGTCACAGATAATTCATATCACAAAGGCGGAAATAGATATGAATATAACACATGAAAGTGTTCATCAGAGTAGTGGTCAAAAAGATCCACAATAATACAAAAGAATAGCAACACGTTCTATACAAAAGAATACAACTAAGAGTCTATATCTCAAGTGTATACAACAAAAGCTACTACTAATCTAAGTAGTTAACCAAAAGATCGGATGTAGACGGATAAGGAGTCAAGCAGGAGCACCTGTAATATCTCAGTCTGACCCGAGTATTATTTAAGAAGAAAATAATAAACGGATCAGTCTAGCTATAAATATCAGATGAAGTGATATATAATAAGAGATATGACATAAACATATAATAATCACAATGCCAAGCTGTGATAAATAAGTAATTGAAAATCAACAAGAGATTAATCAATATCACAATAATCTACTCAAGATAAAAAGGAATGTGATACTCCTAATTTCATTCACCAAGCCACAATAAATGACATATATATTAATGCCCATCGTAAAAGTTGGTGAAACATAAATTCCAGAATCAACACAAGAAATCCAGAAATCACAATAAAAGGATGGCCAATCCCACAAAAATAACTCCTCCTGACAGGGTATAGTCCCCCATTGCGGACATTGAGCCGAAGCTCCTCCTGCTGAGCCGAAGCTCCTCCTGACAGGGTATAGTCCCCCATTGCGGACTTTGAGCCGAAGCTCCTCCTGGTGAGCCGAAGCTCCTCGTGACAGGGTATAGTCCCCCATTGCGGACTTTGAGCCGAAGCTCCTCCTGGTGAGCCGAAGCTCCTCGTGACAAGGTATAGTCCCCCATTGCGGACTTTGAGCCGAAGCTCCTCCTGGTGAGCCAAAGCTCCTCGTGACAGGGTATAGTCCCCCATTGCGAACTTTGAGCCGAAGCTCCTCCTGGTGAGCCGAAGCTCCTCGTGACAGGGTATAGTCCCCCATTGCGGACTTTGAGCCGAAGCTCCTCCTGGTGAACCGAAGTTCAATAAAAACGACGTACAGTCCTCCACGTGGACAAAGAGACATCGCACAATGCTAGTCTAAACCATAAAATGATCGTCATGATCAAAGAGAAGTGTCGATTACAGTAAGCTAGTAAATATATGAGCTTAGCTTCATGTCCCATAACCACTAGCTTAACTTAAATATTTACGAACAAATTGTAGATCTCCACTACAAAATTGTCACAAGAGATTCAATCGAACAAGTCCAAGAATTAGCCGATGAAGTAAACGCAAGCGTTTCATACCACTTATTTTACTAAGTCGTTTAATTAGATTTCTCATACGAGTGAGGTAAAGGCTTGTATATACTAATAGATTGGAAAACGGTTTAAGAAAACGAGCTTTGTAATAAAATAGTGTTGAAATCATTTGAAGAAAGAGTTTTGATATTTACTACTAGTATAGAAAACCTTTATATTTTCAAAGTGAAAAATCACAAAGAAGATTGTAGGAACAATCAATCACTAAGATTCACATTCGAAAACGTGAATAAAATCCAAAGAAATCGATATCAAATCCATCAAAGTGGATATATCTAAAATTCCCAAAGAAAAGGTCATCAAAGTCGATAATAAATGACAACAACAAAAGGAAGACAACACGAATCGATTAAAGTTGGATATTCAAACGAATTAGCAATATAGGCTAATCTGGCAAATAGAAGCAGGTCGGTCGACCGGACTCCCTGAGTCGGTCGACCGAACCAGGGGTTGGAAGTGCTCGGGGCACCAGGTCGGTCGACCGGCATAGGGGGCTCGGTCGGCCGAAGCCTGTAACTAGCACTTCCAAACAGAGGCAGGAAGTGCCTGGACTACAGGTCGGTCGACCGGCCCAGGGGGCTCGGTCGGCCGAACCTGTATACTTGCACTTCCTACCCTATTTCAAAGGAGGTGCAAATCCCGACCAAATTGCAATCGCACGAGCAACGGCGCTAAGGGTTTATGCCAATCGACTACCCGGCCCTATAAGCTCCTCGATGCATCACCAAATACATGTTCAAACATCATTGTTAGGATTTTTAACGAATTGAACTCAAAACACTAAAAATTGGAATATTCACAAAAGCAATCCAAATCAAAATCAAATGCACATGAATAAGTGTTAGGAATTCATACCTAACAATAGAAGAGAATTATAAGCATAGATGTGAGATTAAAAATCTCACCTTTGAACCCAAACAATAGAAGAAGAAGCTTGAAAGCAAGCTAAGATCAATTCCCCTTCAATAACAACTCAAGAAGCTTCAATCTAAACTTAAAAGAGAAACATTTCCTAAATTAGTTTTAGGAAATTTCTGAAATCAAAGAGAGAATGAGTTGGAGAAGATGAAGAGGAAGCTTACCAATGGGTTCTCTTGAGTTTGGAGCAAGAAGATGGATTTGCTAATGGAAACTAGGGCTTACCATTTCCTAATTCTTTTTCTCTTCCACCATTGTTGAAAGCTTGAAGAGTTAGGAATTAGAAATGAAGTAATGAAAAGTTGGAGTGGGTTGGGACTGAGTTAGTAAGTGGCTAATGGGTTCAGTCCAAACCAAAGCCCTAAGTGAAAAAGGTCAAAATTCGACTTACTCCAAACATATCGAATCTTGTACTCAAAAAGGTCGCAAACGGCATTTTGAACTCAATGGAAGTGGTCTCGAGTCCTAATTCGGCTGTTTGCAAAAAGTAGCTTTTTCGGACTAAAATCCGACGAACGATAAAATATTTAAATAAAATATTTAAATATAGAATCGATAAATATGCGGGTTGTTACAGATAAGTAAGTATATTTGACTTTGGAAATATTAAAGGGAATTATTAAAGAATTTCAGAATTTATAGAATTCATTTAAACGAGTAAAGAAATTTACAAATAAATTTGTAAATGATTTTGAGAAAAAGAAATAGGAAATAAATGGAATACATCCTAAGGTGTTGAATATAGAATGAAGGGGGAAAATATTATAAGTATTGGAAAGGGGTCGAAATATTCCATTGAGAATATAAGGTTTTGAAACTATTTTCAAATGTTGAAGTACTGAATGTATATCTTTGTTAAGATATTTTGAAAGGAGTATTTTGGGAGAGATTATAAATAATGGCCTAGTGATTTGTTATGGATGTTATATTGATAGTTAAATAACCGACTATCAATTTCATCCAATTTAATCGTTTCAAAGAGACTGGAATCAGATTTAATTATCCGAAAACCACTTGGATCCGGTTTGAACGTAACGAGTGAACATTGTGAAGATGATGAAGACGGTGATTCAGTTTGTCAAGACCTAGGACAACTTGTATGGACGAATGATATCAGAACATCGTCATTGGAGGACGATGAGCATTCTAAATAGAATTTTGTTCTTGAAAGGTAACGCTTAGCCTCGAGCCTCATCAACGGAGAATGACTAAAACAGGGAAAATGCAGCAAGGCCAAGTGGGTCGCACCCAATTAGGGTATGTTATCACTTTTCTAGGTGTCCTCGAAAACCTATATATTATGGATATGGTTATGCATGAAAGCGGAGCTCGATGGTAAAGGGTGGGAACACCCGGGGTGATAACATATTCGGTCCATCATGGTTAGGGGTAGGCCGGTCTTGTGTAGTAAGGGATCTTGGCGATGGTCCTCAGTACATTATTCTAGAGGTGTACTGTGATGGGCGGTACCCCAGTGGCCCAGTAATTCGATGGCAATAAGCGTCGTACGGTTTCGATTGTGCACAACTATGTTGAAACGCGAGATGCAAGTATTTCAGCTATTTTCTATTTACTATCTATAGACACTATTATAATATCAAATGATTTTGATAAAAATCGTTTTGGTTATCGTAAACCCATCGAGTTCATGTGTGACATGGTCTTACGAGATACATTTGCTTTCAAAGAATTTTGATAACGTTATTCAAATTGAGCATGTTTTCTCATGCTAGTTTTCCAGACTGACTCGGGTGTTATTTTATTATAATGCTCAGGGTAAATCGGATATTATAGATTTAGGTTAAAATGTTATGGAGCTCAGGAGACGAACCGGACGACAGAGACGTATCTCCGTACTTGGTTATATTTCCACTGTGTGAGGACAAGTTATAATAATTGTCCATTTGATGTATTGAATTGTTGTACTCGATAGTGGTATGTAGATTAGCAGACAGTTCTTGTATTTAAAGTTTGTTATTATATATTATTTTTGTTCCGCTATGATTGTGAGATTCTATGGAGTTGTTTATTTTCTTCTACCTTTTTATTCTTCACCCCTAATGAACTCGACTGCTCGACATTCTATACAGTGGATGTATTGATGTCGATTTTCGAAGGTCGAAAATCGCCTTCGAAAATCCATTATGTTACATAATGTAAAAAAAAAGAAATTTACAAACCAAGGTTTTTAAATTATTGTTTATTAGGACTTAAATCTTGGTGCTTTTGAAAATGTGATTATGGAAATTTTTTGGAAAGAGATAATAATTGTTCACTCTAGTTATTGGATTTAGTGGAACCGGAATACCATTGGATGCTCCATGTTGTTTTGATTCTTGGGTTTTACATGTTTTGCTAGGAGGACCCCCTCATATTTATTTTTTTGTTTTAGTTTTAATACATTTCTTTTTGAAGAAATTTGAAAATAAAATTTTAAATATAAGAGCCCAGGCATTTAGTTCTAAATTTACCTCTTGATACGATTGGATGCGCAGTATTTATTTCAAGGTATTCTCTGAATTTGGTTGCATATAGATTTATATCATACTATTTTTTGTTGGATAAGTTACATCTGATTAATGTGTTAGTATTTCTAGGATATTTTTTTTCTAGGATAGTATTTTGGTAGATTTCAGGGACGAAATTCTTCTAAGGGGGGAAGAGTGTAACGACCCATAATTTCACCATATTAATTTTCGAATATTTAGTTTTAAATATTCAAACAATAGGTTTTATAATTAAAATAAATAAACTTTTAGATAACAAATATTGAAGATAAAATAGTTTCCAAATTTAGTTTACAAAAATATTTAGTTCGATGAAAAATCGAAAATGTGGCCGAAGTTCGTTTTTCGAATTTTCGACGTTTCATTATATAAATGTTGTTTGAAATGTTGTGAGCCATGTTTATGTTTGAAACAACATTTAAATGGTTAATAATGTAAATTAGTTAGTGTATATTGATATATAGATAGGTATATATACTTAAGTATATACATGTACATACTAAAAAATGCCTTAAGGGACATGATTTGACGCTTTGGCGACTTGAGTATAATACGTGTTTAAACATGCGTTTCTTTGATATGATGAGGGGGGACAAGGTGGAGGCCTAATTGGAATGTGTAAGTGGAGAGTGTGAGTTGGAAAAACAATGTGGAAGGTAAAGGACAAGGGGTGTTTAGGTAATTTACATTTTCACTTGCTTATAAATAGCCTTTCATCTTTCTAAGTTTTCCTCTTCTTCCCTCGATCGGATCTCTCTAATAAATTATCCAAATGTATTTTTTCATTTTTTCCAAAAAATTTCAAATTCCAGTGGCCACAACTTTAATCTTGATGGCTTCTTCAAATCTCGAGCGTAGTTATGTCAAAATAACAATTGTTTACATAGTGCTTTTGGACCTAGAATTTCAAGTCCGAAAATGGTCCTTCTTCTTTTGACCATATCTTCTTTAAAAATATTCAAAATTGAGTGATTCATTTTTCGGAAGTGTAAAGAAAATAATTTACTAAAACTTTCCCATTTACCTCTTTTCCAAATTCTGAGAGTAAATGGTCGAAAATTAGTTGGAAAAAAACATATTTTCGGGTTCATTTTTGAGATTTCGATGATTATCCAAAGTCACTCCACCTTACCAAAACAAGTTTCGCTTCCTTCTTCTTTCAAGGCTGAGCCTACCTTCTGTATTAAGTGTCGAAGACTCTATCTTTTTTTATTAACGGAAGTGCTTAGTCATAACCTAAGTTAGCTAGAGTTTAGATGACTTTCGGTGAGTAAAAATACGCCTTCTTAAACCAAATTTATAATGTGTTAACGTTCATGTTAATAGCCTATGAACGCTTGTTGTATATGTGAAGTGATGGTATAGTTATTTGTTTGTTTCATGCTTTGAAAAGTTATCGCATTTGAAAGTTAGTAAGCATGTGGTTAGCTATATGAAAAGTTGGTAGTTAAAGTTAATATAATTGTTAGTAAATACTTATTGCATGTTGTATCATCATTATTTACCTTGTATTGTACTTAAAAAAATACTATGTGATGTTTGGTTGTATAGCTAATGTAATAAGTTAGTTTGCCGAAATGCCCGTATAGGGATAGTTGTTATACCGACACTTTCATAAAATCACTTTTTATCGAAACCATTTGGTTTCATTTTCGTGCTTGGAATTATTTTACAAGTTAAGTAAGATTTTGATTAACAATGTTTTCAAACGTAATTAACCATTTTAGTAATGATTATTTAATTTAATTAATTACTTAATTAATAAGGATTAGTTAACTAATTACATAGTTAATGATGTGTTTTAAATTTAACTAATTACTTGGTTAATGATTGTATAAATTAATTAATCATTTTATTTAATGATGTTTAAGTTTAATTAACCATTTTATTTAGTGACGTATTTAAGGATATTTAATCATTCAATAATGATGAATTAAAGTTAATTAATAAATTCGCTAATGATGCTTTTAAATTAATAATTTAAAAAATATGATTTTTAAAACTTATCAACTTGTTTTACTCTAATTAATCTTTCCTTTATTGATTTTTATAATTAATAAATCATTATTAAATAATGAGAATTAGATAATTAATATTATTATTTTTAGAGAAATGTGTGATCCTCAAAAATAGAGGAGAGCATACATTTAATTATTTATTAATTTATTTAAAAAATTATATTTAAATTTATTAATTAATTTAATTAAAGATTTTTTAAGGGTGATGTACCCTTTTAATTAAAGGTTATTAGAGTTAATTAATCAACTTAATTTATGGGGTTTCAAAGTGAATTTATCAAAGTAACAAGGATGTTTTTGACTTTGTTATTCATTTTAAATAACGATAATTAATTAAGTATTAATTAAATTAATTATATTTTACTAATTAATTGAATTAATAAGGTATAAAAGCAATTTACCTGTTTATTATTTAAGGATGTTTGAAGTTCAAAAATCGAATTGTGTGATGAAATTTAAAGTTAATTAATCAATGTAATAAGGATGTTTTAAGTTATTACATCCTTTTTAAATTGATGTTTTGAAGTTAGTAAACTCTTTTAACAAGGTATTTTAAAGCTAATACTTGTAATGTGAAGCCAAACACGAATTCAGGTTTTTAAAAGAAAAAAGTTTGGTTCATTTATGGAAATGAATTAATTTCCATAAAGCGATTCACTTATATGGTAATGGTTTATTTGATACTTAGTACTTAACATCGAAGAAGTAGACTTGTAGTTATTTCGAAAGTGAAGAATAACCGTGAGACATGACTTTGAGGTAATACTAACTTGACTTATCTGGTATTATTGTTAACCAAGAAATAGAACAAGTAGGAATTTGATGCGTAGTGATAAGTATACAAGACTTTATTTCCACATACTATCGTTTTATATCCTCGATAGGTGATTTCTCAGCTATCAGTTACTTCAGGTTCTTTATTATCGTCATTCTAAAACGATGTGTTGCTCTATTGAGCTTTGATAACCTTTGTCGAAAGGACTAAAACCAAAGAGCGAGTAGGGGCCAAACTATATAGGGTTGCTTCCACTAGGGTATTTTCACATCCACTCTCGATTGGATTTGGTGTTGCGCATTAAGATGTGAAGTACTCAATTTCTCGGTAACAGTTGGTAGGGTCTGGCTTGGAGGTTTCCGAGAGCCAACAAAGTTTTCAAGTATATTTCTAGAGGTATACTTTCGGTAAAGGGGGCGCACTCCCTAGTTATTTGTTGGAAATTTCCTTTTCTTATTTGATTCGAACCTTTGAATCTGTTTTCGTTAATTGCAACGGGAAAAGTCAACCACTCTTCGCGGAGTTCAATTATTAATTTTGTCTATTCTATCTAGTTTGGATGGTTATCTTATTTAGTCCATTCTTTCAATTTGGACCGTTGTCCTGTTTTATCCATTCTATCCAGTTTGGATTTTTATTCTAGCTATTTCCATTCTTTTAAGTTTGAATCTTATACTAATTATGCCCATCGTCTATGTTTGGATTTATTCCCTATTATTCATTTCCATTTTTGTTTTGTTTGGTTGTTGTTTATGTGGAAGAAAACCCATTCCGCATTAGCGGCGTGGTCCCGCATGTCATTGTTTTAAATGCACCCTAATTGTTTCATAGTTTTACTTATACCAAACATTTTTTCTGACCTGAGTTGTTTATTTTCCTAAACTCTCGAGTACTCAATTATATTTGGGTAGTCCGAGAATAGTAGGTTTTCTTTGGAGTTTTTTAAAGACGGTGAACGAGCAGACGGCTCCTTAGTTATCTAGTTATTTATTTCCACTATATGATTATGTACATGTATTTTGTATCTTAAAAATGAAAAGTCAGAATGTGTAGCTAAAAGTCCGTTAGATGTAGTATTTTTTGTAACTCTGATAACTCCTTATAAGGAGTAACCTTTTGTACTATATTATTTTATATTATAGGTAACCATTCCGTTGTAAGGGTTTCTATTATGCTCTTTCATTTATTTATTTTACCCCAAGTTAACTTAACTTTTGGATGCTTGGGCAACGGACCGAGGATGTATTAAGTGTCGTTCCCTAGGGTCAGAAAGGTTGTTCGTCATAAAAATAATGCAAACTAGATCCCGAAAGGATATGCAGACAATCTTTCTCTATACAATAACTGCCAAATACCTTAGGTTGGCCGTGATAGATTTATGTGAAGGAACCGGGTCAGTCCAAGGTGGATTAAATGGGCGAATTTATAATTTTTTTTCCATTTCCATCTTAGTCGAGTTTACGAAGCCTAAGTGAATTTTAGATCTAATCTAAAATATTTCTAATAAAATCTTCATTTTATTTACTATTTTGAAAAAAATTTATTTAAAATTTAATGTAGGAATGTATCAAATACACAAATCTTTGTAACATTCACAGTTATAAATTTAATTTAGAGAAGGATACCTTTCGTTTCTATCTCTAGAATTTATGCAATTAATTGAGGAAAGATTTTGTTATAATTAGAGAGAGAAACATTTCATTTCTCTCTATTTAATTAAATTTATTGATTTAGTAAAAGTCATTAATGAGAAATTTATATAGCATAGATTGTGAGTATATCTAAGTATACTCTAGTGTATGTTGTCAAAGCACAACAAATAAGAAGTGTACACAGCAAATGTGACTGTATGTAGGTGCTGGGATTTACACCGCAACTGTAACATCCCTAATTTTTGATAACATTATTCAGGAAATTTAATTAGATTAATTAAATAGAATAATGGTCATAAGGGAATTGAGATTAAGGAAATTGAGATTTGAATAAATTATATAAAGGGTCATGCTTAATAATTAAATAAATGGTCCTTAAATTGGTTTAAAGGTTAATTATTTCACACATGGGCATATTAGTAAAATAGCCTCCTTATCATACACGGCTATACACTTCTTATCCTTGCCCATTTGCGTTTCATTTCTCACCTTCACAAATGCAAATCAAAAACAAAATATACCTGCCATTAACAAAGAGGACAAGAGGAAAATTCCATCCAAAGCTAAGGACCAAAGCTATGAAGGATTAATCAACAACAAATCCCAAATTCCTTATCATATTTAAGGTGAATAACAATTTCATTCCATCTCTATTTTATTCAATGGATTTTTTTTTTGGATTTATAATTAAATTTGTTTTTATGATGCTATGGTTGATGATATGCTTGAGTTATACTATGGTTGATTTATTTTAATTCAATTGTATATGAATTAGCCCAGTTTTAGGGTAAAAATAAGAGTGTATAATTTTAGAATGCCATGGAAAATTTTTTATATTAAATAGTGTATGATTTTAAAGAGGGATTTTGATTTTTAGAATTTTCCAAGCTATAGAAAATTTATTATGGATTTCTAAAGAAAAATATGATATAATTGGGTATAAAATTTATTTCGTGTATTTCAGGAAGAAATTTAGTTTGAAAAATTAATATGTTTGATTGCTTGATAAAATTGAATTTTTGTGATTTTTGGGGATTTTTGCCAATTGATTTACTAAGAGAAATAAACTATTTCAAGAGAAAGACTTATCTGTAAATACTGGATTTTGTAAATGGTAAGGCTTAACAGTTTAAATTCATTCAAATTTATATTTGTTAAATGCGGCAGTTTAATGGTAAAGCATTTGAAAAGTGTTAAAGTAGCCAATCAAGGATTACAACTGGCAAGTTAGTTATAAAGTAAAGCGTTTTTAGAAAAAGGAAATTCCACCTCTTTCGGAAGTACCCTTCGATTCCTTTACCTCCACTGCATCTCAGTCGAAACCATCACAGTCGAAATCCTCATAGTCGAAACCAATGTGCATGGTATCAAGGTTATTGGTATGAAATGAATTGGTAAGTAGCGGAAGGTAGGGTGTCGAAAGCAATGCTTTCATCAGGGTTGAAAACAAGGTTCACTTTTAAAATAAGATGAGCGCCTGCCTAGTTTTTGAAGGGATTTCGATTGAGTCGATACCCTATAGAGTCGAAACCTTAGTTTGTTTTCTAAAGTTAAATTCCTGCCTTATTTTACTTAAACCTTTCGACATAGTCAAAAGTCATGCTTTCGAAAGGGACTTTGTAAATATCTTTCGAAGGGGAACCTTTCTCCTTAAAAAGGAATTTTCAAAAGAATTAGTTTCGACCAAGTCAAAACCCTGTCGCAAATTTTCTCCTTTCGAATGTATTGAAGCCATCTATATTGTCAAATGGTTCTCTTTGTTTTAACTTAAAACTAAGCCTTTTTCCTGAATGCTTTCGAAGGGTTGGGGTTTTGAAGGTAATGGAGTCAAAAGGGGGTTCGATTGTATCCTTTGATGTTTTAATTTCAAAGGTGGTTGCTTTCGACTAGGTGGTTCTGACACCTTCAACTTTTTCCCCAAACCAATTTTATAATTGGTTTTGAAAGAGGTATCGTTGTATATAATCATTTTGAACCAAAGAATGCTTTTAAAGAGTAAACCCAATGCTTTCTAATGGGTACTTTATTTGTTTCGAAGCTATGTTTTAAAGAACATTTTGATACCATCGAAAGGTACGATTGGTTTCGAAAGTGAATATTTAACAAGGACTTCGAAAGATATGTTTATTATGTTTTAAAAGAAGTTTATGCTTTTGAAGGAGGTTATCCAGAGGTTTCGAAGGTGATGTTTTAAAATTTCAAAACAAATAACCCACTCTCAATTTTAAAAAGGAAATATCATGGCATAACTAAATATTTTAGAAGTATTACTTCTTCATATACTTATTCACATTGTATTTAATCCATAACAGTATTTTGGGGAAGGGGAGAATAACCAGTTAGGTTGATGCGGTATTGAATATAACTTAAGAAATGTTAAAATCTTAATTAAAGATATTGGCAGGGGACAATATGTCCGCATTAAGCCCATGAAAATTGTGCATAACAAAAGATCTTGGCAGGGGCCAATAGGTTCATGGTCAGCCCATGAGAACTATGATTTGATACTGGCAGGGGCCAGCAAGTTGTAGTTAGCCCATGAAAACTATATCCGGATTAAGATATTGACAGTTAATAAATAGGTTCCTAGGTAGCCCATGAAAATTAGGATGAAAGATAAGATATTGGACTTACCAATAGGTTCTTAGTGATCCCATGAAAACTTTGATATTGGACAGATAGTCCATAAACATTTAACAGGTTAATAGCAATCCTGGAAACTATAATTGAGACAGATAGTTAGAATGAATGGGGATGGGTAATTTAGATTTTACTTATTCTGCATATCATCATAATGATTGTGAAATACTATGTTTTAACCATTGTGGATGCAGAAGCACGATATATGGTTTTATAAATGTTTTAGGATACTAATGTGGCGAAGACTCGTTCCACTAAGCGGCGTGGTCTCACTAGATATCCAAATGGTTTGAGATGGTTAATTATTATTCATACCAGGCTTTATGTCCGACTCGAAGTTTTTCCCCTTAAACTCTCGGATACTCAATTGATTTTGTGTAGGTTGCGAGTTAAAGTTTTCAGGTGTTCTTTTAGACGAATAATTCTTCTGAGGACTTGCATGAGGCAAGATTGTTACTAGAGTCCTTTTATTTCCGCTGAGTGTTTGATTTGTAAAGGCAAATTTGGTTTCTTGCCTATTTATATACTCTGATCAACCAAGGGGGTATCTTCATATATCGTCCTTGGCGTATTTTGTAATAATTATATATTATCTGAACGTGGTTTGCGAACTGGGATTGTGTAATCAATTTAGAATATTTTGAAATGGAATGTGAAGTTTGTTTACTGTTTAATTTTTTTCCATATTCTTGTGTTTATGTGTATCAATATATCTAATATCGCTGTATTTGGTCGTCGAGTATTAATAACTATGGATGACTGCAGCATCCATAGCCGTTAGTTTTGGACCTCCAAGTAGAGGGGTCTTACAACAACGGACCATTTCCCCTTTACATATTCCTTTGTTATCTAGGTTTTTGAATTAAAAACATACATAATAAAAGATGTACAATAGTTTATATATATATGTGTGTGTGTGTATATGTGTGTGCGTGTGTATATTACATTTGGTAAACCTATATGATTTGAAATCTGAAACGAACATTAATTAACTAACTTTCAACTAGGGAAAGAATTGAAAGTAAGAATTACATTAATGCATAGAATCCATCTTATTAATTTGAATTGAGGAAACACAAATATGTTTTCACATATATATAAAATAACATGTAATGTTTTATACCTTAAATTAACATTTCTATGTAAACATATTGTTTATATATATATATATATATATATATATATCTGTGTGTGTGTATATATATATATATATATATAAATGTGTGTGTGTATACATTTGCTAAACTTAAAGGTAACAATACTGAAACAATAATTTAATTTATAAGATAAATAATAAATATAGAATTTTACACAATACCTTAAATTTAGAAAAGGAATAATGATGCTGGATTTTTCAAAAGCCCATACGTGAATAGTAAAAAAACTCGCTTTTTATGAAAACAATACTAAATTTGTTCAAAACATCAATCATTATAAAAAACAAATTTGTTTTCAATACAAATATAAATGATGAATATATACATAGTATAATATTATAAAGATGGTTTCTAGTTGAAATTTGTTTTTTTCATCAAAACATTAGAAGGGAAAATAATAAGAATTTTGACAACTTGGGTATATGTAAATTCGTGATAGAATACCCATATCAAAACAACATAAAGTACAACTACAAAATTAACATGAAGAAATAAGCTCTAAATAATATCAATAATAACGATCATATTTAGAAAAGAGATGAAGGGCAAAAGTAAATCTAAATTAAATAAACATATTCGAATATTTTCAATAGAGATAGACATAAAAGGTTTTGAATTACCTATTACAAGATGAACCATTAAAACCTTAAATAAATCATATAGAATCCAAAACATGTGAATAATCATAAATAAATTAAATTAGATAATTACCTTGGGATATTTCCAAAAATCAGACCTTAAGTGATGAATCAAATGCTCTTAGATTCTTGAATCAACCTTCAGACGTTGCAAATATCAAGAGGTATAAACCACTTTTGATAAATTGGTTTAATTTGTATTTGATTTTGAAATTTTAGCCCTATACTACTATAAAAATTTAGCCATTTCTAGGTGGGAGAAAGAGAGAAAATTTTATCAGGAGAGAATAATCATGAATGAATGAGAGAGAATATGTTTTAAAGGAAACATTAAAATATTTCAATTCCCTCCTTTAAAACATTCTCAATTTAATTTCCAGCTAAATCTCATCAAATCATTTCCCTTACCATACCTGGACGAATATAAAATGAGGTGTAGTGGGCCTCAAAAAATTTCGATACATTTAGCATTTGTTTCATTATATCTAATTTAAATATTTTAGCAATATCATATATCGATATGCGCATTTATAGCTTTTATACATGCATTTTATTAAATACTAATGGTATTCAAATATCAAATTAAATTTAATAATTCATATTGCATAAATAATAATTAATTTACAATGATCATAAATTAATTAAATCATGTGGTTTTTTCAAAGTATTCAACATTACGAATGTGCGACTTAAAGGTGTAAATTTAGTCAATGATTAATATTGAACAATTCGAATATTAACATTCACACGTCACATTTGTTAGGACTTATAAAATTTGGTTTTGGTCAAAATTCCAACATGTTCCATATTAAACTCAAGTAACCAAAACACAAAGTCCCTGTTTTAATAACAATAATTATTATTAACCTAACCAGAGACTTTGACATTGAATTAACTACAGTTGAGCATAACACTAGCCCTATATAACTAAGAAGACAAATTTTCTATTGAATTGTATTTCACTTCCAATGCTTCAACTCAGACTCAACTACAGTTGTTATATGGACACCATATCATGATTTGACTATAATAAAAATAGAGTGTCCATATTAAAGTTTCATAGTATTTTAAAGTCGAGGGAACTATATAACATCATCACTTTAAGATTCTCTATTTGACCTTAATTATATTAACCAACAGAAAACTCTTTGAGTCATTCCATAGTTATCCAATAACAACCAGTACATGACCCCTTCGTGCCTCAACATCCATGAATAATACATTAACCAATATTTGGAGAGCGTTATGCAGTCTCAATGTATGTATCGATATTCATCTTGAAATATCTTGATTAGAAATATTAAAAATAATTTGTTGTTTTTAATTTGATAAATTTCTCATGATTCCTACACATTATGATTACTATTTCATAATATATCATTTAAGGATTTTCTATTTAATGTACATTGAACTAATTACTTAAGTAATCATATCATTGTATAACAAGTATATAATAGAAAAGAGAAACCTTTTATTTTGAACAATATTGGTTATTGAGTTAGATATATATATATATATATATATATATATATATATATAACAAATTAGACAATTGCCTTTAAGGCATACACCTTGATCTATCAATCCCTCACTTGCACTGGGAACAATTATGGAATCCTATTCCAAGTTCTTCGATTGGTTTTCTCAAAAAGCAATCTGGTGAGTCCCTTAGTGAATGAGTATGCTATGTTGTTTTAATTATTTCTCTATCAATCGACTCTCTCCAATGTTGATAAACTGTCTTTATCATTTGGAATTATTTGAAGTATGTTTCTTGACTTATAGTAAGTTCTAGGCTCTTTTATGGTTTGTATCACGACATTGTTATTATATAACAATGACATGGGATTCTTAATATTTAGAATTACCCCTAGCTCAGTTATAAATTTGTCCGTTATTTATATTTGTAATAGTGTAGTGTTATTCAAGGTGAAGAACTTAACCTATGTTTGAATCGGTCACCGCTTATTATTGGAACATTGCCAACTTAAAGTTCTTAACTTGAGATTGAATATGAATTTAGGATTGATACATTTACTCGATACTACTTACAAAGTTTGAGTTTGCATACTCCTTCATAAGGAGTTTACTATTTTTATAATCAATTCTCTAGTATTTCGTAAACACTTGAGAATTCAATTTTTATAGAGTAATCTTAATTTGGATACTTTCTCTATAGATCAAATACATAGGTGAAGTTTGATATCGTAGACAATATAGCATGTCAGATAATTCCTACTGCTAATACATAAGGAACTCATCTTATGTGCTTCATATGTATATCATTTGGGACAATTCCTTTATTTTTTTTTATACTGATTATAAAAAAAATGTCATTTTCAGATTCAATGTCGAGTGTTAAACAACCAAACTATCATGACTTTAACTTATGTGCATTGTTAACAGTTACAAGTTTATTGTTACTTTTAGTTCTAGAAATATTTTGTATCTATTAATATTCTTTCTTACAGACATACGGTTTTTCTACAATTTGACTAAAAATCAAACTATTGGATTTCTTTATCAAAATACTTGCTTAACTCTGATGCTAACCAAATAATACTTTCATATCATTTCTTGGATTGTATCTAATAACCATATACTCATCTCCCATTGACTTCGAGACATGTTGGTTATTAAGTGTAAAAAACAAATTCGAATCATTATTTATAATTTTTTCTTCAGATACCAAAACAAAAAATCATATCGTGCGCTAATTTTATAAGTAAAATCTGAATAAACTTAAGTACATTGAATGACGAATCTATTACATTAATTTCAACAATTGAAACTTACTTTGTTATTCTTTTCAACCTAGCTTATTGTATTCCAACAACATCAAAAAACACTTTTTCGCCAATGGATTGCATCATTTTGGGTATAAACATCAAAATCTTATTTTGATAATGTATTTGGATTCCATTTCAAATCCATTCATCATGCCATATAGTAGAGTCAACACTCTTAATGATTTATCCACAACTGAGGTAATTCTTTCTTGACATTGATAAGAAATCATTGTTTCTCTTTACCATAAAAGAGATTTTATTAGACTAGTTAGTTGTGTCCATTTAGGTTTGGTCAATTTTATTAATCCTTTTTAATTAATTTTATCTCTGGATCATATCTAAATTCATTTTACTATTAATAAAAGAAATTTCTTCATCATGAATTTGATGTTTCTTGAAACAATAATTATTTCTCAGTGCAACATAATAGGTATACATAAACATTTTACTAGTTTTCTATATATGTATAAAATTGAGTTGATTTTAGGTTACAAACTAATGTTCATAATGTAAATTGATGAATTAACATTGATTAGTTCCAAACTGCTTCAGGTGATTCGCACAAGATCCCTCATGGGTAAATATTACATGTAGTCTCTCGACTCACACAACCTATCAACTCCTTGATCTAGGATATGTAGGGATTGTTTCATCAACTCTTATCTTGTATGATTTTGTAAACTTTGTTTTAGATGAAATTGAATTTATCCTTATGTACTTACTTTTAAGCACTCAACCTTACAAAAAAAAGTTATCTCAACTTTACTCGTCATTAATCATACTTTGTCCTAAAAAGTCTAATTACTTCTTATCAATCATTATGTATTATAGGAAGGAGTGACTTTTGCGGTTGAATCTTATTCATTTTTAGATACTTTTGAAACTGTTTTCCTATGTACTCACTCATTCTATCAAATCAAATTTTCTTATTTCTTTTGTATGCTACATTTTCTTCTTTCATTTTATATTTAATGTTCATTTTATGATAATTCATCTATGAATTAAACGATGTACATGAACAGTTTTTGTCACCATTGGTCTTTCGATTACATACAACTTTATGTATCAATATGAGGAGTTCACTATCTCTTATGTTGCTCATAATGTGTGCATTATCCTTAATTCCAAAATAATTAGAAAAATATATATATACTTCCATTTTATGTGGCCAGTGCATCAAATACCGTTATTCTAATAGATTTATTTCATAACGAATATTCAAAACATTCATAACAAAATAAAACTATATCCACTTCAGTCAATATGGAAAATAATTATTATTTCATATGTAATATTTAGTATATTTGCGAAAATAATTTTTCGTATCTGGATTCATTCACTAATAAGTACTATATGGCATGCTCCCGCTATTTTCGCCATTAATATAACAAGATATAACAAACGAAGCTCCATTTAACTACTTGTTATGGGTTATTTATTTATTTTACCATAATAAGTATGCCGCCGAGTATTTTTTGGTCAAATATCTTAACTCACAAAATTGACCTTTATAGAAAATATTTTTCTATATAAAAAACACAATTGGAATAAAAATTACATTTCTCATTCCATATCAAGTATCCACTAACATTTTGTACAATTCTTGTGTCCGATATCACTTCATGAAGCAAAGTTGGCTATTCACTCTCTTCATCCTAACTGTGCCTAGGTTGCATCCAATCTTCTACATTCACTTTCTTTTTCTAAATGGACTAACCATTCAAAAAGGGATCCTTATTGTGATCAATCGTGTTGAATACACGATTTCATATTATGCTTTATTTACTTAATTCCAGTGAACTAATTCTATTGAAATTTCATAAAGTATGAACTGCGACAACATGCCAAAAGGTTTAAGGTACGTACATTTTATATTTTTTTGTTAGCTTTTAATTCAGGTCATTTGTATACCTTGATCGATAAACATTTTATTAATTCTTATTAGTTGCATAAATTTGTCAATGTAGATTATTTTAGCTGTATATAACATATGTTCTTACAATAATAGAAATATTAAATGTTACCCTTTCTTTTTTCTAACAAGGTTCCAAATAGATTTTTATGTTTCACAAAACTCTAGGAAAAACATCAAAATCTTTTATTTTCACTAATGGGTGTTAGGACTTGCTTGCCTCAGGATTCTAACCTTGAGTTTGCTCAACAAATCATAGGCTCGCAAGTTACGGATAACATTGTATTGATTGTACCATATATAACTCCTTATCCAAATTTTGACCAAGAGTTTGCTCAACAAATCAAAAGAGATTATTCGCTAATGCCAAATATTTCGTGATGGTATAACTGTAATATATGTACCTTGAGTTTGCTCAATAAATACATATAGTCATCTTACCTCTTCTAGTTAATATATTTGTAATGACCCGTAAATTTATCACTTGGATAAATTATACTTATTTTTAAAATATTTAGATATAGGTTTAAAAGTAAGAAATACTCAGTAAATAATAATAGTTACGTTGTTTGGAAAAAATATTTGTAAACAGATTACCTAGGAAAAATATTTATAATTTGTAGATATCGTCTTAGGTAAAATATTGATAAAACAGCCGGAAATCGTTTTATCAATAAAAATTCTTTTAAACAATAAGGATCATGCATAGCTCTGGATATATACATAAATAAATGTATTCAAATAAGATTATGAAATAAAATAATTTATTTTATTTTTGGAAAATAAAATGTATTTATGACATCGATGGTTGCTATCATCGGTTTTATATATTTCTTTTGAATTTCAAGTTAAGTTTAAATATTAAATAAATGAGTTTTTATTTACAAATAAACCTATTTTAATTATTTAATAATGATGGTAAAATAGTTTTTAAAATTTGTTTACCAAATAAGATAGCTCGTAGAAAAATAGAAAATGTGACCAAAGAACGTTTTCCAGAGTTTCGACTTTTCGATACTGGAAAGTTGTTCGCCTTTATGCATTGTACATACACATCTCTACTACTAATAATAATAATTCAATGACTATAAAATCAACCGCATCTTTTTGAAATTCCCGTAATACCCTTCTACAATTTTTTGTCCATCTCTCATAAAACCCTAACACTCATATCTGTCTCGCTGCAAAAATCGATAGAGGCGATTCCAGATGCAATGAGATTCCAAATCCATCGTCTTCTCCAACAATCTATGATGTTGATTCACAAAACCACGCAGACTTGGGCTACTTTAGCCCGGTTCCAGAATATCAGCCAAGGTTAGTTCGAGAATCCAATAATTTTTGTTTAATGTCTTCTCCAATAATCCACCGTCTAAACCTCTCTCCTTAGATAACATTGCAACGAATTTTGAATTGAATCATGAATTTTGGATTACAAATCTTGACAACCTCTCTCCTATATCTTAGGGTTAAGAATTGGGTAAGCTTTCCCTTACATTTTCCATTAATCGATTATTTGTGTAACTGTTTCATATTTCAGTTAATTAGCAGTAAAGATGATTGTTTCTTGGCAGGTAAAGAATACTATTTAATTAAAAAGGATAAAAAAATTAATGAATACACAAATCAATCGCTACAAATACGTAAGGTTGTTAATTCTCCCCTAGATAAGTTAGCTGTTAAAAATCCCTATATATTAATAACGATGGTTAAAGCTTTTTATTTCATTTTGGATGGTTTTTTTATGATTAAAATTTAAGGATTATGATCAAAATTTAAGGATAAGGAGAACTATGAAACCAAATGAACTATAATCTGATTGACTTCCTTTTGAATTCATTTTTTTGTCATGGATTAAGGAAGGCTGAAAAAGAAGATAATAAGGGGGTTAAGAGGACTTTTTAGTTACGAAACATTGGTCCATAGCTTATACAATATCGACAATGCTCTCTATGTAGCTTAAATATTTTCATGGTACATGTACTCGGATGTATATGCTAGCTCTATTATAGTGTTTCAGTTTTATGAAGTTCTAGATATTAAATATTTGCTCAATTGGATGATGTAGTCTGAGATTTTTTAAATTTTTTAAATGAGGCATGTTAGTTATTGTAATATATTTACATCTTCATTTGATGTAAATTAACTTAGATGTGGTGACATGATACAGACGGAGCTCCTTCGTTTCATGTATTTTGATCAGGGTAAGTACTAAAGAGTTGACTAAAAGGATAAAAAATGGCGATGATAACCAAATGAGGCATCCGTTCATTATATGTTTGTTGTCACCAACTTGCTTATGGTTAGTTTCTGCATTTACCTGCATTTTTGTTAGGTTTGATCAATTTACTATTTTCATGATGTGGTATTGTATTTTGTATTGCTTTAAAATACTCATCAAATGTTTATTTCTTTTAGATGTTTCATAAAATATGTTTGAACCATCACAAAAAACATATGAAAATGGCTACATATCTCATTAAGAATTTGTTATCATATCTATAAGTAAATATTTCTTATTTCAGGCAACATATCATCTTGGCAAGAATTTTTTGTTTCAGCCATAAAAAGTATGCCATATCTCCTATTATTATTAGCTTCTCTTTTCTTTTCCTTTCCTTTTCTCAATCAAATTAGGAAAATATAATTTTGTTTGTAATTTTGACCAGTAAGCATGTTGGTACTTATTTTGCAGCGAACTCTATGCTGGATAAAATTCCTCAAAAAATAGTGCATTTGGTTGAAAATGTTACCGGTTAGAGTACATTAATGAAATAGCACTCAAATATAAATGGTACCAGTTCCTTATTTTCGTTTGTAATATGTTTGTTATGAGCTCTAGAATGTTTTTTCTATACAAAATTTATGTGATTAGGTTGTTCCAAATTAATTGGATATCGATATTTCAATTCACTCTTTGTTATTTTATACATCCCTAAGGCTTTTGGATCAAATTAAAAATAAAAAAATAAATCAAGGTAAAACCTTACCATATGAACATTTGTGCATGAGATTTCCTTTATTGCATGGCTAAAATATAATAATACCTATCATTTGACATACAATCTTTCCATCGAATTGGTTCTCATCTCACTTGGTCTTATTACTTCACAATTATTTTGGATGTATGAATTACCACGAACATGTGTGCATGAGCTATTAGACCGAGTTATTATTATAGCACATGTTTTGAAAATGATTCTCATTTTCAGTGTAATGTTCACTTATGTATTAAGATTCAGACATATTCTAAATGGATGCAATTACATTCATATTTTAACGAATACTAATATAAATTTCACGTACGTGCATCTAATAGCTAGACTAATATACTTCTTTTATTCGATAAAATAATTAATGGATTAATGTGTGCTATAAACGTAAAAGCTTTGGGGTCACAACGTTTTTATTTCAAGCCTTATGTTGATGGTGTTGGAATTAATAGTAAATTACGTTGGTTGATCGAAAAAGGAATGGTTGTTAAGGTTGCAAATCGTTGGTGAGATCCTATTGACGGATGGGAGAGTATATTCGGAATTTCAAAAAGACACTGTGCAAATTCTATTCATTGAATTCTCTTTATTAATAGCAGAGATGAATCATAAATATCATCAAAGCTTTTAGAACTAATTTGTACACATATAAAATATTGCTAGAATCAATGTAAAAAAACTGAAGCTATATTACGCATGATATTTCGTGCATGCGTGTGTGTGTGTGAATATGAAATTTGATTATCATCTAATATTATGAGATTATCCATCATATTTACTATCTTATTATTTGAAATTTCAAAACGTTATTAACATTATTTTATTTTGTGAAATAACATAAGATGAAAATTAATTTAGTAATAAGTATTGTAAACAAATTTAACATTTATGTACCATTTTTGATATATATATATATATATACAAGATAATACTCCTTAATCGATAATATTATAAGATATTGCAAAGAACATAGAAAATTGCATTTGGTTAAATTAGGAAATAAATATAATTTTTATTTGAAAATAAACTTTAAATACTATTTTAAAAAATACGACAACAAATTGAAGTCTTTAGTCCCATAAGGCTTTAATTTATTTTATAAAATACAACAACACACCCCTTGGATGCAAAGTTATGTGTACAAGAGAAAGAAGTGAAGTACTTTCAAAATTAAAGCATTTAGTCCCAAATTGCTTTAATTTTGTTTTAGATAGAAGTGAGGTGTTGTACACATTTTTACAAAGTTGTTTGGACATCAACAAACAAGGCAACCAAATATCTTTCGTTCATCGAAAACAGCTATAATTATTTTAACGTACATCCTTTTTTACACTCAACTATATAATACATGAGTTGGAATTAAAAACTCTAGGATAGTACTTACGTTTGATACGTCTACTGATACATGCATTAAAAAGGATATTTATTTGTAACTGAAAACAAAAAAAATATTTACAGACTTACGCATGGATTATTAGCTTAATTTTTTTTTCATATAAATATATAATCACTACAATACTTTAGAAACAATACTTTATATAAAAAGACAACATTTTGTTCAATAACGCACTAATTGGAATAAAAACTTTTGTACTGAACATAAGTGGTATTATTTGTAGAATAGCTTGAAATTTGAGAGATAATTAAGGTTATTTTTCTACACCAACTTTAACTACTATTGTATGCTAAAAAATTGAAAATACTTTAAAGTAGGATTTATAAACATTATTATATAAATATATTTTCTTACCAGGAATGGTTATGTTATTATCTCAAATTTAGTAAATACTATAGTTTACTTAACAGTTAAGTATTTTTTTATCATTTTTGTACATAAATTAGTTTTTACACAATAATGGTTTATAATCTTTACTTCTTCCATAACTAAACAAAGTAAATGTTCTATTTTAGGGTCAAACAATATCAATCTTGAATCTGTGCATTTCACTACCAAACTATGGAAGTTAATCAACTTTCCGAATCAAAACCACGTAGAAGTCCTAGAATAATCGAAAAAGCTCAACTTCAAGCGATGGAAGTCGATGAAGTTGTTCATTTACAAAGGACAACGAATACCAATAGAATTCAACACAACCCAATGGAATCAAACTACAGTTATCAGTTACCACCACGTAGAAGTCCAAGAATCCTTGAGAGAAACCAACATCAAGCAGGAACATCTAATCAATCACCATCTTTGATACTTCGTAGAAGCCCTAGAATCATTGAGAAAGCTCAAAAACAAGAAATATTAGATGCTCAAATCAAGGTAGAAAGAAAAAGACAACGTCGATCTGAATTAAATGCAGAACAAAGGGTTCAACAATTAGAGCGTCGAAACATTTATGATAGAATTAAAATAAATTCAATGACTGAAGCTGAAAAAAAAGGAAAAAGAAAGCAAGTTCGCTCTAATTATCATATTAGAAAATCTAGAAGATGTGAAGAAAATATTAATGATTACAAATCACAAACTAGCACAGATAGTTCCTTTTCTACACATTGCACTCGAAATATAGAAGGTATTACTAAGAAAATCATTCACTATGATTCTTTATTATATATATGTATGTATTATATATAAATATAATAAACAAATTATTTGAATTTCATGTTAAGTAAATATTATAAATTTTATTTATCAACAATTTGTGTAGATCAACATTTCGATGGGTCAGTGAACAACGAAGACGAGCAAAACACTAATACACCATCTTTTGAACAAAGAGACAGCGTCAATAGAAACAAAATACATAGAGTTACTCAACCATGTCGAAGTATTACACCAAGACATAATTGTGCAAGAAAATTTATAGATCATTCTGGTTTTCAAAGATTCTATTTGCCACAATCAAGAATATGCAGACATTGTCAAGCAAAACTCTTTCACCGAGAATCAAATAACTTCTGATGTCTAAAAGGAAAAATCATTTTACAATCAATTTATTCACCCAATGAGACCTTCAATTTTCACAATGACCAATCAAATGAAGGAAAAGAATTCAAAAAAAACATACGAGCTTATAACCACATGTTTGCATTTACATCGATGGGGGTTCATGTTGACGAGAACTTGGCTACCGATAAAGATGGAGTATATACATTTCGAACTCAAGGAAGTATCTATCATAAAGTAGGTGTAACGTTTTCGATTTTTCGTTGCCGAAAACCGAATAGTTATGGGTTTTAAAAAGAATTTAAGAAAAGAAAAAGACAGAAGGAGGTAGAAAATAGGGGGAAAAGAGAATAAGAAAACAGAAAGAAAAGAAAATAGAACGGAAAAACAACAGAACAACATCAGAATCTCACAATTCGCAGCGGAACAACATATAGTAGATAAATGAATAATCTTTAAACAAATAACTATATCAGTTATTACATTACATCACATTACATTTCATCATATCATCAGAGTGTACAACAACAAACAACAACAAACAGCGGAAAAGAAAATACTATATAAACTAGTAATACGCCATGCCATCCAGCTTGCCTCCAGCAACTCCAGAATATCCAGAATATCCTGATAAACCTAACTCTTGACTGCCCGTGTAGAAATTGGTGGGCACCCAGAGTTTAGGAAGGAAAACAATAAACTCCAAGTCAGGCATGTGACTGGTGTGAGAACTCAAAACAGTTTATTTATCTTTAAAATCAAAAATAGAGGAATATTTTTAAAGTCAATTCGCAATGCTTTTAAAAATGAGACTATCATAAGGCCTCCCGCACACACACACAATGCAAACGCAGAATCGGAGGAGATTTCTCCTTATGATAGTCAAAGATGCTTGATACGTATTAAAAAGAACATTTGATATTATTACTAGTGTATAGTGTAGGAAAATTCATTTCGAAAGTAGAATATAAATCTTAGCCAGCATAGACATTCCGAACTATGCCTACTATAGCTACCATCCAAACAGTAGGGCGCCACCATAAGTGAATGATAGGTTCTACAACTAATACCGTACAAGATCGTATTGTTTCTTTGGATTTCCAACGAATGATCAGGCCAAGGAACTTCCCATTGCCACATGAGAATGCCTCTGGATGGACATCCCCGAGAACCAAACCGGATCTCTACCAACACAAGGCCGGGTTACCCCTAACTGAGTAACAACTGACCGAATATGCCACCCCCCGGTCCTTTGGGACCTTTCACCGAGCGCTCGCAATCAATTCACACAATCATAACAAAGTGTTTTCAACATGAGTAAGTATCTGGGCTCCATACCATGATACCACCCTTTTCCAGAAGGAAATGCACACATCCTAAAGGGCGCTACCCCTCATAACCTTGCTGCATCTTTCCTGTTTTGACCATTCACGGGGTGTGAGGCTCGACAAAGTCACGTCCACAAAAACATACTTTATACAAAAGCCATGCTTTGGGTCAACAAATGATCATAGAAATGATCACCAGGATAGACGATCAAATAAACGATCCTATCACAAATAATCAACACAATGATCATCTACAGCAACACTCAGCATGTCACATTACCAAATTGGGAATATATCGCTGATAACCTTCAACTACATAACCTCTGAGCTCGTACGTCTCAGAGAAGGGTGTTAAGCTAAAAGAATAAATTCTCCGCCACCAACAGAAATATATTTGAAAGAAATCTGCTTTATATCTCAATTTGTAACGTCAGACATACAATCCATACAAGTCTGTTCCGGGCTCGAACAAAACCGAAGGCACTTCTTACGAAGCCCTTGCAATCCGGGTATTCACAATCCCGATCGAATTTCCCATCACTTAGGAGATCTCTATACCAGGAGCTACCCAGTGCAGAGACAATCGATAGGTCATCCTATCGCTTTCACAAATACTCGGTCTTCAACACCGATCTTCAATGCAATTCACAACGACGTATCACATATTCGAAATGGGTTATACGACCCCATGGTCCTTTCCCGGTTAACCCGAATAGTGAGCGCTTATTCAAAAATAAGTGTGGCATTCAAATTCAAACAATCACATCTATTACCCGTTCAAAGGGAAATATTGATAGTCGGTTATTGAACTATCAATGGATATGCACACATCACCAGTTTCCAAATAATTTTCCAAATTATTTATTTTCCAAAAATATCTTTACTAGATATAAATTTTCACACTTTAAAAATAAATCAACATTTATTTTCATACAAATTCCACTTTCTTTTATAAATTCCATAGTGAGTTTATATTTCACAATATCTATGAATATATGATTTTAATTATTCATTTTCAATTTATCTTCAAAAAGATAAATTCTAAACTTATTCAATGATATATTAGAAAACATTTCCATACTTATTTATTCATAAGTAATTCACAAATTTTATTTATTTTCAACACTTAGAAAATATTCAATATACTTAAATCGAAATTAAGTATATATTTCATTCTTTAAGGAAATCACTGTCTTAAACATATTTATTTGGGCCAAAACAAATGTTGCGTAAAACATCGTTACGACAACCCAAAATCACTAGTATAGGGATTCGAAATTAAAATAGATATATAAATCCCAATACTATACAAAACATTTCCTTTCGGAAATCATTTACTATAACAACAGTGTTATAGTCCACCATTTCCTTTTCATTTCTCGAAAACGTCTATTTCAACAATAAATGTTGAAATCTATGGTTTCAAATCTCAACACATTTTAAAACATCGTTAGATCGTTTTAATTCTATTTAAAACATCAAATCTAAACATTTTTTTTAACATATTATTCACTGTTCAAAAACGTGAATATACTACGTTAATCAATTTCATCATTTCTATACATTTCATTTTAAAGGATTATTCACGGTCTACAACGTGAATATAACTCCATAAATAAATTATAACAATTTACTTATCAACATAAGTCGTTTGTGAATTTATAAAACAACGTTTATAAATTCCATTTCTATTTATTTATAACAACTTCCTTTTTATACATCTCCTTTATTAACCTATTCGATTTATAACTCAATTATAAACCAAAAGTTCACATTATAAGTTAAATGCTTATAAAACGATTATTTTACAAAATCGTTTCTTTGAACTTCATAATTATAAATCTTATAACTTATAAGATTCAATTATTCATCCAAGTATATTCTTTAATAATTTCACAAAATTTATAAATCTTACTATTTATAAATTTCATTTATAACTTCACCATTTATAATTTTATAAATTCCATTCATTTACAAAATTCATTTCCACTTCATTCAAACACTTATAAAAAAAAACTCGTTTTATAATGTCAATATTTCAATTTATAAATATCCATTTATAAATCTCTTAATATAAATCAATTTATATTATTCTTTTAAAACGTCTTTAAACTCCTTTAAAAACTTCATCATTCTCTTGATTTATAAAATAATTAAATTTTATAAATCCTATATTTAAACGTTCAATAATAAATTCAGAAAATCCTGATTTAAACTATTTTATAAAATCATTAGTTCATATTTCTCAAAAATCAGTTTTTAACTATATTTCTCAAAAATCATAATTTTTATATAACATTAAAATTATACGTTTATTTATTTAAAATGGATCAGTTCAAAAAAAAATATTTTATAACTTATACTTTCAAAAATCACTTAAAAATCCATTTTAAAATTCCAAATTTGGTCCAATGATGCTACACACCAAATAGTCAATCACGACTACAATGATATCATATATCGATATGATAATCCATCAAATATCAAAATATCTGAATTCAAATAAAAACTGTTGAGGAATCCAGTTGGATCCCTCCAACCTGTTTCCTGCATCCAAAAAACATTAGCACAATACCAATTTCGCTCCAGTACGAAATTATCGCGGTATATGGGATTTAAAATATTATCCGCTTAATAGACGGCGCAATAGGGTCTCATCCGCTAAACAAAAAAAATGCGGGAAATCAACAACTCCAATATATACATATGCCAATATATATATATATTGCTATTATATATAATACCAATTTCACTGTTTATGAAATATTCGCGGTATATGTTTTTAATAAATAACATCCGCTTACTAACGGCGCATAATGTCTATTTTAACAATCAATAGATAACAATCAACATTCAAACATGCATTCAAATATTTTAAATCTAACTATTTAAAATAAAATCGAAACTGTTCGATTGAGTGAGAAGTTCTCACCTTGATTTCAATTTCGTTTTAGCGATTTATTTCGAATAAAATTAAACGGACGTTTAATTTTACCCAAAATTCTCACTAACTCCAAATGACTCCAATCCAATTGCATCGCGTAGTGCTCGTCCATACGATTCCAACGCAACTGGTTTCGCGCGTTTTCGACCTCGTATGAAAAAGTTATGATTTTTAGAAGTTTACTCGATTTTATTTATAATAATTTCAACATAAATTAAATTAAATTTGAACCTAAACAATTCATGGCCATTGGATTTCACTGCTCCCCCATCATCACCGCACGTTCTATTTCTTCCCCCTCTCTAACTCACGTGCGTATAACACCAGTATAGTCGAACCCATCATGCCCAAATTAGGGTTAATTCTTGCCTCCTCCACGCTCGACGATAACTTGATCAGGAAGCGCCAACATGAAGCTCGTTATCAACATCACCTTCGGCCTCAAGCACATGAAACTCGGTTCCCCCCTCCTCCTCGTGTTGCGTGCGCAACTGGCCACGAACGGCCCCCCCTAGACGCCACCACGTCGCTCCATATTCGATCATGACCGTTGATCTCGTAGCTCTCGATGTGCTCTACCTCTTTGTAGTTGAGGGTTTTGTCTAAAAGTTGATGGATTTCGAGAAATCGAGGGAGGAAGGTTGCGTGTTTCTGGCCGTTGACAGTGGGGGTGGCGGCTGTGCATTGCTAGGGTTTTGGTTTCTTTTTTTTTCTTTTTTTTTTGATTTTAAGGTGTATTTATAGAGAATTTTCGAACACTATTCATCCGGAAATTCCGAACTCCGATTTACGCGCCGTAATCAGCGTTTCTAGGGTTTACCCCGCGTTCCAGACACAATGGAACAGGTTTCGAAAGCTAATTCGGACATCTGTGCGAGTTATGGCAATAAACGCTCAATTTAAATTAAACCGATTTAAACGATTTTCTAGGCGTTTTAATTCGTACCGGACAAACGGTAAATCCAATTGACTTGAAATTTGAAACCTTACAATAATATCACATTACGGATCCGATGAAACCAGTTTCGTCGAAATCCGATACTTTTTGAAAAATGGCTATTTTAACTCGCCAAATTAAAATTAAAAATAATTCGATGCGTTTCGAGCTGCCACGATCAAACGATAGCTCCGATTGACACGAAAATTGAAATCCAGTAATAACTAACTATTATGGATCCAATGGAACTGGTTTCGTTCAATTCTGAGACTGTTCAAAAATTGACTATTTTCACTAGTCGATTTTAATATTAAAATATTCAATTTTCACAAATTAATTCTTAATTCGATTTTAAAAGTTCTAAAATATCATTCTAACTCCCATATGATAAAATAAAATTTTACAAATCATTTTAAATCATATTTAACCCAAATTTCAATTATTTCCATAATTTAACATATTAAATTATCGATTTAATTATCCAATTAAATCCAATAATTCAAATAAAAATTTATTTGACTTATAAATTCACTTATTAATATTTTAAAATTAATTAAATATTCAAATTTTAAATTAATAAAATTCTGGGTCGTTACAATCTTCCCTCCTTAAAAGAATTTCGTCCTCGAAATTATTAAGTAAGAAATGTTATAGAATCTATTAACTTTCCAAATTCCATAGTTTAAACTTCTCACCATACTTTACTAAGTTTTCAAATCATACTTAGTTATCTTTTCAAAAACAACTACTATTGTTTAACTTTCAACTCCAAAATCAAAGTTAAAGTTTTCAAAAAATTTCCAATTTTCTCAAATTTTTTCTAACGCCTTAAATTTTCGAAAAAATTCGCCATAGTCTCCTTTGCGCGGCTCGATCCGAAAAAAAATGACAGTATATATATCACAAATATACATCTCATCAAGTAATGAGGCATCCCGCAGGGAAAAAAGTATAAAAGTACGGTATGTAATCCGAGATATGTACCTTATATTTTATTAGCGAGCATATACGGCTAATATAGCGCGAAAGCGAGCTCCAAATGCGAAGCAAACGCGATCCGCACCTACTAATCACTCAACAAACAACATGAGAATCATGCATGTAGACAATAGCATCAATATACAACATATAGCAACATAATAACTATATATGTCAACTTAGCAAATGCAACTAAACAACAAATGCAATATATATTCAACCATCAACCAACTAAATATTCATTCATATTCTCATTAATATTCAATGAATTGGTTTTCAGTTTTAATCACATTTGATTTGTTTACATTGGATTTTATCAATATTCATCCTCAATTCAATTAGTTAACATTTACTAATTTAACTCCAATTCACATTCAATTCTATTCAAATTTATTTACTTTCAATTGAATTTCAATTACTTTAGCTTTCAATTTCGCTAACTCAATTTCATTAACACTTAAATCAATCAACAATCAACTAACAATCAAATAACAACCAATGTATATTCATTACAACCAAATTCCTTTGCTTATATTCATTCAATTTGGTTTAATTTTAATTGATTTTCATTCAATTATTCAACTTCCAATAACATTAGATTTTAAATGAATTAACACTTACATTCATTATTTCATATCAACTTAATTCACATTCAATTGATTATCATTCAATCCATTCATTCAATTCAAATACAAAAGTTGAATTTCATTTATATAACTCAAGTTCATATTTATTACTTAACTTTATTATTTTACTTTGATACTAATATCAACTTCATTCAACATCTCTTAAGTTATATTCCATTTAACTTTAAATTCACTTTTTATTTACAACTCATATTCATAAATATATTCATATAATTTCACTTCTTATATATATAAGTTTATTTCATAATTGTAAATCACTTTAATTATAATTCAATTCTTATAATTCATTTTACTTATACAATTATTCTTGAATTTAGATTATTCAAACAACTAAACAATCAACTTATATACACTTTAATAATTCTGAAAATTATTTCTTTATATATAAAAATATAATCAAGGTAAAATTATTTCATTTACCCAATTTAAAACAATACTGTGTCGAATTGTTCTATTCAAGTGTTTAGAAACCCCTTCGGCATAGTCTTGCGGACCACGCTGACGAAAGTTCATATGCCACTCAACAAACCAATCATCACAATATAAAACAATTTTTATATTCACTAACAAATACACTCTCATAGCTATTATTACACTCAAACTCATTCTAGAGCACTACTGACTCTATCTCTAATTAGTAATACCCAACAGAACCATGGTTGTCGCTTAACCATAAGCTCTGATACCAAATGTAACGTTTTCGATTTTTCGTTGCCGAAAAACCGAATAGTTATGGGTTTTAAAAAGAATTTAAGAAAAGAAAACGACAGAAGGAGGTAGAAAATAGGGGGAAAAGAGAATAAGAAAACAGAAAGAAAAGAAAATAGAACGGAAAAACAACAGAACAACATCAGAATCTCACAATTCGCAGCGGAACAACATATAGTAGATAAATGAATAATCTTTAAACAAAGAACTATATCAGTTATTACATTACATCACATTACATTTCATCATATCATCAGAGTGTACAACAACAAACAACAACAAACAGCGGAAAAGAAAATACTATATAAACTAGTAATACGCCATGCCATCCAGCTTGCCTCCAGCAACTCCAGAATATCCAGAATATCCTGATAAACCTAACTCTTGACTGCCCGTGTAGAAATTGGTGGGCACCCAGAGTTTAGGAAGGAAAACAATAAACTCCAAGTCATTCATGTGACTGGTGTGAGAACTCAAAACAGTTTATTTATCTTTAAAATCAAAAATAGGGGAATATTTTTAAAGTCAATTCGCAATGCTTTTAAAAATGAGACTACCATAAGGCCTTCCGCACACACACACAATGCAAACGCAGAATCGGAGGAGATTTCTCCTTATGATAGTCAAAGATGCTTGATACGTATTAAAAAGAACATTTGATATTATTACTAGTGTATAGTGTAGGAAAATTCATTTCGAAAGTAGAATATAAATCTTAGCCAGCATAGACATTCCGAACTATGCCTACTATAGCTACCATCCAAACAGTAGGGCGCCACCATAAGTGAATGATAGGTTCTACAACTAATACCGTACAAGATCGTATTGTTTCTTTGGATTTCCAACGAATGATCAGGCCAAGGAACTTCCCATTGCCACATGAGAATGCCTCTGGATGGACATCCCCGAGAATCAAACCGGATCTCTACCAACACAAGGCCGGGTTACCCCTAACTGAGTAACAACTGACCGAATATGCCACCCCCCGGTCCTTTGGGACCTTTCACCGAGCGCTCGCAATCAATTCACACAATCATAACAAAGTGTTTTCAACATGAGTAAGTATCTGGGCTCCATACCATGATACCACCCTTTTCCAGAAGGAAATGCACACATCCTAAAGGGCGCTACCCCTCATAACCTTGCTGCATCTTTCCTGTTTTGACCATTCACGGGGTGTGAGGCTCGACAAAGTCACGTCCACAAAAACATACTTTATACAAAAGCCATGCTTTGGGTCAACAAATGATCATAGAAATGATCACCAGGATAGACGATCAAATAAACGATCCTATCACAAATAATCAACACAATGATCATCTACAGCAACACTCAGCATGTCACATTACCAAATTGGGAATATATCGCTGATAACCTTCAACTACATAACCTCTGAGCTCGTACGTCTCAGAGAAGGGTGTTAAGCTAAAAGAATAAATTCTCCGCCACCAACAGAAATATATTTGAAAGAAATCTGCTTTATATCTCAATTTGTAACGTCAGACATACAATCCGTACAAGTCTGTTCCGGGCTCGAACAAAACCGAAGGCACTTCTTACGAAGCCCTTGCAATCCGGGTATTCACAATCCCGATCGAATTTCCCATCACTTAGGAGATCTCTATACCAGGAGCTACCCAGTGCAGAGACAATCGATAGGTCATCCTATCGCTTTCACAAATACTCGGTCTTCAACACCGATCTTCAATGCAATTCACAACGACGTATCACATATTCGAAATGGGTTATACGACCCCATGGTCCTTTCCCGGTTAACCCGAATAGTGAGCGCTTATTCAAAAATAAGTGTGGCATTCAAATTCAAACAATCACATCTATTACCCGTTCAAAGGGAAATATTGATAGTCGGTTATTGAACTATCAATGGATATGCACACATCACCAGTTTCCAAATAATTTTTCAAATTATTTATTTTCCAAAAATATCTTTACTAGATATAAATTTTCACACTTTAAAAATAAATCAACATTTATTTTCATACAAATTCCACTTTCTTTTATAAATTCCATAGTGAATTTATATTTCACAATATCTATGAATATATGATTTTAATTATTCATTTTCAATTTATCTTCAAAAAGATAAATTCTCAACTTATTCAATGAAATATTAGAAAACATTTCCATACTTATTTATTCATAAGTAATTCACAAATTTTATTTATTTTCAACACTTAGAAAATATTCAATATAATTAAATCGAAATTAAGTATATATTTCATTCTTTAAGGAAATCACTCTCTTAAACATATTTATTTGGGCCGAAACAAATGTTGCGTAAAACATCGTTACGACAACCCAAAATCACTAGTATAGGGATTTGAAATTAAAATAGATATATAAATCCCAATACTATACAAAACATTTCCTTTCGGAAATCATTTACTATAACAACAGTGTTATAGTCCACCATTTCCTTTTCATTTCTCGAACTATTTCAACAATAAATGTTGAAATCTATGGTTTCAAATCTTAACACATTTTAAAACATCGTTAGATCGTTTTAATTCTATTTAAAACATCAAATCTAAACATTTTCTTTAACATATTATTCACTGTTCAAAAACGTGAATATACTACGTTAATCAATTTCATCATTTCTATACATTTCATTTTAAAGGATTATTCACGGTCTACAACGTGAATATAACTCCATAAATAAATTATAACAATTTACTTATCAACATAAGTCGTTTGTGAATTTATAAAACAACGTTTATAAATTCCATTTCTATTTATTTATAACAACTTCCTTTTTATACATCTCCTTTGTTAACCTATTCGATTTATAACTCAATTATAAACCAAAAGTTCACATTATAAGTTAAATGCTTATAAAACGATTATTTTACAAAATCGTTTCTTTGAACTTCATAATTATAAATCTTATAACTTATAAGATTCAATTATTCATCCAAGTATATTCTTTAATAATTTCACAAAATTTATAAATCTTACTATTTATAAATTTCATTTATAACTTCACCATTTATAATTTTATAAATTCCATTCATTTACAAAATTCATTTCCACTTCATTCAAACACTTATAAAAAAAAACTCGTTTTATAATGTCAATATTTCAATTTATAAATATCCATTTATAAATCTCTTAATATAAATCAATTTATATTATTCTTTTAAAACGTCTTTAAACTCCTTTAAAAACTTCATCATTCTCTTGATTTATAAAATAATTAAATTTTATAAATCCTATATTTAAACGTTCAATAATAAATTCAGAAAATCCCGATTTAAACTATTTTATCAAATCATTAGTTCATATTTCTCAAAAATCGGTTTTTAACTGTATTTCTCAAAAATCATAATTTTTATATAACATTAAAATTATACGTTTATTTATTTAAAATGGATCAGTTAAAAAAAAATATTTTATAACTTATACTTTCAAAAATCACTTAAAAATCCATTTTAAAATTCCAAATTTGGTCCAATGATGCTACACACCAAATAGTCAATCACGACTACAATGATATCATATATCGATATGATAATCCATCAAATATCAAAATATCTGAATTCAAATAAAAACTGTTGAGGAATCCAGTTGGATCCCTCCAACCTGTTTCCTGCATCCAAAAAACATTAGCACAATACCAATTTCGCTCCAGTACGAAATTATCGCGGTATATGGGATTTAAAATATTATCCGCTTAATAGACGGCGCAATAGGGTCTCATCCGCTAAACAAAAAAAATGCAGGAAATCAACAACTCCAATATATACATATGCCAATATATATATATATTGCTATTATATATAATACCAATTTCACTATTTATGAAATATTCGCGGTATATGTTTTTAATAAATAACATCCGCTTACTAACGGCGCATAATGTCTATTTTAACAATCAATAGATAACAATCAACATTCAAACATGCATTCAAATATTTTAAATCTAACTATTTAAAATAAAATCGAAACTGTTCGATTGAGTGAGAAGTTCTCACCTTGATTTCAATTTCGTTTTAGCGATTTATTTCGAATAAAATTAAACGGACGTTTAATTTTACCCAAAATTCTCACTAACTCCAAATGACTCCAATCCAATTGCATCGCGTAGTGCTCGTCCATACGATTCCAACGCAACTGGTTTCGCGCGTTTTCGACCTCGTATGAAAAGGTTATGATTTTTAGAAGTTTACTCGATTTTATTTATAATAATTTCAACATAAATTAAATTAAATTTGAACCTAAACAATTCATGGCCATTGGATTTCACTGCTCCCCCATCATCACCGCACGTTCTATTTCTTCCCCCTCTCTAACTCACGCGCGTATAACACCAGTATAGCCGAACCCATCATGCCCAAATTAGGGTTAATTCTTGCCTCCTCCACGCTCGACGATAACTTGATCAGGAAGCGCCAACATGAAGCTCGTCACCAACATCACCTTCGGCCTCAAGCACATGAAACTCGGTTCCCCCCTCCTCCTCGTGTTGCGTGCGCAACTGGCCACGAACGGCCCCCCCTAGACGCCACCACGTCGCTCCATATTCGATCATGACCGTTGATCTCGTAGCTCTCGATGTGCTCTACCTCTTTGTAGTTGAGGGTTTTGTCTAAAAGTTGATGGATTTCGAGAAATCGAGGGAGGAAGGTTGCGTGTTTCTGGCCGTTGACAGTGGGGGTGGCGGCTGTGCATTGCTAGGGTTTTGGTTTTTTTTTTTTTTTTTTTGATTTTAAGGTGTATTTATAGAGAATTTTCGAACACTATTCATCCGGAAATTCCGAACTCCGATTTACGCGCCGTAACCAGCGTTTCTAGGGTTCACGTTCCGGACACAATGGAACAGGTTTCGAAAGCTAATTCGGACATCTGTGCGAGTTATGGCAATAAACGCTCAATTTAAATTAAACCGATTTAAACGATTTTCTAGGCGTTTTAATTCGTACCGGACAAACGGTAAATCCAATTGACTTGAAATTTGAAACCTTACAATAATATCACATTATGGATCCGATGAAACTGGTTTCGTCGAAATCCGAGACTTTTTGAAAAATGGCTATTTTAACTCGCCAAATTAAAATTAAAAATAATTCGATGCGTTTCGAGCTGCCACGATCAAACGATAGCTCCGATTGACACGAAAATTGAAATCCGATAATAACTAACTATTACGGATCCAATGGAACTGGTTTCGTTCAATTCTGAGACTGTTCAAAAATTGACTATTTTCACTAGTCGATTTTAATATTAAAATATTCAATTTTCACAAATTAATTCTTAATTCGATTTTAAAAGTTCTAAAATATCATTCTAACTCCCATATGATAAAATAAAATTTTACAAATCATTTTAAATCATATTTAACCCAAATTTCAATTATTTCCATAATTTAACATATTAAATTATCGATTTAATTATCCAATTAAATCCAATAATTCAAATAAAAATTTATTTGACTTATGAATTCACTTATTAATATTTTAAAATTAATTAAATATTCAAATTTTAAATTAATAAAATTCTGGGTCGTTACAGTAGGCAGTTTGGTACCTACATTTGATAATCGTCCAAGATTTATACCACTTTTTATTTATGATACAGAGAACGAAATTGATAACCGGTTGGCTGAAAATAATACTTTGGGTCGAGATATCGTAGAGAAATTACAAAAAACTCTTAGTACAGATAATAGATTTGCAGTTGTATTTCGACAATTTGGATAAAAACCAAATATCCAACATTGTAAATTGGTCATAAAAGAACAAGCTTCAAATAAAAAACAATATACTCTCCCAACTTCTTCACAAATTGCAGGAATTTGAGTAGAAGGAGCTGAAAATGAAGAAATACATGAAAGTGATATTGTAGTTGAGACAAACTATGGACAACTCATAACTGTTCAGGAAACAGCTGGTTATTATGATCCATTGCAATATCCTTTTTTATTATCATATGGAAGTTACGGATGGGATATAAATAGTTAGGATGAAAATGGCAATATTTTCATATCGTGAGTATTACGCTAATATTCTACAGGTATATACAATTTAATATGTAACACATTTTATATATTTATATTTTTTACTTCTTAATATTCACCAATATGTAATGTTCTTTTATAGATTCGAGAAAATGATAAATCGCTTTTTCTTCGAGGTGGACGATTGTTTCAACAATACGTGGTTGATAACTATGTTAAGATAGATACCAGCAGGCTAAGACGATATAGGAGTAATCAAAAAACCATCAGAGCTGAAATGTACCAAGGATTACAAGATGCTTTAAAGGCCGGGAAAGATGATGCAAGTGCGTAGTTTGTGAATTTGAAAACCCGCTCTGATATTATTAAGTACATTTTTATACATTTACGTAATTAAATTTCATATTTATGAAGTTTTTAACAAATTCTCTTATTTAGATAATGTTGGAACACGAACAACACTACCTTCTTCTTATATTGGTTGTCCACGTGATATGTATCAACGATATCAAGATGCAATGGTTTTAGTAAATAAGTATGGAAAACCTGATTTATTCATTACAATGACAAGCAATCCACTTTGGGATGAAATTGTTAGCGAATTGCTACCCGGTCAAGACCCCCAAGATAGACCGGATTTAACAATAAGGATATTTCGTGCAAAATACAAGGAATTAAAAAAAAGATATTTTCACTAAAGGAGCACTTGGAAAAGTATCTACTCACGTCCATATGATTGAATTTCAAAAAAGAGGCTTACCACATGTTCATATGCTAATTATTTTCAAAGACGAAGAAAAATTGACTAACCCAGATGAATATGATGAAATTGTTAGAGCAGAAATACCAGATTCTAATGAAGAATCAGAATTACATATGGCAGTAATTAAGTGGATGATTCATGGACCATGTGGTACTCAAAATCGAAATTCTCCTTGCATGAAAAATGGTAGTTGCAAAAGAGAGTATCCAAAACAATTTTCAAATGTGACTATTCAAGGAACAGATTCATACCCATTTTACAAAAGATGTGATACTGGAAAATCTATTCCTATTGATAGAAATGAAAAGTTGATGGTAGGTAACAGATGGGTTGTACCTTACAATCCTTGGTTACTACGTAAATATAACTGTCACATCAATGTACAGATATGCAGTAGTATAAAAAGCATTAAATATCTTTACAAATATGTCTACAAATGCCCAGACCGTGTTTCAATGCAAGTTCAACCTGGACCTAACTATGATGAGATACAACAATTTATAGATGCAAGGTGGATTTCTGCTCCAGAAGCATTGTGGAAGATTTTTAGGTTCCCTCTTAGCAAGATATATCCATCAGTTGAACGTCTTCAAATACATCTTCCAAATAAACAAAGTGTTATGTTTTCCAATGATCAAACCATCAATGAAGTTTTGGCCGATGAAAGTAACCTACGAACAATGCTGACAGAGTTTTTCTACACAAATTCAATTAATGAACAAGCAAGGCAACTTTTATATTGTGAATTTCCAAAGCACTATTGTTGAATTAAAAACCAAAAAAAGGGAAAAGAAGAGTATCTTATGTTAGGGTGATTGGTAGAATATAAACAGTACCACCTACAGAAGGAGAACGTTTTTTCTTGAGAATACATTTGAATCACATTAGAGGACCGACTTCTTTTAATGATTTGCTTACAGTTGACGAAGTTAGAAGTCGAACATTTAAAGAAGCCGCTGAGAAAATAGGGCTTTTAGAAAACGATGATAGCATTAAAGAATGTTTGACCGAAGCCATAAGTACAAAGATGCCAGTTTCTTTGAGAGCATTATTTGTTACTGTCTTGGTTTTTTGCAATCAATCAGGTGTGTGAAGGATATGGGATGAGTTTTTCGATCATATGGTAGAAGATTACCAAAATTCAAGTACTACTAACCAAATGCTACTAACAAATAGTCTTTTGAAAGATTTAAACATGTTACTTCCCCAACACAACGAAAACACAAGTGATTATGATTTTCCAAATATCTCAAGAGCATATGATTGTAATGAATGTGACAAAATTTCAGAGCTAATAGAAGAAGAGCTAACGATTCTTATTTCTGAGGATGATTTACTAGCTATTGAAAAATTGAATGAGGAACAATTGAAGGCCAATAATACAATTATGAATGCAATTGTAAAAAAAAAGAAAAATGTTTATTTTTTATAGATGGTCCTGGAGGGACGGGAAAAACATATTTATACCATGCTATTCAGTCAACGGTTAGAAAAGATGGTGGTATTGCAATTGCAGCAGCTACATTTGGTATCGCTGCAACTATACTACCAGGTGGAAGAACTGCACATTCAAGATTTAAACTTCCATTACAACCAAAAGCGACATCAACATGCTCAATAAGCAAACAGTCAAAATTAGAAAAACTTTTAAAATAGTCAATTATTCTTATGTGGGATAAAGCTACAATGGTACATCATTATGCTTTTGAGCATTTGATAGAACTATGAGAGATATAATTGATGTAGATGAACCATTTGGAGGTAAAATCCTATTATGGGAGGAGATTTTCGACAAGTATTGCCAGTTATGCCTAAAGCTACAAGAAACGAAGCGATTAATGCATGCATCATTAAATCACTTTTATGGGAAAAATTTAAAATTTTGCATTTAAAGAAAAACATGTGAGCAGAAAATGATATCGCACCTTTTAAAATTTCTAATTCAAATTGGAGATGGCACCGAACCTTCAATCAATGAAGAAATGATTCAACTACCAAAAATATGGTCATAACATCAAAAAATGATGTTAATCCACTGACAAAGTCGATAGATACAATTTTTCCCAACTTATCGAAAAATGCATTCGATAAAGAGTACATAGTTAATAGAGCATTAATTACACCACTAAATGAATATGTCGACATGCTCAATGAACATGTACTAATATATTTCGTGGAAATGAAATCATTTAGTATTCATATGATGCAGTAGAAGACGATTCTCACAATTTATACCAACAAGAATTTCTAAACTCAATCACTCCTGGAGGGCTACCTCCACATTGTTTAAAATTGAAGTTTGGAGCACCGATAATGTTTTTAATAAATTTGAATTCGAAAACCAGATTATGCAATAGAACGAGGCTTATAAGTAAACAACTCAATAAGAATTGCATTGATGTTGAAATCATCACCGGACATTATGTTGGTACTAGATTTTTCATTCCAAGAATCCCACTAAAGCCACCTGAAAATTTGAATTTACCATTTGTGTTAATACAAAAACAATTTCCAATTCGTTTGTGTTTTGCCTTCACTATAAATAAGGCACAAGGGCAAACGATAAAAAATACCGGTTTTTTTCTACCTGAGCATGTATTTGGTCATGGACAACTATATGTCACACTTTCACGAGGAGTTTCAAGTGCTAATACCGATGTGTTGGTAGAAAAGGGACATATTGTTGGACGAACCGGAACTTTCACTAAAAATGTTGTCTACAAAGATATTCTACTGACTAGCTAGGAATAAAGGTACTTAATTTGATCTTCATCTACATACATCATCAACTTTCCAAGGGACATCCCCGCTGTATTTACCTCTTCTTTTACGCTACCTACAGGTGAACCTATAATATATGGAATAGAGAAATTTCATTTAAACATTTCCACAGCTTCTATGATTTTCTATGCGTTTTGAATCTATAGTATATGAAATAGAGAAATTCTGGCCATGTCATCAACCATTGCAGTACGTATCTTTTAATCCATTACTTACAGAATCTTAGTCCGTTTTTCATAATTGATATGATTTTTATCTTACTATATATCTACCACTACTTACAGAAAATTAGTTAATTCTTTTGAATCAGTATTGCTATAAGTATTTTAGAGATGGCATTAGACGAATTTGATACACTCCTCAAAATTATGAATAAACCTTTAGCTACATAATTTTAATTCTTTAGCTACATAAATTAGGTCTCACTGCTGTAGCTCGCTACCAAAGTTGGCGTTGATTTGTACAACTAGCACGTTTTGTGATTTACAACATATATCTATACTACTAATAATGAGAATTCATTCAATAAGAATTCAACCGTGTCTTTCTACGATACCCAAAATGCCCTTTGTGTTCTCGGATTGTTACGTGATATTTTCCGCATTTCATTTCATTACAACACGAATACACCAACTTGGCACCAATAACCCTTATAGCCTACCGATTTTGTCATCTTTCTCGACCAACTTAAATCTAACTGGATTGTTGATTTCGCCGGTTGATTCCATCACCGGTGGAATATGGAACGCACAAAAGCTCTGCAACTTGGTTTATAAAATTTCAATAATCCATATTTATTAATTTCTTTACATTTTTCTTCCAATTTGTTGTGTTGTCTAATTCTACTATGGAGATTATTGAAAGGAAGAAGGCAGTGAATAGATTGTCACTGACGAGGTGATCAACGATGATAATTAACTTTTCATTCGCTATAAAAACATAGATCTGATTTGATTTAACTAGATTTTTCCTCTAATATATTGTGTTATGTCATAATAGCAATGGGAAAAAGGATTTTAGAATGGTGATTATTAAATGGAAGATGGCTGCGATTAGATTAGTCATGGTTGAAGCGGTCAGCGGCCATATTCAGATTGTATGTTCTTAAAGTGACGTGTTTAGTATACTGTAACCAATCCATTGAACTATGATTGGTTTGTCAATTTATTGAATAGACAATTTAAACAAATCAGCCAATTTCTAAATCTTATTAATCTGTTAATTCGTTAAATTAGCTATCTATGATTACTAGGTATGAATAAATTTAGGCAACAATACTAACATTCCATACACTAAGACTGAATATGCCTTTTACTAGATAAGAGTTGGTGATAGTGAACTAGAATACCGGACATCATTTTGCTCCGCATGATTTGATATATGCAAGAAAAAAAGAAAAAAAACTTTTTTGTTTTTGTTCAGTAAAAATGCATCATAATGACACTTTTTGCATTCCATGTAAACCGAAGACAATGAAGGGATGCCGATATATGAGAGATCGTTTTAACTTAACTGACATTGGTTATTTTTGTCCATTCTTTGGTTGGTTAGTGTAGTATACATTGTGATATTTTTCTTTCATTTATGCATGTTATATATTTTGAAATAATGCTAAGAGTCTTTTTAGTTTTAAATTATACAAACTCTGTAACGATCTCAATTTTGAATCAAATTTAAATTAATAGTTAATGTAAATTTTGGAATTATTTTGAATTTGGAATATATATATATGAGTAAACTTGGGTTTGACTTTGGAATCTGAATTTGAATATTGAATTTGTATTTAAAATTTAAATAAATGACTTAGAAAATGTTTGATAGTGGAACTTTAAAACAAAGAAATAAAAATAAGTATTTAGACTAGAAATAGAAATAAAGACAAGTGTATGCAAGAAGTAGATAAAACAAAAGAATGTAAGTAAGGCAAAAGAAAAATATCTGCATACAAATTAAAGATCAAATGAAATGATTTATATAAGCTTGCAAAGGAAGACAATATTTTGTAAATAAGTATGAAACATGAAACAAGACAATGATAATTAATGCTTGAATCCTTAGTACACAAAATGGGTTTATATCAGCCGAAATAGCCTCCATTTCAAAAATATCTTTAGTCAAAGCTAAAGAAAAAAAATCGGCTAGTTAACAAAAGATAAAAAAAATCTCTGATAATTTGTACAAAACCAAATGATAATCACCCTGTACAAACGTGTAACACCCAGTAAAACTTCTTTCCTATATATCAACATCTTCATCTCAGTTTCATTCATTCCAAGCTGTGTAAACCTGAAGTAAATATCATTCAAACTTAAACAACAATACAAATCAACCCAAGCCAGAGATCAAAGAAGAAGTTTCAGCAAGCCTGTTTCAAATAAAAGAAGCTCTGTTTATCTTCTCAAATCAACGGTGAGTAACCTTCACTTTTGAAAATTTAAGTATCTAAATTAGTTCCAAGTTCATATCTGGAAAATATGTATGTGGTTGTTCCTGGGTGTATATATGGGTGTGTGTGTGTTACTCTGTGTATGCCTGTATCTTTGTTCCTGTTTTTTTAGACCAGATTTGCAAACAAATCCCAATCTCTCGATCTAAGCATAATTTGGATTCAAGATTTAAATATATCTTGGTTGTTTTATCACAAGCTTTAATTTAAAATTTTATTTAAGCTTAAACAACTTAGTATTATCACTGGAAATCAAGAAATCTGAACCAAACTTCAAATTTGTCAAATTTCAAATTTCTTAATTCTCGAATTCAAGATTATAAACTGAATTCTTGTACTAAAATATGATTTTTAAAGCAAGAATCATAATTTTTAGATCGAAAAATGAAGAGTAGTTTTGTTTTGTTTGAATTGTGCATTTTTGGTCGTCGCGGATGATCTCGTTGATCGAAGAGGTCGAGATTCCTCCTGGAGGAGGAGGAGCAATCAGTGTTGGTGGGAAAATTCCCTGGTAGTGGTGTATTTCAGTGTGGAGGTGGTGATCGTGGGTTGAAACCTGTAGACTAATTTTGTCATGGCTTAGAGATTCGATTTGTTCGTCGCCGATCAATGATCGAGAGTGACGCCCCTCAGGGGAATAGAAGTAGGTGTGTTGTCAATGGTGTGCCAGAAGTGTAGGGTCTCTGATGGTCGGAGATTCGATGACGACGTGATTTCCAGGTTGGAGATGATTCCTGTATTGTCTTTCAGGGTTGGGTATTCGAACTCGAATTCGATTCTTAAGGAACGACGTAGTTTAGATGATCGGAGATTGATGTACTGATGGTAGTCGACTTGCTCGACGTGGCAGTGTTGGCCAGAGGAGTTCGTGGGCACCGTGCACGTGCACGGTGCTCTTTATTTTCTGGTGAACTGGGCTTTGTTTTGCTCGCGTGATTGTTTCGAGTATTACTCAAAGTAGTTTAGCGTTTGACTCGAAGTAGAGTGATAAGGGCTCGGGTCAATGTTTTGTCCAGGTTTTAAAACTGAAACCTGTTCTGTTTTGTTTTGCAATTTAAAACTAAATTTAAAATTTCAAAGCAAAGTTAAAAATAAGTTTTAAAATCAAAGTTCAACTATAAACTCCAGTTTAGTTTGAAACTTAAGTTAGGGATAAATAAAGTTTTAAAATTTAAACTTGTTTATATAACTTTAAAGTATTTAAAGGATTTAAAAAGAATTTGAATTTAAAAATGGAATTTGAAATGTAAATGAAGAATTTAAACAAAGACTTAATCAGAATCTTGAAACCTGGACTTAAGTTTAAAATTGAAATCAAGATTTTGAAATGAAATAAGTTTTATAATTTTAAATGTTCAAATAAGTTTAAAATGTTTAAGTATACTTTAATATGTGAACTTAAAGGGAATTTGATTTTAACTCTTTTAAATTTCTTTATAACAAAAGTGATACTTTAACATGTGAAGTTGAAGTTTAAAAAAACAATGGTTTTAAACTTTATTAAAGATAAATTGGTATCCGTTTTAAATCAAAAAATTAAAATGAAATTAAAAGTAAATTTAGAAGTAAGTTGTTTTTAAATGTACTTGTGAGTGATAATTAAATCATTAAAAAATATGAGTTTTACTTTTAAGTAAATAGAGATTGGATGATTTGTAATTCATAAATTTTGAAGTTAATTTGAATTAATCATTAATGATTTGTATTAATTAAATTAGTAATTATAAGCTTAAATTTATTAATTAAGGTTTAAGCTAATAAATTAAGAAATAATTAAATTGAAATTAAGAATCTTAAATTAGAGTGGATAATTAATGATTAAAAATTAATTAATTTATAATTAATGATGATTCATGTGAATAAATTACTTTAGGGAAGTAATTAAAGAATTATTATTAGTTAATGAAGGTCATTAACTAAGATTATTTAAATAATTAATTAATGTGATTAATTTTAACAATTAATTAGATTAATTAATTTATGATAATCATTTATGAAATTGTGTAAGTGTAATTACTTTATGGTAAGTAACTAAAGGTTTAATTTCTTAAAATAATTAATTAAGGGGTTAATTAATTATGTAATTGGTTTAGAGGTTAATTTAATTAATGTGATTAATTAAGAATAATTAATTAAAATTTTAATTTATATCAAATGATTTGTAATTAATAAATCAGGATTGGATAATTAATTCATAAGTAATTAATTTAATTGGAAATAAATTGACTTAATCAGGATTAAACAATTAATTAATGCTGCTTATAAATGTTTATTGAATGCTTGACCTTACTTATGAATGATTGCATTGTATGAGTTGCCTTGAATTGATTGTCCTATCCGATATGTGATATTTTGTTCTGTAGATTGAGCTGTTAATTTTATTCATTTATTTGTAATACATTTGTATATTATCTGTGAATCTGTGAATGAACGATAAGCGTTATAGTTTATACCACTTATCAACTATATTTCTGTGTTTTGATCTGTGATGATGATGTTGTTGCACTATTGTGTTAAACCCCTGGACCACACCATACACACACAAATATGGATTCCACGAGGAAATCGGTTAAGTCGCAGATTTTGAAAATGATTTTAAAATTTGAATTTTGAATTCAAATGGTTTAGAAATGGAATTGGGTTAAATATGAAAAGCTTTTGAAAAGGGGTTTTGAGGATAAAAGTTATTTTGAATAACCTGATAAAGTTTTGGAATTTAAATAATTTGATCTAAATTTGAATTCAAGATTTGAAATTGAAATCTGTGTTTGGAAATTATGGTTTAAAAATGTTATACAAAGTTATAAATGTGTTTATATGGATTTTAAACCATTTTAAAAGTATTATTTTGAGAATTTGAATTCGACCCAAGTTTTATCCTTGAAGCTTTTAACTTGAGCAAATGTAATCGGATTTCCCCGAAACGAAAACTACTTGTTTCAAATAACAATAGCTTTCATTTAAAGAAAGGATTTCCAAATTGTGTTGAAAGGTTTCAAGTTTGAAATGGAATTGTTTTGAAAGGCTATGAATGAATCTTTGGAAAGAGTTTTGAAAGCTATAAGTTAAATCTTGATTTAAAGATTTAACGGGTTAATCCAATTGAAACGGAAATTGTTTTGAAATCCATGAATGGATCTTTGTGAATGGGGTGAACTTTGTAAATTGAATCTTTTTGTTTAAAAGATTGGAAATAGTATTTCCTTTAAACCATTTGGAAGAAAGGTTTTGGGTAATAAGTTGTTACTTAATTGAAATCCCAATATCCATATGTTTTTAAGTATTGCGCTCATTATTCGGTTTAGCCGGGAGAGGACCTTCGTGCCATATAACCCATTCCGAATAAAGATACGACGATATGGATAGCATTTGAAGACCGGTGGTGAAGACCGGATATTTCTGAAAATGAAAGGATAACTCATCGATTGTCTCTGCACCGCCTGATCCCCGGTATAGAGATCTCTATATGTGATGGGAATTCCGGATGTGATTAGGGATTATCTAGATTTGCAAGGGCTTCTTCGGAAGTGCCTTCGGTTCTGTTCGAACCCGGAACAGACTTGTATGGATGTGTGTCTGACATTATACTTTGAGATGTAAAGCTGGTTTCTATCAAAAACATTTCTGTTTGGTGGCAGAGAATTTATTCCTTAGCTTAACACCCTTCTCTGAGACGTACGAGCTCAGAGATTATGTAATTGATGGTTACTAGTGATACATTCTCAATTTGGTAATGTGGCATACGAAGTGCTGCTGATCATTTGTTGATCGAAGCATGGCTTTGTGAAAAAGCGTAGCTTTGTGAATGAGACTTCGCCGAGCCTCACAACCTGGTAATGGTCGAAACATTTTTCGTGGTAGCAAGGTTATTTAGGGGTGGCTCCCTCTGAGGGTATGCCCATTTCCTTCTGGATTATAAGTGGTATCATGGTATAGAGCCCAGATACTTACTTTGTGGTTGCTGCAATCTCATTTACTATGTGGTTGTTGCTTTGTGATTAAGAAGCCTCGGATAAAGGTCACAAACGACCGGGGGATGGCATACTCGTGTCAGTAGTTACTTCCGGGCAGGGATAACCCGGCCTTGTGTAGCAGAGATCCGGTTAGGTTCTCGGGGGCGTCCCTCCAGAGGCGTTCCATTTTATGTGGGAAGTTCCTTTGCCCGACGATTTGTTGGAAATCCAAACAAAACAATCCGCGCCCTGTACGGTTTTAGTTGTAGAACCTGCCATTTAAAATGGTAGCTATAGCTGGCATAATATAATGGCACCTATGCTGGCTAAGATTAATATTATATTTTCGAAAGGTTTTCTGCACTATGCACTAATAATAATACCAAATGGTTTTCGCGTATCAAGCATTTTTAACTGTCATAAGGAGAAATCTCCTCCAAGTTTGCGCTTGCATTGTGTGTGTGGCGGGAGGCCTTATGGCAGTTTCATTTTCTAAGAGGCATTGCGGATTTGTTTTAAAATCTTTTGTTGATTGTTTTAAAGATAAAAACTGTTTTTGTTACTCATACCAGTCCCATGACTGACCTGGAGTTTATTGTTCCTTTCCTAAACTCTGGTGTGCCCACAATTTTCCACACGGGCGGTCTAGAGTTGGGTTTTTCAGATAGTCGAATAGTAGGAACTAATTCGACAGCCTTCGAAGCCTTTTGGATTTGTGTATCGCATTCTCTAACTTCAGCTTTCAAAGCTGACCTTGCTTAGCATTGTGCGACTATATGGGAGTTCTCGCTAGCTTTGGATTGGAGATGGAGTTTGGCACTGAAGACATTATCTTTCCACTGTAGTTGCCTAGTTTTCTTTATCTTCTGCTGTTGTTTCTTTTCGCTGCTATTTCTTGTGTCTATGATATCTATTGTATCATTCTGTTGTATCATAGTGTATCGGATATTGTATCTGCTATTACATCAATGTTATATATATTGATATTCATTTTCTTCCGCTGTGTTGTTATACTTAATGTGTTATAAGCTCCGGCGGCCAGATTCGACGTTTGAATCTGCGGAATTTGAATATAGGTGACATATTCGGTGCCGATTTTTGAAGGCCGAATCAGGATCGCTACAAACTCTGTTAATATCTAGAACTATATAATCCATCTTAGGAATTTGATAGTATTAACATATTATAGAATTGCATTTTGATTAAGAAGCTTTGAATTAAGAAACGAGTTATGCTAGAGCAATCAAGGTGTGAGCATCATGATGTATAATCTAAATTTCAGCAAGTAGAATAAAGCGGCGTAATATAATTACACGCCAATAATTTATCCCATGGTCAATTATACATTGATTATCCGATTAAAACAGAATATTCGTTGAAAAAATATGACCAGTTTTCTAGATTATGAAACCTTAGTTAAATTTTACCATGTGAAACTGAGTTTGAATGCTTTAAGTTATCTATAGTTTTATCGTCTTGTGCTTGGAATAAAAAGTAAAGTAGAAATATTTATCCATTATGAACTATGGGGGAAGGGGGTTGGGGTTTAAAATCTAAGCAAGTTGAGATTTTAGTATTTTATTACCATTTAGTATTTTGGTACTTACAATAATTTTAATATATTACTATTTTTAGAATTTATAATATTTACATGTTATCATACCATAATATTCTGTTTCATATCACAAACATTGGATCGAAATCGAGGAGGAAGTGTGTCTTTTCAAAATCAATCTCCATTGTACAATAACTTAATATATATTAACTGAAAATTTAGCATTATTTACTGTTAAGAACATTGATTATGACGTGATCACTGCAGGTTTATTACAATTCAAAAACATGCTTTTTGAGTAGCAAGGGCTTCACAAGCTAATACAACCAACATCCTAGGTTGCTATAATGGACATAAGACATGGAAATTGTATTGACAATCAATGGCAAGCAAACTAGGAATCTTCACTTGATAATTATACCACTATTGTTTCTAGAGAAAATTTTAGCTGAGAAGTGGTCAACTAAATTATAAGGAGAACGGTAAATCTTGAATGATCACTTAATTCACTATGATTAAATTGTAACTTATATATGCATTCTGTTAATATTTACATTTCAAATTAGCCATTATATATGAATTCTGTTAATATAATACCCTATATACATGCATTCAATGCAACTTGGATGTGTAGATACTGTAAAAACATGGTCCAATGATGTGAGAATTACAAGTGCTTTTGTTTCGAATTAAATTCATAATTTTCAATATATATATATGTCTGTGTTGCAAAATAAAAATGTATATGTTCTCCGATCATGCATGTGCAAGCAGCCGAATACAAATTTAATGTACTAGATAATACATAAGCTTAGTTGACGAGATTCATTTGATTGAGGCATGCGATATTTGTTCATTCTCATGGTATGTCCAGGCCAGAGATAAACTAGATTTCTGAAGTAATGAAGGAGACAGATAAGGTGTAGTTCATTTTTTACAAGTTGAAACAAAATGAAATATCAATTCTTATTTTTGTTTTCTGATTTCTGAATTGTTTGTTTTATAATTTGAATTCATGTTTTAGTTATAAAAGAAATTATAATAGTAAAGATGAGGGTGGAGTTTAGAATTTGGAGACAAAAGAGAGGCACGACTTTGAGAATCCGATGGAAGAAGAGAAGAATAAGAAGAATTATTATTGAGAGTTATAGTTTGTTTGGTCATATTATGGTCCACGAAATTCACCAATGTATGTTTATTTTTCCTCTCTTTGCAAAGATACAGCTAGCTTAAAACTTTTGCTAAATTGCCTACGGCATTTAGATGGACTATAGAGAAGCTTTGGTTTTTTACTTTCCTATGCCTATGACGTGCATAATACAATTTGCATAATTTCTACCATATAAAATCGCTAGGTTAAATTTCTTCCACATTTGGTAGTATTATGTGGTGTTTAACTTTGTGTTGTACCTATTGAAATAATGGTCATTTTACTCTGCATGAAGTGTATAAAGCTTGAATGGACTCCTTTGTTTTTTTCTTCAGATTTGTAAGATATGAAGCAACTGAGTTGGCAATCGATATGACTATGATGCTTGAAGATGTGAAGTTTGTTTGCACAAAATTAACACATGCTATAATTCACAATAGCATTAGAGCAGCAACATTTGTAAATTGTTTTTCAAGTTAGTGGAATATATATCATCGTTCCAAAATACATTTTGGTGTACATTTTGAGACTTCTGCTCTTATTTATTCAATTATGTAATGTGACATAGAAGCACTATTTCAAAGCTTAAGTGACCGTGTTGTGGCACACCTCTATAAGCTAGGATCATAGATTAGAACCCTCAAAACATCAAAAGATCCATTCTGATGAAGCGCTTACCTCGATAGGTCGCGGCCGCTTCCTTGAATTTCGAAACCCTAGGTCGCGAAGCACCGAAGGTCGCGAACAACATTGCCTCAGGTCGCGAAAGCAACGAACCGCAAATCGCCCCAGCCCTAGGTCACGACCTACTCTTCATCGCGAGCTTCAGAACCCTAGGTCGCGGTCCACCATAGCTCGGTCGGCAAGCTTCGAAGATTCAATTTCGACCTAACCTAGGTCGTGAACAAGCAGAGTGGAAGGAAGACGCGAACTTTCTTAAGTCGCGGGCGACATAGTTAGGTCGCTGATGATTTAATAAGTCGCAAAGGAAGTTAGGTCGCGAGCAATCTCCTTATGTCGCTGAACTTCTCCTTAGGTTGCTGAGTGAATGCCGATTACTGTTGAGTCGAGATGTTGTATTTCCTTATGATGTACACTTTAGGTTGTATGTCGTTTGTATCTTCATATGTTGTTAAGTCGTTTACTTTTAGGTCGTGTGTTGTTTATGATAAGTCGTGTACGTGTGAGTTGTAAGTTCTATAAATACGTGAGTCATGTCATTTGTAAAAGGTTGTTGAAATCTGAATAAAATTTGGTTTGTGCTTTGTGCCTCCAATTTTTAAATTGGTAGTCGAGTGTTATCTCCTATCTCCACTTCGGCATTCGAGTGCGCTCGAATCAACGAATGTTGAAGCCAATTCACAGAATCAAGTGCGCTTGATCAACGTTCGAAGAATTGAAGATCTTCTCTCACGGTATCGTGCGCGATCAACGTGTCGAAGATTGCTAAAGTCCGGTATCTTCGTGATCAACGGATTTGGGCCTTACGGTATTCTTAAATTCATCGAGTTATCATCGATTCACCAATTATTTTCGCTAATCGTGCGAGATCCTGGACGGATTCGATTCACATCGTCGAATTCGCATCCCACGCTGCGTCAGTTTGGTATCAGAGCTAGATCGCTAGAAGTTTGCATTATTTGAAGACTTGGGTTTCGAGAATTTGAAGTTTGGAGATCGGATTTGCAAATTGTTGAGAAGTTTGGTGTTCATCGTGTTCATCGTGAAGTTGCAACAAGTTGGGAGTTTCGATCCATATCGTTTTGGATCAAAGTCCGGAAAGTGTTTGAAGTTGAGCCGTGCATCACTTTGAAGTGTTCAAGGCCGAGAGCCAAGTGTTGGAGTAAGCCGTGACTTGTTTGTTCAAGTTTGAGTTGAAGTTTTTGAAGATTGTTTGATTTGTTTAAGTTCAATCATGCCGCCGAGACGAGCTCAACGTCATCGCAATATTAATGCTTTGTATGGAAGAGAAGAGGCTGATGAAATGGAGCAACGAATCAATGGGAGTTTCATTGAGAAGTTGAATGAAGGAATTTGTCGATTAGAGAGAATGATGCTTGAAATGAATCAAAATCGAAGAAGGGTTTCACCTGAATCAAGCCATGGAAGAAGTAGAGTTTCATCACATTCATATCGGGAGAGAAGAGAAGATCATGATCATAGAAGTGTTGACAATCGTGATAGGAATGAAGATCGAAGAAGTGGTGGTGGAAGAGAGGTTGGTGGTCGTGATCGACATCTATATACTTCATATTTTGATGAGGATTTTGATGGTGATAGAGGTAGTGTGCATTATCGAGATCGAGTTCAAATACGAAATCGAGACAGAGATTTTGAAGATGACCGTAGATGGGAATCGAGAATGAAGATGGAAATTCCAGAGTTCAAGGGTGGAATGGTTGCAGAAGAATTTTTGGATTGATTGTCTAATGTTGAAGAGATCTTTGATTTCAAGGAGGTACCGAAAGATCGTCGAGTGAAGTTGGTTGCTACTAGGTTGAGAGGGAGAGCTATGGCGTGGTGGCAGCAAACCAAACTTACACGAGAACGGATGGGGAAGTCGAAGATTGTTGATTGGGAGAAAATGAAGAAACTGATGAAAGCTACATTTTTACCTTACAATTATCAATCACTCATGTATCAGAGATTGCAGAACTTGAGGCAAGGGACAAAGACTATTAATGATTATGCTGACGAGTTTTATCAACTGATTGCTCGAAATGACATTATGGAGACAGAGGAACAACTAGCTACTAGGTTTGTTGGAGGGTTGCGAATGCAGATCCAGGATATGGTTAATATGTTTGATCCAAGATCTGTGATGGAAGCACACCAGAAGACGTTGGCTTGGGACAAGCAGGGAAGGCGTGGAGGTGGAGTGTTTACAAGTTCCAATATTCAAAGCAAAGGTGTTAGTGGGAGTTCCAATGTTACTAAAGCTGTCAATAAACCAGTTGTGAATGAAGTGGCGAAGGCGAAGGTTACTAACAGTTTCAAGTGTTATAACTGCCAAGAAGTGGGTCATAAGAGTAACGAATGTCCTAAGCCAAAGAAGAGAACGATGATAGCTGAAGTTGAAAGTGAGGATGCTGTTGAAGGTGAAGATAGTCCAGTTGAGAAGAATGAACAGGATATCGCGTCAGGAGATGAAGGGTGTAATCTAATGATGAGAAGGTCTTGTTTAACACCGAAACAAGAGGATGAGGCTAGTTGGTTGAGGAGTAACATCTTTCAGTCGACATGCACTATATTGGGGAAAGTTTGTAAGTTTGTAATTGACGCAGGGAGTTGTGACAATATCCTTTCTACAGAAGCTGTGAGAAAATTGAAGTTGAAAACGAAAAAACATCCAAATCCTTACAAGTTAACATGGCTGAGAAAAGGAGGAGAGGTGAAGGTGGACAGGCGAGTTCGAGTTCCATTTTCTATTGGAAAGAAATATAAAGACGAGATCTGGTGTGATGTAGTTGAGATGGATGTTTGTCATTTGCTTTTGGGAAGACCATGGCAGTATGATCGAACAGTGCAGCGTGACGGCCGAACCAATAGCTACAGTTTTATGTTTGAAGGCGTTAAGATTATTTTAGTTCCAAAGAAGAGACAACAGGGAGAGAGGAAGTCAGAAGAGATTGAGGAGCTTAAAACTTTGTTGACTTTAAAGGAATTTGTTGAAGAAGTAGAGGAGAGTCCTGAAGTTTTTTTGTTGATTGGACATGAAGCTACTGAACCCGTTGAAATTCCAGAGGAAGTAAAACCGATATTGGAAGAATTCAGTGATGTGTTTCCAGAAGAGTTACCAAAGGAGCTACCGCCTTTGAGGGATATTCAACATCAGATTGATCTTGTGCCAGGGTCAGTTTTACCTCACAGGCCACATTACAGGATGAGTCCTAAAGAACATGAAGAACTCAGAAGGCAGGTGGAGGAATTGTTAGAACAAGGGCGTGTTCAAGAGAGTTTGAGTCCATGTGCTGTGCCAGCCTTATTGGTACCAAAGAAGGATGGGACGTGGAGGATGTGTACGGACAGTCGGGCTCTTAACAAAATCACTATGAGATACAGATTTCCTATGCCGATGTTTGATGATTTGATAGATCAGTTGAGTGGGGCAATGGTATTTTCAAAGATTGACTTGAAAAGTGGATACCATCAAATTCGTATTAGACCGGGTGATGAGTGAAAGACTGCTTTCAAAACTAGGGAAGGTTTATATGAATGGTTGGTTATGCCATTTGGTTTATCAAGCGCTCCTAGTACTTTTATGAGAGTGATGAACCAGATTTTCAGACCATTTGTTGGGAAGTTCGTGGTTGTTTACTTTGATGATATTTTGATTTATAGTGGGAGTACGGAAGAGCACATCCAGCATTTGCGAGAAGTATTGTTGACTCTACGACAAGAGCAGTTTTATGCAGCAACAAGGAAGTGCGTGTTTATAACGGATAGTGTTTTATTTCTGGGGTATGTTCTGTCAAAGGAAGGTATTCAAGTGGATGAAAATAAAGTGGAAGCTGTCAGGAGTTGGCCACAGCCAAAGACAATTACTGAAGTAAGGAGTTTTCATGGATTGGTATCTTTCTATCGAAGATTCGTTCCATATTTTAGCAGTGTGATGACACATGTAACTGATTGCATGAAAGGAAAGAAGTTTGCATGGTCAAAGGAAGCAGGGGTTGCTTTTGAGAAGGTCAAGACACTTTTGACGACAGCACCAATTCTGGTACTGTCGAATTTTCAGTTGTTGTTTTAATTGCATACTGATGCTTCGAAGGTTGGAATTGGTGGAGTTTTGAGTCAGAATGGAAGACCAGTTGCTTATTTTAGTGAGAAATTGTCCGGAGCAAAGATGAGATATAGTACATATGGTGTAGAGTTTTACGCGATTGTTCAAGCTGTGAAGCACTGGCGACATTACTTGTTTCAGAAGGAGTTTGTTCTTTACACTGATCATGAGGCGTTGAAACATTTACAGGGGCAGGACAAGATTTCAGCGAGGCATGCTTCGTGGATAGCATATCTACAACAATTTACTTTCGTTGTGAAACACAAATCAGGGGTGACAAATTGTGTAGCGGATGCTTTGAGCAGGAGGAATCACTTGTTGACAACGTTGAAGGTTGAAGTGACATGATTCGAATTATTGCCAGAGTTGTTTGAGGAGGATCCTTACTTTGCAAAGTTTGTTGAGAAAGTTAAGGATGGGAGTACTGATGAATTTGTGTTGGTTGATGGATTCTTGTTCAAAGGGAATCGATTGTGCATACCAGACTGTAGCTTGAGAATAAAGATTGTTAAAGAGTTACATGAAGAAGGTCATGTAGGCAGAGATCGTACATTGCAGTTGATTTCTCAATCTTATTTTTGGCCGTCAATGAGGAAAGAGGTAGAGAGATTTGTGGAGAGGTGTCATATCTGTCAGGTTTCGAAGGGAACAGCGACGAATGCGGGAATATACATGCCATTACCCGTGCCTACTAAACCATGGGTTGATATTTGCATGGATTTTGTGTTGGGTTTGCCGAGAACTCAGAGGGGAAATGATTCTATATATGTTGTAGTGGACAGGTTTTCGAAGATGGCACATTTTATAGCCTGTAAGAAGACAGCGGATGCAGTTCGAGTTTCTCAATTATTCTTTAAAGAGGTGTATCGATTACATGGTTTACCAGAATCTATTGTTTCTGATCGAGATACTAGATTTCTAAGCCATTTTTGGTTAAGTTTGTGGAAGTTGGTTGGAACGAAGCTGAAGTTTAGTAGCGCTTACCATCCGCAAACTGATAGGCAAACAGAGGTGGTTAACAGGTCGTTGGGGAACTTGTTGAGATGTCTCGTGAAAGATAACTTGAAGAGCTGGGATACGAAGTTATGTCAAGCAGAGTTTGCATATAATCATACGGTCAATCGAAGTACTGGTTTCAGTCCATTTCAGATTGTATATTCAAACTTACCAAAGGGGCCGTTGGATTTGACAATAGTACCACAACCGAAGGGGACAGTTAAGCTGGCAGCTGATTTTGTTGATGGGTTGACAGAATGCCATAGAATCGTTCAGGAACGATTGGAGAAGACGAATGAGAAGTATAAACAAATGGCGGATAAGAAACGAAGAAGTGTTGTCTTCAAAGAAGGAGATTTTGCATATGCCATTTTGACGAAAGATCGTTTTCCAGTTGGAACTTACAACAAGTTGAAAGCACGAAAAATTGGTCCTTTAGAAATCATAAAGAAGATCAATGATAATGCATACCGATTAAGGTTGCCGAAAGAAATTCATACGTCTGATGTTTTCAATTTCAAACACTTAATTCCATATTATGAAGGGAAACTTGTCGAAGATGACGAGAGTGTGAATTCGAGGACGAATTCCTTCCAACAAGGGGAGGATGATGAAGCGCTTACCTCGATAGGTCGTGGCCGCTTCCTTGAATCGCGAAACCCTAGGTTGCGAAGCACCGAAGGTCGCGAACAACATTGCCTCAGGTTGCGAAAGCAACGAACCCCAAATCGCCCCAGCCCTAGGTCGCGACCTACTCTTCATCGCGAGCTTTAGAACCCTAGGTCGCGGTCCACCATAGCTCGGTCGGCAAGCTTCGAAGATTCAGTTTCGACCTAACCTAGGTCGTGAACAAGCAGAGTGGAAGGAAGACGCGAACTTTCTTAAGTCGCGAGCGACATAGTTAGGTCGCTGATGATTTAATAAGTCGCGAAGGAAGTTAGGTCACGAGCAATCTCCTTATGTCGCTGAACTTCTCCTTAGGTCGCTGAGTGAATGTCGATTACTATTGAGTCGAGATGTCATATTTCCTTATGATGTACACTTTAGGTTGTATGTCGTTTGTATCTTCATATGTTGTTAAGTCGTTTACTTTTAGGTCGTGTGTTGTTTATGATAAGTCGTGTACGTGTGAGTTGTAAATTTTATAAATATGTGAGTCATGTCATTTGTAAAAGGTTGTTGAAATTTGAATAAAATTTGGTTTGTGCTTTGTGCCTTAAATTTTTAAATTGGTGGTCGAGTGTTATCTCCTATCTCCACTTCGGCATTCGAGTGCGCTCGAATCAATGAATGTTGAAGCCAATTCACGGAATCAAGTGCGCTTGATCAACGTTCGAAGAATTGAAGATCTTCTCTCACGGTATCGTGCGCGATCAACGTGTCGAAGATTGCTAAAGTCTGGTATCTTCGTGATCAACGGATTTGGGCCTTGCGGTATTCTTAAATTCATCGAGTTATCATCGATTCACCGGTTATTTCCGCTAATCGTGTGAGATCCTGGACGGATTCGATTCACATCGTCGAATTCGCTTCCCACGCTGCGTCACATTCTCTACTTCAATAAAAGCACCACTCTTATTATCAAAAATATATATTCAAGTAACCGATGCAAGTCCAAATGGACGTGCATATATACTCGTATATATGAGTTAATTAACCAAATAATAATAACACACTAACTGTATATTATCTTATGTTAATTATGATTAGCAAGTGATGTGATAAGTCATGGTTTTAAAAATAATAACTTATATATAAGTATGTATCATTATTTTGTCATATCTTACCATTATCATCATTATCAATCATGAACTAGAGGATGTGACTAGAGAGAGGGGGATGTGACATATGAAGGGGAAGAAGGTGGTGATGTAACTTGTCAAAATAGTGATATGTTAGGATGTCTTAAAACTAAGGTTAAAATGGTAATTTTCCTACTTTTTTCAATTTATAAATATACACCCTTACACACATATTTTCATTTACATTCCAACTTCATTTTTTTCTAAACCTTCTTTTCTAAAAATTCAATAGCTTCCATAATTCAAAAATTTTAGAAAACTTAGCTTTTTATGTTGTAACTTATTTCCATACCTTTATACTTCTTATACTTTCATTTCAGCATCCTCTCTTCCAAAAACCAAGGCCATCACTATCCCACAAAGCCATAGCTAAGCCAAATCACCTCTAGATAAACCCATTCTATGCCCATAACCCCTCTAAAGTTTCTAAATTTTAAGCTGGAGTCGAGCGTAGAGGCGTTGTCGAGTCATAGTCGAAATTTGAGTGAAGTTAGTTAGCATAAAGGTGAGTAAACTACTTTACTTTGGAATGGTTTTTGACTTTACTATGATGTGCTATTGCGGTGATAATATGGTGAGAAAATTGAATGGTTATTATGTTGGTCGATGGTGATTTGATGGATGTTTGCTTTCGGTGTTGGATTTGAGATTTGAATGTGATGTTGTCGAGTTAGTAAGCATATAACCTTATGTTTATACATGTATTTCGTTATGATGTTAAATTTATAGCAGTATGGAGATATGGTTATGATCTAAGAACCAATGTATGTTGAGTTGAAATAAAGTTAACAACTTTGTGTGTTGCAAGGGGCATGAGATCCGATTCGAAACCAAAAACTATATTTTCTTGTTTTAAAGTTTTGAAATTGTTTAAAAGTTTCTATATTTGTTTCTAAATCTAAAAAACTTTAAGATTTATGTTTCTAAACATGAAATAGGAAATAATAAGCAAGTTTTTCTCTTAAAGTATGTTTAAGCAAACTGCGCTTATAGCGACAGTCGCTATGGATGAGTTCGCCAAATTTTTTGTTTTTCGTTATAAAGCGATTTCTTCTGAAATGGTTTTGCAAAAGTTTTTCAAACTTAATTAGTAATATAAAAATGGATTAAGTTTAGTTAAATTAATGTTTTATTATTTAATAAATTTATTAAAAGTAATTAGCTCTTAGTTGATAATTAAGTTACTGATTAAGGGTTAAGTAACACTTGAAGAAGGTTAATGACTAATTAGTGATTAATAAAGTTTTACTTAGTGATTAATGAAGTTAAGAAGTAATTTAATGATTAATTATTATTTAATTAAGTTAAATAGTTAATTAATTAATATTTAATTAAGTGATTATTTAATTAATTTTTAATTAGTTAGGATTAACTAATAATGAATTGTTTAAAACCTTAACTAAGACACATTAGGAAGTTAATTAGGACTTAACCAAGTTCAATAAATTAATTAAAGTTTAATTATAAATTAATCTTAATTTAATTAAGATATAATTAGGGTTTAAGCTAATTAAAAATATTTTAATTTTTAATTGGACATGGAGGAATATCCTCAAACTCAGGGATGATTTCCTTCACATGATCCAATACCACGTTCATCATAACACTAGTACTAGTTTTTGGGATGAACCCTTGTTACAGACCGATATGATTCTGTCTTCTTTTATTGATCATGCTATGATTATCCAATCTGGAGTTCATCGTGAGGCCAATGATAGTGATTATTTAACTGATGGTAGAATAAACCTTCCCTATAATAGTAGCCATGTTATTAGGCAGCTGTGGAATACTATCCAGTGTGCTAGGTTTAGTACTGAACAAACTCCAATCGTGACATGGAATAATAAGCACCACAGTATTAAACTTGTGACTAAACTCTTGAGTAATGGCATTGAATACCCTGCCGCTAAGTGGTTCCCTGTTCTCTGGACTAATGATTCACCTCCGCGTGAAAATTTAATGTTCTGGAAGGTTGTTAGCAGTGCTCTACTAACCAGAAATGTCTTAATTAGTTATGGGATTAGTAGTACACCGGACTGTGTTTTTTGTGAGCAGCATGTTGAAACAGTTGATCATCTGTTCTTCGAGTGCCCTAGTTTAAGTCCTCTTGTTGCTTTGCTTCTGAGTAATCTTCAAAGAACAGTTGTTGCCCCCTTCTCAGCTTTTGTTTGGAATTTAATTCTGAAGGCTACAAAATGGAAGAACAGTGGTAACCGTGTTTTAGTCATTTGCTTTAAAATTTATATGGATGTGGTTTGGAAAGAGAGAAACACCATTGTTTTTGAAAACAAGAGAAGAACTGTTTGTTCTCAATGGACTGACCTGAAGCATCGTGTGTGCATGCAATTGATTAGGAAGGTGTGCATGATCCTTGACATTGTGATTGATTGTTGGAGATAATGTAACTCCCTGTTTTTTCTTTGTGTTCTTCTTTGTTAATCCCTGTATGTTTTCTTTCTGATTCAAAGCCTGTTTTGAATCATTTTTTATTGTGTTGCAATAAACTGGTAGGGGACCAGTTAACCCCGCTGGCTTTGCCAAAAAAAAAAAATTAATTTTTCAAAGCTATTTTTACCGGTTAAATTAATCTTCTTTCCAAGTTAATTGATTTTAAATCAAAGGATCTCTCGTTTGGACCATTAAGTAGCCAAATGAATTAAAGTACTGATTATAAAATGCTGACACATTTTATGGGAAGTAAGTGACTTGGTTTTAGAACAAATGTCGAATATTAGTAACATGATAGACATAAGGAAGTTAATTTCAATAAGCAGGTCATGTTAACTTAGGAATATAGATATACTTCTATATGTACTCTATTACCCGATTACGGATTTACCTTTATTTATAAACTGGATATCTACCTACGATTAATTGTATGTTATGTGTGAATCCCTTATATATCTGATGTTTGGAAGTGTCTATGATATAACTTAGATAACTTAAACCCAAATCTAATGATCCATTGTAGTCGTTGAGCCTCTTGTTTGGATTTCTAAAGTAAATATTTCATTTTCTTTTTAAATAGTCTTCATATTTATTGTATTTTAAACAAGATATTTGAAGAATGAATTGACAATTGTTTTGAATTTCATATAAATAAGTTTATGAATAATTTTGGGTATTCATAAAAGGAGTTTTAGAAATAGTCTTGAATGTTTATAAAAAGATTTTATAAATGGGTTTCAATGTCTATAAAGCGAAGTTTCATACAAGGTTTGAAAATTCAATAAGAAGTTTATATAATCGGGTTTGAATATTTATAAAAAGTCTCATAAATGAGTATGGTGGTTGATAAATGTTTTGTAATGGGTTTGGGTTAAAGCAAAAAGGATTTCATAGGTAAGGGAAATTTATAAAAGGATTTATTGAAGATAATTACAACATGAATTTAAGTTATGGGTTTCTCGAGGCTGACATTTAAAAAAATATGGTATGGAACATCCGTTCCACATTTTAAACCGAAGGAATAGTGCTTAGAGTGATCTTTTCTCTAATTTAAATAATGTACTAAATCCTTTTTAGAGATTTGGTAATGAGAAATCTTGCAAATGTTTTGTGAATATACTTATGTTAGAAAGATAATTATATGAGTGTTTTTGAAAGAGATTTATTAAACAAAGATATGTTTTGAGGCTTAGTGGTTGCTATGGATAAATAAATCTCAAATGTAATTGGTTGTTCTTTGTTTAGTTGATAGTTAAATAACCAACTATAAAGTTTGACCAAATTTGACTTAGGAAGTATGAATGTAAATTCGAGTTCCTCGATAAGGACTCGAAAATTTACTTCCAAAAGAACCGAGAATGAGTCAACCGGAAATTATAGGTTGTTGGCACGGAGAAACCGAGATCGGATTTATATATCTGAAAACCATTGTGAGCCAACATGTACGTTCAGGTGGAAGACATCTTGATGATGATTGAAGACGGTGCTCTTTGAAGTGCAAGGGCTACTATTACTAATCTTAAAGGTGATTCTAGAATGGATGTAGTAGGGTTAGTGTCTTCAGTTCCGTTCAGACCCAGAACGAACTTGTATGGATGAATGTTGGCATTGCATTGACACCTGAAGAGTAGTGTTAGCATTCCAAGATGGATCGCTATTCAGAGAGGTGAAGCGTAGCCTCAAGCCTCATAATCGGGAGGAATGGCAAAAACTGTGCATGCAGCAGACAATGTAGTTAGTTACCATTAGGAGCGATCCCCCATTCGAGATGTCCCTTTCAGAATTGGTTTGCATGCAAACACCATGGTAGTATAAGGCCTCCATGTCAAGGAGGTGAGGTGATGCAGTCTGCCAAGTTAAAGGGGCAGCCAGCTATGTGTTAGCATTAGTGCATTTTCTAGAAGTGTATCATCGGAAGGTAGTCCCTTACCTTGCCATTGTTTGGATCAAATATCCAATACGTCCCTTACATTTTTGATTGTAAAGCCTAGTACGTTGGAGAGTGAGATGCAAGCATTTCAGTTATTTTATCTATTTACTTTAAACCTAGACGATATGATAATATCACTGGATTTTTATATAAAACGTTTTGGTATCGTAAGGTAAAAACCCGTCCATTTTATGTGCGGTGTGGTCTTACGAGATACACTTTGTTTGAAAAAATTTCAAATGTAGTCAGTTTGGTTGTTACTTGTCATCAATTTTTACTCACGCTGGTTTACCAGACTGACCTGGGAGTTATTCCATGTAATGCTCGGGTCAGACCGAAGATGTTTTCCCAGGTTTAGCTAGATATTTTTAGAGTTAGAGATGAGCTAGATGGTCAAGACGTATTTGCATATATTTTTCTTCCGCTGTATTATAGAGTCTGTATGTCTGTCAATGTAAGGACAAGTTTCTATAACTGTTAAAATTTAGGATAGTCTAGTGTACTCTAATGTTAAATGGGTAAAGATGTTTTCTTCGAGTAAAGATCATTGTTGTATTATATATTATTCTCTGCGTTGTGAGATTTTGTGTTGTTTACTTTTCTTCCATCTTCTACCTTCTTCTTTCACCCTAACAAATCGGTATTTCCAGCACTTGAATGTTCGGCATGTGATATAGTGGACGTATTAGTGTCGATTTTCGAGGGTCAAAAATCTGGTTTGTTAGATTTGGTATCAAAGATGAAGGTTAAGCAAGAACCTTGGCGCTGGTGGGGTATAGTCATTTAGAATTGGGTAAGTGAAGACCCTAGAATGAGCCTGAGTGTATTATAAATATGAGTGCATATTTATTAGTGAGCAAAATTGTTTTATATTGTGTTGTTTGATCTGTTGAGTGGCTTAAGAATTTTGGTCGATGCGTTTGGCCAATGTTATTAATAGGGATTTCCTAGACACTTGAGCAAGTCTAATTGACACAATATTATTTTAAAATTGGTAAATTAAATAATTTTACCTAGGATATATTTTATATATAAAGGAAGGATTTTCAAAAGTCTATATAGTTATCGATGAGATGTAGGGTTAAATTTGAATTTAGAATAGAATGTGTTTAGTTAAAAGAATCTTTAGACGACCTTATAAAAATGAAAAGGATTGTGAGAATATTAAATCCCGATGGCTGTGATAAAGATTTAAATGATTTTGAAAAGGTTGTAGTAATTGTACTTAAAGAGATTTTAAGATATAAATATTTTAAAATGGATTAAAAAGTAAAATTTCTTTGGATAGTTTAGGAAGGAGTTTCGATCTGTTTTGTGATAATTGAAATAATCATCTAAGTGATGATCGAATGTTTGCTTAGGCAGATATGATAGCGCACTTAGTAAATTATCCCATTTTCATGGTAAAATTGAAATGTGTTCGCATCCGAATGAATCCAAAGCCAATGGATGATTTTATTAAAGAACTACTTATCTATAAATAGTATTGCTTCAAAATGGAATTTGTGAAGAATGAAATATTTTTATGATTAACTAGTTTGAGTGTCTTGGAAATGGCTCAAATTGGGTAAGATTATGTTCAGATGGTAAACACTTCTCTTCTTCCCTACTTAGTAAAAGGGATATATGATACTATTTGTAGCACCCGGTTCCTTGATACCATTTTAGAGTTACTTGGGCTTTATATTTAGTTTTCAAAAGGGTTAAATATAAGTACCGTTTCAAAAGGTTTTTGAAATAAAACCTAGATATTGTATTCTCGAATCCCTTAAAGAAAAGAATTTTCAAAATAAAAGATGTCTTGATTAAAAGCGGGTTAATAAATAAAATTTTAAATTTACTGAACATCCAAGGTTAAGTATAACCAATTTAAGATTTGAAATTATATATACTCTTTTGGATATCGAAGAGTGTCATACTAAAATGAATTTGAGTTATAGAATGTTAATAAACTTAAGTAATATTCTTAAGTAAAATGGTGATTCATTAAAAAGGGTAATTATAATCTTGGGAAGTACGAACCGAAGGGATTAGAACGTAGGTTGTACGTAGATCATTTCTCTTTTTCACATAGTTCTTGATCCAAGATTCGAGTACATGACTTGAGGTGTTTCACACCGTTTTGAATAAGGATTTATCGCTCAATTTTGACGGTGAGTGTAGGTGAGGGTTCTTGGATGGAACCAAAAGTTTTCTATCATAGTTTATGGATATGCAAGGAGAATAGAGGTTTCTAATTAAGAAGCCTTATCAAAGTCCACACTAGGAAATCGAGTGAGCGATACTTGTTTGGAAGGAAATTTAAGTGAGTGATCGAACTAGATTTTAACGTAGGAATGATCTATGTACATCATACAGATTGATTAACAGTTTTAAGTGTTTCTGAGAATAGGGTTGTGGTATTACTTCGGGGATGAAATTCTTTTAAGGGGGAAAATTCTTTTAAGGGGGAAAGAATGTAACGACCTACGAATTTATCACTTGGATAAATTATATTCGTTTAAAAAATATTTGGACATGGGTTTAAAAGTAAGAAATAATCAGTAAATAATAATAGTTACATTTTTTGGGAAAAATATTTGTAAACAAATTACCTAGGAAAAATATTGATAATTTGTAGATATCATGCAAGATAAAATATCGGTAAAACAGCCGGATATCGTTTTATTAATAAAACTACTTTTAAACAATAAGGATCATGCACGGCTCTAGATACGTACATAAATATATGTATTCAAACAAGATTATGAATTAAAATAATTTATTTTATTTTCGCAAAATAAATTTATTTATGACATCGATAGTTGCTATCATTGGTTTTATATATTTCTTCTGAATTTCAAGTTAAGTTTAAATATTAAATAAATGGGTTTTTATTTATAAATTAACCTATTTTAATTATTTAATAATGATGGAAAAATAGTTTTTAAAGTTTGTTTACCAAAATAGATAGTTCATGGAAAAAGTAGATATGTGGCCAAAGAATGTTTTCCAGAATTTCGACTTTTCGATATCGAAAAGTTGTCGGAAACGTTGTTCGCCTTTATGCACATACACATATATAAGAGTTAATTAACCAAATAATAATACACTAATATTATATTAGTTTATGTTAATTATGTTTAGCAAGTGATGTGACAAGTCATGGTTTTAAAAATAATAACTTATATATATAAGTATATATCATTATCTCTTGTCATATCTTACCATTATCATCATTATCCATCATGACCTAGAGGATATGACTAGAGAAGAGGGGATATGACATATGAGGTGGTGGAAGGTGGTGATGTGACTTGCCAAAATAATGATATGTTAGGATATTTTAAAACTAAGGTTAAAATGATAATTTTCCTATTTTCTTTCATCCATAAACACACACCCTCACACGCACACTTTCATTTACATTCCAACTTCATTTTTTTTCTAAACCTTCTTTTCTAAAAATTCCAAGGCTTCCATAGTTCAAAAATTTAGAAAAAAATAGCTTTTTATGTTGCAACTTACTTCCATACCTTCTATAATTCTTATACTTTCATTTCGACATCCTCTCTTCCAAAAACCAAGGCCATCACTACCCCCACAAAGACCTAGCCAAGCCAAATCACCTCTGGCCAAACCCATACTAAGGTCTTAGCCCCTCTAAAGTTTCAAATTTTTAAGCTAAAGTCGAGCGTAGAAGCGTTATCGAGTTATAGTCGAAGTTCGGGAGAAGTTAGTGAGCATAAAGGTGAGTAAACTACTTTATTTTGGAAAGGTTTTTGACTATACTATGATGTGTTATTGTGATGATAATATGATGAGAAAATTGAATGGTTATTATGTTGGTCGATGGTGATTTGATTCATGTTTATGTTTGGTGTTGAATTTGAGATTTGAATGTGATGTTATCGAGTTAGTAAGCACATAACCTTATGTTTATATATGTGTTTCATTGTGATGCTAAAAGTATGGTAGTATGGATGTACGTCTGTGATCTAAGAACCAAAGTATGTTGAGTTGAAAATAACTTTATGTGTTGCGACGGACGTGAGATCCGATTCGAAATCAAAAACTATGTTTTAAAGTTTGGAAATTTTTCCAAAGTTCCTATCTTTGTTTCTAAGTCTCAAAGTTAAAATTTATGTTTCTAAACATGAAATAGGAAATAATAAGCAAGTGTTTTTGCTTAATGTATGTTTAATAAGCAAACCGCGTTTATAGCAATAGTCGCTATGGACGTAGTTCGATAAAATTTCCAATTTTCGTTTTAAAGCGATTTCTTTTGAAATGGTTTTGCAAAAGTTTTTCAAACTTAATTAGTAATATAAAAAGAGATTAAGTTTAGTTATATTAATATTTTATTAATTAATAAATTTATTAAAAGTAATTAGTACTTAATTGATAATTAAGTGATTAAGGGTTAAGTAACACTTAAAGAAGGTTAATGACTAATTAGTGATCAATAAAGTTTAAATTAGTGATTAATGAAGTTAAGAAGTGATTTAATGATTAATGATTATTTAATTAATTTAATTAATTTAATTATTTAATTAATTATTATTTAATTAATTTTTAATTGATTAGGATTTAACTAATAATGAATTGTTTAAAACCTTAACTAAGAAGCATTAGGAAGTTAATTAGGACTTAACCAAGTTCATTAAATTAATTAAAGTTTAATTAGGAATTAATCTTGCTTTAATTAAGATATAATTAGGGTTTAAGCTAATTAAAAATATTTTAATCTTTTCAAAGCTATTTTTAAACTTAATCGGCTATATTTTAAAATTAATCTTCTTTACGAGTTAATTGATTTTAAATCAAAGGATCTTTCGTCTTGACCATTAAGTAGCCAATGAATTAAAGTAGTGATTATAAAACGTCGACACGTTTTATGGGAAGTAAGTGGCTCGTGTTTAGCACAAATTTCGAATATCGGTAACGTGATAGACATAAGGAAGTTAATTTCAATAAGCCGGTCATGATAACTTAAGCATATAGATATACTTCTATATGTACATTTTTACCCTATTATGGATTTACTATATTTATAACCTGGACATCTACCTGTGATTAATTGTATGTTATGTGTGAATCCCTTGCATATTTGATGTTTTGAAGTATCTATGATATAATTTAGATAAGTTAAACCCAAATCTAATGATCCATTATAGTTGTTGAGCCTCCGTTAGGTTTTGTAAAGTAAATATTTCATTTTCTTTTGAACAAGATATTTAAATAATGATTTGACAATTGTTTTGAATATTATATAAAGAATTTTCTAAATAATTTTGGGTATTCATAAAAAGAGTTTTAGAAATAGTTTTGAATGTTTATAAAAAGATTTTATAAATGGGTTTGGATGTCTATAAAGGGAAGTTTTATACAAGGTTTTAAAATTCATAAAGAAGTATATATAACCGGGTTTGAATATTATAAAGAGCCTCATAAACGAGTATTGAGGTTGATAAATGTTTTGTCAACGGGTTTGGGTTAAAGCAAAAATAATTTCATGGGTAAGGGAAATTTATAAAAGAATTTATTGAAGATAATTACAACAATAATTCGGGGTTTGGGTTTCTTGAGGCCGACCTTTTAAAAAAATGGGGGTATGGAACATCCTTCCACACTTTAAACCGAAGGAATAGTGCTTAGAGTTATCATTTTCTCCAATTTAAATAATGTACTTAAATCCTTTTTAGAGATTTGGCAATGGAAAATCTTACAAATGTTTTGTGAATATACTTATGTCAAAAAGGTAAGTATATGAATGTTTCTGAAAGAGATTTATTGAACAAAGATATGTTTTGAGGCTTAGTGGTTGCTATGGATAAATAAATCTTAAATGGAATTGGTTGTTGTTTGTTTATTTGATAGTTAAATAATCGACTGTTAAGTTTGACCAAACTTGACTTAGGAAGTACGAATGTAAATTCGATTTCCCCGATGAGGACTTGAAAACTTACTTCCAAAAGAACAGGGAATTTGTCAACCGAAAATTATCGGTTGATGGCACGGAGAGACCGAGATCGGATTTATATATTCGAAAACCACTCCGAACCAACAGTATGTTCGAGTGGAAGACATCTTGATGATGATTGAAGATGGTGCTCTTTAAAGTGCAAGTGCTACTGCTACCAATCCCGAAGTTGATTTCAAAATGGATGTAGTAGGGTTAGCGCCTTCGGTTTCGCTCAGACCCAGAATGAATTTGTATTCATTATAAAATACCCTCATAAATCAAGTGTCAGACACATTCGAAATCATGACATATGTACTATATGTATGCATTTGTTCGTCAAATCTAATTTGGATTTTTTCAAGTTCCGCTTAATTTTATATGTATATATATACTTATATAAGTATTAATTTATTTGTAACTTTTATAATATAATTTATTCGTATAACATATACATGTGTAACATTATGTAACATCCCGCCTTTCCGCACGCTTTAGAGCAACACACGTGCCAATTCAAACCATACGGAAGGGCGGGTTGTTATGGGGTAAATAAGAAAAACAGAGAAGAAAAAAACAAAACAGAATCTCGCAGCGGAAGGATAAAATATAATAATCAATATACAGTTCATAAAACTGTTTACAAAACATTTTATTCTTCTTTATACAATAAATATCAGAGTCCACATACCGATAAATATCAATGCAGCGGAATATAGTATGTAGTGGAACCATGTAATATATAATAATAATGATGATGAAATCCTCGTCTTCGTCCTCCAGAAATAAAGTCTTCGATCCTAAAACGCTCGGACTGACCCGAGCGAATTGAAAGACAAAACACTCAAGTCAGAACTAAAAGATTTTGTGTAAGTTAAATCAATAGGAATAAATATGAGTGCAGTAACTTAAAAGATGCTCGGGATTCACATCTCCTAAGGATCCGTTAAACTATTTACTATGTAGTAATATTTCTCTATTATAATAGTGTCTAATAGTAAAAGAAATTTACTTTTAAATAGCGTTAAGGAGTTACCCAATCTCCCCCTTAACACAATAATAGTCCCAGTAGTCCATCCAGTATCATCGCATCTCTAGATCAGGAGAATACCCTAAATACTCCACGGGCTACGGGAGAAAACCAAACTCATACAAGGCGCGATATAGTAGGTGACATGGCACAACTAGGCAATGCCAGGGTAGATATACCAATTACGCATCCGGGCTGGTGGTAACGCGTAGCCGCAGCTACCGCCCACCTCGAGCCACACCCCCAAAAAGAAAATCGAAAGTGGCCACCGAATCTATCCAAAAGTCAAAGTATAAAATCGAAGGGATGTGTCCGATCAAAGGTGCTACCTCAATTGGCCTGAGAATCGCTCCTGTTTTAGCCACCTTATGCCAGCTCATGGGAGTTGGGTCCACGTATTTACCTCAAAGGAAACGCCGCCACCATCCTACTTCATTGTGGAATCTCCACCGCGTACACGGTTGTTAAAGTGGTTTTCGAAGTTGGCAGAGAGTATGACAACTTCCAATCCCGGTCTCTTCAACAACCAAACGTTATTATAACACCGTGGTCTTTTAAAATAGTTTATACTTTAAAACCAGAATAAAATATTCATTTCCAAAAATCATATAAATAGATATCATTTCCATTTAAACCCAAGTCAATATGATATCATTTTATTACAAAAATATATCCTTTCTAAAACCATAAATTTTCAAAGCTATAATATTTCTAAATCAACGCTTGAAATATAGCCTTTCGAAACATAAAACTTCGATTTCATAACTTTAAAATATAACTACGCCACTTAAATGGTTTAAATATAAATTACTTTATAAAATAAAATAGATTCTTCACCTTCACGAATCAATTCCAAATATAGATTTAAATCCCTAATTAAACCATTTAAATTTCCATATATTTCAAAGTTTAAATATTCCACCATTTCAAAACTAAATTTTTAATTCATATATATATGCCAAATTTACTTGACTCTTATTCAGTTTTGAAATACTTACTAAATAAATCCAGTATCCTTGATATAAAACTTTCAAATTCAATAATTAAATATCCCTCAATTTATTTAGACTAGATTTATTCACTTAAATCATCGTAAACCCAAATTTAGTTATAACACCATATTCATTTTAAATCTAAATTTCAATAAGATCTAAATTTAAATAAAATCTCAAATCAATTACCAAACTATCTTCTCAACTTTGATTTATAAAATCAATATAAACTCTATATTAGGATATGATTTAAGTAAATACCTATCCATAAATGTTTTTAATAAAATCAACTTTAAACTTACTTTATACTTTAAACAATTTTATACATAGGTTAAAACCAGGAATTTAACTTTGTATAAAATAACCTTTATCAAATATCCGAAATATATATCTCATAAAACCATATATATATTTCTTTACAGAACCATAGAAAAATCATTTCAAAATATTTTATATATAAACCACGGTGCCTGTATAAAATTTTCTATCCTATGGTCAAGTGATACGGATATTTATCATTTCAATCTGTAATTTAAAAATAAAATTTACGGTTTTATATCATTTCAAACCGCAATCCCGAATGCCATAAAATACATAACACTTGAAATTTATGATGATATAAATAAACATCCATTCATCCATCATAAAATCATACATCCATTTATCACAATCATCATCCAATTCAAACAATACATCAATATATAACAGGAAATAAATAACAGGTATTTACTGACAGTTTATTATGCAAAATAAATTAACTGATAATTTAACTGGCGGTTTATATGCATAATAAATTAACTAGAAATTTAACTATCAGTTTATATGCAATAATCAATTTAACTAAGAATTTAACTGGCAGTTTATATGCAATAATATATTAAATAAAATGTAAATTAAATAAATACAAATTAATTGAGATAATGATGAAATATATGCCACACGGCTATAAATAAATTTCTAAACACATCATAAATCAATTTAACAAACATAAGAAATCTTAGAAGTTGTGAGTGAGTCAAAACACTCACCTTTATACGAATCTGAAAATAATAGACTTCTAATCAATAGCTTCACTCTACGTTTCCTTAGTCTTCTTCTTGATTTCTAGCTTTGTTCCGTAAATTTTCTTTTATTTTGATTTACTTTAATTTCCCTCCTTTTTATATTAATATATATATATATATATATATATGTATATGTATTTATGTATGTAATTTTTAAATGGTTCGGAAAAGATTTGAAAAAGAAGAATTGAAAAAGAAAAGGATTGAAATAAGAACTGAAAATTGTAGAGAATATCAAGATTTGAAAAGAAAGAAGAAAGTTTGAAATAGAATAAAATTTGAGAAGAAGAATATTTGAAGAGGAAGGAATTAAAATGAGATATAATAAGGAGATTTGAAAAAAAGAAAGAAGAAGAAGAAGAAGATTAGAATGGAGGCTAGGGTTTCATTTGCATCATATCGTATTTATAAGGTAAGAGTCAGGCTTAGGGACAAAGAGATTTGAAAAGAGAGGCTGCTATTAATTAGAGATAAATGAAATGATGTTTCGGAAATTAAACAACATGTTAACATTTCGATTGAATGTTTTACAAGGAATGCATTAACATACATTCAAAAAATATGATAGCATAAACAAGGTAATATAAACAGATGCATAATATATATGTACATCTTTATCACCACTTATAGTTTACATTCATAAATAAAAGGTATGAAAACAATCCACATAAAGAGGCAATGAATGTAAGAGTAAATTATAAAAGTGAAGATGGAAAGGTAAGTTATGTTGCAATAAAAATCTAATAAAGTCTAATTGGAAAGGAAATAGTCAAGTGTAAATCTATTTTACCCCCTTTATCATTTCCTATTAACATTTAATTTAACAATGTATGAGATTTCAATATAAACTAGCATTAAATTTTGATCTAAAACATAAGTTTGAATTTAGGTATAAGCATATATGTAGTAAACTAGCATTAAATTTTGAAACATGAAATGAATTAATTTATTTCAATATATGTTTACAATTAACGTCTTCCCACTTTAAAAAGATTCCAATCATATTAATTGTCATTGATTTCTAAGGTAAAAATGATTGAGACAATTCAATTCCTTTTCATAGTAATTTAACGTATTTACGGAAATATTGTATACAAACCAAATGTTATTAATTTCTTATTTCTGTAATAAATTTTTCAGCTACCAACATTTCAAATAAATAAACATATGATTTTTTTATTTAGTAAAGAAACGTATATCCTTCTTTTTATTATGTTCATTACTACTCTAAAATCTGGTTAACCTTTGTTCAACCTTTCATTACTTTACTATACTCTAATTTGACAACTCCTAACATTGTAGTACATTTCACATTAATGTAACATTTATTAAAATTTATTTCCAATCCTAATTCCATCAACTATTTAAACATGTAACTTATAATATTTGTTTACAAGCCAATTGTTACACGTAAGTTTCTCATACTTCAACCAATTGTCATATTATGAACGGAATTAATATAAATTTCAAATATTCACTAATTTATTCCATTCTATTTCCCTTTTTTTTATTTGCATAACATTTAATTCCAATTGCTGCAATAATTACAGTTAATATATGCTAGATTTCAATGGAATGATTTGTTTGTCTTTCATTACACTACTATATCCAAATATCCATCTTTCCTTTGTATTAACTCCTATTTTAACTTAATTTTCAAATTAACGTACTACTTAATTTCCTTTGATCGCAAATTGATTTCCAATTTTTGTTTAATAAACTAAAGAAATATGTAACATATAATAATAAATACCATTAACTTTTATTGTTTCATTTCCCTTTCTACTCATATAAGGATTCATCCATAAAGTTTACATTTACTTTTTACCACTTTTACTTTTATTCATTAATTTAATGTTTATTTCAAATATTTTCATTTATTACTCACAATTATATGTTGTCATTTATAAATGTCATGTCAGTTTCTTCTTTCATTGCATTATATTTATTCATTCCTTCATTATTGCATAACCTCATTTATTATCATTCATTTATCTATAGTATTTATGCTTAATCACATTTCTTAGCCTCCCAATTGTTCACATAAGTTTCTAACCATTTATTTATAATACTTCCCTTTCTGTTATATTCTATTAGAAGCAATTTTAATTATACCTAAGTTTATAATGCTAGAACAACAATTTCTTATTTATTAAACAATTCCATCAATTACCTCATTTGAACTTATTTCCCAATTCACCAATTTCTACCTAAAAATAAATTACGTTTGTATTAAATTTTCATTCCCACTTCCGTTACTACATTTATTTTCATTAAAGTAACATTTATCATCAACCCAAACATTATGAATACTTATCAACCTGCATCATCCTTATTCCATTAATTTACGTTCAATTGTTATTCAATATATAGTAATTCATAAATCAATATTTAAGTTCATTTTCCTATATTAAATTTATTAACAAGTATTCCTTAAATTTATACTAACATTGATTATATCTAATTTGCACTTTATTACTTATCATTCCAACAATCTATATAACTTTGAATCTATTTCCCTACTTAGAAATTACAATCAAATGAAGCTTTACAAATCTGTTTCAATTAATTTGGATGGCATTGAATTAGTATATTTATTATCTTACATTGACATTTTTTATAATTTATTCCCGTTATAAATTTAATAACAAGTTTCAAACTTCTTTTATTTATACAACACTTACCTTAATCTATTTTCAAATTTTATACCCAGGTGCACAATTTTCCCTATTTCATTTAAAATGTGATTTCACTTCAATAGTCAAATTTTTTTTATAACTATTGTTACATTCCATTCTTAACATTTATTTCGATATAAATTAAAAAAAAATCTTTTTTTCTTCTAAAGTTAATCACAATTTTTTTATTAAATAAACAAATTAATTATTGAAAATTTATGGGTCGTTACATATTAAGTAAATCTTAAATTCTTATCAATTAAATTATATTTAATTAACTTAATTAAAATTTTGATAAATTTAGTTGAAATTTCAACCATTGAATTTTAAATTATTCATTCTTACAATTTAATGAGGAAGACGGACTATAACATTTATAATAATTATATACATATCATTATACATGTTTGTAATTTATTGATTGACTTTGATTAATCTAACTTATTAAAACAATACTCTAATTGAAAATGTTGCTAATTAAATTCAAAATTTTATCATCGTTTACCTTAAATATTTTATGATGAATAGACATATATCATTATACATGTTTTAATATAATTAGCTAACTTTTATTTATTTATTTAATTAGTCAATTAAGCTTAACATTTTGAATTTGAATTTGTTACCTTTCAAAACCAATTTTGAAAAGTTTATAACAATTATAGCATGTCATATTTTGAAAAATATTTTGAAAATTTAGTCCAAGGCCCAAAATCAATCTGGGCCTTTATATTAGGGTTAACTTTTGGACTTACTTCATCCTTCGGGTCAGACTAGTAGCCAAGTAGGATGGCGTACTTGATTACCCAAACTCAATCCTTCAATACTACCATTCTAGACACCATACTAAATAGGTAGGCTTTAATCAGTTAGCCTTAACATTGTTAATTTAGAGCACATAGACTTTTTGCTCCAATACCATTGAAGGAACCAAGCTAGTCGATAACAGGTTAAATAGGCAAATTTAAGTTTTTCCCATTTTCATCTTGGTTGAGTTTATGAAGTCTAAATGGATTTTAGATCCATTTAAATTATTTTGAATAAAATCTTCATTTTATTTTGTATGTTAAAAAAATTTCTGCTTAAATTTAAATGTATGAGTGTATCGATACATCCATTTATGTAACAGTCATAAGTTAAAGTTAATTTAGAGATGTACAGCTTTCTTACTATTTCTAATGCTTGTGTAATTAATTAAGGGAATATTCTGCTTTAAATAGGGAGAAACCTTGCATTTCTCTTCTTTTAATTAAATTGATTAATTTATTAAATGTCACTAATGAGAAATTTATACTTATCATAAATTGAATATCCAAATATACTAAAGTGTATATTGTTAAAGAGCAATAGTTAAGAAGTGTACATAGTTAATGTGATCATATGTAATGGATAGAAATAAATATTCATATAAATAATAGTTAGTAAAAATAATAAGGAGAGATTTTGGTATGGGTTTCGATTCATGTTTCTACTGTAGAATGACATATGAAATGAACAGAAATCAATTATCTCATGATTCTACTATTGGACGGCGTCTGAATAAATTTTTTTAAGATCTTATTCTTTATTCCTTTATGTTGATCATTTTCATACGGTGGATAATCTAAAAGTATTTTGTTTTTGTTTTTTTGGACCAACTCCAGCAAGTATTTTGAACCTCATTAAAGAGTCATTTAACAGGCAATAATATGTAGTTCAAATTTCAGATTGACATAACATTACAGCGATGAATTTATGTTTATTGGTTATAACAAAATTTCAAATTTTGTGACAAAAATATCGAACTACTAAGTACATGCCTCAGTCATCTCAAGGTAAATATTGCTTTCAGTTCTACTTTTCCCTATAAGTAAATTCTATGTGCTAATGCAACATTATTATTTACAAATCAATTTTTAGCATCCTTATAAGATTAATGTATCTAATTTTCCATACAATATTAATGCATCTACAACCTAACAAGACCAAATTAACCTACAAACTTTTATGGTTTGCATCTTTTAGTTTATGTAAATGTGTTGTACTTTTGTATAACTAGTTTATTGATGTCGATTAATGGTTCATATCTTTGCGAAGCTCTAAGAATGTAACTAGAAGCTTGGTCGAGCCTTCATGAACAACTAGAGATATTATTTGATGAAAGGTAATTGGATTAAAAAGATTTACAAAAGTTTTTGTTATATGATAGTTTCAAACTAAAATGCAGAAAAGCAATGAGACAAGGGAATGTGATTCAAGGTGATTAAGGGTAGGGAGGTCAAAGTTATGTACGTTGGATGTTCAAAACTAAGAGGGTTCCATGAAAAAAATGGCGGATCCAACTTCTTTCTCCTCTTTACCTCTCTTTCCCCATTTTACCCTAATTTCTTTAATTCATTTAATTCGTTCTTAAATTCAGGTGGATTTCCACTTTATTCCATCTTTGGCCCAATAAATAATATTTCTTCAGGTCGAATTATTTAACCATTAGAGAACAAAAATGGTGCTGTTAAACTTATGCTGGAACTCTTAGTTCAATTCGAGTTTTCACTCCTACTTTTTTTTCCAAAATATAGGACGAATCACTCTGTTTTTAAGAAATTCGAATTGTTGAAAGCCAAGAAGTTGTGCTATAGGTGTGGAATGGCGAATCATATGGCTAAAGAGCGTCAAAATAGTGTGCTCTTTGCTTGTAACCGATCTGGTCATAGGTCGGTAAATTGTCCATAAAGATTTGGAGATAGTAGGAGGAAGAAAAAGGAGGTTTGGTGAGTTCGAATGGTGGTTCTCAGAGGACTATATAGGATGAGAGGAAAGATTTGGGTAAGGCAATTGACAACTCAAAAACTCTTTGTATTTGGATTGATAATACGAATACATTTGCTAAAGCTTACAACAAGGTTAGAAAATGGGTTATAATTACTATTGTTAAGGGTGAATTTACAATTAAAGATCTGTCTGAGCTTCTAACCCTTCACTTTGGTGATTTTAACTAGGAAATTAAGACGTACTATCAAGAATTTAAGGTGCTTTTCCCTAGTTTTAGTTTGGCAATGGACACTGTGATGAGGAAAATCGTGAATTTGTTTAATAAGGCTGTTAGATTGAGGTTATGGAGTTTGAGTGTAGGGAAAGTGGGTAGAAAGTTTGATTCTATGGTCTGGTTGAGGCCGGAAAATTTACCTAATGTTTGTTGGGATCCTGATCTTTTGATTGATGTTCTTTGAGGTATGGGGTTCTCAGTGAATATGGACATGGTAGAGGGAAAGAGATTTGATTATTTTTATTTGGATGTTGAGATTGATAGGGATGAAAATTCTCCTTGAACAACAAGCACGCTAGAAATTGCTATGGGTAATGCCAGATATATTGTTAATGTCTAATTGACACCAGTAGCTAATGATGTTGATATTGATGAATGGAATACTGTGCTTTGGGCCTGATATAAGAAAATACTAATGTAGAAAACCAATGATAATTATAATTATTTGATAGATTTAGAAATGAATGGAAATCAAGTGGTTGTTACTCATGTGGTTGATGAAAGTGGAATTAAGGAGACTCCTAAATCAGTGATGAGGAAGGAGGTTGATAAGAAGAGTGAGGAGGATACAAGGGTTCATGTTGCTAATCATTTTAACATTGTTGATCAAGTGATTATGGAGGATGCTGAAAGCGATTCAGATGATGCTAATGCCTTGGTAATTCAAGTTGACAACTCTACTGAAGTCAGAGAAATTCTAGAACCAGTTTCAATGGTGGACCCATCTATTTTTGACTTATGTGGCGATGGTACTTTGAATAAAGAACCTTCTAAGACTATTGTGCTTGAATTCGATGATAATTTTGTTACTAGTGGTGAAGCTGGATAAAATTTGAATTATATCAGAAGATGTGCGAGGAACCTTGGTAAAGTGGGAAGTATATTGACAAGGGGCTGAGATGAGAGTAGAGTAAAAAAATTTTAGAAGAGCTTCTTCTTCTAGTACAGACATATCTCATCCCCGTGTTGGTTTTTACATCTTCCTATGATTTTGAATTCATTATCTAATGCTTAGATTGTTAAAACTAATTAGGAAGCTGGTTTTGTTATTACCAATTTTGATGAGGTTTGTAGTGGCGTTAAGAAGAAAGAATTGAAGAGAGTTAACACTACTCAATAAAAGTTATCTCATGGAATATAAGAGGGTTAAGAGATCCTCTTAAACACTCTAGAATTAAGAATTATTTAATCTCTTCTTATTCTGATGTTGTTTTACTGTAAGAATCTTAAGTTGAAAACCTGATGAATTTTTTGGAATCAATTTGGGAGGGAATATTTACACTGGTCGGAGCTTTATTGGTTCTATTGGTGCTTCTGGTTGCAATATCATATGTTGGAATGAACTGAGATGGACTTTGCTAGTGTACTCCATGTTATTTTGAGAAGTGTATTGGATGATAGTCCTGTGTTCATTTCGAATGCTTATAGGCCACAGACTAGAGTCGAAAGACGTTAACTATGGAATGATTGTCTTTTTTTCAAGCAAAGAATTCAAGGTCTTTGGTTGATTAGGGTTAAAAGATTTGTGGGTGAGAGGAATAATGGAGAAGGGTGTTGGCCTGATGTGGAGGAATTTGGTGAATTTGTTAGAGATTGTGAGCTGGAAGACCTTCCGTTGAATGTAGGAGATTTACTTGGCGTAGTAGGAGAAAGGAACCTTCTTTTGCTTTGCTGGACAGACTTTTTATCAATCTAGATTGGGAGTCTAAATTTCCTTAGACTTCTCGGGCTAGCCTAGCCTGTGGTTTTTTCAGATCATTGTCCTATTCAAATTGATACTGGTGATGGTATATTTTTTCCTAAGATTTTCAAATTTGGAAAAAAAATATGGATGTTGGAAGAGGGTTTTGATGGACTAATTGCTGCGAAATGGAATCTTTTGCTGCTGATGGTGATGATGCATGCAGAATGGTGACTAAACTTAGAAAAATGAGGGTTTTCTTAAAGAAATGGAGTTACGAATGTTTTGGTAACATCAAACTTCAAAAACAGGTTGTGCTCAATGAAATTCTTTACTGGAATGTTGTGGAGGAAAGTAGAGTGTTAGACGTGGAAGAGAAGGATATTTTGATCGCTAAAGAAATGGAGCTTAATGCACTTGTTGATAAGGAAGAAACTATGTGGAGGTAGAGATCCAGAGTACAGTGGTTAAATAAAGGTGACAAAAAAACTAAATATTTTCATGCCATTACCATTGGTAGGAAGAGGAGGAATCTCGTCAGAAATATTAAGCTTCATGATGGTACAATAGTTGATGATCAATCTATGCTTAATACTTTTTTTACTGAATATTTTTAAGGCTTGATGATGGTGAATTATGAGGTTAATGTGGAAGCCAATTGTAGTTCTTCAGATCCTGATCACAGTGTAGAACTTTCCGACCTAGATGTTCCTTTTACTGAAGAGGAAGTATGGGAAGATGTAAAAGAATGCTTAGGGACAAAGCCCCTGAACCAGATGGTTTTCCTACTTTCTTTTATAATAAATATTGGAATATTCTCAAAGTTGATATTATGGGTATTTTTAACGATTTGCACACCGAGAGTCTGAATTTCCAGAGACTGAATTATGCCAACATAGTTCTGAACCCAAAAAAGGATTATGCCGAAGCTTTGGGTGATTTTTGACCCATCAGCTTACTGAATTGTATTTTGAAGATTATTACTGAGGTCCTTGCTTTGTAGACATAGATCTAAGATGGATATTCTTATTGACAAAGCTCAAACTACTTTTTTATTAAAAATCATTTTATTTTGGAAGGAGTTACTGCCACTCAGGAAATTGTCTCCTTTTGTCATAAAAATCACATTCCAGCTATTTTACTTAAATTGGATTTTTCTAAAGCTTTTGATTCTTTAAACTAGAGCTTTTTGCTCAATGCGTTGAAGGTCAGGGGTTTCAGTCAAACTTGGATTAGGTGGATTCAGGATTTACTTTCTTTTGGGTTATCTTCAATTATGGTTAATAACATTGCCATTAACAAAATTTCTTTTAAAAGTGGACTTAGACAAGGATATCCATTGTCCACTCTTTTCTTTAATCTTGCAGCCGATGTCTTCACCATAGTCATTCAATCTGCTATGATATTGTTGAAGGAGGGATTTCTACATTACAGTATGTAGATGATACTGTGTTGTTTTGTTCTCCTGGCCCACATTACATTACTTCTTTGATGTTGATTCTTTGTCTTTATGAAAGAATGTCAGGTTTGAGCATTAATTTCCATAAGAGCGCTTTGCTTATGCTCAATGGTGATATTTCGCTTGGTAGACAGATTGCTAATTGTCTTAATTGTATGTTAGATTATTTTCTTGTTTCATATTTAGGTATAACCTAAAGACCCACTCGCTTAACTCATGATGATTGGATTACTTTAATTGATAAAGTGGATAAAAGACTTGCTAGGTGGAAATGCAATAATTTATCCAAATCTTGAAGGTTGGTGCTTATCAACTATGTGCCTACTGTTGTTCCTTTGTATTGGATGTCATTTTACAAGTAAGCTTGGGTTATCAAGAAAATTGATTGTATCAGAAGGGGTTTCTTTTAGAAAGGTAAGAGAGATGACAACCTTGTTAAATGTTTGGTTGCTTGGGAGAATGTTTGCAAGGATAAATCCAAAGGGGGTTTAAGCGTGATTTATCTAACAGATTTGAATAAGGCTCTTCTTGCTAAATGGCTTTGGGGTATGGCTTAGTAACTCTACTTCACTTTGGAAAATATGGATTGAGAACATCTACTATGGCAGTAATTTCTATCTACATCAAATTCAAAAATCTTGTTCTGTTTTTTGGAGATGTATTACCAGATTAATTCCTATGTTTAAAGTTTGTGTTTGTCGTGTTGTTTGCTCTGGTAATAGAACTTAATTGTGGAAGGATACCGGGGCTTATGATATTTCCTTTCAAAATGAGTTTCCGTATCTCTTCTTTATTAGATTGAATCAAAATCATTTGGTGGTGAGTTGTTATAATCATCAGGCTATTGGTTTTAAATGGAATTTAAGCTTTACCAGATTTTTGGAAGGGAATACACTTATTCAATTTAGTAAGTTTTCTCAGTGGCATTAATCTTACTATTGAAAACAGGGATGATATTAGTTGGTTTTTGAAGAATGATGGCATTTTTACAGCAAAGTCCTTTAATCATTCTATCAACTTCTCTAGCACCAAAGATTCTTATAGCAATGCTATATGGTCTTGTAAGGTTCCTACCAAAACAAAAATTCATATATGGCTATTGATTAATAAGAAAGTTAATACTCTAGACTTGCTGAGAAGAATAGGATTTCTTCTCAATTATGCTTGTTGTATGTGTAACTGTTTTGAGGAGCCCTTTGATCATCCTTTCATTGACTGCATCGCCATAAAATCTCTTTGGAAACGTTGTCGGGGTTTATGTGGTTTCTACACTGGCATTAGACTTGTTGAATTAATTCTTTTGTGGGAGAACGTCAGAACTGGTTTCATTTATACTCCTAGAAGATCTCTTTTTGAACATTTTGTACTTGCTTTTTTTTGGGTTATTTGGAGAGAAAGGAATGTTAGATGTTATAATGCCAAAGTTTGTTCTAACTATGCTATTATTGACTCTGTTTTTAATGTTGTGCTTATGTGGGTAGGTTTGCCTAAGAGGAAAGCGGATGTGGGTAATGATGATGTGAATTGCAATCTGCTTCAAACTGTTGGTTAGAGGGTTGCAAGTAGAAGGAGAATGATGATTGTTGATGTGTAGTTCTTGTTTTTGTTGGGGTTGTCTGTATGTTACTCGTTATGTTGCGATGTATTTTTGCATGTTTGATGGTTATGCACTTTGGTTGTATTTTGTTCCGTGATGGCCTTTTGGTGTTTTGGATGGTGGAATATTGTATGAACTTTTAGTTTTTATCAGTATATATTGGTTAAGAGCTTGCTTTTACCCCTTTTATATAAAAAATTGTAATAAAAGCTCCAAGGCCAAGCACTTATCATTCTTTTCATGAAAGCAAAATTGGCTAAATATATCCCTCATATCCCAAACACAAATTTATGTCTCTTTTTTCTTTTTTTCTTTTCTCTATGGCTGTATCCAAAAAGTACAAATTATTTACAACAATGATCATTTCATGATAAATATTAAATTGGTATTTAGACATTTTTTGAAATGGCGGATGTTAACCCGCCTTTTTGCAAGGTCATGGACAGACGGACTTAATTTAATCACTGCACGTTCGTCGAGGTTGGTGTACGATGAATTCAGTCGACTGGATGGATGGATGACGCAACGTACTTGGGAGATGGAAATATGATTGGATAAAGATGAATCAACTATAATTTGGGTCTAGGAACATGGTGGAGGTTCGACACAAATGGTTCGTCTGGCATTCACGTTCGAATAGCATTCAAGAGTACTCGGCATACATAGAGCGTCCGACATACATGAGTGGTTCGACATTCCAGGAGCGCTCGGCATTCAGTAGCGCTCGGCATCCAGGAGCGCTCGGCATTAAAGATCGTTTGGCATGATGGACGCTCGACATTAGAAACTGTTCGGCATCAAACATGGTTCGGCATCAAACATGGTTCGGCATCAGACATGGTTCGGCATGATGGAGGTTCAACATTAAGGATCCTCCGGCATTGGATGTGTCTTTCGGCTTCTGGAGACGTTCGGCATTGGATGGATCGTTCGGCATCTGGAGACGTTCGGCATTGGATGGATCGTTCGGCATCAGGGAGCGTTCGGCATGACAACCTCGTTCGGCGTACGAGTGCGTTCGGCATGACAATCTCGTTCGGCATGACAACCTTGTTCGGCGTACGAGTGCGTTCGGCATGACAACCTCGTTCGGCGTACAAGTGCGTTCGGCATGACAATCTCGTTCGGCATACGAGTGCGTTTGATATGGCATTTTGGTTCGGCATGGGTCGTTCGGCCCTGATGGGCTCTGGTTATTCAGAGAGCCCACCAACTACATGGACGTGTCTATAAATAGAGCATGCAGGGCTTCAAGAAAGGAATCTTCTTCTCTTCGGCTCTCTGACTTTCTACTTTCTAAGACTAAGGCTAGTCTACCACTTTCTAACTGTAATCAATTGTTGCATCAATAAAAAGAAAACTTCTGGAGTGGACGTAGGCCGGATTTAGCCGAACCACTATAAAATCCTGTTGTTCTTTATTGCTTAATTTCTATTCTGACCGTTCTTCATATTATTACTCTCTACACACACTATCTATTATCAGTGACTGTTAGTTGGTACTTTCATTTACATTTGGGTGTTAGTGACCAATTTTGGCGCTAACATTTTGGTGCTTTCACTGAGAACGCAAGCACTCGAGAATTTTGGAGTTAGGAACTTGGATTCTAAGAAGCAACGGCTAGGCCATCAACAAGGAAGCAATTGACAGGAAGAAGCAATCAAGAGGGAAGTCAGGAGGCTTCCTCTGGAAATGGAGCAGGTCAAACATCCGTTTACATAACCAGAGAGGAGATGGAAGCGATGATGAAACGACAAGAGGAAATGATGCAGGCTCTTCTTAGGCAATTTGGACAATCAGGGACTGCAGGTACTCGAGGTCTTGGGGCTGGAACAGAGGAACTCAATCAGCAGGTTGATGGAGTGACTCAACAGGGGGCAGCCTCCAATCGGTAGACAACTATCAATCTGGAAGGACCTGGGCTCAGGAGCACACTACCAAGAAATGCTGGACCAATTCATGGAGGGATTCCAGTTAGCACTACACAACAAGATGCTAGCAGGAATGTAGGAGCGCGGGATGAAGAATATGTACCAGAATTCCCTTGGGGACTCAGGAGACAACCCTTGACGGACAATGCTGGATTAGCCGAGATCATCAGGCGAACAATGCGCGGAGGTTTGACCAATAGAGATCTGAAAGGAGTAAACAAGAGTCCGTTCACTCGTGAAATCAGGATAGCTCGAAATCCGCCATATTTCAAGCTACCTAACGTGGAATTGTACAATGGCAAAGCCGATCCAACAGATGTCTTAATGAGATATGCAAGACACATAGAGGTGCTGGGGGCACCGGAAGAAGTTATGGCTCGATGTTTCGTTTTATTCTTGACGGACATAGCTGCTATGTGGTTCAGGCAGCTGGAAGAAGGATCTATCGGGACATGGACAGAGTTGGTGGACAGGTTTCTGAAGCAGTTTCAGGTACATATCAAAAGGCCAAAGAATGTAATGACGCTGACATCGGTAAAACAAAGGACATACGAATCACTCAGAGCTTTCTTAACTCGGTTCAATGCAGAGGTTGCTTCGGTGGATCGGCCGGATCCATCAATGGTTTTAATGGCGGCAGTGTCAGGAGTTAGAAAAAATTCAGATTTCAAAGTGTCACTGATACGGGACCCTCCAATGGATCTCGGGGAATTCTTTCACGAAGCTGAGAGGTTCCTTCGGCAGGAAGATGCGTGCTCACATATGAAGTTAAAGGAGGTGAACGCGACTGAGGATGGAGGGCCATCTGGCGGAGGCTTGGAAAGAGATAAAAACAAAGGAAAAAGGAAGCTGGATGACGAATTAGGAAAAGCTAGGAAACGGTGGAGAAAGCCAAAATTCTCCACCTACACAGGATTGAACGAGACGCTGGAACGGATTTATTTGAAGACTCGGAATCGCCTTCCTTATCGAATGTCGGCTAGGAGAGAACCCTTCGAACTTGAGAGGGCATCAAGGAAACACTGCCTCTTCCATGATTTGGACGGGCATGATACCAACAGCTGCAGGCACTTAAAGGACATAATTGAGGAGCGTGTAAGGAATTGACAGTTGCAACAGTACATCGAAGCTTGGAATGCAGCGGTGGGGCAGGAGCAACCACCATCCACCTCACGCAGTGATGGTACGAGACATAGGAATGATGGTCGATTGGTTATTAATTGACGGAATATTACAAAATAAGTAGCAAACTACGGGAAAACGGCCAAGTCACTTACTCATGTATGGGGATGGAGATTGCCCCTAGGTATGCTTTGAGATGACGATAAACCACGACACTCTAGTTTGTGAAATCTGCTTTCTCTTTTTTGGCTTGGGCATTTGCTTTTTCCTGTTTTGGTTAGAACTTCCGGTTTTGTTTGTTTCTTGGTTTGAACTTTTTATTTGGGTGATTGCTTTCTGGTTTGGATATCGGTTTGGATTTTTGATATGGATTTTTTGTTTTCTGGTTTGATCTGGATTTTGGATTTGCTTTTGATTGGATTTTTGTCTGGTTTTTGGTAAACGGTCGTCGGATATGGATTGTGCCCGGCAAGGGTCTGGAGAGACCAGGATTCGGCCTAGGACTTAGGCACTGTATTATTAGTTATTATTTTAGGTCGTCGGGAATGGACTATACTCGACAAGGGTCTGGAGTGACCAGGATTCGGCTTAGGACTTAAGCCATGGCATTACTCAACGTCCAGAATGGATATGGAATTGGCTATGGACTTTGGATATCAGATTCGGAATTATTCAAAACACACCTTCCGACAGCAAGGCATGTTTTGGGGGGCAAGTGTTAACCCGCCTTTTTGCAAGGCCATGGACAGGCGGGTTTAACTTAATCGATTGCACGTGCGCCGAGGCTGGTGTATGATGGATTCAGTCGATTGGATGGATGGATGACGCAACGTGCTTGGGAGATGGAAATATAATTGGATAAAGATGAATCAACTATAATTTGGGTCTAGGAAACATGGTTCGGCCTAGAACATGGTTCGGCATGGTGGAGGTTCGGCACAAATGGTTCGTCTGGCATTCACGTTCGAATAGCATTCAAGAGTACTCGACATACATAGAGCGTCCGACATACATGAGTGGTTCGGCATTTCAGGAGAACTCGGCATTCAGTAGCAATCGACATCCAGAAGCACTCGGCATTTAGTAGCGCTCTGCATCCAGGAGCGCTCGGCATTTAGAAGCGCTCGGCATTAGAGATCGTTCGGCATGATGGGTGCTCGGCATTAGAAACTGTTCGGCATCAAACATGGTTCGACATTAAACATGGTTCGGCATCAGACATGATTCGGCATGATGGAGGCTCGGCATTAAGGATCCTCCGGCATTGGATGCGTCATTCGGCATCTGGAGACGTTCGGCGTTGGATGAATCGTTGGGCATCTGGAGACGTTCGGCATCGGATGGATCGTTCGGCATCAGGGAGCATTCGGCGTACGAAGTGCATTCGGCATGACAACCTTGTTCGACGTACGAGTGCATTCGGCATGACAACCTCGTTCAGCATACGAAGTGCGTTCGGCATGACAATCTCGTTCGACGTACGAGTGCGTTCGGCATGACAACCTCGTTCGGCTTACGAGTGCGTTCGGCATGACAACCTCGTTCGGCATACGAGTGCGTTCGGTATGGAATTTTGGTTCGACATGGGCCGTTCGGCCCTGATGGGCTTTGGTTATTCAAAGAGCCCGCCAACTACCTGGACGTGTCTATAAATAGAGCATGTAGGGCTTCAAGAAAGGGATCTTCTTCTCTTCGGCTCTCTGACTTTCTACTTTCTAAGACTAAGGCTAGTCTACCACTTTGTAACTGTAATCAATTGCTACATCAATAAAAAGAAAACTTCTGAAGTGGACGTAGGCCGGAGTTAGCCGAACCACTATAAAAACCTATTGTTCTTTACTGCTTAATTTCTATTCTGACTGTTTTTCATATTATTACTCTTTACACACACTTTATCTATTATCAGTGACTGTTAATTGGTGCTTTCATTTATATTTGGGTGTTAGTGACCAATGTTGACGCTAACAGCGGAGATGATACATTTTTCTAACAAATGCTTAGATGGTCTATAATTTTTGGGAGGTTGCATGATTCAATGATTCAGGTGCTGTAATTTTAGATCCTCTGCCTTTTTGAGAGGTTGTGTAATTCAATGCATGTTTTGATATATAAAGTTAATTTATTTAAGCAATTGGGAAAAGTTGGTTAATTACTTCTAAAAAATTTGTTGGTCTCTATATTTTTACCATATCCATATTTAGTCTATACTAACCAATTTTAATTATATGATATAAGTATGGCATTTTTAATTGACCTACATTGCAAGCATGAATAAGATACTAATAGCTACGAAGTTTTAGTTCACTAGCATTATTATAATGTCCATTCATTGCTCAATACTTGCCCACCCTTAGATGTTGTATTTAAGTGCAATCCTTTTTCTATTTATTACTTAGTTTCTCAACACTTACCCACCCTCAAACATTATATTTCACGGTTATCCTTTATATATTTATTGTATAGTTTCACCTATATGTTTATGTGGATCAGCTCTGAAAGCTTCATGCTTTATGTCTGCATCTTATATAACCAGCAGTGTATGCTAATTATTATTTTGAAATGAGTGATTTTTCTAAGATCACATTAGTTTTGGAAATTTATAAAGAATATTTAATATGGATTTTTTCTATATTCGATTTCTTTTTTCATAAAATAACTTATTTACATGGAAGGCATGCTAATAAGGATGCTTTCATGATGATATTATCAACTTATAGGCATGGAGGGTTTGTGAACGAAGGGTTATTCAATATGATGAAGGAATCGATGTTTAGAAGGGTTGGATCATTGTGTTTGTGTGGTTGATATGTTGGGTGGAGATGGGGAAAATTGAGGGAGCTTTGGGTTTATTAAGAGAAGGATTGAACCTAATGCTTGTGCTTGGAGGGTTCTTCTTATAAATTACCCTCATCAAAGAAAGTGGACTTATCATTTCTACAGCTCATATGTGACGTGACTTGGTTATTGGATGGATTAACAGATAAACATTCTCTACGTATTGGCAAGAACCCATGGCATACAGGTATGAATTAACATTTCTTTAATACATATTCAAAAGAAATAATTATTAAAAACTCGGATGATTGTAATATCTCATTAAAAGAAATAAACCACTATTAATTAAATAAAGCTATGCCACAAAGTGAATCAGACAACAGTGATCACACAACATATGGTAAATTTTCTGTTATCCCACTTAATCACACAACATATGGAAAAATCAATTGTTTTGTGACACAATAGTGATCAGACATTGTTTGTTTTTAAACAATATTTGTTTATTGTTTAACTAAAGTTAACCAAAAAAAATTAGATTTGCCTCCATATCAGTATTTTGGTTTCCCTCTTATAATTATTTTCCCTCTTATAATTATTTTCCCTTTCAACCCGATACTCTCCGACTCTTAAAACCTAATCTCGTGGAACTCAATCTCAAGATCTAATCTTGCGGAACCAATCTCAAAGCCTAATCTCTCAAAACCAAATTTCTGCTTATGAAATTATGATGAGAAATCTAGTGATCCTTATTGGTTGTTTCTGATCGAAGCCCCGATTTACTTGGATTTGCCTTCGATTGCTTGGATTGCTTTCATTTGATTCTATGTTGAGTAGATTACTGTCGATTTGGTATGTTTAATAGTTTTGCCTCTTTTCAATTTTATGCTCGAACTCGACTTGATTTTTTTCTGCTAATGATGATATGGCTATATGTAGGAATCAATTTTCCATATTTACGAATATATACTTCGATCTGAATTGTTGGTTTGTGTGCTTCCTAGAGTTTTTATCTCTATTGAACCGCTGGTTTTAATTCTGACTTGATCTTTGCAATGATTTGTGTGCTTCCTAGAGTTTTTATCTCTGTTGGTTTGTATTATCTCTGTTGGTTTGTGTATGTATGAGTTTTTAACTTTGTTCGTTTGTATCTCTGTTGAACTGCTTGTTTGAAATTTCTGATGAGTGATAGTTTGTATCTCTGTTGTCTGCTCAGCCATGGATTTTTCAAAAGTATTTGCTCGCTGGTTTGTATCTCTATTAAATTGCCTTCATAACTTATTAGCGTGCTTCCTGGAGTTTAAAGTGGCCACTTTACATGTATATACACATATGTATATATGTACGTTGGTGTGCTTGTCTAGGTATGATTTTGTTAGTTTGTATGCTTGTTTTTGTTAAACTATGTGCCTTATCTATTTTGATGCTTCATTGCTGTTATATCCTAGTTGAGTTGATGACCATTGTGTTGTGATGTCTGACCTTCACTGTTATTATGTGCATCTATGTACATATATACATGTATATACATATGTGTATATAATAGTGTGCTTGTACATCCTTATGCTAGCCTGTTAGATCTTGTTGTTTTAGTGAAGATGGTGAACTAGAATGATGCTTGAAAACAAAGCCATTGCTTGCGTTTGTTTCTGTTTTGCTGGTTCAAGTATATATGGGCTTCAGTGTATTTGCCTTGAATTTGCACTCATATTGTTTGTTGTATGTTTGTACACACTTTAACCTGTGTAATTCTAATATTCTATCTGGTGTGCACTGTCCTCATCTGAATGCACTCATCTACTTGCTTTTCTGAATCATACCACTATGTACACTCTAACCCTGTATTGTCTTTGTGTATGTTACCCCGGTTGCTTGTATCCCTATATATTTCTTGTCTGGACCAAAGTGTTGCACTTGAACTGATTGCTTCGCTGATTCATTTATGATCCGGTCTTGTGCCTTGAGTCTGGACTTGTGTGAATGTGCCTGGTTTTGACATGTGGTTTTCCGTTTCCATTTGAAACTTATGTCCATGCCTTGAATTGATACTTGGTATATCACATATTGGATTTGGATTGATTGTTTATATTTGTAAAACCTGGCAATGTGTATTTGCTGAATTTACATTCTTGTTTCGGATGCACTTAAGTTGAGTCTGAAACATGGCTTCACCTAGGTAGACTACGTAATGCACTTGAGTTAATCCTGAGCTTTCTTGGGCTTGACCTCGTGCACACCTGCACTGTATTGAGCCTTCGGGCTTAACCTTTGCATTTTGTGTGTACGGCCTTATGGCATTTACATTGATACATTGTACATGTCATACATTGTGTTCGTGCACTTTGATTCTACTTTTAAAATATGAAAGCAAACAACCCAAATAACCGGGGCAACATCATATTAAATCACATTCTTATTTTTGCAAATATTAGACAGGCAAGATAGAAGACTGGAGCAGAAGCAAGAAGATATTAAATTCGAGTGTGTAAGTTAGAGTGAAAAAAATTTGTATATGAGAGTGAAAATAATGTTATGTATGAAAGTGTGAAATATAGTGAAAGCTGAATGTGTACTATTTGAAATTAAAATGAAATAAAATATTTGTTTGAATAAAATATGAAATTCTGAATAAAATATTTATTATCATCAGACAAAAATTATAAACCGTTATACCCTACAATATTAGTCAATATTTATATGTTGTCTAATAGTTAATTCAGGGAATGATATTATAAAGACAACATACGACGTTTTTTGGTTGTAGTAATGCATATCAGACTGCGGATGTATATGGTCTGGTGTGCAATAAGCTGACACTAGCTTTAACGATAGACATATATGCTTCCAGATAACGGAGCATATTTGTCGTCTGATGCGTTTTTTGGCATAATGTAAATGTAAAGATTTATGAACAATAAATCATTAACCTGCAATCTCATCTTTACTAAATGCACACTAAAGGGTAACACTGAACATAAATGATAAACATCTAAATTGTTAGTATATGGTAGTGCTTTCAGATTGTTGTTTATAATACTACGGTTCTCGAGAATTCATGTACATGGTTAATATAGTATACGTGTTTGCTCTAACAACTATGTTCTGACATCATTCCAAATAAAATTAATAGCTTCCCATATAACATATTACATTCCCCGTTTACGCAGTTTCCATGCAAATTTAATGTACTACATGTTTTACTGGAAAAGCATAGCAGAATATCATGGCTGAAGTGTAAAATTTTGTGATCAAAATATTTTTAAAAGATGTACATATTGGTCTCAAGGCTATCGTGTACAATAGTAAGCTTAATTTATTAGTCCAGGAGAATATGTTGGTTGTGCTACTTACTGATCCATTATGTTTATTAGATGTTTAAAGTTACGCGATCATTTCAGTATAGTTGAAGTGTTACTAAACTTGTATACTATTAGATTTATCCTAATATTATCGCTTGATAAAAAACATATATGTTTGTTATCATTGAATATACGTCTGTCTCTGCTCTAAGAAATAATGTACTAATACAAACATATGAGATATAACATAACATCTAAGTCCGATTGTTTATAATTTTATGTTAACCATACTTCTATACTTCATGTAATTATGAAATTGGGAAGTATATGCTTAATTTTCTTAAACTATTTGTGAATTTAATAGTTGTTATATAAATTAAGTAGTATTGTAGGTAAAAATCTCATAGTGTGAAGCCAAATAATGTCCTTTTATTTTCTTTATGTTTTCTCCTGTTCCTCTAAATAATAATTTATTATCCTCTCTTCATGGTTAAGGGCTTCAACTTCGGAGAAACAAATTGAATGGTAGACAAATTTGGCTAGGATTATGGGCTACATACCCTCCAGTATGCATTGGCTATTAAATAGACTACAAAGGCCAAAGGGGATAGTATATAGTTTTGTTAATGTCTGTGATTGTTGATATGCTGAATGGAAAACCTTGTACTGGAGAATAAGTTTACGGCGGTACAAATCTGTAGGGTGTGTGATACGGATAAGAAAGAAGGGTAAAGAAAAAAAACAAGAAAACAAAAACATGGAAGAAGTTGCGAAAAAATTTACTATCAGAGACGGCAAGTTTGTTTTTTAGTCTAAAGAACACTTTTTAGTGTAAACAGAAAATGATAGTTACAACTATCATTATGTGATTTACACTAAAAAGTGTCTTTCAGACTAAAAAGCAAACTTCTTGTCCCTAAAACTAATTTTTTTCTACAACCTTTTTCTTGAGCCTAAAATACCCCAAAGAAAATAATATAACTGATTCATACTTTTGCTGTTATTGAAAATAAGTGGAAAGACTAAATGATATTTTTGTTGTTGTAATGAATTGTATCGATGATGACCAATGGAAAAGGTAGAGTTTGCTAAAGTAGTGATGAAGTTGAAAGAAGTTGAGTTAATAATAGATAACTTAAGCAATCGTTGTTAACCAATATGTTTGATGGATGAAAATCTAAAGTGGTTTTAATATAACATAGTATAATTATAGTGGGAATTAGCCACAAGGGCCTCTTTAGACGGAATTAGTTTAGAGGACACACAATGAAAATAATTACTTTCAAGGACAAAACGTAAAATAATTAGTTTGTACGGCCTAAAAATCTATGAAATTATGTCATTGAAAGTATATGGACTACCGACTTTGTCCTTAAAAGTAATTATTTTGCTGATTTCGGTCTTAAAAGTAATTTCTTTTAATATGTGTCCTAAAAACTAACTGGACTGCGAACTTTGTCCTTTTGGTGAAATGCCTCATGTATATTTTACTTAATTTAAGCATATTTATTAGAAGTTAGGTTCCTTGAATGGTTGAATGTCCAAACATGTTTTGTTTTTCTCGCAAACAAAGAACAAAACAAACATATTGGATATTACTGTGTGTGGTGACTATGTTATAGCTTAGTTTCTAACCAACTTTGGCTATCCATTTTATTTTACTTTATTTTGTTTACTACTTATATATTTGGTAAATCAAAAACTTATTTTGAACGCTCATGCAATTTTGTCTAAGCTGTTTATGCCAACTGCTAATTAAGCGGTGTACTTTTATTTGTAGGTGCCAAACTGAATTCGGGTAAAGTACTTTGTCAGTATATAGTATATTTGAATGTAAGATTAGTTGTTTACAACATTTACCTTTCAAAGGCAATTACTAGACTTAAAATACATAAGTAACATGACTTGGTAAGATAAATCACATGCTATAATTGGAATTTAGTAGCACTGACAGCAATTATGAACCATTATTTTTTGTTTATTTACTATAATCACTATAGCAGGTTATTAAGACGACTATAGTTTGTATGCACCACTTTAATGTGTACAAATTCAAAAAACTACACCATTACTTCAAGTTTGTTTTCTAATCTAAAATCTACATCGTTTGGGTTATAGGTTGTATTGTGAATATATTATTTGGATGAGTCGTACATATTGTCAATATGAAAGTTTTATCATACATCTTACAGATTCCTCAGCTTTCCGCTAATCATTCCCATGATCTACCAGTACCTTTTTTAATATGTATGCGTACATATCCACACATATATACATATATATACACATATATATGTATACTTATATGTATATGTATATATGTGTGTATGTACATATGCATGTATATGTGTATTAAACACATCATTTGTAATAGAACAAATTTTGCTTCTATGCTCGAGGAAATAACAAATTATGCATATAGGCTTCGGAAAAAACTAATTAGCAAAATATGCCTCGTTTGGTTTACATTTGTGCAAATATGGAGTGCGCAAGTTTTATTTTTTTTAAATATAACTTGCGCATTCCATATTTGCGCAAGCTGTATTTTAACGCTTGCGCAAATATGGAATGCGCAAGCTTGTTTTCGGGCATCAAAAGGACAGAGAGCTGAATCTATATTCATTTCTTCCCCATTTCTACTTTCTTCCCCAAACCCTCCTCATTTCTCAATCCAAACCCATTTCTCTTCCATAACCAAATCCACAATCACCTTATTTACCAAATAGTTGCTAAGCTATATATGGAATCATCTTCTTCATCGTTACAAAACAAAGGTAATAATTAATGTTTTTGACAATTAAGATATAATTTTGCTATTGTTGATGTGGATGAAAATGAAGAGTTATTGATGGTAGTTGTGTTAATTATTAGAGAATGGTGTTGTTATTGAAGTAGTTGTTAGTGTTTAACGAACTGGGAAACCCAATTTAAGTATTAGTAAACTGAAATCCTTAATTTACACCTTAATTGTTTATTATGACGGTAGACATTAATGATTGGGAGATAGACGATGAAACATTGATGAAACATTTTGATGAGGTTGAAGGGAAAATCGGAGTTGCAAGTTCAAGTCACATTGACTTTGATGTCGATCATGTTTTGGAAACACAGTTCGAACCAGTACCGCGTAAATTTCATTCAGGATCATCAACCTTACACACTCGTTTACGTGAAGTTGTTTCTGCGGAAATGCCCGGTCATCAACATACAGTTGACGGAAATTTGCTGATGCGTATACATGCTGTTAGTCCATCAATGCCAAGGGGTCAACGACCATTTCCAAACTGTTATTGCGGAGATATGTGCATAGTGGTTGTTTGCAGAAAAGAAAAGAATGCCGGACGGAGATTTTTCGGGTGTAGTTCGTACAACGAACATAGATTGAATCCCCGTGAATATGATTGTTGCAATTATTTTAAATGGATTGATCAACCCCTCTGCGAAAGGGGACTTGAGTATGCCCACGAACTGCAAGCTGAAATTAGTCGTTTGAAAAGTGTGAATGAAGAACTAAGGACAAACAGCGGAAGGCGTAGAATGTGGTAGACGTTAGGGAGTTGGTTAAGTTGGCATATTTGGATGCTATGTTGAACCGTTGTATCTATATTATATTGCTGCGAAAATGTTTCTATTTGTTGTAACCCGTAACGTGTGGAAGGTAGATAGTTTATTATGTTGTTGAAATGCATTTGATATTGTTGACTTTGTTGATGAAATATATTGGTTACGTTGTTATATTAATTTGCATGTTTGTGTTGTTTTAAAAGATTGAGTTGACTGCTTTTGGTTGAAGATTGACTGCGGAAGCAAAATCTATCTAGAAAAATAGGTAATAATTCATCAAATTGATGTTTATAGTTATGTCAGTGAACAAAAACTCTGACTGTGGTATTGAAACTTATTTTGCAGATAATGTCAAAGGTTCCGACTATATTTTACTTTGATGGCGAATTGTTGGTTGATGATGAAGGTAAACCTAGATATGTGGGCGGAAAACGAAAAGGATCTACAATAAAAAATCATTGTAGTTTCGAAGAGCTAAACAAAGGGCATATGAAGTGACAAAAGCAAATCCTGTGATATACGATTTAAAATTAGCGGTCAAATGGGTTCGTGATGATGGTGCATCCGCTATTGATTTGGAGGACAACGATGATTTGAACTCCACCTTTTCAGTTGAGATGAGAGTTATAGAAATCTACGTTGTGAGAGTGGAACATGAAAATGTGGTTGAAACACAAGCGCCAGTAATCTCTGGGGGTGAGTATATGCATACCACACAGTTACAAGAAATATAATGGTCGTCATATCCATCGTATCTTTCAAGCCATCCAGGTGGAGAGTTTACAAACTTACTTCACAGGTACAACGGAATGGTTGGAGTCTCTTCTAGTCAGGAACAAAATATGATGCAGAACGCTATAAATCTAAATCAGTCGCAAGCATTTGAAAAGTAAGTACTATTATACGTTGGCACTTGTATTTGACTTACATTAATGCAAAATATATGACGGTTGTTTTTGGTATTCCTAGGGGCGTAGATGCATTTACTAGTTGTGACGACGACGATGCCGATTATCATGTTGATACTCCACAAGAGATTTGTGGGAAATTGGATAGCATGGAAGTAGCTTGTGCGGATGATGAGGATAGAACTTGGATACATCAAATGGAAGTTAACAATGATGCAATCATATATGCAGACATTGAGGAGGATGATGATGTAAATGCGGAAGAAGAACAAATCACATATGAAGAGGCTCTGGCCGATGATTTATGCACGGCATCAATGATGGCGAAATCAATAATGGAAAATTGTCAACTAGACGTGGAAGTTTTTGGAAGAGAATGTGTGGAGAAAGGTCCACGAGTTGGGCTGATTTTTGAAAGTAAGCAGAAACTTGTTGAACAGTTATGTGAATGGGCGATTAAATGTTCAGTTTCGTTTCAAGTTCTGAAATCGCATGCAAATCAATACACGGTCCGCTGTGATGTAGAAGAAACATGCCCTTGGCGTGTTCATGCAAGCCTTTCGGTAAGAAAAAATTCAAATTGGTGGAAGATAACTACATATGGCGGCGATCACACTTGTTTAAATGCAACCATCAACTCAAACCATCGACAGGCAACTGCTAAGTTTATATGCAGTAAAATACTTCCGTTGATTAAAGCTGAAACAAACATGACTGCAAGAACTGTTCAAGAGACAATGTCCAACATGTTTCATATTAAAGTGAGTTATTTTCGAGCCTGGCACGGACTGCAGAAAGCTGTTGCAATGATTTATGGCGATTGGGAATCGTCGTACGCGGAATTGCCGAAATATCTTAGAACCCTACAACATACCAACCCCGGAACCGTATGTGATGTTATTCATAGTCGTGGTGTTTTTTATGGTGCTTTTTGGGCTTTCGGACCTTCTATTCAAGGCTTCGACCACTGTCAACCTATATTGTCTATTGATGGCACTCATTTATACGGAAAATATCTTGGTACATTACTAGTAGCAACTGGGGTGGATGCAAATCAAGGGCTATTTCCTTTAGCTTTTGCTATTGTACAAACAGAGTCGTGGCAAACGTAGAGATGGTTTATTCGTTGCATATGGAATTATATTCCATCTGTACGTACTAGATATATCACCTTTATCTCGGATCGTATGAAAGGAATTCCACGTGCGCTTAGAGAAGCTTGGCCAATTGAACATCATCATCGCTTTTGTATCCGTCATATTAAAGCAAATTTCAAGAAAGCGGGGTTTGGTACGGATGAGCTACAAAATTTATTACACGCATGTGCCACGACATCAGAGGTCCTGAAATATAATGATCTTCGAAAACAGTTGAAGGATGTAAATCGAGATGCCGATGCGTGGATTGAAAGAAGTTTGAAAGACCAGGAATCAAGCTGGGCTCTTTGTCATGACGGGGGAGTAAGATTCAATATGATGACGACCAACGTTTCCGAAAGCTTTAACGGTGTGCTCAAAGGAACTAGGAATTTACCCGTTAGATCATTGGTTGCACGAACGTTTCATCGACTGAACCATTACTTTGTCGAACGACGAACTCAAGGGGAAGAGTGGACGTCGCAATTCGCACCTAGGTGGGAAGCACTAGCGCGGAGAAGAATGGAAGAATATAGGCTCATGTCTATAGAGAGATACAGCTTCGTTGAATGGCAGGTGAAAGATGTGCATATGTTTGACTATACGGTGACCATCGAAAATAATGTTGCCAAATGTTCGTGCAACATGCTGACATTAGATCATTTTCCGTGCTCTCATGTGTTAGATGCTTGTTCACGTGGTTCGGGTGATGCTAATAGAGCGTATTTTGACTTAATCTCCCCGTGGTACACGAAGGCTATGTATTCCGCAGCTTATGCTCCTTTATTCCACCCTGTACCAGATAGTCGACATTGGAACGTCTATGATGGCCCAATTATACAACCACCGCCTGTACGCAGAAATTCAGGTCGTCATCGATCTACTCGATTAAAAGGTTTCATGGATCCGCCATCTTCATCCGGCCATAACAGATGTAGCAAATGTGGTACTATTGGCCACAAGAAGAAAACTTGTCCACGATGAATTGTAATAGAAGTAGAACGTATATGGTACTGTATGAATTTTATGATTTGTTATGTAATGATGTTGTCATTCGAATGGTGTTTGCGTGGTATGTAGAATGTTCTTAGCACTTTTTGTGTGCTAGTGTATAATGTACGGCATTGAAATTGTTCTCTGTCTTGGACAGGGTCAAAAACACGCTTGCGCATTTATGGAATGCACATGCAATATAGCATGCGCATTCCATAAATGCGCAAGCGTGTTTTCAAAATAACCCGAAAACAGCTTGCGCATATGTGGAATGCGCAAGCTGTTTTTTGGGGTTGTTCAAAACAGTGAGCTGCTTTGCCTCCTCCTACACCAAAATTTTGCAAACTCTCAGCTTCACAAAGCATGCACACAACATTCCATTAACATTACCATCTCCAAACAAAACAAATAGCATGATTCAACTGACAAAATAAATAGATTGACAAAATAAATAGATTCAACCTACAATAACCCCTTAACCAACCAAAAAAAAACAACAACAACAAGACCGACAATAAGCTCAAGTGATGGTGTCGTCTTTCTTCTTCCGTTTGTACACAATGGGAGCCGATCCTTGGCCTTCTTCGAATGTAGGAGCGGGTGTCGGCAATGAGTTTCTTGTGGTTGGCTTGGCCCAAAAATGAGTTCTTCTTGTTGAATTTCCCATTGCGACGCCTCTGGCGCATGCTCGTATGTCGACTGTCCAACATATCCGAATTGTTGTTCTCCTTCATGCCAAACGGGCCAGTCAGCTTGAGTTTCTCCACCGGTGTATTGCTGCTCTACCTCGGGCCAAGCGGGCCATCCAGCCGTAGTTTCGCCACCGGGATGTTGTGAAGTCTCCCCCTCCACATGTGCCTCCTTGCATTGGACTTGTCCACCCGCTACTGTGGTATGTGTCTCCTCTGTACAACGTGGTGGCTCTTCTACAATGCGCAGTGGCTTGACCGGCCTTCTTAGCTTGTTCCGACCCAAAATTGTGTCAAGTATTCGTCGTAGATCAATACACTTACTTTTGACCTTGTCTGGCTCCATATGACTTTCTTCTATTTCGTCCACGACATCCAAAGCGCTGTATATTCCGCTTACCTAAATCAATAGTCATAACAATGCATCAATATGATATACAAATAGAACTATAAAATTTTTGAACTGACAATACTTACCACATCACGTTCTAGAGGAGCACGGGGAGTGTACGCAACCAACTTCCTTGCCGATTTTTTAAGAATATAACGACGACTAATTTGCCAATACCAATACTCGTACTCGCTCAAAGGTGTCGGAGGCTCGCGTGCTCGTTCGGCACGATCAATTCTTGATTGCCAAATAGCAATACTCTCCGCCAAAAATGCCATCCAGCTAGTGGGTTCTGGGTCAAGGGGGACGATAGGATCAGGAATGTGTTGATAATCGAAGGAAAACTGTCTCATAACCCGATCGGGTTCATATAACTCAAAGTCTAAAAATAGAATCAGTCGGCTCTTAGCAATCCAACTGGCGAACGCATGCTCAATTTCCGGATGTCCAAACTTATTCACTAATGAATAAGGTTCCCATGTAACCGCATCATCCGCCAACAAATCCAACTCATTACGGTAAAACTGTACATTTCTTGGCGTCTCACGCCAACTCCTAGCACAATTCCACCTAGCCCCGAATGGAAGATACAGATCTAAGTCGGTAGGAATTCTAATAGACGGTCGTCCAATAGCAATATGCGACCATGACCATAGTTGCAGCAACGTTGCAGAACCCCTTAAAACTTTTCGACGTTGCAAGGCAACCTGTGACAACTCACTATACAAATAGCATAGAACAGCACTACCCCAAGAATGATATCCACAGTTAGCCAAATCGTCCAAAAAAGGTAGAAATTTCAAACTTATTCTCCCTTTCGAATGATCGGGAAATAATCGGCAGCTCAAAAAATACAATATCACGGCACGAGTGCGGCGAAGTATATCTAAATCGGTCGCCCCTTCGGGTAGCGGTTCGGAAAATTCACTTTTAAACCAAGTCATTGATAACTCACTTTTAGACTTAACCACCTCTCTAGGAGGAAAAATACCAAGCAAGTCATGAGCCAATTCGATGTAATCGATATCTAAATTTTGCAAACATATCGGATGACCGTCTGCTTTAAGACCGAAAAGAAAATGCACATCCGCTAGAGTCACTGTCATCTCCCCGACTCTCATATGAAATGTATTTGTTTTCGGCCTCCATCTATCGCATATAGCGGTAATAAGGTGATGATCAAGACGAATGTAGTCGATTTGCATAGCTTGCCAAAATCTGGAGATTCGTAGATTCGCCTCCAATCTTGGATCTTTAAAATCGATCTCCTTGAGTTTGCTTGAATGATCACATATCTTCACAGTTTCAAGACCCTGAAATGTATAAAAAACAACAATCGTTTATCCCCTGAAATGTATAAAAAACACCATTATCAAACATTTACCTCCATTAATGCGTCGTTTTGGCTTCTATGCTGTTCTTGAAGATAGAGAACACTTCTATCTTCGGGCCCGGGAGACAATTCTACAAACAACAACAATCGTTTATCACTACAAAAAATTTGTACAAAGCTAGGGTTTTGGCTATATGAAGACTACATATCCTTTTGCATTTTCAAGAAATAAACCAACAATTATAGTACATTAAACTCGACATCATCATGACTACCAATTCCACTAACAACATCAATCATTTTTAAAGTAGTAATCAATTTACAATCAAATAAAATTACCTCTAATCAAAGAAGAAGAAGAAGAGCTTGCTTCCATTTTTTGCTAAATCTAGTGGTTAATTGAAGGAATAGATCAAAGGGAATGTTTTAGAGTTGATAGAAGTAGATTTGGAATGGGTTGGAGGTTGGAAATGGGGAGGGTTTTGTTAAAATTTGAGTTTGGGGAAGAAATGAATATAGATTCAGCTCTCTGTCCTTTTGATGCCCGAAAACAAGCTTGCGCATTCCATATTTGCGCAAGCGTTAAAACACAGCTTGCACAAATATGGAATGCGCAAGTTATATTTAAAAAAAATAAAACTTGCGCACTCCATATTTGCGCAAATGTAAACCAAACGAGGCCTATTTTGCTAATTAGTTTTTTGCAAAGCCTATATGCATAATTTGTTATTTCCTCGAGCATAGAAGCAAAATTTGTCCTTTGTAATACATAATTGTGAACCGCTTTGTGCTATGTTTTGTAGTATTTCAAATTTGATGTTTAAATAATTTTATCCAATATATTGTCATTACAAGTTTAATCGAAATTAGTGAAAAACTATAAGTAATATTTTTGTACTGAACGGTTGGTTGTCCAACGTTGTGTGACTGTGCCTGTAATAAAAGTCATACATGATTTACCTTCATGTCATCGTTTGGCACAAATAGGAATTGTGATTAGTACATGTAGATCATTCAGTAGATCATTGTCGTGCGACTGTTTAAAACTAGTGAATGGTACTTTACACGAACTTTATACTGCCATTTAATGCAAACTAAAAAAAAATGATTTTATACTTTTAGGTTGTTCGATCCACAAATATAAGAAAAAATTAAACATCTAAAATTGATCGAGTACACACTTTATGCTTTCCTTTGGCACAAATAGAAACTTTGGATTTATACTTCAGGTTATTTGATCCACCAATACCTACTTTCAAATGAACTGATGATTTTTTAAATAATGCAACAACATAAGACGAAATTAATCAATATAAATATATTCAAAAAACTTCCTAAATATTTTGTATATCACAGTAAATATAAAATTAAATATATACAACAACAACTAATCCATTTATTTTCACCATAGCTCAACTTCTCACATTGGGATTTTAGACGATTGGATTAGAAATACTATGAAATACGATCGGTCCTATTGTTTTGTTGCCCTAGGATAAGTTTCGAGACAAAAAAATATTTATTGAAAAAAACACAAATTCCCAGGATTGAACATTGGTCAATGCTCCAAATTTTCAAGTTTCTTACCACTCAACTAGTATATCAATACAAAATATAGGTATCAGAAACTATTTACATATAAATATATTTTAGTCGTTGCTCCTATTGAGCCGGTTTCCCTAGTCGACGGGATCTCTCGACTCTCCCTTGGGCCGGCCCTGCTACGAAACCAACTCATGAAGTTTGTTTTATAGTCCCAAACTTCTCTAATAGCAACCAAATGATAATCCACTTGCCTTACATGATCTTACCGATTATGTGAATATTGGTATCCATTTTTGTATTGACTTCTGTATAAATTTGTACTGCACCTCTTAGATAGGATATATGAGTTATCAAAGCTTTCATTATACATTGAACCTTGGCATTGCTTAAGAATTTGTTTGGATAATACGGTTCAACTATATGGAAGCTGAGCACTACATCATTGTAAAGGATAACATATGCAATCTGGTTATACTCCTGACTTTCTCTATAAGTGCCATAACAATTGTCTCTATAAGTACCCCAACAAACCCATATAAGTAGTGTCAATCTAGAAAATGGATCAACATCTAGCGATAAAATGAAAACACCAGTTCAATTAAAGTCAATGCAAAGGCAAGACGAAGACACGAGGAGGCAATAATTTTTTATAGTGGACGTAATCTCCGACGTACGTTTACCTCAATCTTTGTTATTAGCTGTTCTCTTTCTGGATTACAACTGGTTATATCAGATCCGACCACTATATTAACGACGCGTATTTTTAACTATTTTAAATTATTAAACTTAATATAATTATTGAACAAAAATGATTAGAAATATTTTTTTTAATGATTTGTTAATGTAATTTATCAGATATGAACTTAGATAAAAAAATTAAATAACAAAACTCAATAAGGTAAAAGATGATAACTTATTTTAGAAAGTAAATTAAATGATATTGAGTCGTAAGTAATGGATAATAGAAATTGAAGTGATCAATGTTAATTTAATATAGAATCGAATGAATGTTTATTTAAAAGTAAAGCATAAGTTTATTTATATGAAATGGTATTGTTGATAAGTATAAATTTCAGAAATAAGAAAACATTAATTTGGTAAGAAATGAATAAGTTTCGCCATATACAATAATTGCAAGAATGTTGAATTACTGTAAAATGAAAGTGGTTGTTTATTAGTTGAATTCGTTTTAAAAGCAAATTTATGAGTTAAATAAATATTTCAAATATAGTGATTTATTGGATAATTAAATTGTTTAAATTTAATAATGAAAATTATTTAAATAATTGAATCCTGAATTTAATATGAATGAAACTAACGTCGAAAGTTGATTTTAATTTATTTAAACAAGAATGAAGATTGTTAGCTTTTAAAATTGAATTTAAAGTGAGTAAATTTATTTTGTAAAATTTCTCGTTTTAATCATTTGGGCACTGTCTCGTATTTCGAAAAACCAGTTTCATCGGATCCGTAATAATGAATTATTATAGGATTCAAGTTTCGTAGAGATCATACTTATCGTTTGGTCGTGCGAGCTCGAAGCGCGTAGATTTTACTTTTATAACTTCAATTAAAATAATATGATTTTGAAAGCTATCTTCTGAATATGATGGAATTAGCTTTCGATACATATTACATTATGTTCAGAATAGGAGTATAACATATAGAACGTCAAGTGCCACGCTTCGTTTGGAGTTTGAAATTTTCATGGATGAATAGTGCCATGGAAATTTCCTATAAATAGCCCCAACTTTATTCTATTTGAAAACTAAAGCCCTAAAATGTTCTCGACCACCATTAAAATAAATCTATCCGACAGCCGACGTTGATCAGAGCCTCTAGGGGCCGAATTAGCCTTTGACTTCAACTAGGAAAATGTAGAGCATGACCATACAAAGATAACAAAAAGTTGGAACAATGACGACAATCGAGGCCACTGAAAATCATTCGTGTTCGTCCATGTATTTAGGTTTCAAGCATGGGTTTTGTCGCGGCATACGCATGCATGATGGAAGGCAGGCGGTGCTGGGGGTGGCACACGAGGAGTTGGCCAGTGGCGGCGTTTTGGCACGATCGATGATGAAGTTTAAAAGAAAAAAGTGAATGCATCCGCCTGGGTGAAGCGTACGTGAGGACGGAAGAAAGAAGGTTTAAGTTTTTAATTGTTAGTTAATTTAAGTTAACTAAAATTTTAATTATATCATTATGCTAATTAATTCATAATCTTTTCATATGAGGTCGGATTCGAGCGAAACAAGTTGCGTTGGGTTCATATCAGAGTATTCTATGATATGGAATTGTACTCATAATTATTTGAATCTGAAAATTTTCAGTTTCAAATAAAGGTGAGTGATTAAACCGATCGCGAATACTAAAATATTTCTGATGTTTGTTAAATTGAAATCATAAAGTGGTTTAATTTTTTTGATTGTTGTTTGGTAATTTAATTGGTATAGGAATCGACATAGGAATCGACATGCTGGAAAATTTGAATTAACAGTTAAATGGAAACTGAAATTGAACTGCTAGTGAGACTTTCGATTTTAATAGTTAGTTTACAGTTGGGATATTTTGACTGATTGGATGTTGATTGTGATGGATGGCTATTGGTTGATATTTTGGATGATTTGGGTGTTTATTTATTTTATATATCCCTGTTATCACCTTGTATTTTATTTGACAGCATATAAAACTATTATTTAAATTATATTGGAAAAAATTAAGAAATATGTTGAAATGGTATATACCTATGACATTTATTTTGGAATGAAACGATATATATCCACCCTTGCAATTAAAATTGAAATAAATGGTCACTTGGCTATAAGATAGAAAATTATATACGGACACCAGATTGGTTAAATTAAATGGTTTCAAATTCTTAAAATTGAATTCTTTTTAGATGATATTGTTTTAAGAAATAACAATTGATTTATGGAAATTGGATTATTTTCGAACTCGAGCTTGAAATGTTGAAGTTGAAATTTGTTAACATAAATTGTTTAAAGAATTTAATTTTGAATTTGAAGTTATAATTGAAATATGATTTGAATTACGGAAATTAATTTGTTCTAAAGGATTTGAACTTTTATTCGAACTGTGGAATTAACCTAAGCAAAAGTGTTTTAAATCGATATTTCAAATTTGGACTCGAAATTGAATTATTTTAAAGATTTGAACCTTAAATTGAACATTGAAGTTCAATTTGATTTAGGTGATTTAAATCGGTAATTGAACTTGGACTTGAAATTTATAGAAATTGTAATGGTTTAAAATAAGAATTGAATTGAAATTTAAACCATTAAATCGAATCGTTGAATCCAATTTGAAGTTAAAAAATGAACGTTTCGAAATTAAAGTTAATTCGAATTAAAATTGAAATTGAAGTTGATTTGAATTGAAATCAAAATTGAGTCGATTTAAATTGATTTGAGATCGAAGATGATTTCAATTAGAAGATTTGAAATTTAATCAGTTTGATTGAAATTTGGACCTGAGTCCAGATTTAGTGGAAATGGAAAGAAACAGTTTTACATTTGAAACTATTTTCGCTATAAATTATTTTACTATAACCTGTTTTAAAATTCATCTTTTTAAATTTTCAAATTATTTAAATTTTCAAATCGTTTAATATATAACCTATTTTAATATCTAAACTATCTAAATTATTTTAACTATTTAAACTATTTTAAATATTCAAACCATTTTCAAAAAAATTCAAAATGTTCAAGCCTGGAACTGCTTCTATTTAAATCGTTGATTTAAATACGAATGTTGTTAAAATGAAGTTATAACCTAAGTCAAAATTCGAAATGATTTTGAAATGAAATTGACTTCGAAGTGAATAAATGATTTTGAAATGAAATTGATTTCGAAGTGAATACGATAATTTTGAAATGAATGATATTTTGAAGTGAATATGATACTTGGATATCAAGTATGAGACGTTTTTGGAATATAAAAGAACTAACTGGTGTGTAAAATGACGTTTGGTTGTTAAAGAGACCGAGGTCGGTTATTGGCATACTCTTTGTCAATGTTGGAACCACTTTAACAATTATGTACGTAGAGGAGACTCCAGAATGAAGTGGTTGAATTTTGTGTACGTTGCTGGATTTGAAGAAAGAGAACGATGATGGATAGCCTCGACACTAGTGTTAATCTGAAATGACTAAAATAGGACGGCTTGAACCAGGCCAAGTGGGCTAGCTATCCCTAGTGGACACCTATTCTTCGATTTTTTTTTGTGGACTCGGTCCATACTATTACCTTTATTGTCGGTTTTGATTGGTGCACCTTGATTGGGATAACCTCCCTTTGACTCGATATGGGAAGGGTGGACGCGGTGGAAGGTCTTGTGGCGATGCGTTACTACCGGCCTAGTGACTCGAACTGGTAGCGTACTACCTTGGGCATTGCCTCAGGTGCCTTCTCATACTTTTATCCTTACACGAGACAACTATGAGTTGGTTTAGTGTTGTCGTATCACGGAGCATCTCAATCTACTGACGTTCTACTGGTTGTGTATATGCAAACTGTATAATAATGCTTAAAACGCGTTAAGGGGGGTTAATGTAAAGCCTTAACACTAGGAAAAATATTTATTTTATTGATTAGACATTACATATATAGGTACCCTACTATATATAGATATTTCGACGGATCCTTTCGAGATGGAAAATCCCGTAACATCTCTTAAGTTATTGCAGCATGCTATACACTAGATAGGAGATGTAAAAACCTGTAAGCATCTCTGGCACTATTACACTCCTGTTATATGTGATATTGATTTGACTCACATAAGTGTATTGTTTTACTTTATGCTCGGATCAACCCCAAGTATTTCAATGCATTGATGATTATTATTCTAGAGGATGGAAACGAAGATTAGTATATTATCATTACTAGTATTATTCTACCGCATTGTTTGTTCCACTGCATTACTTTATTGTTCTGTTATATATATGACTTTGATACATGGTGTAATATTTTAATCAAATGTATAATATAAACAGCTTCACGGTTTATTTGATTATTATATTTTGTCATTCCGTTGTGAGATCCTATGTCTGTTTTCTTCTTTTTTTATTTTTTTCTTAACTAACCCTATTGATTATCTATGTTTTGGATTGTTTGAGTTGGACATACGTGGTTTATTATCGACTTAAACCTTCCAAAATATGGGTCGTCGCAGTTGGTATTAGAGCTTTGGTTTAGCGATAACCGTAGCTTTGATGGGGGTTGACTCATTAGAGATAGGGTAGCAATACCCTAGAATTGGTTTTTTTAGTGAGTGTGTGTGTATGTATATATATAAGGGCGCGTACTTGTTAGTGTTATAAAATATTTTATATTGTATTTACTTATCCCTTCAGTTGTTCATGAATTCTGGTAGGTACATGAGGCGCCATATTATCGATAGAGGTTTCCAAACACTTAAACGAGACAAGTCGAAATAATATCGTTTTAAAATAGGGTAAATGAAATAATTTTACCTAAATTATATTTTACGAGTTAAAAGCAGATTAAAGACTTTTTCTCACGTGAGACACTGATAAAAATATTAGCACTACAACATGCCATCGACTAAAGTACTTGTGACATGTTACGAAACAATGCATCAGAACCAGTCTTAACATTGAGCAAAAAATCATCCGCAGAAACGTAAATAGTTAGAAGCATGACATGATAGATGAAAAAAATTGGTGGCAAATACATTTTACTTTGGAACACTAAAAGTAGCACCATAACATCAACTAAAGTAACTCAATTGATCTTTTAAACCGAGGAAGTCTCCAGACATTACTCATCTGCCATTGTTCCCTTCTCGCTGACATAGATACCATCAAGAAATTTACGGATATCCTTGTTCTTCACATGGCATTTCTATTAACACAACAATTACCACACATAAGATGATCTTTATTACAACAACAATACAAATTTCACCAAAATCACCTTTAGAGTTTCATTATGAAATGCGAAGCGTCTATGTTCACCTAAACACCCACTGCTTGATACTATAGTGTCTACATTCAGTACATGAAATAGGTGTTGCTAATCATTGTGATACATGTCATGTGTGAGCTCAATTTTGTAGACTTATGCTAGCTTATTATGACATATAGTGTGAGGATTTCTAATACTGATCTCTGATTTTCTTAATATAAAGTAGTTGTACGGGGAAATAACTTAATTTTAAGCAGTCCCATATCATCAAAAATATCTTAATTAGCAGTGTATATAAGCCAAGAGAGGAAGCATAAGATTGTCAATCCGTGCAGATCCTATAAAATTGTGTTGAGGTGGGGAGGGAAAGTGAAGTCAAGTTGACTGCATAATAATTGAATGATAGTATGCAGTAATACCCAAAATGCTTCTTTAGGCGCTATTTAAGTCCTAACATTCAAAGGTCATTTTGAACTTTTGGTGATGCAAAGGGCATTTTGGGAATTTCAAAAAGACACGGTTGATTTTCAGTTCATTGAATTATCATTATTAATAATAAAGATAAAGATATGTAAAAAAGAAATAATCTTCCATAAATAACCATATAGGTTTATGAAAATAAGATTTATTTATGGATGTTTGTTTGTTTGGAGACGATAATATTTAGTTCTCATAGATTATTTTTTGAATTAAACGAAATATGAATACTTTGTGAACTCCATTTCACGAAGCGTTCGATAATTAAATTGAATTGAAATCTAATTACAATAAGAATTATCTGCAATAACAAAGATGTAAATTAATGAAATGATTTTCTAATAAGGTAATGGAATTGTGTAAGTATATTTGTAATACGGTTTATAATGTAAAGGATTTAAAATCTACGAATTTTAGAATTTAAATCTCATTGCTTTCAAATTTGTTTTCAAAGCCTTCAGAATTAATAATAGTATTATTTTGAAGTGTTTTGAGTAGAAATATATTTTAAAAAGGATTTTAAAAGAAATAAAAGCACTAAACTCACTTTAGTCGTTAGAAAATAATTTTAAGGATGACTGCAGCATCGTTAGTATTCATTTTCGAGTTTCTGAGTGAGAATTGCTACCAAAAAGAATTTATTTCTGGTTTAAACAAGTTGTTTATATTTCAAATTTATAATTTGATAAATAAAGTAAATATGTATGATAGTATTTTAAAATGTTTTAAAATGTAAAATTTGGTGCTTAAATTTTGAGATTTCCAGCCAAGTAAGGTTATCATGTGATTATGCGAATTTTAAAGGTATTCGAACTTGTTTGGCAAAGTTTTAAAGTTGTTTGAACTTGTTTATTATAGCTTTGAATATAAATTAAAATAAACGCGTCGCTTTTGGCAGTTCGTGACTTTGCGACCTAAAACTTTAAATAGACGTGTGGGATTCAGTATATGTTGGAATTCACTGAAATAAGAATTTTTTGGACAACTATGATCATAGTTTTCATATGAAAGTGAAAAATCAAGATTATGTTTAATAAAACTCAAGTTATTTCCAAATCAAATTTTCAAAACCATCACATTTTGGTAGTTCGCAAACTATATTATTTTCGAACTATTAAAATGGTGAATAAATCTAGTTTGGTAGTTTGTTTAATAAATTTGGATATGTAAAATAAATCTAAATTTGTATATATATTCTTTTGGATAGAAGAGTATTATATTAATTTGAACATGAATCAAGGAATGTTTATTCACTTAAGTAATGGAGGTAAGAAATAATTTAAAGTTTAAGTTTAAATTATGAAATGAATGGGTATATAAAATAAATTTGATATGAAGTGAACAAGATGAAAAAAGACCACGTTCGAAAATATTAACTTAACTAATTTGAGTTTATGGATGTTTACAATCTTAAATAGTGAGTTATGGAATAAAAATTTAACTTTAATTTAATTAAAAGAATGAATTTAGACTAAGAATTTGAGAACTTAAATCTCGATGCATTTGAAATTGTTTTTTAATATTTTGAAAATAATATTAGTATTATCTAAAAATATTTATGAATGGAAATCATTTTGTAGGGATTTTAACAAGAAGTAAATCATGTACTCCCCTCTTCGATCGTTGGAAACCAATCTCGATGATAACGGCCGTATCATCGACATTCATTTTCGACTCACAAAGTGGGGAAGGCCACTTAGAAGCTGTAACGGTCCGTTTTTCCATACCCTTTGAATCGACAATAAACCACTCATGTCCAAGTCAAATTGCATGAATAAACGGATCATTAAGGGTAGAAAGAAAATAAAGATAGAACAGAATCTCATACGAATGGAATAATATATATTATTTCAATAATAATCTTTATAGTAGAAAATTTTAAAACACAATATCAGAGTCTAACCAAGATTCAGCCTGGACAGTTATAAACTTTTGTCCTTACAACCGCTGAAAACAACCAAAAAAATGCAATAGATGTAGCGGATAAAAGAATACGTCCATATGATGAGGAAGATCTCCAGCTCTCATCTGGAAACTCCAACCATCTTTAAATCAACCTGAAACTACTCGGATCTGTTCCGAGTATTAAAAATACCCGAATACTGCTTGAGAAACCAGCATGAGATACTTGAAATTTAAAATGATTATATTATCAAAACCTTTGAAAAGAAGGATATCTTATAAGACCACGTCCACACATAAATACGAATTGGTTCTTACCTTATGATAACCAAAACACTTTTATACCAAAATATACTTGATATCATTTTTAATGACATTCTTTTGAAAACACTTTTCAAATAAACTTATTCAAATAAGGTATCAATATCCACACTAAGTCTAAGGTAATATATCTGCATTGGGTCAACGGAATTCACCGAACGAAATGTATGATACCTAAAGGGGTAGCTGAAATGTTTGCAAGTCATTACAGCTATTTTGGCAATACAATCAAAACCGTAAAGCTCGTATTGGAATTGGATTTCCAACATGATAGAGAACTAGTTGCTTTTTCTCCGATCCACGCATAACAAACATAGTTTTCGAGGTGCCTTAATCGCTTTTCTTAAATAAGTCACTTGGAACTATACTTGATATACTACTGATAACCGGTAGTTTCTTGCTTTTCTCAAGCTAACCACTTTATCAAAATGGGTAATAATTGCCTTTGGGGACGTTTTCCCCCAAAGGGACCAATGTATTGGACACCACTATATATACTCACTTATTCCGAATTTGTGTCTGTCAGACCACATAGTATCCCATATCATCTTTGGGGATGTGAGGCTAGTGAGGCTATGCTCAATTTCTTCAAAGCCACGCTTTTCATACGAAACCACGCTTTGATCATAACAGGTTCCACTTTGAATGCCACATTGTCATTCCTTTGATCACCATTTAACTCCCACATGCATACAACCTCTGATCTGTATGTCTCGTAGAAGGGTGTTAAGATAAGAGAAGTTGCTTTCTTCGCCACCAAGCATATATACATTTGTAAAAGTTAAACGTTGTGTCCTAGAAATACAATGCCAGACATTCGTCCATGCAAGTTTGTTTTGTGACTAAACGAAACCGAAGGTACTTTCCTGGGCCATTACTAGGCGAAAAACCCTTGCAATCCGAAAATATCTACACAACGAGGAGACCGTTGCTATAAATAACTCTATAATGGGAGCGACCCAGAGCATGTCAACAAGCAGTCCTCATGCTAGAAAGATCCTCGGTCTTTAATAATCATCATTCTCAACATGTCTTCACTTTCGAACGTATATATTGGTTCGAAGTGGTTTTCGGAGAAGGATCGTCCAAATCTGACCCCGGTTCCTTCGAAGCCAATTATCGATTTAAAAGATGTTAAGTTCATATGTAGATATCAATCATTAATCAATTACTTCATCTTTTATTTAAATCAAATATCTTTTTTAGATATCTTCTTTTCAATTTATTCCACTTTCTTTTCAAGAGTACATGGAATCATTAATCCTCATTTATTAAATCATTTGGTTTATTTAAACATTTCTTTAATCTTGGAATAATTCCAAATCATTTTCTCTTTTGCTTAGGAAAACCTTTCCAATCATTCATTAAATCTTAATTAAAAAAATTCTTATATTCAAGCTATAACTTTTAACTTAGGGAAAATATTCCGAAATCATTTATTAAATCTTAATCAAAGATTTCTTTCTTAACTTCAAATCATATTCTTGCAAATCGAAGATTTTTATGACAAAGTAGTATTACTACCTTAGATATGGTAATTTTCACCTCAAGGACAAGTGGCAAGTAATCCTACATCATGAAGATCTTTGTCATCAACGATCACTGTCTTCAATATATTTTATTTTGAAAATTAGTTTGAAGGGATTTTCGGATAGGAATCACCCAAATCCAATCCCAGTTCTTCGGATAGGAATCACCCAAATCCAATCTCGGTTCCTTCATGCTAATCATCGATAAAAAAATGTTAAGTTCATATGGGGTTTTGAAAATTAGTTTGAAGTGATTTTCGGATAAGAATCACCCAAATTTGATCCCGGTTCTTCGTAAAAGATGTTAAGTGGTTAACTATCATTCAAAGAATTTGTTTCTTTTCTTTTATTTTGGAAAAACTTAAATATGATCTTTTAGATCATCCGGGCTTTCTTTTCGATCTGTTCCACCCCTCGTCTAAAAGATAAAGCGAAGGCCAGGTAAGTTCAGGCACTGGTTGCTCCATCCCTAACCTTATTTACACACCTTTTTTTTTTACTATTTAGCTCTCACGGACAGGACAAATGTACTAGTCATTTTCGCATACTCAGTTTGTTATTATATTCAATCTTCTTCACTTTTTACTTAAGTGGTATAAACAGTTCCCTTAACCATTTATTCAAACTCTTATTAAAACTTCCAAATCATCTTTAAATTACTTAAATTTTCATTTAAAGTCATTGACAAAATATTTAGGAGAGAATTGTTACGTTTAAACTTATATTCAAAAGGTTATAGAATTCACAGCATAAAAGTGTTGTAGAAAGTGCTATATAAGCTTATTTGATTTAAAAAACTTTTTAATATTTGAAAATTTATATTTTCCATTCCAAATATTTTTTAAACCATTTTAATGGATTTATCAAATTTATTTCATATTTTTAATCATTTAAAAATGTCATTTATAATGAAATCCCTTTTTGGATTTCGAACTGCAAAACAGCGATGTTTTTAAAAAATTGTTTTGGACATATTTCAAAATCTACTTAATGAAATCTTATTTTTTTCTTCATTGGAAAACTTTGGATATAATAGTCTAAAAAATTCTTATTTCGATTGGTTCCAAGCTATATTCCACTTTGTATACTTATTTAACTTTTATGGCGTGAAATCGTGAACTACTGCTACGCGACGAGCCTGTTTTTGACTTGTTTTTCAATTTCTTTTTAAACGTCATTGAAACACTTTTGAATATTTATAAAACATTTATAAAACATTTTAAACTCATTTTAAACAAACTCATATTCCATTTTATTTCATTTTATTATATTATATTATTATAATATTATTTTTAATCTTTTTAGATATTTTGAAATCATTAAGAGGCTAAATAATTTCCGTACATTTGTATGGATTTAGTTCTCATTTAATTAACTATGACTACCAACCATTTCTCTTATCATTTATCAAACCAAGTTACCATCCATATCACAAACATATAATCAATCATAATATCAATCAAGTTATCATCCATTAAATCATCCAACGTGTAACAAAAAATTTATGTTATTAACTTGAAATATTTTTAGGAATTAGTAACTCTAAAATATGAGTACTCACGATCAGTTCTACTCCGCCAAACTTTTTTGTAGACTTTTCTTTTGATTCCTGCAACACCTTCTTCTCTTTTCTTTCTCCGGAGCTTCCCGATCTTACTCCTTTCTTCTTGATGTGCTCGACCTTTAACCTTGGAGGAGGCTATATTGCTCATGGCCTAAGCTAAGGGTAGTAGTTGGCTTGGATTTTGAGGTGGAAGGGGGTGGTCGTGGGTAGGAAGGAGGAAGAGAGGGGTTTTGAAGTGATTTTGGTGAAATTTTGGTGAATTCTTCTCTTTATATATTATTTATTTTATTTTCCTAAGGCATAGAAGCTATTAGAGATTATTTTAGAAAGCTTGATAAAGAAAGATGAAGATGTAGAAATATGTAAAAGAAAGTGGAAGGATGGTGGTCTATTTATAGTTGAAGTTTGCTACACAAATTACCTTAGTACCCTTAACAAAAAGACCAAAATACCCTCCATATCAAATCAAATTTTGACTCCTTTAAGTACACTAAAACACACTTTCTAGTGCTTGACTAAACATATATTAAATGTAGATTTGATATGAAAAGGAAGTGTATAAATGTGATGTGAAGTTTATGTAATAATTATGTTTAAAGTAAACGTGGATGTGACATTCATTAATGGTGATTAGATGTTTAAGTAAATATAATGTTAAATTTAAATCTTTTATTAGTCAAATCAAATCATACTTAATTAATTATCAAATCAAATGATTTTCTAACTTTGTTTTACAAAAGTAAACTATTTTTGTCTTTTTGTACTTACTTTTTCTTAATTGTTTTCTAGAAGTTTCTAAACTTGCATAGTAAATGTAAACTTGATTAGTGAATTAATTAATGCTTATACTATTTGAACATATGTTCATATATAAGAAAATAAAGGTGTGACAACGTTGCGACAACTTTTAATCGACAAAACGTTGATTTTCGACAAAATGTTTTATGGTCACATTTTGACGTTTTAGTTAAACTATTTATTTATATGAACCAAATTTAAAAATAAATTTGTATATTGCTATTAAAAATATAAACACTTAAAAATAAATTAAAATAATTTATTTAACCATTGAAACTTACTTTTTTGAAATCAGCATTTTGTTGCTTTTGTAGATATAGGCAAACGTTACTATTTTTGGGTATACTTCTCTTTCCAAATCCTATCTAATATTATTTGAATCATATAACCTTACCTAATTTATATTTAAAATCACTTTAAATAGTATACCTTAAAGTGGTCAAATTCTAGGTTATCACATTCTCCCCTACTTAAATGAATTTCGTTATTGAGATTACCCAAAACAAAGTTTGCCTAAAACATTTATCTTTAAACTTAATTCCGTATAATATACACAGATCATCCTCATGAAATATCTTATTCGATCTTCCATTCGAATACATAACTTTATTCTGAATTAGTTTCGTTCACCGGATCCTCTAGTATGGACTCTGATCAGGCTTCTAGATCAGAACCTTTGCTTTCCTTGCATAGTTCTCAACTATGATAAAAAACTAAAGTACCTAACCACAAACCCTTATCAATGTTCGTCGTCAAGAATCGAGTGATAAATCCTTTTTCCGGATTGGTGTAATCAGCTCAAAGTTCTGTACTCGGATATTAGATCAATATTTGTGTGACGAGATGATCTACATATGATATAAGTATTTATTAACTTTCAAAAACTTTTCATATACTTTTATCTTAAGTTTAAACATTTTATAATAGTGCTTCTTTATATAATCCCTTTAATTATTTATTTCTAAATATTTTCATTAAAGGAAAATATTCTAAAGAAACCATTTTTCACTAAAAAGATAATTTACCTTTATTATAATGTTTTTTCCCACAATTCTTTAGCTTAGTATATTTCGTTTAACACTGATATTATTTATGAATCATTTTGTAAAACTATTACTTAAGTTTATTTCATCTTATAACCTATGTAAATCAATCACTTTTAAAGACTTAAGTCCAAATTCTTAATTAAAGCCAGAATTCATTAATAAAATATTTTCTAAGTTATAATTACCTTTGTGAAGAGTCATTATTTTATTTAATAGTTCATGACTTAAATCTATATTTGTATGATATACCTTTACATCCTAAGGGTATATACAAATCCCAAATTTCAAATTGGTTTTATCTAAATCCGTTTGTCTAACAAATTTAAACTTTGTTGTATTTTACCATTATCTCAAATTCATATGTTATAAAACTTATTTCTTATTTAATACTATTATTAATTTTCTAGCTTTGAAAAACAAAATTAAAAACAACTGTATTTAAATCCTCAAACTCTTAACTCTTAAATCTCTTTTTTCCTTTATAAATCAGATTTATAAATTATCCTTATCTTATTTCATTTACTCGAAGTATTTCACAATCTTTTACCAAAAGTTTTCATAAGTTTCTTAGCTCTAAGTTAGGTGTGATTCGGAAATTTTCGACTGTCCAAAATCATCGGAGATTCTGCTTTATCTTATCAATCAACGATTCCAAATTTATCTTTGGTTTAAACACTTTTATAAAGATTACTAATTAATGATTCACATTATCTCTATAACTTAAGAAAATTAAATATTTCGAGTAACTCCAAGATAATATCAAGGAAACGGGTACTACCAATAGTACCATATATCCTCTTAACAAGAAGAGTGATACTTAAGAGAAGTGCTTACCATCCGAACACATCACTTGCCCATTTTTAGTTCATTTTGGAGTCATTCGAATTAGTTATCATAAAATACCTCTTTTTATTTGAAATAATATCATTTTCAAAATCCTTTAGTGATTACTTTATAAAACCTATTTTATAAATTCATTTTATAAATTCATCTATATTAATTAACTTCATTTTAATTTCCATAACTCTTTAAATTACTCGAATTTAAATCCTCATTCCTTTTATATTTATCTTTTTACACAATCGTTTAAATACATTTTTATCTTATGTGTTCATTCCTTAAACAAATCTTATTATCAAACACTTTATACTCAAATCGTGAAAATTAATTCAAAAGGTATTTGTACTTAAACTTTTAAATCAAACAATTGATTAATTTATGATAGTAACTTAACATTATCATTTCTTAATTTATTATTTTGGAATAAGTATTAAAGATCTTAATTACCTTATCAGGTTTCTTACTTATCGATTATCTTTATGAATCATCTTACAGTCATATTGTTAAAATCTAATCATAAGATGTTCATATTTGAATTTCACTAATCTTGATTTCTAACTATACAACTTTTCTAAGTATATACTTTATATTCAAAATAAAATCCTAGGTAAAATTATTTCATTTACCAATTTCTTCAAAATTAGTGTGCCGGTTCGCCTTGATTAAATGTTTAGGAACCCTCATCGATAATGATGTTCGGGCGCATCGATCAGAATCCATTAATCACTCAACAGATAAATCAACACAAAATAATTTATTAGTCACTAACAAATACGCGCTCATATATAATACACTCAAACTCATTCTAGAGTGTAACTAACCCTATTTCTAATGAGTCACTCATCCTAGGGTATTACTAACCCTATCTTTGATGAGTTTTTACCCCACCGAAGCCTAGGTTCTCACTTAACCTTCAGCTCTGATACCAAATGTAAAGGCCCATTTTTCCGTACCCTTTGAATCGATAATAAACCACATATGCCCAACTTAAATTGCACGAATAAGCGGATCATTGAGGGTAGAAAGAAATAAAGATGGAACAGAATCTCACATGAATAAAATAACATATATTATTTCAATAATAATCTTTACAACGGAAAATTTTAAAATGCAGTATCAGAGTCTAATCTAGATTCAGCATGGACTGTTATAAATTTATGTCCTTAGAAATGCTAAAAGCAACACCACAAATGCAATAGATGTTGCAGATAATTGAATACGTCTATATGATGATGAAGATTTTCAGATTTCCTTTGAAAACTCCAACTATCTTCAACTCAAACTGAAACTAATCGGATCTGACTCAAGTACTAAAAATACCCGAATCAGGCTTGATAAACCAGCGTGAGATACTCGAAATTTAAAATGACATATTTTCAAAACCTTTGGAAAGAAGAGTATCTCATAAGACCACGTCCACACATAAATACAGACGGGTTTTTACCTTATGATAACCAAAATACTTTTATACCAAAATATACTTGATATTATTTTAATGACATTCTTTTGAAAACACTTATCATATAAGGTATCAATATCCAGACTAAGTCAAAGGTTATATCCGGACTAGGTTAAAGGAATATACTGAACGGAATATATGATGCCAAAAGGGGTAGCTGAAATGTTTCCAAGTCACTACAGCTATTTGGGAATACAATCAAAACCGTAAAGCTCGTATTGGGATTGGATTTCCAACATAATACGAAACTAGTGACTTTTCTCCAATCCACGCATAACAAACATAGTTCTCGCGGTGCCTTAATCGCTTTTCTCAAATAAATCACTTGGAACTATACTTGCTATACTACTACTGATAACCGGTAATACCCTTCTTTTCTCAAGCTAACCACTTTATCAAAATAGGGTAATAATTGCCTTGAGGGACGTTTTCCCCTAAAGGGCCCAACGTATTGGACACCACCATACATACTCACTTATTCTGAATTTGTATTTGTCAGACCACATAGTATCCCATATCATCTCCCGGGATGTGAGTCTAGTGAGGCTACGCTCAATTTCTTCCAAGCCACGCATTTCATACAAAACCACGCTTTGATCATAACCGGTTCCACTTTGAATGGCACACTGTCGTTCCTTTGATCACCATTTGACTCCCAGAAGCATACAAATTTTGAGCTCGTATGTCTCGGAGAAGGGTGTTAAGCTAAGAGAAGTTGCCTTCTTCGCCACCAAGCATATACATTTGTAAAATTCAAACGTTGTGTCTTAGAAATGCAATGTCAGACATTCGTCCATACAAGTTTGTTCTGGGACTGAACGAAACGAAGGCACTTTCCTCGGCCATTACTAGGAGAGAAGCCCTTGCAATCCGAAAAAATCCCCAGAACGAGGAGACCACTGCTATAAATAACTCTATAATGGGGGCAATCCAGATCATGTCAACAAGCAGTCCTCAGGCTAGGAAGATCCTCTGTCTTCAATAATCATCATCTTCAACATGTCTTCACTTTCGAACATATACATTGGTTGAAGTGGTTTTCGGATAGGGATTGCCCAAATTCGACCCTGGTTCCTTCGAAGCCAATTATCAATTTAAAAGATGTTAAGTTCATATGCGGATACCAATCATCAATCAATTACTTTATCTTTTATTTAAATCAAATATATTTCTTAGATATATTCTTTTCAATTTAATCCATTTTCTTTTCAAGAGTATATGGAATCATAAGCCTCATTTATTAAATCATTTGGTTTATTTAAACCTTTCTTAAGTCTTGGAATAGTTACAAATCATTTTTTCTTTTGCTTAGGAAAACCTTTCTAAATCATTCATTAAATCTTAAACAAAAATTTCTTATATTCAAGCTATAACTTTTAACTTAGGGAAAATATCCCCAAATCGTTTATTAACTCTTAATCAAAGATTTCTTTCTTAACTACAAATCATATTCTTGCAAATCGAAGATTTTTATGACAGAGTACTACAACTACCTTAGATATGGTAAATTTCACCTCCAGGGACTAGTGAAAAGTAATCCTACATCAAGAAGATCTTTGTCATCAATGATCATTGTCTTCAATATATTATATTTTGAAATTTAGTTTGAAGGGATTTTTAGATAGGAGTCATCCAAATCCGATCCCGATTCTTCAAATAGGAATCACCTAAATCCGATCTCGGTTACTTCGTGCTAAGCATTGATAAAAGGATGTGAAGTTCATATGGGGTTTCGAAAATTAGTTTGAAGTGATTTTCGGATAGGAGTCACCCAAATCTGATCGCGGTTCTTTGTACCAATTATCGATAAAAGATGTTAAGTGGTTTACTATCATTCAAAGAATTTGTTTCTTTTCTTTTATTTTGAAAAAAACTTAAATATGATCTTTTAGAGCATCCGGGCTTTCCTTTAGATCTATTCCACCCCTCATTTAAAAGATAAAGCGAAGGCCAGGTAAGTTCAGTGCACTGTTTGCTACATCCCTAACCTTAGTTACACACCTTGTTTTACCATTTAGTTCTCACATGCGAGACAAATGTACTAGCCGCATACTCAGTTTGTTACTATATTCAATCTTCTTCACTTTTTACTTAAGTGGTATAAACAATTCCTCTTAACCATTTATTCAAACCCTTATTAAAACTTCCTAATCATATTTAAATTACTTAATTATTCTTTTAAAATCATTGAAAAAAGATTAGGAAATAATTGTTACGTTTAAACTCATACTCAAAAGGTTATGGAATTCGCAGCATAAAAGTATTGCAGAAAGTGATATATAAGCTTATTTGATTTAAACAACTTTTTAATATTTGAAAATTTATATTTTCCATTCCACATCCCTTTTAAACCATTTTAATAGATTTATCAAATTTATTTCATATATTTAATCATTTAAAAATATCATTTATAAAAAAAAAATCTATTTTTTGGATTCCGAATTGCAAAACCACGATGTTTTTAGAAAATTGTTTTGGACATATTTCAAAGTCTACTTAATGAAATCTTGATTTTCTTTCTTCGTTGGAAAACTATGGATATAATAGTCCAAAAAATTCTAATTTCGAATGATTCCAAGCTATATTTTACTTTGTATACTTATTTAACTTTTATGGCGCGCGACGCGTCTGTTTTTGACTTGTTTTTCAATTTCTTTTTAAGCTTCATTGAAACATTTTAAAATGTTTGTAAAACTTTTATAAATCATTCTAAACTCATTTTAAACAAAATCATATTCATTTCATTTCATTTTATAATATTATATTATTATAATATCATTTTCAATCTTTTTAGATATTTTGAAATCATTAAGAGACTAAATAATTTCTGCACACATACTTGTAAAATTTTAATTCTCATTTAATAAACTATGCTTACTAACCATTCTCTTATCATTTATCAAACCAAGTTATCATCCATATCATAAACATATAATCAATCATTATATCAACCAAGTTATCTTCCATTAAATCATCCAACATATAACAAACTTTTCATGTTATTAACTTGGAATATTTTTAGAAATTAGTAACTCTAAAATATGAGTAATGACGGTTAGTTACACTACACCAAACTTTTTCGTAGACTTTTCTTTTGATTTCGGCAGCACCTTCTTTCTTTTCTTGTTCTGGAGCTTCCCAATCTTACTCCTTTCTTCTTGATGTACTTGGCCTTGACCTTGGAGGAGGCTATATTGCTCACGGCCTTGGCTAGGGTTGGTGGTTGGCTCAGGTTTTAAGATCGAAGGGGGTGGCTGTGGGTAGGAAGGAGGAAGAGAGAGGGTTTGAAGTGATTTTGGTGAAATTTTTGTGAATTCTTCTCTTTATATATTTTTTAATTTTATATTCCTAAGGCATGGAAGCCATTATATATGCTTTTAGAAAGCTTGAGAAAGAAAGAAGAAGATGTAGAAATGTATAAAAGAAAGTAGAAGAATGGTGGTTTATTTATAGTTGAAGTTTGTTACACAAATTACCTTATTACCCTTAACCAAAAAAATTAAAATACCCTCCATATCAAATCAAATTTTGTCTCCTTTAAGTACACTAAAACACTCTTTCCAATGTTTGACTAAACATATATTAAATGTAGATTTGATACGAAAAAGAAGTGTATAAATGTGATATGAAGTTTATGTAATAATTATGTTTAAAGTGAACGTGGATGTGACATTCATTAATGTGATTAGATGTTTAAGTAAATATAATGTTAAATTTAAATATTTTATTTGTCAAATCAAATTTTACTTAGTTACATATCAAATCAAAGGATTTTCTAACTTTATTTTACAAAAGTAAACCATTTATGTCTTTTTGTCCTTACTTTTTCTTAATTGTTTTCTAGAAGTTTCTAACCTTGTTTAGTAAAAATAAACTTGATTAGTGAATTAATTAATACTTATACTATTTGAATATATGTTTATATATAAGAAAATAAAGGTGCGACAACGTTGCGACAACTTTTAATCGACAAAACATTGATTTTCGACAAAATGTTTTACGATCACATTTTGACGTTTTAGTTTAACTATTTATTCATATAAACCAAATTTAGAAATAAATTTGTATATTGCTATTTAAAAATATAAACACTTATAAATAAATTAAAATAATTTATTTAACCATTGAAACTTACTTTTCTAAAATCAGCATTTTTAAGCTTTTCTCGATATAGGCAAATGTTACTATTTTTATGTATACTTCTCTTTTCAAAAGCTATCTAATTTTACTTGAATCGTATAACCTTACCTAATTTATATTTAAAATCACTTCAAATAGGATATTTTAAAATGGTCAAATTTTGGATCGTTACAGTAGCTTTGCTACGCATTTGGTTCGATAAACATATTTTGACATAAAATTTCTAAATGTGGTTTGATATATATTGCAGATATGAGTATATACATTTTTTCAAAATGATTTGGAAATAAATCTAGTGTTTAGTTCTTACGTTCTCTGTAAATTAACAATTTTCACTTATTGAAATGAAATGAATTAATAAATATTTTATAAAATGGTCCATGAATGATTTAATACGAAATGTGTGTTAAACACAAGATGGAATAATTGAAATTTGAATAAATTGAATGTAGATGAAATAGATGTAAATAAATTGAAAGTAAACCAATTAGATGTTAATAAAGAATGGATGTTAATAAGAGATGATAATGTATAATAAACTACTAACATTGGATAATGTAAATTGATATAGTTTGGATTAATTAGATGAATATTAACTGTTTTAAGTAGATGAATATTAGCTATTGAATGGTTTCTTTCTTGCAAAACATTGTTATAACTGTTTTGATCACATATGATTGTTATGTTATGTATTAGTGCTTATGCATATGATTCGGATTAATAATTCATGTTATATAGTTCTATTAAACTCATGCATGCTTTCTATGTCTTTCTATGAGCAACTAATATTCAAACTTGAATTGAGATAAGTACGTATGAAGACAGTTTGGACATACATACGATTCGACTTGGCTTTGCTCACTTTAATATGAGCGAACTCATTTATATTTATAATAGTAAGGTACATACCTCGGATTACATACTATACTTTATATTTTTCCCTATGAGACGCATCATCATCGAGATGAATGTATATTTGTTATATACATGTGTATTGTAAAAAAAATCGATCGAGCCGCACAAGGGCGAAGCTGTCGAAACTTTTCGCAAATTCGGATGTTAGAAAAAAATTTGAGACTTTAAAATTTTATAAGTTGTTTTAGAAATAAGCTAAAGATTGGCATAGTAGAAGCATAGTAAAGGTTTTGTAAATAAGATTTTAAAGTTTTGTAAGTTGATTATTTATAAAAAAAATATCAAATGTTAGATTTCTTATTTAATTCCTTTTCGAGGACAAAAAGTTTTGAGTAGGGGAGATTGTAACGATCTGTATTTTTAACTATTTTAAATTATCAAATTTAATATAAACTGAACTATAATGGTTAGAAATAATTTTTTTAATGATTTATTAATGTAATTTAGAATAAATTAAATGATATTGAATTGTAACTAATTGATAACAGAAATTGAAATGATCAATGTTAAGAAAATAAAGAAAAGTAAAAGCATAAGTTTATTTATATGAAATGGTATTTTTGATAAGTAAAAATTTCAGAAATAAGAAAACATTTATTTGGTAAGAAATGAATAACTTTTGCCGTATACAACAATTGCAAAGATGTTGAATTACTGTAAAAATGGAAGTAGTTGTTTTATTAGTTGAATTCGATTTAAAAGATTTATTGGATAATTAAATTGTTTAAATTTAATATTATAAATTATTTAAATAATTGAATCCTGAATTTAATATGAATGAAAATGATGTTGGAAGTTGATTTAAATTAATTTAAACAAGAATAAAGATTGTTAACTTTTAAAATTGAATTTAAAGTGAATAAATTTATTTTGGAAAATTTCTCATTTTAATTAACGTGTAAAAATTGCCTTTTTGGACACTGTCTCGGGTTTCGACGAAACCAGTTTCATCGGATCTATAATAGAGAATTATTATAGGATTTCAAGTTCGTAGGGAATTTACCGTTTAGTCGTGCAAGCTTAAAACATGTAGAATTTATTTTCAGAACTTTAATTAAAATAATTTGATTTTGGAAACTATCTTCTGAATATGATGGAATTGGCTTTCAGTACATATTCCATAGTGTTCGGAATAGGGATATAACATATAAAACGCCAAGCGGTACGGTTCGTTTGGAGTTCGAAATTTTCACGGATGAATAGTGCCATGGAAATTTAATATAAATAGCTCCAACCTTCTTCCATTTGCAAACTAAAGCCCTAAGATATTCTCGGCCACCATTAAAATAAATCCATCCAATGGTCGATGTTGATCAGAGCCTCTAGGGACCGAATTAGCCTTCGGCTTCGACTAGGAAAATGTAGAGCATGACCATATGAAGCTAACCAACAGTTGGATCAACGAATCATAAACCGAGGTGATCGAAAATCGCTTACGCCCATCTATGTTTTTTGGGTTCAAGTGCAGGTTTTGTCACGAAATACGTGTGCGCGATGGATGGCGGGTGACGCTGGGGGGTGACGCACGTGGAGGTGCTCGACTGCGGAATTCTTGCATGATCGACGATGAAGTCTAAAAAAAAGAATGAACACGTGAGCCTGGGTGGAGCATACGTGAGGATGGAAGAAAGAAGGTTTGAGTGTTTAATTGTTAGCTAATTTAAGTTAATTAAAAATTAATCATATCATTATGCTAATTAATTTGTAATTTTTTTATACAAGGCCTGATTCGTGCGAAACAATGGGTTCATATCAGAGTCTTCTACGATATGGAATTAGACTCATAATTATTTGAATCTGAAAATTTTCAGTTTCAAATAAAGTGAGTGATTAAACCGCTCACGAATACTGAAATATCTCAGATGTTCATTAAATTGAAGTCATGAAGTGGTTTAATTGTTTTTATTGTTGTTTGGTAATTTAACTGACATAGAAATTGACATATTGGAAATTTGAATTAACAATTAAATGGAAATTGAACTTCTAGTTAGACTTCTGATTTTGATAGTTAGTTATTGTTGGGATATTTTGACTGATTGGATGTTGATTGTGATAGATGGCTATTAGTTGATATTTTGGATGATTTAGGTGCTTATTTATTCTATGTATCCCTGTTATCACCCTTATATTATTTGGCAGCATATGAAACTGTTATTTGAATTATATTCGAATGAATTAAGAAATAGGTTGAAATGATATATACCTATGACATTTATTTTGGATTGATTGAGATCGAAGATGATTTGAATTGGAAGATTTGAAATTTAATCAGTTTGATTGAAATTTGGACCTGAGTCTGGATTTATTAGAAATGGAAAGAAACAATTTTAAGTTTGAAACTATTTTCGATATAAACTGTTTTGTTATAAACTATTTTAAAATTCATCCTTTTAAATTTTCAAATTATTTAAATTTTCAAATCATTTAATATATAACCTATTTTAATATCTAAACTATTCAAATTATTTTAACTATTCAAACTATTTTAACTATTAAAACTATTTAATTATTCAAACTATTTTAAATATTCAAACTATTTTAAAAAAACTCAAATTGTTCAAGTTGGGAACAATTTATATTTAAATCGTTGATTTATATACGAATGTGATTAAAATGAAATTATAACCTAATTCGAAATTCAAAATGATTTTGAAATGAAATTGATTTTGAAGTGAATGAAATGATTTTGAATGAAATTGATTTCAAAGTGAATAAAATGATTTTGAAATGAAATTGATTTCAAAGTGAATATGATAATTTTGAAATGAATGATATTTTTAAGTGAATACGATACTTTGAACTCTAGTATGGATCGTTTTCGAAATATAAAAGAACCAACCGGTTATAAAATGGCGTTAGGTTGTCAAAAAGACCGAGGTCGATTATTGACGTATCCTCTTTCAATGTTGGAACCACTTTAACAACTGTGTATGCAGAGGAGACTCCAGAATGAAGTGGATCGATTTGGTGTACATTGCTGGATTTGAAGAAAGAGAGCAATGATGAATAGCCTCGAAAGTGTCAATTTGAAATGACTAAAACATGACAGCTTGAACCAGGTCAAGTGGGCTAGCTACCCCTAGCGAACACTGGTTCTTCAATTTTTCTTGTGGACTCAGTCCATACTATTACCTTTGTGGTTGGTTTTGATTGGTGCATCTTGATTGGGATAACCTACCTTTGACTCGCTATGAGATGGGTGGACGCGGTGGGCGGTCATTGCGGCGATGCGTTACCTTCAGTTTGGCGACTAGAATTGGTAGCATACTACCTTGGGCATTGCGTCACGTTCCTTGTCATACTTTTATCCTTATACGAGATAATGACGAGTTTGGTTTAGTGTTGTCGTATAATAGCACATCTCTATCTACCGACGTTTTACTGGTTGTGTTATATGTAAACTGTATGATAATGCTTAAAAATGCGTTAAACGAGATTAATGTAAAGCCTTAATGCTAGAAAAAATATTTATTTTATTGTTTAGACATTACATATATAGCGCATTCTACTATATATAGATATTTTGACGGATCCTTATGAGATGGAAAATCCCGTAACATCTTTTAACTTATTGTACGCATGTTATACAATGGGTAGGAGATGATAAAACACGTAAACATCTCTGACACTATTACACCCTTGTTATATGTGATATTGATTTGACTCACATAAGGATATTTTAGTTCTGACTCGAGTGTATTATTTTAGTTTATGCTCGGGTAAGCCCTGAGTATTTCAGTGCATTGAAGATTATACTTTTGGAGGATGAAAACGAAGATTGGAATATTATCATTACTAGTATTATTCCACCGCATTGTTTGTTCCGCTGCATTATTTTATTGTTCTATTATATATATATATATATATATATATATATATATATATATGACACTAATAGTTGTTGTAAAATTTTAATCAAATGTATAGTATAAATAGCTTCATGAACTGTTTATTTGATTATTATATTTTATCATTCCGTTGCGAGATTATGTGCTTGTTTTATTCTTTTCTTATTTTTTTTCTTAATTAACCCCATTAATTATCTGTGTTTTGGGTTGTTTTAGTTCGACATGTATTGTAACGACCCATAACTTTTCGATGTTTAAATTTTGTTAATTTAATAATATTTTATGAGTTAATATTGAAAGAAATAAAATGCTGTAATTTAATAATGGAATAATAACTAAATTAAAGTGAAACAATGTTAATACAAGTTAATTATCAACAATCTTAATGAAATTCCAATTCATTGTATTTAAACATGCTATGCTTGGTTAAAAAAAAATTAATAAGTAACAAATGTAAACATTTAATTATTGTCTAAAATAGATAATTAAGGGTAATTGAATAAGATCAGTATTGTATTAGGGATTATAATATGTGTTGTATTAATGTGTGCATTAATTATAGTGGGATGTAAAAGGTAAAGAATAAATTTACAAATGTCATAAAATGTATAACGGTGACAACTATTGTTCGTTACCAATGTATTTAATCAATAGCAATTAAATGTAATTAAACATTACCTTATGTAAGTTAAGATAATAACTGAAAATTTTGAATGTAAAATCAATAGAAACGTTAATTATATGCCTAAATGGCAACTGATTTAATAAAAAAAAAATTGAAACCAATATAAATAAATGAATTGGAATATTAAGTGTGTATAAGTGACTAAATCTCAGCATAATGGAAATAAAATAGTTAACACAAATAAAAGATGAAATTAGAATTATATAGATGATTTGAACATTTGTTGTAATTAATAAACTTTTAAATGTAATTAAAAGTTAAGGGTAACAATGGTTATAAGTTACCAATTTATTTAGTTCATAAAATTTGTTTTACTTAATTTGTGCAATTAATGTAGATTAAATTGGTAATCGAAAAATGGTAATTCAATAGGATGTAACCAATGAAAATTTTAATCATAATATGACTATTGATTTGAATAAAAATGGAAATCATGTTTGATCAATTTATTGTAGTTTATATTATGATAAATGGATATATTGCAATTGAACGTAAATAAATTTTACATTAATATGGAATAAGACAATAATAGTAGTGTCAACATAATAAAAGGTATAGAAATGTAAACTTTATTTACAAGGCAATGATTTACGAAATAAAAAGATAGAAACCTATGTTAATAATTTCATAAGGTATTGTTGATTTAATAGTAGGAGTGTAAATCAAAAAGAATAAAAATGAATAAGTTTAGTAAAGGAGTAAACATATGTTTATTAGCTGAAAGATTGATTGTAGAGATAAGTAACTATTATTTAGTGAGAAATGTGTAATTACTATTTGTATCTAATAATGTAAATATGTTTAAGTTACTATTAGATAGGAAAAATTGTTTAATTCTCATTACATTCATTTAGTCCATTTTAAAACTTAATCAACTGAGATGAATGTAACTGAAATTTCTAATTAATAGGAGAGAGAATACTAATTGTAAATTAATAGGTGTAATTAAAAGCAGCTTATGTTTTGTGAAAATAAGGAAAGTTTAATTTAATAAAAAGAACATTTACATCAAATAAATGAATGTTTCATTTATGAATGTAGGTCTATTTTCATTAAAATATAGAATAGAATGATTGATTTAAAAAAAAAGAAATATATGTTTATTTGAACTATGTTTTAGCTTACAGATTGATTACAAGAATAGGAAAATAATATATTTCAGTAAGTAATTTATTACTCTTGTGTATAAACAATTTTTCTATTTTTTTTCATGCATTTTAGTTGTCTGTTTTAAAATTTAACTTTGTAAGTGATTGCAATTAATGTAGTTCAAATGTTTCAATTAAAAGAAAAGAAACAGTGATTGCAATTAATAGATTTAACAAAAAAATGCACATTTTGTGTTAAACAAAATTTAATGCTAGTTTACTACATATATGTTTATATCTAAATTCAAACTTATGTTTTAGATCAAAATTTATTATATTGAAATCTCATACATCGTTAAATTAAATATTAATAGGAGATGATAAAGGGGGTAAAATAGATTTACACTTGACTATTTCCTTTCCAATTAGACTTTATTAGATTTTATTGCAACATAACTTACCTTTCCATCTTCACTTTTCTAATTTACTCTTACATTCATCGCCTCCTTATATGGATTATTTTCATACCTTTTATTTATGAATGTAAACTATAAGTGGCGATAAAGACGTACATATATATTATACACCTGTTTATATTACCTTGTTTATGCTATCATATTTTGGAATGTATGTCAGGACCCGGTTCTTCGACTTCCGAAAATTCAACATCGATACTCACTTTATCGACTGCCGAGTAATCGAACGACGGAAAACCGAACACTGAGGGTTTTAAGAAAGAAGAAAAGAAGAAAAGAAGAGATAAGAAAATAGAGAATAGAGAGAAAAGAGAAAAGAAAAAAAGAACGGAGCAGAAAGAAAATAGAACAGAACAACAACAGAATCTCACAATTCGCAGCGAAACAACATATAATAATAAATGAATAATCTTTAAACAAAGAACTATATCAGTTATTACATTTTATACTTTACATCATATCATCAGAGTGTACAACAACAACAACAAACAGTGCAGCGGAAAAGAAATACTATATACTAGTAATACGCCATGCCATCCAGCTTGCCTCCAGCAACTCCAGAATATCCTGATAAACCTTAAACTCTTGACTGCCCGTGTGGAAATTGGTGGGCACCCAGAGTTTAGGAATGAAAACAATAAACTCCAAGTCAGTCATGTGACTGGTGTGAGAACTCAAAACAGTTTATTTATCTTTAAAATCAAAATAGAGGAATATTTTTAAAGTCAATTCGAAATGCTTTTAAAAATGAGACTACCATAAGACCTCCCGCCACACACACAATGCAAACGCAGACTTGGAGGAGATTTCTCCTTATGATAGTCAAAGATGCTTGATACGCATTTAAAAAGAACATTTCATATTATTATTAGTGCATAGTGTAGGAAACAATTTCGAAAGTAGAATATAAATCTTAGCCAGCATAGGTACCATTATATTATGCCTACTAATAGCTACCATATTAGATGGCAGGTTCTACAACTAAAACCGTACAAGTCTCGTATTGTTTCTTTGGATTTCCAACGAATGATCAGGCCAAGGAACTTCCCATTGCCACATGAGAATGCCTCTGGATGGACATCCCCGAGAACCAAACCGGATCTCTACCAACACAAGGCCGGGTTACCCCTAACTGAGTAACAACTGACCGAATATGCCATCCCCCGGTCCTTTGGGACCTTTCACCGAGCGCTCGTAATCAATTCACACAATCATAACAAAGTGTTTTCAACATGAGTAAGTATCTGGGCTCCATACCATGATACCACCCTTTTCCAGAAGGAAATGCACACATCCTAAAGGGCGCTACCCCTCATAACCTTGCTGCTTCTTTCCTGTTTTGACCATTCACGGGGTGTGAGGCTCGACGAAGACACGTCCACAAAAACATACTTTATACAAAATCCATGCTTTGGGTCAACAAATGATCATAGAAATGATCACCAGGATAGACGATTAAATAAACGATCCTATCACAAATAATCAACACAATGATCATTTACAGCAACACTCAGCATGTCACATTACCAAATTGGGAATATATCGCTGATAACATTCAACTACATAACCTCTGAGCTCGTACGTCTCAGAGAAGGGTGTTAAGCTAAAAGAATAAATTCTCCGCCACCAACAGAAATATATTTGAAAGAAATCGGCTTTATATCTCAATTTGTAATGTCAGACATACAATCCATACAAGTCTGTTCCGGGCTCGAACAGAACCGAAGGCACTTCTCACGAAGCCCTTGCAATCCGGGTATTCACAATCCCGATCGAATTTCCCATCACTTAGGAAATCTCTATACCAGGAGCGACCCAGTGCAGAGACAATCGATAGGTCATCCTATCGCTTTCGCAAATACCCGGTCTTCAACACCGGTCATCAAATGCAATTCATAACGACGTATCACATATTCGGAATGGGTTATACGACCCCATGGTCCTTTCCCGGTTAACCCGAATAGTGAGCGCTTATTCAAAAATAAGTGTGGCATTCAAATTCAAACAAATCACATCAAATACCCATTCAAAGGGAAATATTGATAGTCGGTTATTGAACTATCAATGGATATGCACACATCACCAGTTTCCAAATAATTTTTCAAATTATTTATTTTCCAAAATATCTTTACAAGATATATAATTTTCACACTTCAAAAATAAATCAATATTTATTTTTCTAAACCAATCCCACTTTCTTTTATAAATTCCATAGTGAATTTATATTTCACAATATCTATGAATATATGATTTTAATTATTCATTTTCAATTTATCTTCAAAAAGATAAATTCTCAACTTATTCAATGAAATATTAGAAAACATTTCCATACTTATTTATTCATAAGTAATTCACTTTATATTATTTATTTTCAATACTTAGAGAATATTCAATATACTTAAATCGAAATTAAGTATATATTTCATTCTTTAAGGAAATCATTCTCTTAAACATATTTATTTGGGCCAAAACGAATGTTGCGTAAAACATCGTTACGACAACCCAAAATCACTAGTATAGGGATTCGAAATTAAAATAGATATATAAATCTCAATACTATACAAAACATTTCCTTTCGGAAATCATTTACTATAACAACAGTGTTATAGTCCACTATTTCCTTCTATTTCTCGAAAGCGTCTATTTCAACAATGAATGTTGAAATCTATGGTTTCGAATCTCAACACATTTTAAAACATCGTTAGATCGTTTTAATTCTGTTTAAAATATCACATCTAAACATTTTCTTTAACATATTATTCACTATTCAAAAACGTGAATATACTACGTTAACAAATTTCATCCTTTTATTCATTTTATTTCAAAGGATTATTCACAGTCAAAAACGTGAATATAACTCCATTAATAGGTTTCAACAATTTTCTTATCAAAATAAGTCGTTTGCGAATTTATAAAACAACGTTTATAAATTCCAATTCTAATTATTCATAACAACTTCCTTTTACAAATTTCCGTCATTAACCTATTCCAGTTTATAACTCAATTATAAACTAAAAGTTCATATTATAAGTTAAATACTTATAAAACGATTATTTTACAAAATCGTTCTTTTAAAGACTTTCCAATTTATAAGTCTTATAACTTATAAGATTCATTTATTTAACCAGATCTATTCTTTTAATAACTTCACAAAATTTATAAATCTTACTATTTATAAATTTCATTTATAACTTCACCATTTATAATTTATAAATTCCATTCACTTATACAATCTATCTTCACTTCATTCAAACACTTATAAAAACTCGTTTTATAATTCAAATGTTTTAATTTATAAATATCAATTTATAAATCTTTTAATATAAATCAGTTTATATTACTATTTTAAAAATGCCTTTAAACTCCTTTATAATTTCCTCATTTTGATTTATAAAATAATTAAATTTTATAAATCCTATATTTTTAACTTTTTATAATAAATTCAAAAATTCCGATTTTACTATTTTATAAAATCATTAACCCTTATTTCTCAAAAATCAGCTTTTAACTATATTTCACAAAAACCATAATTTTATAACTTTGAAAATTATAACGTTTATTTATTTAACATGGATCAATTCCAAAAATATAGTATATTTTCAAAAATCACTTTTAAAATCATTTTAAAATTCCAAAATTTGGTCTAGTGATGCTACACACCAAATAGCCAATCACGACTACAACGATATCATATATCGATATGATAAACCATCAAATATCAAAATATCTGAATTCTAATAAATACTGTTAAGGAATCCAGTTGGATCCCTCCAACCTGTTTTCCTGCATCCACAAACATTAGCACAATACCAATTTCGCTCCAGTACGAAATTATCGCGGTATATGAGATTTAAATATTATCCGCTTAATAGACGGCGCAATAGGGTCTCATCTGCTAAACAAATGAGGGAAATCAATAACTCCAATATATACATATACCAATATATATATATATATATTGCTATTATATATAATACCAATTTCACTGTTTATGAAATATTCGCGGTATATGTTTTTAGTAAATAACATCCGCTTACTAACGGCGTATAATGTCTATTTTAACAATCAATAGATATCAATCATCATTCAAACATGCATTCAAATATTTTAAATCTAACTATTTAAAATAAAATCGAAACTGATTCGATTGAGTGAGAAGTTCTCACCTTGATTTTAAATTCCATTTTAGCGATTTTATTTCGAATAAAATTAAACGGACGTTTAATTTTACCCGAAATTATCACTAACTCCAAACGACTCCAATCCAACTTCATCGCGTAGTGCTCGTCCATACGATTCCAACGCAACTAGTTTCGCGCGTTTTCGACCTCGTATGAAAAAGTTATTAATTTTCAAAGTTTTACACGATTTAAACTAAAATTTACAACATATTTAACCTAACTTTTAATCACAGCCGCTGGATCCATCAACATGTCATCACGACCGCACGTTACCATCTCCTACATCACGCATTCACCCTACAGATGCGTTCGAACCCATAGATCAAAACTAGGGTTAATAAATTCGATCACCATAACGACTTCTAGCTCGATCAGGTAGCGCCATGTCGCGCGCCTCCATCTCCTCCATGCTCTGCCAGAAGGGCACAGAGCTCGGCCCCTCCCTTTCTCGAATTGCGTGCGCAAGCTGCCACAAACGGCCCCCCATATCTCCCAATTTATAGCTCCAATCCACATCTTAACCGTTGATCTTGTAGTTCTCTTCATGCTCTACATCTTTCATTTAGGAAGTTATTCGATTCGATGCATGGATTTTGAGAAAATGGAGGAGGAAGGATTGACAATTCTGGCCGTTCATATTGATAGTGGCAGCTAGGGTTTGTTTTATTTTTTATTTTATTTTATTTTATGAAGGGTAGGGGCTATTTATAAGAAAATCGATCGACACTATTCATCCCGGAAATTCCGAACTCCGATTCACGCGCCGTAACCAGCGTTTCTAGGGTTTACCCCGCGTTCCGGACACAATGGAACAGGTTTCGAAAGCTAATTCGGACATCTGTGCGAGTTATGGCAACAAACGTTCAATTTAAATTAAACCGATTTAAACGATTTTCTAGGCGTTTTAATTTGTACCGGACAAACGGTAAATCCAATTGACACGAAATTTTAAACCTTACAATAATATCACATTACGGATCCGATGAAACTGGTTTCGTCGAAATCCGAGACTTTTTGAAAAATGACTATTTTTACTCGCCAAATTTAAAATTAAAAATAAATCGATGCGTTTCGAGCTGCCACGATCAAACGATAACTCCGATTGACACGAAAATTGAAATCTGGTAATAACTAACTATTACGGATCCAATGGAACTGGTTTCGTTCAATTCTGAGACTGTTCAAAAATTGACTATTTTCACTAGTCGATTTTTAATATTAAAATATTCAATTTTCACAAATTAACTTTTAATTCGATTTTAAAAGTTCTAAAATATCGTTCTAACTTCAATATGATAAAATAAAATTTTACAAATCATTTTCAATCATATTTAACTCAATTTTCAATTATTTCCAAAATTTAACATATTAAATTACCGATTTAATTATTCAATAAAATCCAATAATTCAAAATAAAATTTATTCGACTTATAAATTCACTTCTTAATATTTAAAATTAATTAAATATTCAAATTTTAATTATTAAAATTCCTGGGTCGTTACAATCTTCCCCCTTAAAAGAATTTCGTCCTCGAAATTATCAAGTAAGAAAAGTTACAGAATTTATTAATTTTCCCAAAATTCATAGTTAAACTTCTTACAATACTTTATTAAGTTTTCAAATCATACTTAGTTATCTTTTCAAAAACAATTACTATTGTTTAACTTTCAATTCCAAATCAAAGTTAAAGTTTTCAAAAAAAAATTCCATTTTCTCAAATTTTTTCTAACGCCTTAAATTTTCGGAAAAATTCGCCATAGTCTCCTTTGCGCGGCTCGATCCGAAAAAAATGACAGTATATATATCACAAATATACATCTCATCAAGTAATGAGGCATCCCGAAGGGAAAAAAGTATAAAAGTACGGTATGTAATCCAAGATATGTACCTTATATTTTATTAGCAAGCATATACGGCTAATATAGCACGAAAGCGAGCTCCAAATGCGAAGCAAACGCGATCCGCACCTACTAATCACTCAACAAACAACATGAGAGTCATGCATATATGACAATAGTATCAATATACATCATATAGCAACATAATAACTATATATGTCAACATAGCAATTGAAACAAAAGCAATATATTCAACCATCAACCAACTAGCATTCATAACCAATAAATATTCATATTCTCATTAATATTCAATGAAATGGTTTTCAATTTAATCACATTTGATTCATTAACAGTGGATGTTTTTACTAACATTCATTTTCAATTAGTTTATATTCACTAATTCATATTCAAGTTGGTTTAATTCAATTGATTTTGCATTCAATTCTATTTAAGATTCACTTAACTTCCAATTGGATTTCAATTACTTTAGCTTCCAATTTCATTAACTCAATTTCATTAACACTTAATGAACTATATACAATCAATCAACAAACAACCATATAACAACCAATGTATATCAATTGCAACCAAATTCCTTTGCTTATAATTGGTTTAATTAAATTGATTTTTATTCAACTATTCAACTTTCAATAACATTAGATTTTAATGAATTAACACTTATATCCATTTTTCCATATCAACTTAATTCACATTCAATTGATTATCATTCAATCCATTCATTCAATTCAATTACAAAGTTGAATTTCATTTATATAACTTAAGTTCACACTTATAAATCAATTCAGCTTCCAAATTCTAAAGTAAATTTTCATTTAACTTTAAATTCATTTTTTATTTCAACTCATATTTATAAATATATTCATATAATTTCACTTCTTATATATATAAGTTTATTTCACAATTGTAAATCACTTTAATTATAATTCAATTCTTATAATTCATTTGCTTATACAATTATTCTTAAATTTAGATTATTCAAACAACTAAACAATCCACTTATATACACTTTAATAATTCTGAAAAATTATTCCTTTATATACAAAATATACTCAAGGTAAAATTATTTCATTTACCCAATTTTTAAAAACAATATTATGTCGAATTGTTCTATTCAAGTGTTTAGAAACCCCTTCGGCATAGTCTTGCGGACCACGCTGACGAAAGTTCATATGCCACTCAACAAACCAATCATCACAATATAAACAATTTTATATTCACTAACAAATACGCTCTCATAGCTATTATTACTCTCAAACTCATTCTAGAGTACTACTGACTCTATCTCTAATGAGTAATACCCAACAGAACCATGGTTGTCGCTTAACCATATGCTCTGATACCAAATGTAACGTCCCGAAAATATTCGACGGCAGCGGTCACAACCGGTAGGCTTTTCAACCATCCCAGCCCCACCGTGGCTTACACTGATATCCCAAACTTGCTTTTACGGCCACCCTTTCGAATGTCACGGCTTCGCCTAACCAACCCCGTAAAGAGGACGTGTGGGGGTAAGAGTCTTCCGTTCGCCACCAAACCGCGAAGCGAGAACCCCCCATCACATATCACCTAGCATAAGCAAGACTGGTGTGAGAACTCAAAACAGTTTATTTATCTTTAAAATCAAAATAGAGGAATATTTTTAAAGTCAATTCGAAATGCTTTTAAAAATGAGACTACCATAAGACCTCCCGCCACACACACAATGCAAACGCAGACTTGGAGGAGATTTCTCCTTATGATAGTCAAAGATGCTTGATACGCATTTAAAAAGAACATTTCATATTATTATTAGTGCATAGTGTAGGAAACAATTTCGAAAGTAGAATATAAATCTTAGCCAGCATAGGTACCATTATATTATGCCTACTAATAGCTACCATATTAGATGGCAGGTTCTACAACTAAAACCGTACAAGTCTCGTATTGTTTCTTTGGATTTCCAACGAATGATCAGGCCAAGGAACTTCCCATTGCCACATGAGAATGCCTCTGGATGGACATCCCCGAGAACCAAACCGGATCTCTACCAACACAAGGCCGGGTTACCCCTAACTGAGTAACAACTGACCGAATATGCCATCCCCCGGTCCTTTGGGACCTTTCACCGAGCGCTCGTAATCAATTCACACAATCATAACAAAGTGTTTTCAACATGAGTAAGTATCTGGGCTCCATACCATGATACCACCCTTTTCCAGAAGGAAATGCACACATCCTAAAGGGCGCTACCCCTCATAACCTTGCTGCTTCTTTCCTGTTTTGACCATTCACGGGGTGTGAGGCTCGACGAAGTCACGTCCACAAAAACATACTTTATACAAAATCCATGCTTTGGGTCAACAAATGATCATAGAAATGATCACCAGGATAGGCGATTAAATAAACGATCCTATCACAAATAATCAACACAATGATCATTTACAGCAACACTCAGCATGTCACATTACCAAATTGGAAATATATCGCTGATAACATTCAACTACATAACCTCTGAGCTCGTACGTCTCAGAGAAGGGTGTTAAGCTAAAAGAATAAATTCTCCGCCACCAACAGAAATATATTTGAAAGAAATCGGCTTTATATCTCAATTTGTAATGTCAGACATACAATCCATACAAGTCTGTTCCGGGCTCGAACAGAACCGAAGGCACTTCTCACGAAGCCCTTGCAATCCGGGTATTCACAATCCCGATCGAATTTCCCATCACTTAGGAAATCTCTATACCAGGAGCGACCCAGTGCAAAGACAATCGATAGGTCATCCTATCGCTTTCGCAAATACCCGGTCTTCAACACCGGTCATCAAATGCAATTCATAACGACGTATCACATATTCGGAATGGGTTATACGACCCCATGGTCCTTTCCCGGTTAACCCGAATAGTGAGCGCTTATTCAAAAATAAGTGTGGCATTCAAATTCAAACAAATCACATCAAATACCCATTCAAAGGGAAATATTGATAGTCGGTTATTGAACTATCAATGGATATGCACACATCACCAGTTTCCAAATAATTTTTCAAATTATTTATTTTCCAAAATATCTTTACAAGATATATAATTTTCACACTTCAAAAATAAATCAATATTTATTTTTCTAAACCAATCCCACTTTCTTTTATAAATTCCATAGTGAATTTATATTTCACAATATCTATGAATATATGATTTTAATTATTCATTTTCAATTTATCTTCAAAAAGATAAATTCTCAACTTATTCAATGAAATATTAGAAAACATTTCCATACTTATTTATTCATAAGTAATTCACTTTATATTATTTATTTTCAATACTTAGAGAATATTCAATATACTTAAATCGAAATTAAGTATATATTTCATTCTTTAAGGAAATCATTCTCTTAAACATATTTATTTGGGCCAAAACGAATGTTGCGTAAAACATCGTTACGACAACCCAAAATCACTAGTATAGGGATTCGAAATTAAAATAGATATATAAATCTCAATACTATACAAAACATTTCCTTTCGGAAATCATTTACTATAACAACAGTGTTATAGTCCACTATTTCCTTCTATTTCTCGAAAGCGTCTATTTCAACAATGAATGTTGAAATCTATGGTTTCGAATCTCAACACATTTTAAAACATCGTTAGATCGTTTTAATTCTGTTTAAAATATCACATCTAAACATTTTCTTTAACATATTATTCACTATTCAAAAACGTGAATATACTACGTTAACAAATTTCATCCTTTTATTCATTTTATTTCAAAGGATTATTCACAGTCAAAAACGTGAATATAACTCCATTAATAGGTTTCAACATTTTTCTTATCAAAATAAGTCGTTTGCGAATTTATAAAACAACGTTTATAAATTCCAATTCTAATTATTTATAACAACTTCCTTTTACAAATTTCCGTCATTAACCTATTCCAGTTTATAACTCAATTATAAACTAAAAGTTCATATTATAAGTTAAATACTTATAAAACGATTATTTTACAAAATCGTTCTTTTAAAGATTTTCCAATTTATAAGTCTTATAACTTATAAGATTCATTTATTTAACCAGATCTATTCTTTTAATAACTTCACAAAATTTATAAATCTTACTATTTATAAATTTCATTTATAAGTTCACCATTTATAATTTATAAATTCCATTCACTTATACAATCTATCTTCACTTCATTCAAACACCTATAAAAACTCGTTTTATAATTCAAATGTTTTAATTTATAAATATCAATTTATAAATCTTTTAATATAAATCAGTTTATATTACTATTTTAAAAATGCCTTTAAACTCCTTTATAATTTCCTCATTTTGATTTATAAAATAATTAAATTTTATAAATCCTATATTTTTAACTTTTTATAATAAATTCAAAAATTCCGATTTTACTATTTTATAAAATCATTAACCCTTATTTCTCAAAAATCAGCTTTTAACTATATTTCACAAAAACCATAATTTTATAACTTTGAAAATTATAACGTTTATTTATTTAGCATGGATCAATTCCAAAAATATAGTATATTTTCAAAAATCACTTTTAAAATCATTTTAAAATTCCAAAATTTGGTCTAGTGATGCTACACACCAAATAGCCAATCACGACTACAACGATATCATATATCGATATGATAAACCATCAAATATCAAAATATCTGAATTCTAATAAATACTGTTGAGGAATCCAGTTGGATCCCTCCAACTTATTTTCCTGCATCCACAAACATTAGCACAATACCAATTTCGCTCCAGTACGAAATTATCGCGGTATATGGGATTTAAATATTATCCGCTTAATAGACGGCGCAATAGGGTCTCATCCGCTAAACAAATGCGGGAAATCAATAACTCCAATATATACATATACCAATATATATATTGCTATTATATATAATACCAATTTCACTGTTTATGAAATATTCGCGGTATATGTTTTTAGTAAATAACATCCGCTTACTAACGGCGTATAATGTCTATTTTAACAATCAATAGATATCAATCATCATTCAAACATGCATTCAAATATTTTAAATCTAACTATTTAAAATAAAATCGAAACTGATTCGATTGAGTGAGAAGTTCTCACCTTGATTTTAAATTCCGTTTTAGCGATTTTATTTCGAATAAAATTAAACGGACGTTTAATTTTACCCAAAATTCTCACTAACTCCAAACGACTCCAATCCAACTTCATCGCGTAGTGCTCGTCCATACGATTCCAACGCAACTGGTTTCGCGCGTTTTCGACCTCGTATGAAAAAGTTATTAATTTTCAAAGTTTTACACGATTTAAACTAAAATTTACAACATATTTAACCTAACTTTTAATCACAGCCGCTGGATCCATCAACATGCCATCACGACCGCACGTTACCATCTCCTACATCACGCGTTCACCCTACAGATGCGTTCGAACCCATTGATCAAAACTAGGGTTAATAAATTCGATCACCACAACGACTTCTAGCTCGATCAGGTAGCGCCATGTCGCGCGCCTCCATCTCCTCCATGCTCGGCCAGAAGGGCACAAAGCTCGGCCCCTCCCTTTTTCTCGAATTGCGTGCGCAAGCTGCCACAAACGGCCCCCCATATCTTCCAATTTATAGCTCCAATCCACATCTTAACCGTTGATCTTGTAGTTCTCTTCATGCTCTACATCTTTCATTTAGGAAGTTATTCGATTCGATGCATGGATTTTGAGAAAATGGAGGAGGAAGGATTGACAATTCTGGCCGTTCATATTGATAGTGGCGGCTAGGGTTTGTTTTTTTTATTTTTTTTTATTTTATGAAGGGTAGGGGCTATTTATAAGAAAATCGATCGACACTATTCATCCCGAAAATTCCGAACTCCGATTCACGCGCCGTAACCAGCGTTTCTAGGGTTTACCCCGCGTTCCGGACACAATGGAATAGGTTTCGAAAGCTAATTCGGACATCTATGCGAGTTATGGAAACAAACGTTCAATTTAAATTAAACCGATTTAAACGATTTTCTAGGCGTTTTAATTTGTACCGGACAAACGTTAAATCCAATTGACACGAAATTTTAAACCTTACAATAATATCACATTACGGATCCGATGAAACTGGTTTCGTCGAAATCCGAGGCTTTTTGAAAAATGGCTATTTTAACTCGCCAAATTTAAAATTAAAAATAAATCGATGCGTTTCGAGCTGCCACGATCAAACGATAACTCCGATTGACATGAAAATTGAAATCCGGTAATAACTAACTATTACGGATCCAATGGAACTAGTCTCGTTCAATTCTGAGACTGTTCAAAAATTGACTATTTTCACTAGTCGATTTTTAATATTAAAATATTCAATTTTCACAAATTAACTTTTAATTCGATTTTAAAAGTTCTAAAATATCGTTCTAACTTCAATATGATAAAATAAAATTTTACAAATCATTTTCAATCATATTTAACTCAATTTTCAATTATTTCCAAAATTTAACATATTAAATTACCGATTTAATTATTCAATAAAATCCAATAATTCAAAATAAAATTTATTCGACTTATAAATTCATTTCTTAATATTTAAAATTAATTAAATATTCAAATTTTAATTATTAAAATTCCTGGGTCGTTACAATGTATGTTAATGCATTCCTTGTAAAACATTCGATCGAAATGTTAACATGTTGTTTAATTTCCAATCTAATCACAAAGAGGGAGAAATGAAGATTTCTTAATGCTGCATATTCTTTTAATTTATAACACAAATTTGGTTGGAGAATTTATTTTCATTTATTGTGTGTTAATTGAATCTTTAAAAGATGTTAATTTCGGTATGTTTAGGGTTAACAAAATTTATTAAGTAAATGATTGTTTTGAAATTTGAATTCTAAAAGTTTGTTCATATTTACTTTATTTCTTTCCATTCATTTTCCAACTTCATTTCTGAAACGTCATTTCATTTATTTCTAATTAATAGCGGTCTCTCTTTTCAAATCTCTTTGACCCTAAACCTAACTCTAACCTTATACATAAGATATGACGCAAATGAAACCACAGCCTCCATTCTAATCTTCTTCTTCTTCTTTTCTTTTTTTTTCTTCAAATCTTCTTATTATCTCTCGTTTTAATTTTTCCTTCCTCTTCAAATATTCTTCTTCTTCAAATTTTCTTCTATTTCAAACTTTCTTCTTTCTTTTCAAATCTAGATCTTCTCTTCCATTTTCAGTTCTTATTTTAATCCTTTTCCTTTTCAATTCTTCTTTTTTAAATCTTTTTTTTCCAAACCTTTTAAAAATACATACACTCATATAATAAGGAGGAAAATTAAAGTAAATCGAAATAAAAGAAAAATTATGGAACAAAGCTAGCAATCAAGAAGAAGCATACGCGTTTTTCACGTGGGAAGAGTGGATGTGGTACGGTATTTTATTTTTGTTTAATTTATTTTTGTAAATCTCGATTTCAGTTAGTTCTAATAATCATAACTCATACATACGAACTCCGTTTCACGCGCGGTTTTCTCCGCTAGGTTCGTATTGAGATCCCGGACACTTTGACGCTGGTTTGGACGAATTTGGAGATGGTCAAATTTTTGGGTTTAAATTGGATTTAAATTCAATTTAAATTCAAAAGGTGAGTGTTTTAACCCACTCACAGCTTCTAAAAATTCTTATGTTCGTTAAATTGATTTATGATGTGTTTAGAAATTTATTTATGACTGTCTGGCATGTTTTAATCATTATCTTAGTAAATTGCATTTTATTTCATTAAACCGTTATCTATTTATTGCGTATTAACTGCTAGTTATCTTTATGTTAATTTTCATTGCATATTAACTGCCAGTAAATTTATATTTACTTTTGTATATAAACTGCCAGTTGACAGTTATTAAATTTATTTTTGAATATAAACTGATAATTGATACCGGTTATTTATCACCTGTTATATATTGATGTTTTTCTTAAATTGGATGATGATTATAAATAAATGTTTGATGATCCATGTTTGGTGAATGGATGATGTGTCCTATATTTTAAAATCTGCAAGTTATCATGCATTTCATTTCATTCGGGATTGCGGTTTGAAATGATATATAACCACATTTTTATTTTTAAACTGCGGATTGAAATGATAAATATCCGTATCACTTGACCATAGGATAGAAAATTTTATACAGGCACCGCGGTATATATACAATTATTTTTGAAATAATTTCTATGGTTTGGATAGAATGCGGTTTAATAAATATTAATTTTTATCTTATATAAAATCTTATTTTATATACATACATAGTAGAATTATTGAATTTAAGCTATGAATTTGTTAAATAAAATAAATAAGTTGAATAATGGAGTTTTAATGATTTAAATCAATTAAGATTGGAAGGTAAATTGGAATTTATTTGGAATTGAGCTTATTTATAAATTTAACTCCACAAGTTGGTGTAAACTTATTAAACTTGGAAATTTTAAAAGGTATGATATTTATAACTGGATTTTTATTCAAAATAAATTAAATGAATGTTTCTAGTATAAATAAATTGAAGGAAATGATTAAGTTGTTAGTAAATGGAGTTTATTTTAAATGATTTTTGATTTATTATGTAAACATTTCAAAACTAAATAATAGAAAAATGTATTGTTGAATATAAATTTCCAACCTTAAGTTTTGAAATTGTTAAATACTCAAAGTTAGAAATTTATTGAAATTGAAGTGGTTTATTAAACTGAAAATGAATTTAAAATTTATGGTTTTAGACTGAAATTTTAAATAAATAAATTGTAAAGTCGCGGAAATTATTTTTCTTTTATAAAGAAATTTTAAATTCAACTATTTTATTCTATACTGTTTGAATATCCAAACCATTTAAGTTGGAAGTTATGGTTTTAAAGCTGTGGATTTCGAAGTATTATGTTTTGAGGAGTTAAAATTTAAAGGTATGGTTTTGAGATATTATAAATTTAAAGTGGTATGGTTTTAGAAAAAAAGATATATTTGAAATGATATCAATATTGATTGGGTTTTTAAAAATATAAATGATATCGTATTTATATAGTTTGAAAGAGGTATTATATTCTGGTTTTAAAGAATAAATTATTTTAAAATAACCGCGGTGTTATAATAACGTTTGGTTGTTGAAGAGACCAGGATCGGAAGTTGTCATACTCTCTGCCAACTCCGAAAACCACTTTAACAACCGTGTACGCGGTGGAGATTCCAGAATGAAGTAGGTTGGTGACGGCGTTTCCTATAAGGTAAATACGTGGACCCAACTCCCATGAGTTGGCGTAAGGTGGCTAAAACAGGAGCGATTCTCGGGCCAATGAGGTCATTCCTCTGATCGAACGCACTCCTTCCATACTATACTCTGACTTTGGATTGATTCGGTGGCCACTATTGATTTCTTTGATTTTTGGGGTGTTTGTTCGAGGTGGGCAGTAGCTGCGGCTATGCGTTACCATCAGTCCGGATGTGTAATTGGTATATCTACCCTGGCATTGCCTAGTTGTGCCGTGTCACCTACCCTAGCGCGCCTTATACGATTTTGGTTTTGTACCATACCTATGGAGTGCCCTCTGACGACGCCCAGTACGGGGGAGATTACGGTACTGTATAGACTATGGGAATATATAACTGTGTTAAGGTGGAAAATGTAAAGCCTTAACGCTATTTAAAAGTAAGCTTATTTTACAAATAGACACTATTATAATAGCGCAATATACTACATAGTAAATAGTTTAACGGATCATTAGGAGATGTAAATCCCGAGCATCTCTTGAGTTACTGCACTCATATTTATTCCTGTTGATTTAAATTACATAAGATCTTTTAGTTCTGACTTGAGTGTTTTGTGTTTTCAATTCGCTCGGGTCAGTCCAAGCGTTTAAGGATTTGAAGATTTTATTTGGAGGACGAAGACGAAGATTTGTACTATTATTATCTACTACATTATTCCACTACACTCAATATTGTTCCGCTGCATTGCATTGGTATGTGTAACTCTGATATTCATTGTGTAAGTAAAATCAAATATTTTGTAAAACAGCTTCATGAACTGTATATTTTATTATTATAATTTATCCTTCCGCTGTGAGATTCTGTTTTGTTTTTATTTATTTCTTTCTTGTTTTCTTATTTACACCATAACAATCCGCCCTTCCGTACGGTTTGAATTGGCATGTGTGTCGATTTAAAGCGTGCGAAAAGGCGGGACGTTACATCTGGTATCGGAGATTTGGTTTAGCGATAACCTTAGCTTTGTGGGGTTTGACTCTTTACTAATAGGGTAGTAATACCCTATAGGAGTCGCTGAGTGTATATATATAAGAGAGCGTATTTGTTAGTGTTATAAAAAGGTTTTAATATTGTGTTAATCTGTTCCATTTTGTATTTATAAATTCTGGTTGATGCATGGGACGCTATGACATCAATAGGGATTTTTAAACACTTAATAGGACAGACCGACACAATATTTGTTTTTAATATAGGTGAATGAAATAATTTTGCCTATTATATTTTCTATATATATAAAATAAATTTTTATAAAGATTATATTTGGTTGTAATATATTGGTTGTTAGGAATAAAATTTATTAATAATAGGTAAAATAAGATTGAAAATAAAATTAATGAAATTTTGGAAATTTTAGAACTTAAGTCCGGGATTTTGAAAAATTGCTTTCAAAGGATTTTGAAATATAATAATAGTATTTAGAAATATTTTCTGATATAAATATTTCAATATAATTAGAAAGTATGGTTTTAAAGAAATTCTGGAAAGAAAAAAAGTTGTACTCCCCTCTCTATCGTTGGAAAATAATTTCGGTGATGAGTGCACGCATCATCGACATTCATTTTCGAGTTTCGAAGTGGGAAGGCCATTGTAGTAGATTTACTACAGATTTATTTTGATAAACAAAAGTGAATTTTAAATTTCTTTAAATATACTTGGATATAGATAAGTTGTAATTATATATTTTTCTATCAATTTTAAAATGATTTGAAATTTAACCTGGTATTTAGTTCTTCAGTTTTCGTTAATCAATAGTTTTACATTTTTGTAGGAAATGGGTTGTAACTAATTTATAAATTGGAACCTTTAATTGAAATAAGAGATAAATGCCAAGTTATAAATAAAATTTAAAGAAAGTTGAACTTGTAATTTATAAACCAAAGATGTAATTATTGAACATTTAATTTAAATTAAAAGATGAGGTAAATCTTGTATAAGTTTCATTTGCATTTCTTAAAAACATATATATAACTTACCATCTATAAAAAGTTAAAATATTATAAGAAATTTAAACAGAATATTATACAAGTAATAAATTTGAAGTAATGGAGTATTCAATAAAATTCTTTAATAAATAAGGATTGATGTTGTTATTGTATAGACTTAAGTTATAATGAAGATCTTACTATAATAAAATATGATAGAGATAAATGTTGTAAGTAAGTAATTATAGACTTAAGTATATGATGAAGTTATTTATTTTAAAAATAAGTAGAAAGATGAATACTGTAAATAAGCGAAATTAAGCAATAAATAAATGAATGTAATGCAAATAAAAGAAATTTTCATATATGGATAAATGAAAACTGTAAGAAATAAAATGTAAAATAAAATGATAAACCATTATATGAATGAATAAGAAATCAAACAACAAAAGTATGAATGGAATTAATATGAATAAACTTAATCTATTGGTTGAGATTGTTGTTCGTTTGGATTATGGTAGTTTGGGCAAGGATACTTTAAAATCTGTTTGGAAAGTATGAATAATCTATTTAGTTTCACCTAAGACTGTTGAGTGAAGGGTATACTTAGTAGTTTTTTTTTCTTTCCGTACAATTTAAAGTTTTGAGTCCGAATAACTATTTGTTTTGTTTGATATGAATGAATGATTGACGCGTGTTGATTTTTTTGTGATGGTTGTATGCTTGTTACAAGTGATGATTGATTGATTTGTTTGTTAATTATTTGAAACAGCTTTAGATATTTCATTTTATATAATTGTTGACCTTTTGGATTATATAAGTGAAATACAGGTTATGGAAGCAATTGCTATTGCTTTTGGTTTCATAATTAAGCGTAAATTGCCCGAAAAATAGGTACGTTTTCGGATTATAGTTTATAACGCTATTATATTGTTTTCCGTGTTGGGATATATATTATTTTAAAAATATTTGTTATATTGATATTATATTTTCTCTCGAGCCTCTCCGTACAAAGGAGACTCTGCCGAAACTTTTCGTAAATTTTGGACTTAGAATTTTTTTTGAAAATGATTTACAAACTTTATTTATTTAAGTATAAAAGACGTAATGGGTATAGAATGGGTATATTTTATTTAACGTAATAAAATTTGTAAATTATTTGTTTATAAAGTTAATATTTTGAATAAGACGTATTGTTTATTTAATTCTTCTTTTCCCTTCTTTTCCTTTTCGAGGACGAAAAGTTTTGAGTAGGGGAGAGTGTAACGACCCATAAATTTTCGATGTTTAAATTTTGTTAATTTAATAATATTTTATGAGTTAATATTGAAAGAAATAAAATGTTGTAATTTAATAATGGAATAATAACTAAATTAAAGTGAAACAATGTTAATACAAGTTAATTATCAACAATCTTAATGAAATTCCAATTCATTGTATTTAAACATGCTATGCTTGGTTAAAAAAAAATTAATAAGTAACAAATGTAAACATTTAATTATTGTCTAAAATAGATAATTAAGGGTAATTGAATAAGATCAGTATTGTATAAGGGATTATAATATGTGTTGTATTAATGTGTGCATTAATTATAGTGGGATGTAAAAGGTAAAGAATAAATTTACAAATGTCATAAAATGTATAATGGTGACAACTATTGTTCGTTACCAATGTATTTAATCAATAGCAATTAAATGTAATTAAACATTACCTTATGTAAGTTAAGATAATAACTGAAAAATTTTGAATGTAAAATCAATAGAAACGTTAATTATATGCCTAAATGGCAATTGATTTAATAAAAAAAAATTGAAACCAATATAAATAAATGAATTGGAATATTAAGTGTGTATAAGTGACTAAATCTCAGCATAATGGAAATAAAATAGTTAACACAAATAAAAGATGAAATTAGAATTATATAGATGATTTGAACATTTGTTGTAATTAATGAACTTTTAAATGCAATTAAAAGTTAAGGGTAACAATGGTTATAAGTTACCAATTTATTTAGTTCATAAAATTTGTTTTACTTAATTTGTGCAATTAATGTAGATTAAATTGGTAATCAAAAAATGGTAATTCAATAGGACGTAACCAATGAAAATTTTAATCATAATATGACTATTGATTTGAATAAAAATGGAAATCATGTTTGATCAATTTATTGTAGTTTATATTATGATAAATGGATATATTGCAATTGAACGTAAATAAATTTTACATTAATATGGAATAAGACAATAATAGTAGTGTCAACATAATAAAAGGTATAGAAATGTAAACTTTATTTACAAGGCAATGATTTACGAAATAAAAAGATAGAAACCTATGTTAATAATTTCATAAGGTATTGTTGATTTAATAGTAGGAGTGTAAATCAAAAATAATAAAAATGAATAAGTTTAGTAAAGGAGTAAACATATGTTTATTAGCTGAAAGATTGATTGTAGAGATGAGTAACTATTATTTAGTGAGAAATGTGCAATTACTATTTGTATCCAATAATGTAAATATGTTTAAGTTACTATTAGATAGGAAAAATTGTTTAATTCTCATTACATTCATTTAGTCCATTTTGAAACTTAATCAACTGAGATGAATGTAATTGAAATTTCTAATTAATAGGAGAGAGAATACTAATTGTAAATTAATAGGTGTAACTAAAAGCAGCTTATGTTTTGTGAAAATAAGGAAAGTTTAATTTAATAAAAAGAACATTTACATCAAATAAATGAATGTTTCATTTATGAATGTAGGTCTATTTTCATTAAAATATAGAATAGAATGATTGATCTAAAAAAAAGAAATATATGTTTATTTGAACTATGTTTTAGCTTACAGATTGATTACAAGAATAGGAAAATAATATATTTCAGTAAGTAATTTATTACTCTTGTGTATAAACAATTTTTCTATTTTTTTTTCCATGCATTTTAGTTGTCTGTTTTAAAATTTAACTTTGTAAGTGATTGCAATTAATGTAGTTCAAATGTTTCAATTAAAAGAAAAGAAATAGTGATTGCAATTAATAGATTTAACAAAAAAAATGCACATTTTGTGTTAAACAAAATTTAATGCTAGTTTACTACATATATGTTTATACCTAAATTCAAACTTATGTTTTAGATCAAAATTTAAGTCTAGTTTATATTGAAATCTCATACGTTGTTAAATTAAATATTAATAGGAGATGATAAAGGGGATAAAATAGATTTACACTTGACTATTTCCTTTCCAATTAGACTTTATTAGATTTTATTGCAACATAACTTACCTTTCCATCTTCACTTTTCTAATTTACTCTTACATTCATGCCTCCTTATATGGATTATTTTCATACCTTTTATTTATGAATGTAAACTACAAGTGGCGATAAAGACGTACATATATATTATACACCTTTTTATATTACCTTGTTTATGCTATCATATTTTGGAATGTATGTTAATGCATTCCTTGTAAAACATTCAATCGAAATGTTAACATGTTGTTTAATTTCCAATCTAATCACAAAGAGGGAGAAATGAAGATTTCTTAATGCTGCATATTCTTTTAATTTATGACACAAATTTTGTTGGAGAATTTATTTTCATTTATTGTGTGTTAATTAAATCTTTAAAAGATGTTAATTTCGGTATGTTTAGGGTTAACAAAATTTATTAAGTAAACGATTGTTTTGAAATTTGAATTCTAAAAGTTTGTTCATGTTTACTTTATTTCTTTCCATTCATTTTCCAACTTCATTTTCTGAAACGTCATTTCATTTATTTCTAATTAATAGCGGTCTCTCTTTTCAAATCTCTTTGACCCTAAACCTAACTCTAACCTTATACATAAGAAATGATGCAAATGAAACCACAGCCTCCGTTCTAATCTTCTTCTTCTTCCTTTTCTTTTTTTTCTTTCAAATCTCCTTATTATCTCTCGTTTTAATTTTTCCTTCCTCTTCAAATATTCTTCTTCTTTAAATTTTCTTCTATTTCAAACTTTCTTCTTTCTTTTCTAATCTAGATCTTCTCTTCCATTTTCAGTTCTTATTTTAATCCTTTTCCTTTTCAATTCTTCTTTTTTAAATCTTTTTTTTTCAAACCTTTTAAAAATACATACACTCATATAATAAGGAGGAAAATTAAAGTAAATCGAAATAAAAGAAAAATTATGGAACAAAGCTAGCAATCAAGAAGAAGCATACGTGTTTTTCACGTGGGAGGAGTGGATGTGGCACGGTATTTTATTTTTTTTAATTTATTTTTGTAAATCTCGATTTCAATTAGTTCTAATAATCATAACTCATACATACGAACTCCGTTTCACGCGCGGTTTTCTCCGCTAGGTTCGTATTGAGATCCCGGACACTTTGACGCTGGTTTGGGCGAATTTGAAGATGGTCAAATTTTTGGGTTTAAACTGGATTTAAATTCAATTTAAATTCAAAAGGTGAGTGTTTTAACCCACTCACAACTTCTAAAAATTCTTATGTTCGTTAAATTGATTTATGATGTGTTTAGAAATTTATTTATGACTATTTGGCATGTTTTAATCATCATCTCGGTAAACTGCATTTTATTTCATTAAACCGTTATTTATTTATTGCGTATTAACTGCCAATTATATTTATGTTTATTTTTATTGCATATTAACTGCCAGTAAATTTATATTTACTTTTGCAGATAAACTGCCAATTAACAGTTATTAAATTTATTTTTGAATATAAACTGATAATTGATACTGGTTATTTATCACCTGTTATATATTGATGTTTTGCTTAAATTGGATGATGATTATAAATAAATGTTTGATGATGGATGTTTGGTGAATGGATGATGTGTCCTATATTTTAAAATTTGCAAGTTATCATGCATTTCATTTCATTCGGGATTGCGGTTTGAAATGATATACAACCGCATTTTTATTTTTAAATTGCGGATTGAAATGATAAATATCCGTATCACTTGACCATAGGATAGAAAATTTTATACAGGCACCGCGGTATATATATGTATATATAAAATTATTTTTGAAATAATTTCTATGGTTTGGATAGAATGCGATTTAATAAATATTAATTTTTATCTTATATAAAATCTTATTTTATATACATACATAGTTGAATTATTGAATTTAAGCTATGAATTTGTTAAATAAAATAAATAAGTTGAATAATAGAGTTTTAATGATTTAAATCAATTAAGATTGGAAGGTAAATTGGAATTTATTTGGAATTGAGCTTTTTTAAAAATTTAACTCCACAAGTTGGTGTAAACTTATTAAACTTGAAAATTTTAAAAGGTATGATATTTATAACTGGATTTTTATTCAAAATAAATTAAATGAATGTTTCTAGTATAAATAAATTGAAGGAAATGATTAAGTTGTTAGTAAATGGAGTTTATTTTAAATGATTTTTGATTTATTATGCAAACATTTCAAAAATAAATTATAGAAAAATGTATTGTTGAATATAAATTTCCAACCTTAAGTTTTGAAATTGTTAAATACTCAAAGTTAGAAATTTATTGAAATTGAAGTGGTTTATTCAACTGAAAATGAATTTAAAATTTATGGTTTTTGACTGAAATTTTAAATAAATAAATTGTAAAGTCGTGGAAATTATTTTTCTTTTATAAAGAAATTTTAAATTCAACTATTTTATTCTATACTGTTTCAATATCCAAACCATTTAAGTTGGAAGTTATGGTTTTAAAGCTGTGGATTTCGAAGTATTATGTTTTGAGGAGTTAAAATTTAAAGGTATGGTTTCGAGATATTATAAATTTAAAGTGGTATGGTTTTAGAAAAAAAGATATATTTGAAATGATATCAATATTGATTGGGTTTTTAAAAATATAAATGATATCGTATTTATATAGTTTGAAAGAGATATTATATTCTGGTTTTAAAGAATAAATTATTTTAAAATAACCGCGGTGTTATAATAACGTTTGGTTGTTGAAGAGACCGGGACGGAAGTTGTCATACTCTCTGCCAACTCTGAAAACCACTTTAACAACCGTGTACGCGGTGGAGATTCCAGAATGAAGTAGGTTGGTGACGGCGTTTCCTATAAGGTAAATACGTGGACCCAACTCCCGTGAGTTGGCATAAGGTGGCTAAAACAGGAGCGATTCTCGGGCCAATGAGGTCATTCCTCTGATCGAACGCACTCCTTCGATACTATACTCTGACTTTGGATTGATTCGGTGGCCACTATTGATTTCTTTGATTTTGGGGGTGTTTGTTCGAGGTGGGCGGTAGCCGCGGCTATGCGTTACCATCAACCCAGATGCGTAATTGGTATATCTACCCTGGCATTGCCTAGTTGTGCCGTGTCACCTACCCTAGCGCGCCTTATACGATTTTGGTTTTGTACCATACCTATGGAGTGCCCTCTGACGACGCCCAGTACGGGGGAGATTACGGTACTGTGTAGACTATGAGAATATATAACCGTGTTAAGGTGGAAAATGTAAATCCTTAACGCTATTTAAAAGTAAGTTTATTTTACAAATAGACACTATTATAATACCGCAATATACTACATAGTAAATAGTTTAACGGATCATTAGGAGATGTAAATCCCGAGCATCTCTTGAGTTACTGCACTCATATTTATTCCTGTTGATTTAACTTACATAAGATCTTTTAGTTCTGACTCGAGTGTTTTGTCTTTTCAATTCACTCGGGTCAGTCCGAGCATTTCAGGATTTGGAGATTTTATTTGAAGGACGAAGGCGAAGATTTGTAGTATTATTATCTACTATATTATTCCACTACACTCAATATTGTTCCGCTGCATTGTATTGGTATGTGTAACTCTGATATTCATTGTGTAAGTAAAATCAAATATTTTGTAAAACAACTTCATGAACTGTATATTTGATTATTATATTTTATCCTTCTGCTATGAGATTCTGTTTTGTTTTTATTTATTTCTTTCTTGTTTTCTTATTTACCCCATAACAATCCGCCCTTCCGTACGGTTTGAATTGGCATGTGTGTCGATTTAAAGCGTGCGAAAAGGCGGGACGTTACATGTATGGTTTATTGTCGACTTAAACATTCAGAAATGTGGGTTGTCATAACTATCTACTTGGTCATAGATTTATTATGGAGTTTTTAGAGTGTTTTTATGGTAGAGGATATGAGTGAAGATTTGAGAAGGAGTTCGAGATCCCAAAGTTAGAGAACCAGAGGTTAACAAGCAGAAAAATATCTCTCTTTAGTTGGAGGAAGGCTGATATTTATAGAGAAACAAGTGTACAGGTCCAGAAGCCCACTTGTATTGAAGTCAAAATGATGGCCAAGCATTACACTTGAGAGCTCGAAGACCCATAATTCAATAGAATAACTCGGTGCTAACCTAAATAACTTAGTATCGAGTTATTTTGCCTTATCCAAATCATAGTCTTCCACTTTCGAGCTCCTTCTATCTTCCTTATGAGTTGTTCTAAGTCCTTCTCCATTGACTTTGAATTGATTCTAATGATCTTTCTGATAGCTATTTCCATTGCTTTCATCTCGTCATTTCTTTGAGTTGCTCGTCCAAATTATTGAAAAAACACTTGACCATGAGTTGTTGGAGTAGCACAAGAGGTATAAGGTGTTCAGGAGGCGAAAAGTGGAGATAAAATAACTCAAGATCTATTTAACTCAAGGACGATCTATTTTACTCAAGGCCGAGTTAAATGCTTAGCCAATTTTCATCTCTAAGTTCTTGAGCACATCCCTCTAGTACTTCTGATTGTGTTTCCAAGTCTGTGAATCATTGCATCCTAGTATTGATCTTCTAATTTTGGTTGAAATTTTCTTTGGATCTAAAGCGCATTAACACTTGCCTTTTAAGTATGGATTTCAAATGTAAGGTGTGCTCTGCTCAAGAATAAGTTCTAGTAATCGGTCTTGGATAGTTGAGCTCTCTGGCTATTCATTGGTCCTAATATTATTGAATTATCTAGAAGTCTCATTCTACATATCCAAGCCATCTTTTGTTCACCTAGGGCTTATCTTCCTTTCTCTGATTGTAAGATGTTCAAATCCTTTTATCAAGTTTGCATGCACTCCAGGAGTTGGTCTCATGGACCGTTGATCTCCCAATCTATAGTTTGATCTCTCTGGATCTTCTATCACCCTATCTAGGGTTTTAATACCTCCAGATTCTTGCTGAGCCCAATCTGCTCACTCTTCAGCAAGGGGACCCAATGACCAAGAAAGCCCATCTGCTCACTCTTCTGTGATGGGACTAACTTTTGGTGCAATCCCATCCACTCGTTCTCCGGTAGGGGAGCTTGCACCCTGCACTCAGGTTCCATCTCTTTGGATAGGACTTAAAGCAATTAATATCGTACAAGCCCATTCGCTAGCTCTCCAGCGAGGGGACTTGCAACCTATACTCTTGTCCCGTCGCCCGTCTCTTCGAACCAGACTTAAAGCGATAAATATCATACAAGTCCATCCACTAGCTCTTCGACGAGGGAAATTGCACCCTGCACTCAAGTCCGTCTCTTCAGATGGGACTTAAAGCGATCTATATTGTACAAGCAGAGATGGGACTTAAAGCAATCTATATCATATAATTCCATCTGCTTTCTCTCCGACAAGGGGACTTGCACCCTGAACTTTGGTCTTATCTCTCAGGATTTAAAGTGACCTATTTGCTCGCTCTCTAGCAAAGAGATTTGCACCCTCCACTCCGGTCCTGTCTCTCCAGACGGGAATTAAAGTGATAAATATCATTCATCACATTCAAATGGATTGCTCAATAGTCAGTTATTCAAATCAAAGCAAACAAACAGAAATCATAATTATTCATCCCAGACATCCAACTCAGAGTGTGCCTAGGGACCAATCAAGGTCTCGTATACGTGTAAGTAGTCTGAGGTCATTATTATCCTAAATAGTCATCGCAAACATCAGACTCAGAGCATGCTTATAGACCAATCTAAGACTCATGCACGTGTAAGTGGTATGAGATCCCACGCATTCGACTTGGACTGTACCTAGAGACCAACCTAGGCATCGCATATGTGTAAGCGGTCTAAAGTTATTATTATCCTAATTATTCAAAGCAAGAAAAAGAAAAGCGAGGGAATTTAAGTTGACCTGTGACCATCCCAATCATGGGGTTTCATGTATCGGACTAGATCCCCAGATGTTCCTTGGTGCATTCGCCGCCGATGGTGATTTCTCCAGCAGCACCATTGTAGTTTAGTTCCTCACGTACTGTTGCAGCTAGTTACTCCGAACTAGTTCTTCTATCAGAAACGAAGGTGTCAGCACTTATTCGTTTTGTGCCCTCTAGCTCATGGAAGATGCTAGACTTTCCGGACGTTCTCTCCCAATAAGAAGGTTCTCTTCTAGCTAGCATCCGATATAGGATTTGCCCCAATCGTCCAGAATATCCTCTCCAGGGTCTTAGTTAGATCAACGTAGAAAGAGAATTTTCACTCCCACCTTTGTTGTTTTAGTTCGCTGATGTCATCATCAGCTCTTCTCTTTCCTTTGTCTTTTATGTTTCCTACTCCGGACAATCCCATATCATCCACGGTATTAATTTCACGTTTTCAACTTCGACATCTTCCTGGCATAAATATTTCTCATCTTCATGGTACAATTTCGCAAAATCGATCAGTAGATCTCTTTCAAGTGCAACATTGAAGTTAGTCTTGCTTGCAACTCCTAATATTGCCGCCATTAAGACTATAGATAGATCTGGTTTATCGCTAGCTGTAGCTATCACGCTGAATCTTGCCAAATATCTTCTAAGGGCCTCTCCGAGCCTTTATTTCATGCTTGGTAGCGTTATTACATTCTTCAATCGCGAGACATGAACTCTGAACTATCATAAGCACTTATTTACCAAATCAGCCAACGTGCTTATTGACTCATTCTCCAGTTGTCTGAACCACATCGTTGTCAAGTCCATCAAGTATAATGAGAAGCACTGCACACCATTACCTCCTCAAATGCTCCTAACACCTCCATATGTTAGATGTATTGTAACGACCCGCTATTTTGGACCATTCAAATCGATAATAAAACCATACATGTCCGACTTGAATAATTCAAAATACCGAATTGTTAATTTAAATTCGGCCAAAATCATCATATACAGTAAATAAATCAATCACAGAATTACAGACACAGAGTAATAATATGCATCGGAATAAATAAATAGTAGTTCATGAAGCTACTATATAAACATCAGAGTTAGGAATAAAATACAACAGAATATCTCAAATACAGTGAAGTCTCTAGTACGGACAGATGACTTCTCTGAACCAATCAACTGGAAATGCTAAAAGCTGAATCGATAGTTGGATCTCCAAACGAAGCTCCAAACTCCAAAGGTGAGTCTCAAATGTTGTATCACTCAGTTTGACCCGAGCGTAAAGCAAAACACAAAACACTCAAGTCAGGATTAACATTCTTATATGTATAAATCCAACTCAAGTGAAATATCAACTGAAATAAAAGTAACTCAAAGGATGTTTGGGATAACCATCCTCTAAGGATCCGTGGAACTATCTACAATGTAGAAATATACACTATAACACCGTGATCATTTCAAATTTAGTTATACTTCAAAACCAAAATATCATTTTATTTCAAATATATTTATTTCGAAAATAATATATATACATATATATATAATAAATTATTTATAAATTAAAGTATTTAAAATTTCCACGAGTCTCACAAATCGATTCAAATCAACTCCAGTTCCAAATTCAATTTCATTCAAAGCCCCATTCATCAATTCAATATAGTTCTCAATAAACCGTTTAGATTTCAATGTGTTCAAAGCTTGAATTATTCAATGTTTCAAAACTAAATTAAGTTGTTTCATTTATCTCCCTATTTAACTTCACTATTATTTAGTTTTGAAATATTCACTTAATAAATTCAATATCATTTAATTAACCTTAAATTACATCTTACTAAATATTTCCTTTAATTTATTTAAATGTGAAATATTCATTAAATCGCTTAAATCAAAATTCGAATATCAAATCATATCCTTAAATTTCAAATTCAATAGGTTTCAAATTGATTTGATTTAGTAAAATTATCAATTAAATACAATTTCAATCAGTTCCACTTTATCATCCCTAACTTATACAAATCATTAGAAAATTACTTAAACATATTATATTAATTTAGTCAAACTTTACAAAATTAAAGTTTATTATTAAATCTACTTTATATTAAGACATATTTATATTTCAATATTAAATAAAACCATACATATATATATATATTCTTCCAAAACCATAGCAATTATTTTCAAAACATTTATTTATATATAGACCAACGGTGTTTGCGTATAGAATTCTATCATGTGGTCAAGTGATACAGATATTTATCATTTCAATCCGTGATTTAAATATATACGGGTAGGTATTATTTCAACCCGTAATTTAAATATATATACGGGTAGATATCATTTCAACCCGTAATCCCAAATTCAATTCAAATGAAAATCGCTTAGGTTTATCATTTCAACCCATAACGATTTTCTTCTATTCCAAAGTCTGTTCGGGTATGTATCATTTCAACCCATAGTGAATTCTATACTAACAGGGAACTTGCAGAGTGATAACAGATATGAAAAAAATAGGCATATATCATCAATAACAATCTAATATAAACAATAGGATATGGTATCATATCCCACAGGTGGACAGTTACAGATAATAGCATATATAACAATTTAAATAACTACAGCTGCATATTTCAATTGTCGTTTCAATTGAAATCAAATTTAATAAATAAAAGAACGTTAATCGTGAGTGATTGCTCACCTTTCGAGGCTAGATAGATTTGGCAAAGAAATGAACTACGAAATCCAAAGCAACCTAGAGGTACAAGATTTGATGTAGAAAATAGGCACGACGGACAAGGCTGATAATGTGAGATCGATGAGAACGATTGAATCAGTTGATGTTAATTGAACTAAATGTATATGTAAATATAATTTTTTTTTTCAATTCAAAACATGTATTTATTTTCAAATTTATATTTAATCCCACACTTATCAAATAAAAAAATATACATTTATACAACTTAAATTTAACAGGCACACCCTTTATACGTACTATACCAACAATTGAACGTATCATAATTAGTCAAGCAAACTATAATTTTATATATATTATATATCTAAACATCAAACATACTCCCTGCATACTTTAATCTAAGTTTTTATACCTTTCAACAGGGATCTTAACTTCTACAAATTTTTTTTTGAACTTTAGATATTAGAAATAAAATCGTTTGTGCACTAGTTCTTCTGATAGAGACTCATATTACTTACGGTTAAAAGCAACAGGGAAACCATGATAAATAATGTTACCATATTAAGTAAATGTGCTATGCATGTCCTTTTAGAATTTATCATAGGTAACTGATCATTATAATGATATATGTGAAGTAGTTATTTGAAATTGTAACAGATTTTGGAACTTAAACATTCAATAATCCTACAAAACATTGACACTACGCAAATCCTTTGATTACAAAATACTCCTACTAGTACATTATGCAATAGTATTTTTGAATGTCGATAGATGTTCCAAGCCCAGAGTAAAATATTCTCCTTCAACCTAGAAATATGGTATCTACGCAACTCGAAGAAAGGTAAAATTTTGTAATTATATTGCTTTTATGGAATTTATTCATTTTCCAATTTTGTGGAGACAGATATAAATAATAATTGAAAATATCTACAAAGTTTGAGCTCATTTTGGACTGCGTAGATATATCATATTTCCACGCTGTTAGAGGAAGTTGGAGCATGGGCTTGAATGAACTTATATTTATAATCAACATTTATATGCAGCCTTGCTTTATTAGCTTACCTAAAAATATACAGTGTCTGACACCAACATTTTAACATTTTCATTCTTCCTTCCAAATTTGTGTTGATGATTAGAAAGTGCAACCAAAATTTGAATCCTTGTTTTAATTAAAATTCATATCTTTTATATCACATGCATAAAAAAAAACAAGGTAGACCAGAAATGATCTTGCCACAATTGATATGCATATTCATACTCGAGTTAAATCTTAATGTCGAGATTGAAGACTAACCCTTTTTAATTCTTCCTACATGTCTTTTCATGGTGTAATAAATTTTACCATAAAATGTATTAAGTATGAATTTAATTACAAAATTATATGATTTTTGGTATCATTACATTAAAAAAATAGATGTTAATTGTAACACGGTTTAAACCTAAATAATTTAACTGAAGGGGTTAGTCATATGTATAGCGGACAAAAGGAATTGTACAGATATTTGCATAGCATGAAACCCAAAATAAGAAATGTGCGTATACTTTAAAACTTACTTATATATTTAATATATAACTAACACTATATACTATATATACAATATACACTAGCTTAATATTAACTTAACATAAAAATTACTTTACAAGGTCATATAACTTAGGACTGTAAACGTGTATATATATAGTAAACATATACGTTTTCTTCATATATACATAACTTATAGAGTAAAATCAATGAGACCAACCGCATACAACTAATATAAGAACCGGTATCTTATAAAAAAACAGTATAAATAAATAATATATATTACCTTATTATATAAAAGAGAGGAGATGAGGATGAGGCACGAAGTGGAGGAGGGGAACTTTGGTGGCGAGGAGACTGCGACAAATAGGAGCAGGTGGAAAAATTTGATGAGCAAGCATATGAACTGTATTTCTCAGAGCAGAGGAATAAAAGAGGAGATAAAGAAGAATATAAGGATGGAATTATATAGGCCAAGATGAGCAACAGTCAATTATAATAAACATATAAAGTTTTATGAATGCAAAAATAACGTACTGATATAAATGTAAAGTAACGAATATGGAAAAAATTCAAGTGCAAATAAATGAAACGAAACGTACACAAATAAATGAAAACCAATGAAATTAAAAAGGCAATAATAGTGTAAATGTGAATTGTTGCCACATAAACAAATAAAACGTATACAAATCTTTTACCGGGTATGTGATGGCAACGGTCACCTTTAATTGAGCGGAATAATAAAATCCAATGCTTTGAACGTATGCCATAAATTAAGTAATAGACACTGATTTCTAAATTTATTAGTAGCTAGGAATAGCAACGTTTGAACGTGAATTGGAAAAATTATTAAAGCAATTAATACTGTGGTCCAGTCTGTACGTTTCAAATTTTGAAAACGAAGGAAATAGAAATGGAACATGTTGCAAAAGGAAAGCCACACATATAAATGGAATAAAACGTTAACAATGAAACGTGCCACATTCAATGGAAAGAAACTGAAATGATAACATCAAGCATGGGAATTAAGGACAATAAAGTAGAAAGTATGAGAAACGTAAAAGTGAACAAACGAATGAATGCAAGCTACAGATATATATATATATATATATATATATATATATATATATATATATATATATACAATGATTTAAAATATATTTTTCTGCCATAGAGAAGAGAAAATGTTAGAAATGGAATAAATAGGGAAGGAACAAATTTATTTTCAACAATTCTTAACTGATTTGAATTTAATAGAATTACATAATAAATAAACTTCCATATAATTAATTGAAAATTTACCATTTGCTATATTTAATTATACGTAATCCAAATATTAAAAAAAGATATTTCAAAATTTTATTATTAATAATTTCTCAAAATCCAATTCAATACGTTATAAACCAATTAAAAATTGCTAAAATTTTATGGGTCGTTACACTCTCCCCCACTCAAAACTTTTCGTCCCTGGAAAGGAACAAAGTAGGAGAATAGAAACAACCAGATGAAAAATTAGACTTTGAAAAACAAATTAAACAATTTATTTCAAACCATATACCTTTTTTTATTTAAATTAATTAATTTTTAATAGATTACTCATTTTATTAAATCCATTCAATTAATTATGAGATCAATTATTTTTAAAACACTAAAAATTTTTACAATTAAACCAGGTAGTATATAAATAAACAATATTTTAAAGGATATATTCAAAAGAAGGAAAGAAGGAAAGAAGACAGATTTGGAAAAGAGAATATATGCGAATAAATAAAGCAGGACAAATAAGGTAGATTTAAAAGAATAGTATCGGGCTCGAATAGTTAATTTCAAACCAAAAGAATTTCAATTTCAAATATTAATACAAAATTTCTTGTTGGAAATACTTTTATAATAAAATACCTTTAAAATAAAATACTTTTATATCAAAACAAATTTTCCTTTCGAAAATACTTTTATAACTCGATGTTTCAACAAGTTTATCCTCATTCTTGCAGACTCTGGCCATGCGTTGATCAGACACAAAGCTAGAATTCTCCAAGTACTTAGTAGACCTGTTTCAACACCCAGTGAAAATACTTGGAAAAACCTTTAAAAACAGATATGGGAAGTACAATCCAAAACAAATCAACTAAACCGAAACAGTTGTCTAACCATGGATCGCAGATACACAATGGTTATGCCTGGATCCCCCAGGAAACAATCCGTATCCGTAAGCTTTCTCAGCCCTGCGAGTTACGCCATGATGATTAGTAGAGTGCATTATACACAATGGTCACGCCTGGATCCTCCAGGAAACAATCCATACCCCTGGGTCGTCTCAGCCAGGCAGTTTCGCTACTAATGCGACCTACATAGATTGCAGGATACACAATGGTTACGCCTGGATCCCCAGGTAACAATCCGTACCCCTAGGCCAGCTCATCCAGGAAGTTGCGCTATGCAGTCGCGATCATAAGAAAAATCATGGGTTACGCCACGGTGGGACACTCGAGTATTACATCCGAAAAACCAAAAATCAGAGAGAATAATATTGATAGAATGAATCCACAATGTGGTCACAAAGCGGATATCAAGCAAAAGGCACTTCCCATATCTTTACTTCGAAAATATATATCATATAGTACCTTTCAAATAACTTTCATATATCATACTTATATAAAGTCCATTATATAGGATTTCATTATCAAATTGAATACTTTCCAAAATCAATAGTATATCAAATCATACTTACATAGACTTCGATTATATAAGATTTCACTTCACAAATTGAGCACCTTTTCAATTCAACATTTTCTAATCAACTTCATACTTATACAAATCCATTTTATATAAGTCTGACCACTCCCAAATCAAGTACTTAACAATACAAGGTTCTCAATTTCAAATCAATTCAGTTTCAAAATCATATATGATTTCACCAAATTATTTCTTCCGAATTAAATTTTCTTCAGTTCCAAAGTTTCCAATAGTTTTAGAAAATAATCCCGGTTTCCAAATTAACATAATTCAAGTCAAACAAATTCATTTTCAAAATCACCGTATAAGTACTGGTTTTAATTCCAACCAGATTTCAAAACCAATTTTTTCTCAAAATCAATTATCCTCAAAATGGTTTCCAAATTTATAACTATCCCTTTTAAACCTTTAAACTATTTTTTTTCTATATGGAAAATCCAAATTTCCTTTTGCAAATTATTTATTTACCAAAAGTTTCAAATTTACTTAAGTCATACTCTTCACACTTTAAACATACAAAACTAAACTTATATTCTTTATCAAATATTTTACACTCTTCGAAATTTCTTAGTTATAAAATTTTAAACCTTGATTTGGAAGTGCTCGAACCTTCAAATATAGTCAAAGAAATCATATTTTCAATCCAAGAGTCAGAAATCAGCAATAAATTAGTAAATCGATTTTTATAAATAGAGTTATGCTAAATCAAATCGGAAACTCGAGGATTGAACACCGGGCTCACTTCAAATCATTTCAAATATAGATACATCCATCATTCGAAAATCAAATCATACTTCAAAATATGAAATCAAAATTGGTTTCACAAAATCACTCGGATAGCAAAGCTACCAGAGTGGCCTCTCCCCCACTCTGAAACTCGAAAATTAATGTCGATGATGCGTGCACTCATCACCAAAATTATTTTCCAACGATAAAGTGAGTTCTGGACTTCTATTTTCTTGAAATTTCTTTGAAATCATTGGAACCCATTTAAAGTCATTTGAACACTTCTTATTCAGAAAATACTTTCAAATCGTATTATTATATATATTTTTGAAATCTCAAAACCAAATTTCAAAATACCGGAGTTCAATTCCTCGAAATTCAAATTCAAAACCCTTCAGTTATAAATCCTTTTATATAATCGAATTCCTTATAAATTTTTAAAATTTCACATTCTTTCAAAAATTCAAACTTTCATTTTTTTATAAAAGATATATAATCCTTATCGAAAATATTTCATTTTTATATATAGAATAAAATCATAGTTATCAAAATAATAATTTCGGTATAAACAATTTCTAAAATACAAACAAAACCTGATTTTCAAAGGATGATTTAAGATTGGATTTCCAAATAAAGATAGAGATACAGATTAGAGGGACTCTAATCAAATAAAATTCTGGTTCGAAGATAGGCTCGATCGACGATTAGGTAATTAAATTACAGAAATAGAAGATGGATATACTTATATAAATCGTGGGCGACCTTAACCGGATCAACCGTGACTTCAGGAATATAATCGATGCGGAATTCCAAAACAATCGACATTCGATTTCCAGAGATAGAATTTGGCATATCAAGATATAGCAGCAACCGAGGATACAAAAATCTTTGGTGAATCGATGCCAATTGTAATGGAGCTTTCACCCCTTTTACAAAACATTCAGTGGAGTTATGGGATACTCCAGAATCAAACAAATATAAATAGAAAGAGACAAGAATGAATTTCGAAACCGAGGGACATTCCAAAATTCAAAGGAAATCGAGTCAAAAAGGAAGAGATTCAACTCGAACGAAAGTGATTCTGTAAATAAATTTACCATATATGCTAAGTTCTTCCTAGAGCAAAGCTCTGATACCAACTGTAACGACTAGCTATTTTGGACCATTCAAATCGACAATAAAACCATACATATCCGACTTGAATAATTCAAAATACCGAATTGTTAATTTAAATTCGGAAAAACTCATCATATATAGTAAATAAATCAATCATAGAATTACAGACACAGAGTAATAATATGCAACGGAATAAATAAATAGTAGTTCATGAAGCTACTATATAAACATCAGAGTTAGGAATAAATACAACAGAATATCTCAAATACAGTGAAGTCTCCAGTACGGACAGATGACTTCTCTGAACCAATCAACTCGAAATGCTGAAAGCTGAATCGATAGTTGGATCTCCAAACGAAGCTCCAAACTCCAAAGGTAAGTCTCAAATGTTGTATCACTCAGTCTGACCCGAGCGTAAAGCAAAACACAAAACACTCGAGTCAGGATTAACATTCTTATATCAATAAATCCAACTCAAGCGAAATATCAACTGAAATAAAAGTAACTCAAAGGATGTTTGGGATAACCATCCTCTAAGGATCCGTGGAACTATCTACAATGTAGAAATATACACTATAACACCGTGATCATTTCAAATTTATTTATACTTCAAAACAAAAATATCATTTTATTTCAAATATATCCATTTCCAAAATAATATATATATATAATAAATTATTTATAAAGTAAAGTATTTATAATTTCCACGAGTCTCACAAATCGATTCAAATCAACTCCAGTTCCAAATTCAATTTCATTCAAAGCTCCATTCATCAATTCAGTACAGTTCTCAATAAACCATTTAGATTTCAATGTGTTCAAAGCTCGAATTATTCAATGTTTCAAAACTAAATTAAATTGTTTCATTTATCTCCCCATCTAACTTCACTATTAATTAGTTTTGAAATATTCACTTAATAAATTCAATATCATTTAATTAACCTTAAATTACATCTTACTAAATATTTCCTTTAATTTATTTAAACGTGAAATATTCATAAAATCGCTTAAATCAAAATCCAGTTATCAAATCATATCCTTAAATTTCAAATTCAATAGGTTTCAAATTGATTTTATTTAGTAAAATTCTCTATTAAATACAATTTCAATCAATTCCACTTTATCATCCCTAACTTATACAAATCATTGGAAAATTACTTATACATATTATATTAATTTAGTCAAACTTTACCAAATTAAAGTTCATTATTAAATCTACTTTATATTAAGACATATTTATATTTCAGTATTAAATAAAACCGTATATATATATATATATATATATATATATTCTTCCAAAACCATAGCAATTATTTTCAAAACATTTATTTATATATAGACCAACGGTGTTTGCATATAGAATTCTATCATGTGGTGAAGTGATACGGATATTTATCATTTCAATCTGTGATTTAAATATATACGGGTAGGTATCATTTCAACCCGTAATTTAAATATATATACGGGGAGATGTCATTTCAACCCGTAATCCCAAATTCAATTCAAATGAAAATCGCTTAGGTTTATTATTTCAACCCATAACGATTTTCTCCTATTCTAAAGTCCGTTCGGGTATGTATCATTTCAACCCATAGTGAATTCTATACTAACAGGGAACTTGCAGAGTGATAACAGATATGAAAAAAAACAGGCATATATCATCAATAACAATATAATATAAACAACAGGATATGGTGTCATATCCCACAGGTGAACAGTTACAGATAATAGCATATATAACAATTTAAATAACTACAGCAGCATATTTCAATTGTCGTTTCAATTGAAATCAAATTTAATAAATAAAAGAACGTTAATCATGAGTGATTGCTCACCTTTTGAGGCTAGATAGATTTGACAAAGAAATGAGCTATGAAATCCAAAGCAACGCTAGAGGTACAAGATTTGATGTAGAAAATAAGCATGACGGACAAGGCTGATAATGTGAGATCGATGAGAACGATTGAATCAGTTGATATAAATTGAACTAAATGTATATATAAATATAATTTTTTTTTCAATTCAAAACATGTATTTATTTTCAAATTTATATTTAATCCCATACTTATCAAATAAAATATATACATTTATAAAACTTAAATTTAACAGGCACACCCTTTATACGTACCATACCAACAATTGAACATATCATAATTAGTCAAGCAAACTATAATTTTATATATATTATATCTCTAAACATCAAACATACTTCCTGCATACTTTAACCTAAGTTTTTATACCTTTCAACAGGGATCTTGACTTCTAATTTTTTTTTGAACTTTAGATATTAGAAATAAGATCGTTTGTGCACTAGTTCTTCTGATAGAGACTCATGTTACTTACGGTTAAAAGCAACAGGGAAACCATGATAAATAATGTTATCATATTAAGTAAATGTGCTATGCGTGTCCTTTTAGAATTTATCATAGGTAACTGATCATTATAATGATATATGTGAAGTAGTTATTTGAAATTGTAACAGATTTTGGAATTTAAACATTCAATAATCCTACAAAACATTGACACTACGCAAATCCTTTGATTACAAAATACTCCTACTAGTACATTATGCAATAGTATTTTTGAATGTCGATAGATGTTCCAAGCCTAGAGTGAAATATTCTCCTTCAACCTAGAAATATGGTATCTACGCAACTCGAAGAAAGGTAAAATTTTGTAATTATATCGCTTTTATGGAATCTATTTATTTATTTATTTTCCAATTTTGTGGAGACAGATATAAATAATAATTGAAAATATCTACAAAGTTTTAGCTCATTTTGAACTGCGTAGATATATCATATTTCCACGCTGTTAGAGGAAGTTGGAGCATGGGCTTGAATGAACTTATATTTATAATCAACATTTATATGCAGCCTTGCTTTATTAGCTTACCTAGAAATACACAGTGTCTGACACCAACATTTTAACATTTTCATTCTTCCTTCCAAATTTGTGTTGATGATTAGAAAGTGCAACCAAAATTTGAATCCTTGTTTTAATTAAAATTCATATCTTTTATACCACATGCATAAAATTAAAACAAAAAAACAAGGTAGACCGAAAATGATCTTGCCACAATTGATATGCATATTCATACTCGGGTTAAATCTTAATGTCGAGATTGAAGACTAACCCTTTTTAATTCTTCCTACATGTCTTTTCATCGCGTAATAAATTTTACCATAAAATGTATTAAGTATGAATTTAATTACAAAATTATATGATTTTTGGTATCATTACATAAAAAAATAGATGTTCATTGTAACACGGTTTAAACCCAAATAATTAAACTGAAGGGTTTAGTCATATGTATAGCGGACAAAAGGAATTGTATAGATATTTGCATAGCATGAAACCCAAAATAAGAAATGTGCGTATACTTTAAAACTTACTTATATATATAATATATAACTAACACTATATACTATATATACAATATACACTAGCTTAATATTAACTTAACATAAAAATTACTTTAGCAAGATCTTATAACTTAGGACTGTAAACGTGTATATATATAGTAAACATATACGTTTTCTTCATATATACATAACTTATAGAGTAAAATCAATGAGACCAACCGCATACAACTAATATATGAACCAGTATCTTATAAAAAAAACAGTATAAATAAATAATATATATTACCTTATTATACAAAAGAGAGGAGATGAGGATGAGGCACGAAGTGGAGGAGGGGAACTTTGGTGGGGAGGAGACTGCGACAAACAGGAGCAGGTGGAAAAATTTGATGAGCACGCATATGAACTGTATTTCTCAGAGCAGAGGAATAAAAGAGGAGAGGAAGAAGAATATAAGGATGGAATTATAAAGGCCAAGATGAGCAACAGTCAATTATAATAAACGTATAAAGTTCTACGAACGCAAAAATAACGTACCGATATAAATGTAAAGTAACGAATATGGAAAAAATTCAAGCGCAAATAAATGTAACGAAACGTACACAAATAAACGAAAACCAATGAAGTTAAAAAGGCAACAATAGTGTAAATGTGAATCGTTGCCACATAAACAAATAAAACGTATACAAATCTTTTACCGGTAATGTGATGGCAACAGTCACCCTTAATTGAGCTGAATAATAAAAGCCAATGCTTTGAACGTATGCCATAAATTAAGTAACAGACACCGATTTCTAAATTTATTAGTAGCTAGGAATAGCAACGTTTGAACGTGAATTGGAAAAATTATTAAAGCAACTAATACTGTGGTCCAGCCTATACGTTTCAAATTTTGAAAACGAAGGAAATAGAAATGGAACAGGTTGCAAAAGGAAAGCCACATATATAAATGGAATAAAACGTTAAGAATGAAACGTGTCACATTCAATGGAAAGAAACTGAAATGATAACGTCAAGCACGAGAATTAAGGATAATAAAGTAGAAAGTATGAGAAACGTAAAAGTGAATAAACGAATGAATGCAAGCTATAGATATATATATATAAAGTGATGTAAAATATTATGTTTCTGTCAGAGAGAAGAGAAAATGTTAGAAATGGAATAAATACGGAAGGAACAAATTTATTTTCAACAATTCTTAACTGATTTGAATTTAATAGAATTACATAATAAATAAACTTTCATATAATTAATTGAAAATTTACCATTTGCTATATTTAATTATACGTAATCCAAATATTAAACTTTTTTTTAATTTCGAAATTTTATTATTAATAATTTCTCAAAATCCAATTCAATACGTATAAACCAATTAAAAATTGCTAAAATTTTATGGCTCGTTACATGTATCTCATCAATGAACCATCAGATCTGACTTTCCATCATACATTTCCAGCATTGAAAGCTTACAATCAGGAAAATTCCTCGCATTTAAGATATATTAAGCGAATGAATCGTTGTTCATGTCCTTTAAGCTTTGATCTGTGGGGTCCACATCTAATTATCCTCCTTATCAACTCAGCAATTCTGTTTTTGCCATATAGTGATGGTCTTCGACCAAAAGCGATATTCTACCCCTCTGCGCTTGTAGTGGAATTCCGACACATAATCTGGCACGTACTCCTCTGGCTGCAAATTTGCATTCTAACCTACTCCTATAGCTTCATTTTGTCATATGTTCCTATGGGAAGGTTTTGGAACATACTATTTTGGTCGTTACTCATTCATATCAGATCTGCATTTCTGGCTCCAGTATTATCCATTCCTGGCATCTTAGCGGTTACACCAACATTGCCCCCGAGTATCATTCTCTCAGTATCGAGTAGATTTGGGTCAGTACCGAGTTGTTCTGCTTATGGAGGCATTGTTCCAGTTTGCTCCACTCCAACTGTGGATGTTCCTACATTGGCTCCTTGTCCTTGGTTCTGAATTCCAGTAATCCTAACTATTACTTGTTGTCCCATCCATTAGAAAAATCCTCCAAGCATTTCTTGTTATCGAGTCATCAATCCATAATGCATCTCCTCATCATTTTCTCCATCTCTTCTCTGGTCATGTAGATGGAATGATGAGAATTTGAGGACATCTCCTGGCTGCCCCATGCTCTGGTTAGCTTCCTCTAACCTTAGAAATAGTATTAGGTCTCCAAATTTCATATCCAAGCTTTAGGTCATGAAATCTAGCTTTCCTCTCAGTGAAAGCAGCAAATTATTAACCCAGAAAATGGTTCAACGCCCATAGATCAGATGAAAACACCAGTTTAATTAAAATCAAAAAAAGCAAGAAGAAAGACGAGAACACATAAAAAAAATTTTAGTGGTTCAGCGTAATCTTCGGCCTACGTCTACTTCAATCTTTGTTATTAGTTGTTCTCTCTCTAGATTACAACTAGTTATATCAGATCTGACCACTATATAAAGAATCTCAAATTTATAATAGAGTTTTTAATGTGTTTTTGAGGTAAACAATAGAAGTGCAGAAGAAGAAGGAGTGAAGAGGATCAAGCAGAAAAAGATCCCTATTTAGTTGCAGGTAGAATGGTATTTATAGGGAAATAGGTGTACAGGTCCACAAGCCTGCTTGTATTGAAGTTCATATGATTGTTAGGTGTTACACAAGAGAGCTTAAAGGCCCATAATTCAATAGAATAACTCATGCTGACCTAAATAACTCGGCACTGAGTTGGTTTGGCCTATCCAAATCTTACCCTTCCACTTGTGAGCTCCTTCTATCTTCCTTTTGAGTTGTTCTAAGTCCTTCTTCATCGACTTTGAGTTGATTCTAATGACCCTGATAGCTGTTTCCATTGCTTTCTTCTCATCAATCCTTTGAATTACTCAGCCAAATTATTGGAAAATCACTTGACCATGAGTTATCGGAGTAGCAAAAGAGGTATATAGTATTCGAAAGGCGAAACATGGACGCAAAATAACTTGAGGTCGAGTTAAGTGCTTAGCCAATTTTCATCTCAAAGTTCTTGAGCTCATCCCTCTAGTCCTCCTGATCATGTTTCCAAGTTCATGAATCATTTCATCCTGGTATTGATCTTCAAAGTCTGGTTGAAGTCTGCTTTGGTTTAAAATCATGTTAACAAGTAGGAAACAATGGTAACAAATGTGGTTCCATTCATCTCAAATTTACTAGGATATATGTATGCAAAATAAAATATTTAATGACATAGATATATGGGTTGTTGGAAAGGTTAAAAGTTTGTTTGACAGCAATTTATTTTGAAATTACTTAAAGAAGATTTGAATATAGTAACTTCTAACTAGTTTCAAATAGTGATTTATGACTAGAAGTGTTTGAGTGCAATTTAACTTTTAAGTTAAATTAATAATATAATTTGTGGAAACTAGTTATAAAATATGTCCATAAGTCATAAGTAATGAATTATTGCTTTCCATATTTTGACTTATTAATCACCTTTGTAAGCTTCTTATAAGAAGTTGTCAAACACATGAATTACTTATAAGCAGTTTTGGCTATCTATAAGTAGTTGCCAAACATGCTCTAATTGACGACCTTCTTATAGATATATGGTTGTTGAAAATTTTACTTTCTTGATATTCAAATCATATCTTGTTTGTCAAACACAAATTCAATTTCAAAATAAGAAACAAACCAAATTCATACCAAAAGATGTCTTTTCGACATTATAACCTTTATTATAAAGGAGCCATCGTCTATGCGACGTTGTCGGCTGACTACTTCAACTACGGTTTAGGTTGGAAAATAATTTTTTCTCTATTTACAAAATAAAAAAAAGGGCAGGCGTTATAATGTTAAAATATGATTGGGTAAATTAGAGTTAGGAGAGATTTAGGTTGGGTAAACTAGACGATGTATAAATTTGAGTCTATACAACATTCGAGTTGAATTTGAACACCGCTATTTGTTAAGTGTTAAATTTAAAAAATCTTTTTATGGATTATTAAACTAATCTTTAAGCTATGTAATCATGAAATATTTCCATCATGTCAAGTTAATGTTAATTTGATGTTAAATTGTTTTGTAGATTTAAAAATTAATTGTATTTTGATTAATTTAACATTGTAATTAATTTTGAACATTATGTGTTCACATGCAATATGTATAATAAGGATGTCATAGTGGATATAAATATTTAATAACTTAGATTATATATACGCATTATCATATATATACATCCAGGCATGAATATATATATATATATATATATATATATATATATATATATATATAGACGCATACACAATATCATATATATACATCCATGCATGAATACACACAAAGACACATACACATATGTGTGTGTGCGCGCGCTCACATATCCATCCATGCATGCATACACATACATATATACATACATATGTAATTATTGGCATCTATAGCAACAAAATATAGGTACACACACATTTTATTAAACAAGCAACTTATTTTACATATGTGGTATTTCATATAAAATATATTTAACATAGTAAATAATTTTATATTAAATTTTTATATTATATATAAATAAACACACATACATATATGTATGCACTTAGTTATATATCAATTTAATTTTCGAAACAATTTATCGCTTAGCGAATAATTATTTTCTAAAATACGTTATATATAGATATTATATATAATATATGATCCACTCAAAGGCAATAGTTATATTTGGAAATAATAAAACATTTAAGTGTGTTTTAAATATGAATTTAAAATTTAAACTAAAGTATAATTTAAATATTTCATATAGTACATTTGATTTAAAAATTCATCCGATTTCAAAAATCCATATATATCTTAAAAAATTTACATATGTAAATTTAAGGTCAAATTTGAACAATTAATTTAAAATATCTATAGTTTATACATAAAGATTTGGCCGCAAAAAATCATTTTTCTTTCATCAAAATGATTTATAAATGTATTTATTTTAAATATACTTATATTTTAAACATTAACATATGTATGTGTGTGTATAGTTTTGTATATATTTATATGTATGTATGTATGTATGCATGCATGCATGTATGTATAAAATATTAAAATAAATTTCAAAAATTTATTTTTATCCACTAACTTATAGATGAAAATAATAATATTTGATACATACATATATATATATATATATATATATTATTTTATAAAAAGCATATGTATTAGTTAGATAATATAAAACAATAATAATGTATACAATCTTTTTTTTAATTCATGTCTAAATATATATGCACGTACGTATATATAATGAATTTGATTTTAAATAAGTTTTAATAAATTCATCTTGATCCGGATAGTTGATTACACTGTTTTGCAAGTTATTTCCTCATTGGAGCCTTCTTCCTTTCTCCTCCTAGCTTGGCTTGCAAGGTCGAAGTATATACTTCAACTTTTTCTACCAAAGGGTAGAGCTTTTATTTGAATTTGTGTGAAAAGAATGAGGGAATAGGTTGATATTATAGTCTCCAAATGGCTAGATAATATGTAAAATATTTCCACATTTTTCTCTTTTATAAAATATTTATCAAAATATCTTCTCCAAATGAAAAAAATGTCCTTAATTTTTTTATTATGGCTAACCTTAAAAGTGCGCAAAAGATATTATAATATGAATAAACTAACTATGTAAGTAATCTAAGTAAAAACGCAGTAAGTAGTGCACCAACGAATTTTATTCTGGTTCAGACTTTCTATCCTATGTCCAGTCCCAAACTTTTTCTGCAATTTCATTGAACTACCCTCTCTTCACCTAGAGGAACATGTTTCTACATTACTGCCTAAATAACCAAACAGGACTTTGACACTTTGCCTAAAGATCTCCAACAAGACTGCACTCAAATAGAATAAATTTGACTTTGATTTGTCGTATCCTTTTATAACACTGACCCTTCCTATAATTTTCTTTGATAATTGTGATTTAAATATGGTGAATTTAGGAAGTAGAAGATTGTTTTGAAAGTGTTTGACATCTTAGAGAGTATAGAGTATAGAAATCAAATTAAGTAAGGTAAATTTGAAGATTCAAAAACCAATCTTATTTATAGCGCGTGAAAGGTCCTTTTTGAAAAGAAATAGCTATTAAAACAAATGCAACTTTTGATTGAAGAAGATGGCCTTTTATAATTGACTTGTCAATTCAAAGTAAAATTGGTCATTACCGGTATTCAGACATTTGAGTTAGAATTTAGACATCTGGATTTTTGTAGTGTTGAAACAGAAAGAAAACAATTGAAAAATATCATGTTCAGTCATTTGCATATCTAATCAAACATCTGAATTCTTATTCAGATGTCTGGTTAGTATATTTAGATGTCTAAATGGAAGAAAACAACTATAGGGTTTTAAAAGTACAAAACAGTAATCAGATGCCTGAATTTTATTCAGATGCCTGAACAGAGATTCAGACGTCTGTTTCATGCAGGGTTTTTAAATAGAATGAAACAGGTGAAAATTTGTATAATTCAGTCGTTTGAATTTAATTTCAAACATCAACTCCTAGTTGAAACAAAAGTTAAAGTCTGAAATTTTTTCTAAGTTTAAAAGACAAAGAATTTTCAAAGTGAAATATTCAAATATGAATCTATATGTGTGTGTGTGTAATTATCAAATGAAACTGTACAAATAATTTAAAGACTTACAATATTCGACCGCTTTATCTAAATCTCCAATTATCGAGCAATTTGTTTAAATGGTTCATTATAGCCTTCAAAGATTTGTTATACCTGTAAAAGAAACTTGTAAGATATATATATTGAAATGTATAGTTGTCTCTTTAAAACTAAGAAAAGAGGCTCTAATATGAGGCTCTAACATCCCCTTTTAATATATCATGTATATAACTATTAGGCCTAACAAAAACAACTATTAATTATTTAAATAATTAATTTAGATCATTTATTTAACTAAATCAAAATATAAAGTTTATATATTATTTTAATTAATTTCATGGGTTCAACTACATAACTAAAATTGTAATAAATTAAAATAACAATAATATAATTTCTCTGTTTTAATTTATAAAATCTATAAATTAATTTGATTTATTTACATTTGGAAATATGCTCACCGATATTATTGAGTGACTCTTTGTTATGAACTAAACCATTAGTTATATTTAAATAATTTAAATATTAAAAAATTTGCCGACTTTGTTGATGCATGGTAGTGAAAAAGGTTTCAGTAGCTTATAGAATATTCAGGTGAAGTCGTATTTCTAATCTTTTAAAGCCATATCCTATGTAACGGTATATTATGCACATTTCTATTCATCATTACTATGTCACTAATATATCTAGAGTTTGGTCGATGATCAAAAATCTAATAGTATCTGCAGCTGATTATGATGTATAACTCTAATGCCTTTAGTTGTAAATCACAACAATTTTTTATTAGCCTTTTTACCATATCTATAGATTTTTACTTTGAGTTGACTACTAATTATAGTGATACTAACCTTCTACAATGAACGAGGTGAATTCTCTCTTGAGTAGTGAAAATTTTAACTCGTTTAAGGAAGACTCGATCATGGCCTACACGAGCATCTGTAATGTGATGGACCATAGTCAAAGCATAGGCTAAAAACTTATGATTTATAATACTCTCAAGTCTAAAGACTATTGTACAATTGTTGCATGAGATCCTCTATTTTGACATAGTTGTACTTAACCAATAGAAGACTCTCAAAAGGTCTTACTATGATTGCTTTAAACAACCACAAGTACGCAACCCTTAGTATCCTCAACAATTAAGAGTAGTTCACCATCCATCTTATGAAAAGCATACACTTTTCTCAATAAGTGTATAAATATTCTTTTCTAGAAACATCTTGACTAGGAACATTTAAGGGTAGGTATATTATATACATGATTCAATATTCATAGTCACAACTGCAATCGACTAAATACTTTTTTCTAAGTATTTTGTACTTGTATATATTTAATGTGTTTTAGGCGTTACTTATATCACAATATAACGATACACACAATAGAAAACAAAAGGCAAAGGCGTACTTGAAAAAGATTCATTTACAGAAGTTAAGTTATATAATAGGTTACATAGTTCCCCCTTAGGGAATATCCTTAACTCTATCACCCTTAATTAACATATAATTTAATTCAGCACAATGATGGATTTTAACAAATTAATTGTAAGATTTCAAAAAATATTTTATTTCAAATTTAGCTTAAATGCCTAAAACAAATACAAATGTAGGTACTAAAAACAAGAAAACACAACAGTGACTTGCAGCAACCCGTAATTTTATGTAGGAATCACATACAGAAAATATGATTTACATGTGCAAATGACTTTGTTTTGAGCTTAAACTTTGGAAAATGTAAAACATTTTTGAACAATGGCAAAATTATGCAACTTCCTAAGACTGTAGCATTGTATTGGCCATAACAGGATACAAATGGTTAATTCTTGTTCTAAATGAAATACTAAGTTTATTTTCTTTATGTATAATGATCATAATAATAGCTTGACCAATCCATTTGAAATTTATGGTCGTTTTATGTTTTTAGCCTAAGTTGATAGTTTTAGAGTAGATTTTTTAATAATTTTTCCTAAAATTCCAAAACTAGTTGTTTGATGTAATGTCGAGGTTTGAGCATAAGCTTGATTTCGAGCAACCACTGTCTTCATTATTCGCACATCTAAAAATACCAATAAACCTCCATTAAACTTATTAATAACAATACAACTTTTTGGAGATAAATCGGTAGATTAAGAAGTAGAGACCAAAGACATCATTAGCAACCATCAAATCAATTTTTAGGGAAAGCTTATTGTGTGTGATCGATATTCATTTTGGATTAGGGGAGATTCATAGCCTTTAAGTGCTTTAATCATTGTTTGTTGAGTGGTTTATAACACCTTAATCATACATGTTATAATATATATTTTAAATATGTTTGAATTCGCTTTTTGGCATAAAAACCCTATTTTAATTGCTATTTGCTATCTAGATTTATAAAACGAATTTTAAATATTTTTTAATGATTAAAAGTTGATTATAACATGTGTTAGACCATATATGTCTATATGCGTAGTCTAGGTGTTTGTTGAAATGCATAAATGACATTTAAAGCTATGATATGCCAAATTCTCATTTTGTTTCTGTATATTATGTTGCATTGTTTGATTTGGTTAATAACTACGTGCCTTTTGAGAGTTTGGAGAAATATATGTTGATTCCATGGAGTGTAACTCTTGAATATGTGTATAAAGTGGATTATAAAGGGAAGTCCGATGAGGTATACGCAAGGGGATGTTCAGAACATCTTGAGACATGATGGATTGACGTTAGAGTTTGGAGCTAATTGATGCGATATGGAGTTATCACAAATATAGTAAAAAATGAAAAAGATGAAATGACTTAAAAAATGGGGAAAATATTATAGAATTTTTCTAAGTATTATCAATTGGTACTGGTTGGTATAGATCGATACTGACCATAAAATAATGGTACTAGGTATCGATTAGTACCGATTGATATGGGTGAATACTAGTTGACGAAGACGCATATCGATTATTGGTTGATTGGTATTTGAGGCGAAATAAAGGGAATCTGAGGTTGAAGAAGAGAAAGTTGGCAAGCTTACAAACACTAAGGAAAAAAGGAGAAGTTGTCGATTGATGCTAAGAAATTCAGATGTATTAGCACTAATTAATTGATAATATATCGAATATATGGAGCATTTGATATTTACCAAGAAGGAGAGCTTCATTCGGAAATGCCACATGGTCAAGAAAAAGAGGGGTAGATGTTCTACTATTACTCACTACATAAGTGATGAGAGAGATTGATGGAAAGCCTAAGGATGTCTACCATGGAAAGATCTTTACCAAGTGGGGACGCATAATGGACAACATAAGGGTAATGACTTCCAGTGGCACGAATAAAGGCATCATTAGTAGGGTTACTTATATGGTATATTCAATAAGCCAAATGACGCATTGTCGTATAACCAAGTCACCTTGAAGATGAGAGAGGCTGGTTGATAAATAATATGGTTGTCTTTGTTGATATATAGTAATTATTACATCTAATACCCAAACAGCCAAGCTCTTACTGAGGTAATATAGTACAGCTTTACCCAAGATGTACTTTAGTTAAGTATATTATTTGTGTCAACTTTTGGATGTAGGAGCAGGTGAGGTATGATTTCACATAACATGTATAATATACATACCATACATACTGTTAGCACCAAAATTGGTCACTAACACCCTTAGAAAGATTGTGTAGAGAGATTAATGAAGAAAGTAAATTAAAATATTGAACAGAGTATAAATTTAAATGAAGAGAACAAGAACACCAAATTTATAGTGGTTCGGCGTAATTGCCTATGTCCACTTTGAGGTTAATCTTTATTGCTTTCTCCGTTACTTGAGTACAGATACAATTCGTAAATCAATCACTTGAATACAAGTTTGAATGAATAAGAAGAGAGTATAAAAATGGCAGGGTCTCCCCAGTGTTCTCGAAAAAAGATCCCTTTTCAATGTGCCCCTGCCCTTCTATTTATAGACGAAGATGGGTTGGACTTCCTTCACAGGCTCAAGGCCAAAGTGACTTGGCCCATATAGGGCAATCTCAAGCTAGTTGGTCTATTCTTGCCGAACCGTACCTAAATGCCAAAACATGTCGACTGCTCAAACCCGTATATCCTCAGGCTCTTCTTGGTCAGAATCTTGTCTAGTGCTAACGATAATTTCTTCAAGTGTCGTCTTGTAGCCGGGACAAGGTGCCGGTTAACACATACATATTGAGTTTATATATTGTTTAGGCACAAAATTCACTCATACTATACTATTGTTTGACCCAAGGTTATTTAAGTTTATGTCCTTAATTATAACTCTCAGGTACTCTATATGAGTCAACCATGAAGTAGGTATGGTGATAGTGCATGGAATTGTCAGAAGAAGTGTAAAAGGCTTATGCTTTTTATACTATTATTCGGAGTTACTACTTATATTCTGTTGTGCACTATGAGTTATCAGTATTTAATTATATTTAGGGATGGTTTTCATCTATATAGCCACTTCTTAAGATATATTGATTCATATTCAAGCTTGATATATGGTCTTATGAACCACGATGTACTCTGATGATGGTTAGCTTTGATATTGGTTGTTTTCATGCGATTATACTGTTGTCTTCCCTATATTATATCTATGTTCTATATTGTATTTTTGTTTATGACTTGTGAGATACATGGTAGATGAATAGGTTTTTTTGCTTTTCTCGACATACCCTCCATCAAATGGGTAGCAAACAAAGTAGGATGCCTTGCTTATGGGTATCGAAGGTCGAGGGGCATCATATTTGGTATCAAAACTATGTTTAGAGAATACTTGAGTTTCTATGAGTTTGATCCTTTTCAGATAAGGAAAGCAATACCCTAGAATGGATTAGAAATCATATGAGAGAACATACTCATATTTGTTAACTTAAATAATGTATTATATATATAGTAAGGTTGTCAAAATCGCTACGCAGACTCTATACAGTAAGTATAGCTTAGGAATTAATCATTTAGGCGGGGATTAATTGAGGATTAGTCAAAACTAGGCATTTTTGATAATCCTATATTTTGGCTAAATTTTTTAGAGTTTTATTTCATATCGATCAATATAAATTGAAAATTTTGGATTTTGGATATGCTTTGGAGTAGCCAAAGAAACAAGACCACCTAAAACTAGCATTCCAATGCTGGTACATAACACTATACCTTAAATAATGCCTAAATACATGTTTGCATGAGGCAATAAACCATGTCTAGTTGGGCCTAGGAAAATTGTTACTTCATGCACAACACCTTATACCAGTATCCTTGTCAAGATGTTGATCATTCTTTTTATAGATCCTAAGAATCAATAGGAAAAAAAGGAACATGTTAATGAATTCCATTGTGGGAGAACAGACAATGAAGTTAACATAAAAACTAATATGTAAGTTATGTTCACATAGATGATGATGAACACAATGCAAAATGCATATTGTGTAGTTGTTCGTATTGCGGTTGGTGAAGGGCAAGTGCAAGTGCAAAGACCCAACTTTGCAAAAAAAAAATAAAGATTATTCAAGCCTTGGACTGAAACCATTCATCACAACAAAATTTTCTTGGAGGTGTGGGATTGGCTTGGGAGTAGATTTTTAATGATTTATAATTAAAGGATGCTTAAAAGATAAAGTTATCCTCATGGAAACTTTAGAGTCGATTTAAGAATTGGTGGAATGTAATTAAGGCCGCCACTGTTGAAGACTATTTCACTTTGGATAAATTTAAGGCTTGCTTCATGGAAAATTTTAAACCCACTTCACAAAAGTCTATGTTGTTTAAAGAGTGCATTGATTTGAAACAAGGAGAGATTACAGTGATAAAATATGTGACTTAATTCGATACATTATCAAAGTATAAGATGTCATTATTGATCCTCCTTTAAATAAAAATAAGAAGTTTATCTGGATTAGTTGGAGTTAGGCGATTTTAAAAATCTTTTATTTTGGATAAAATTTTAGTGTTTTATTCAGTGTCAATTGATATAAATTGAAATTTTGAGATTTTGGATATGCTTCGAAGTAGCCAAAGAGGCAAGACTACCAAAAACTAGTATATTGATGTTTGTACATGACATTAAACCTTAAATAATGCCTAAATACATGTTTAGATTCTTACATAAGGCGATAAATGAAACACCACGAAAATTTAATAAGGAAACTAAACTAAAATAAAATAAGGACTTAAAAGAAAATTTTCCTTGAAATCCAAATTTGGCTACAAAAAAATGCACCATTACATTCGTAGTGATTTTCTGGACAATTTTCGTATATAACACAGCGCAATCCGAGTTAGTATGGAGAAATTATGGGCATTAGATTGAAATTAAATTTAAAAAAAAAATTAAAATTTTATATAGCCACCAACCGACCCGTAAGGGTTTAAGGCGACTAGTAGCAGTCGACCTAGGCATGAGAGCGATCGACTTGAACGCGTGTACAATTGTGCGAATCATATTCTTGGAAAATATTTCCTTAGCTAACCCAGTGGCCCAAACTAAACCCTAACCCAATAAATAATAAGCTAATGGAACCCTAAATTCTCAAATAAAAGTTTACAGTAATCAAACTCTGCCAAAATTTTCTCTCTTCTCCTACTTTAAAATTTTCGTAAAAATCGAATAAAATAAATTAAAAGCAACCTAGAAGAAAGAAAGCATTGGAATCATTACGAAGCTAGCAATTTCAAGGAAATGATACTCAAGCACAAGCAAAAGGAAAAAGCTTGGGCTTATAGTGAGTGGGCACAACTTTAATTAGATGAATATTGTAGTTGGTTTTTAAAATATTTTAACCGATTTAGGTTATTAGAAACCCTAATTAAATACGTTAGGAATCCAAATTGAATATGGAAAACCATAACTTTAACTTGCCAAGAGACTATTAATTAGAGATTGATGTATATACCCTCTTTCTCACTTGAAATCGAAAGCCTTAGATCAACAAACCATACATTTAATTACAAAGTGATAATTAGACTGTAATTAAGGATAATGAAATACTATTAATGACCTGAATTTATTCATAATCGATAATCGAAAACTATGAAAACCCTTATTTGTATTCATGAACGGTCGGCCCTGAACCCTCAGTAGTCGATCGTTCGTAATGAAAATGCAGATATTGAAGCTCGACCTAAGGCCCAAGTTTGTTAATAAAAATATATAATAAATGTTTATTGTTATGAGCCTATTTAAGGGTAATTAAATGAATGATAGGGCTTGTAGTGAAGCTAGTTCTCTAGAAACGGACACTAGGTCATGGTGATTTTGGGTAAATATTGTTTACCCAATTTAGGATAGCAGTCGATTTGAGGTGATGTATTTTCACAAATGGTATCACATGAGGTTCCACGGTGGGTGTGCAGTACTAATGAAGATGCTTGATAGAATGGGTCTGGCACAATGGGAGATCCTAGTTGCACGAAATTCAAACGCATGTGATACAACCAAAAAAGAAGACCCAGAGCATGCAATAAGAGGCCAGCACTATGATCGAAAGGTGGAAGTGAATGAAAATGATGAGACATTTCGACGAGTTAGCATCTCGGGTTCTTTCTCTCCAGACGTGGTAAGGGAAAATTGTTCAAAGTAGCCTAGTAGTGGTGACAGTAGTAGGAGTTTGTTTTCCATAAGTAGCCTAGTGCTGGTGTTTTTTGTATAGTAGCCAAGAGGGCGGTGTCTTACATATTGAGTAGCTCCAAGAGCAGTGACCGATCATTAGACATGAGATTCGATCCATTGTATTAGCCTACATAGATTGTAGTGTAGGAATGCATTAGACAAGAACCCTTCTGTAACAAATCTTAGGAGTTCATGGATACTTGTATCACTCCCTCTATCATTTAGAGTAGTATTAAAGTAATTGCATATGATAATCACATATTAGAATTGTACTCATTCATTGGACTTTCGTTGGACCTTCTCTCCTTCCTTCTTTTTCCACACCATAGGTGGATAGGGAAGCAAGTGATTGGCCTATTCTTGATACATATAGAGTTGAGCTTATTTTTGGAGACTACTTTTTACCATTTTTACTCTCCATATACTTATCAATCTTATCGGTACAGTTTTATCTCTTTTGTTAGACTTGGAATGATATTATCTACATAATATATATTGATTACGAGTTGGTTTCTAAGACTGTGCTTTGGATATTTTCTGATATGGATATTTTTTGTATTATATGTTTTATTTCTTCCATTGTGAGATTTGAAAGTATAGTATATCTTAGATTATATCTACTTGTATTAGTTTCCATGATGTGAAATGTTATAAACCTCGGCGATCTGCATTTCTCGACCTGGCGCGAGTCCGAAGGTTACAATTAGCTTTGGATCGACATAGCGGGAGGTTTCGTCGATCGCTGTTGGTATCAGAGCACAGGTTCAGAGTTCCTTAGGGATTAGGACCATACTAAGAGAATGTATTTGAAAAGTTTTTGAAAAAAATGGATTTTCAAACGATTTTCCAAGATTTTCAAAATATGTATGTATAGAAGTAAATATTTTTCAAAGAGTGTTTCTAAAAAAAATTATACAAAATGTAATCTTTTTTTTTCATGCCTATGCTATCTCTGATTTTTGTTTAAGTTATCTCTCTATTCATGCCTATAGTATCTGTGAAAATTTGCTTATAGAATTCTTTAAATTTAGAGATAAAAGATGAATGATCCCATAGATTCAGGCTCAGGCAATGCAGCTGAGATTCCAAACATGAACATTCTAATTTGGTTCCACCGATATCTCCAAGCAAGGGTTTAGAGGACCCGTAAAGGGAGAGATAGGTGTGGCTCCTGTCCGCCCACTTACCGTTACAGACTTTGCTAAGTTATGCAAAGGTTTCTCAAATCATAGAGGAAAGCCTTACATAGGGACATAGTCTTATGTGGATTCGAGGTTATGGATCTACATTTGTGAGAGGAGCTTTCGTTTGATGGGTTTGACCGACGAGGCGAGGATACAGTTAGCCACATGGCAGTTACATGGTGAGGCATTAAGCTGGTGGGAGATAGTTGAGGCTGAGACTGATGGAGAGGAGATCACTTGAGATGAGTTCCATAGGTGATTTATGGTGAAGTTTCTTTCTAGGGTAGAGGATCGTGTGTAGTTAGAGAAGTTCATTCACTTGAAGTAGGGAGATCAGTTTTTTAAGGAATATATCAATCAGTTCAATGAGCTAGCTAGATTTAAAATAGGACTGATTGATACCCCACACAAGAAGGCTTTATAATTTGCTAAAGGGATGACCCAACCTCTCTAAGATTTAGCTCTGATTTGTATTCCTATAGGTGCTACGTATGAGGGTCTAGTGGAGATGGCTTTGCTAAACGCCATCTTAAAGGGAAGAAATAGGAACCAAGAAGGCTGTGGGGGAAAGCACGACATAAGCAACATAAAGGTAGAGGTGGACCCACAGTAAAAATGCAGAAGAAGGATATGCATTGTAGGAAGTGTGGTAAGAAGGGACATTTCATGAAGGAGTGCAGGGTAGATCTTTCTAAGGTTAAGTGTTATAACTACAATCAGTATGGACATATGAAGCAAGCTTGCACAGCATCATCGAGAGCTTCTACTCAGACTTCTACTCAGGTGGTTCTGGCTTATGCGCTAGTGGTAGTCCCTAGCTTGAGTGCATAGCTAATAGCTGACAAGGATAAGAAAGTGGTGATTGAAGGTGTGATGAATCTTTTCGGTTTATCTATTTGCACATTATTTGACATTGGGGCTTTATGTTCTTTCATTTCTAGTATACTTGTTGATGACTTGCACTTACACACTAGTATAGTCATGGACCTTGTAGTTGTGTCAAACCCCATAGAAGTATCGGCCTATTTGTATATGGTATTTAGGGGTTTGAGGTTATTTATCTTAGGGATCGAGTTTGATTGTGATGCCTTTGTATTGGGATCCTATGAGTTTGGGTTCAAATAAGGCATGGATTGGATGGCCACGTATGAGGCTATTTCAGACTGTGATAGGAAGATAGTTAGATTGGGCATGTGTAGTGGACGTAGCTTAGAGGTTTATTATGACCACCATGGATCGATTATGCCGAGCTTCCTAAATTCATTAGACCTATCACATGCCGAGCTTACTACAGTACCTATAGTTAGAGATTTTCTAGATGTTTTCATTAAGGTTGCCAATCTCCCGCCCTAGAGAGAGATCGAGTTTAGGATTTATCTTTTTGAGAATGCTAGACCTATTGCCTTAGTAATAAGGCATATGGATCCAAAGGAATGACGCGAGTTGAACAAGGAAGTTAATGAGTTTCTGGAGAACGATTTTATTAAAAGGAGCATTTTTGAGTGCGGAGCACCAATCGTCTTTTCCACTAAATTAGTTGTTCTCTAAGACTCTATGTCGATTATATGGAGTTGAATTTGTGATGACCCGGAATTTTGGGCAATATCAATTTAATAATCTGTATTAAAGATTAAATTAGATTTAATAATTTTCTTTTACAATTGTATTTTAAATTGATTTGATATTCTTGGTTAATAAATTTGAATTAATTTAATAATCTTCTTTTTATAAATATTTAATTGGTGAATTTTATCTTTTTAGAGCTAATAAAATGTTTTCTATTTATAATGTGTGTGTATATATATATATATTTGTATATATTGTAAATAGATAAGCTATTGTTTGAATTTAACAAATGAAATTATGTTTTCAAATTCTAATATATTTTTAGTAATTTGAAAATTTTATTTAATTTAATATAAAACTTTTCAAAGATTATTCAAATAAATAATTATATAGTTTTAAAATACTTAAATGTTAATTGTTTAAATATTTTTGAGCTTAAGCTTAAATTTAAATAAGATTAACATAAAAGCTTTGTTTTATTTTATTTTTAAATACTGATGGAAATTATATATAAGAGTTTAAAATACAATTAACATATGATATATTAATTCATTTAATAATGTAAGTAATTTATAAACAATGAGGTAGTCTCTTTTATAAATTATTTAAAATTGTCAAATTTCTTATTTTCAAACAATATTAATATTGTGATTAGATATAAATAGATTTTAATAAAAATTGAATTGTTATTTTCAAATTTGAATGTGTTGTTATAAACTGGTTTTAAATTGGATTTTTAAAATTTAATTTGAATTTGGAATTTATTTTGCAATTCAAATGAATAGATATTTAAAAATATTTGGATTTAAAATATATGTATAAACTTTTAATTATATGTATAATTTGTTTTTATGTATATTTTATTTATAATAATATATATATATATATATTTAGACAAGAAATTTAAAAGTAAGAATAAAGATTTTATTAACATTTAAAATAAAAAGAAATGACTTAAGTGACAAATGTAAGTATATAAGGCTTTGTTAAAAACATGTGCAAATTAAATAAAAAGAGTGATGAAAAATGTAGCGTTTTTAACAAGTGTCATCTTTAATTTTTGATTTTCTTTAATTTTTATTTTTTTTAAATCAGCCTTTATAAATACATATGTTTTCTTCCCTTCATTCTTTTTCCTATCATCTTCTTTTCAAAACTAAGAAAGTTAAACAACTCCTCTTAAGACAAATCTGAAAATCAATTATCCTCTCAAACCAGAAATCAAATCATCAATCTGTAAATCAAAAGCAAGCTCTAAACTAAAGCCTGTAAACATCTTCTTTTTCAAATCTAAAATTAATCAAGACTGCAAACCATTTTCAAAATAAGAGCCTGCAAGCATTCTTTTCAATCTGGAACCAAAGCCTGCATGCACACCTGAGAAAAGCAACTTCAATTCTGTTTGAAAGCAAGCATGCAAGTTCTTAAATCAAAGAAACACTTTTCATCTATTAAAGTTTTAAAATCAGAAGCATCTTACTTCAGCAACTCAAAATTTAAAATTCAAAAGCTTTTCAAAATAGAAATGAAGGCTCTGTTCTTCTTTAAAATAGGTGAGTAACGCTCTTTTTAAAAAGCTTAAGTAGGAATCTATTGCATGTTAATCTCTGAATAAGCATGTATTATGTATATACATAAATGCAATCTGTTGTGTATATATGAATGTATGGTATGCATGTGTGTTTTCATATGAGACCTCTCTGTTTATAGTTCCCAGGTTCAAGCTTTGATTAAAATTCAGTATCTCTTGATCTAATCTTTGTTGAGACTTAAGTTTCAAATAAAACTTGTTAGTTTCATCGCAAATTATAGTTTAAAATTATAATTAAGTTATAGAAATATTGAAATGTCTCTGGAAATCAAATCAATAGAGCAAGTTTAATATAATTGAAAATTCAAACTTCTTAGTTCATGGATTCAGGCATATGATCTGAACGCTCATACAAAATTATGATTTTTAGAAGTAAGATCGCAATTTTTAGTGTTTGATTGGGGGTGTAATTCTGGTTTGATCAGAAATTTTGTTTTGGGGGGTTTCTAATGATCTCGATGGTCTGGAAGGTCGGGGTTCCCTCTGGTGGTAGTAGGATGCTCGAAGATGGTGGAAAAATGGTCAGAAAGGTGCTCAAGGCACTATGGCGGCGGCGGCGATCGATTTAAGTTTGTAAACCTAGTTTTGACAAGGTGGGAGTTTGTGATCATCTCAGTGTCTCTGGATGATCGAGTTCAACAGAACTCTAGGGATCGATAGCTTGAACGTTGGCAAGGTTATGGCTGGAGGTGTAGGCGCTTCGATGATCAGAATTGGAAGGTCGAGGAGATTCCAGGTTGATGGTTGTTCCTAGCTTTGCTCTTTTGGTTCCAGGTTTGGGTTTAATGCTCGAATTCGATTTCGAGTTTGTATCGATGATCTAAAGATCGTGATTTGGTGCGAGGGTGATCGTCGACTTGAGCGGATCATCGTTGATGATCGGAGTTGGCTGCGTCAATGGTCCATGTGCGCAGCTTTGTTTTTGTGTCAGGAGCTTTGGATAGCTGTTGTGTCTCGAAGAAGGGTTCGGGCTTATGGGGTTTTGACTCGAGTCATGTCTCAAGTTAAACGTGAGTGAAGTATTGGTTACAGGTTTTAATCTGTCTGGTTTTTAATTTTTAACTAAATTTAAAAATGCAAAGCAAGATTTAAACAAAGTGTTAAATCAAGTTTTAAAATATGGATTCAAATTAAATTTGTATCCTAATCTTGAAATAAGTAAGTTTTATAAAAATTTAAAATGTTTAAAACAACTTTAAATGTTAAAGTATATTTTAGATGATTTGAATTTAAAATGAATTTGGTTTAAGCTCCTGTAAATTTCTTTTATAAGATAAGTGTTTCTTTAACATGTGATTTAAAAGGTTTTTAAATTGTTTTTAATTTTGTTAAAGTTAATTTTTTATTTATTTTGAATCTTAATTTGAAATGAAATTTAAAAGTAAATTTGAAAATAAAATGTTTTCAAATACTTTTGTTAATGACAATTTAGTCATAAATAAGAAAAATGTTTTATCTTAAAGTTAATTAAGATACAATGATTTGAAATTAATTAAATTAATAAGATAATTTAAGAGTAATTAATTAATTTGATTAATTTATGGTTAGAATTAATTAATCAAAGGTCGATTAATTAGGGTTAATTAATTTGAAAATAAAGATCATTAATTATATAAGTTAAGAGTTTAAATTAATGATTAGAAATTAATTAATCAAGTAACTAAAGATTAATTAAGTTACAGTTAAGCACTTAATTAATTAAATAATTAGAGATTGATTAATTGGTTATTAAAGATTAATTAAATTGTAATTAATAATGATTAATCAAAGTTTAATTACTTAAGAAAAGTAATTTAAAGAATTGTTAATCGTTAAAGAAGATCATTAACTAGGGATTACTAAGTAATTAATTAATGTGATTAATTTTTAATAATTAATTATATTAATTAATTAAAGATAATCATTTTTTAAATTATTAAGTATAATTACTTAATGAAAGTTATTAAGGAATTAATTACTCATTGTAATTAATTGAATTTAATGTGATTAGTTTAAGTTAATTAGTTAAGTTTAATTAATTTAAGATAATCACTAGACGATTCAAGTATAATTACTTAACGTAATTAATGAAAAATAATTACTTAGTGAAGTAATTAGTGATGGGAATTACAGGATGTAATTAATTGAAGATTGAAAATAGTTTGGGGTTTAATTACCTTGTGTAATTAATAAGAAGGGTAATTACTTAATGAAAAGAATTAATAATTAATTACTAAGTGTAATTAATTTAAAAATTGATTAATAAAGTTATTGGAAGTTAATTAAGTGATGTAATTAATTAAGGATAATTAATTACTAATTATGATTAATCAAGGTTGATTAATGAATAAAGATTAATTATTAAATAGGATTAATAATTAAGTAAGAAGTAATTAAGGATCATTAATTAATGTAATTAATGATGTAATTAAGGGTTGATTAATTAAGATTAATTAATCAATAATAAGTGATTATAAAGTAATTAATTGATTGTAATTAATTAATGACTAATGTAATTGATTATAATTAATTAATTAATGAAGGTAATTAAAGGTTAATTACTGTAAATGGTTAAGGATAATTAGCTTGTGTAATTAATTAAAGACTAATTACTTAAAGTAAGTAGAGAATGATTAATCAAGGGTGATTAATTAAGATGAATACTTAGAGAATGATTAATTAATTAGGTTGTAATTAATTAATGGTTATGTAAGCAAAATTTATGTGATGAAAGTCATTAATTTAATTTATTTTAAATTAATTAGAGATGGAAGTAATTAATTTAATTAATTTAAAATTAATTATATATGGTGTGATAAATAGATCTTTGCTTATGGATGGCTGATTGCTATTGAATGCCTTGATTGTTTGGTATCTCTGATATGATATATGTGCTTATCTGTGATATGGATGCTTTGGTTGAATTATGATGATAATGTGAATTATTTATTTGTGATGATAATGTGAATTATCTATTTGTGAGATGTGAATTATCTATCTGTGTGAAGATAGATAATAGAATTGAATTGTTTTAAGTTTAAAACAACTTGGACCTAAAAAAAGGCGTTTTGGATTTCGATGAGACGGGGATCGGGTTTCCAGATTTGGATCTGAAAACCACATCGATCCAAATTAATGATAGGTCATGAATTCAAGTGAAGATCAAGTTGAAGACTCGAAGTGTAAGGACTATTTGTCATTAAAACTCTGAGGGTGATTCCAATACGAGTATAACGAAGGTAGTACTTTCAGGTTCGAGATGGAGTTTCAAAGTGCAAGGGTTTCGTCATTAACTCTGAGGATGATTCCCAAATGAGTGTAACGAGATAATGCCTTCGGTTTCGTTCGAACCTGGAACGAACTTGCATGGGTTGAATGCTTTCAGAACATCGTCAGGTGGACGATGAGCATTCTAAGATAGATGTGTTCTATAAAGGTAATCGTGGCCTCAAGCCTCATCAACCGAGGATGGCTAACACAGAGGAGGTGCAGCAAGGCTAAGTGGGTAGACCCAAGTAGGACGAGATTTACCCCTATCTAGAGGCCCCTTTTTATTCGGCTGTGTGGGTAGTTGGAATTGCGCACCAACTGTGGGGTTGTCTTGTTCGGAATATCCAGTAAGGGATGGTTCCGGCCTTGTGTTGCAGAGGATTTAGGGTGGATCCTCTGTACGGTGATCTAGGCCCCGTACTGTGACGAGCGGTACCCCAGTAGCCCTGCCATTGATGGAAACCCATTCTTCCTACGTGCCTTTACGGTTTTGATTGTATTATCCACTTTGTGGCTAGTCTGCTGGAATTTAATCATGTAACAATTTCAGCTATTTCTTATTTACTTGAAAACCCTAGACCCTATTATAATATCACTGGATTTCCTATCAAATGTTTTGGTTATCGTAAGGTAAAAACTTTTCCGTGTTTATGTGCGGGAAGTCTTACGAGATAACATTTGTTTTCGAAGATTTTTTTTCAAAGTTAAGCAATTTTAACCTATTACTCACACCAGACCCATGTTTAACCCGGAATTTATCTTTTGTTTTCTTAAACTCTTGGTCACTAAAATTTTTACGACTAGCCAAGGGATTCAGTTTAGCTTCGACGAATTCTGAAGGAGCAATGGAGCATGAGGCTTCAACGTTGTAGATATATAGTTTTCTGCTGTATTGGTATCTCTGAGTCGTTTGTTTGAGTTGTATCTTGTGTTGTAATAACTAGACGAGTGTTTATAACTGTCTAGTATGTGATGTATAATCTGTGTAACTCTGATAGATGTTGTATATTATGTAATACTTATGTGATTAATATAATTTATTCGTTCTGCTATTGAGATTCTGATGTTGTTTCTTTCTTTCTTCTCCATCTTTTCTCTTTTCTATCCCTTTCTTTCTTAACAATGATGCGTCATTCTGGGGAGAGAATGGCAGGTCATTATAGTGGTATCAGAGCGCTAGGTTAAGTGAATACCTAGGCTTTGGAGTGATTTCTTCTTGAGAGAGCGTATTTGTATTTTTAATATATATATACACACAAACATACATGCATATATATATACATACATATATATATATATATATATATTTCTACCTATTTGTTGGGTTTCCTGTTCAAGTTTCCCAATTTAAGTTCTAAAGGTAGAAAGGGTAGTGGTGTATGTAGCACGACTACCAATAGAAGTAGTCCGAATGACGAGGTTGGAAATGTGTCTATCGAGGCTGTAGACCCAATACCATCTCGAGTTAGCTTTGCAGTGGTGTAAGAATTTCACCAATCTCTGAAGGAAACCTATTAAAGGTTCGGATTCCATTATTGAAGTGCAAGTTTGGATGAGTAGAGTTTGGATCTAACGGATGAGCAGAAGCGAGTGATGGTATCTTGGAAAACTCCGTGAAGGAACAACTGCGTGGTGAGATGCAGTGACTATGGATGTTTCCAAAGATATTTTCTTTGGAACAAGTTTAAGGAAGTGTGTCTGCATAAGTGAAGAGATTAGTTCAGCTTGGTGTTTGTGTTTAGTTTGGTCCCAAGTTTCTTGAGGAGATGTCTACCCATATCTAGGCTCTGTGTGAGATTAGATGATATGGCTTTGAGGTTCTAACAGCTTTGGATAGGAAGTCTTTGGCATCTATGTTGGCATTGCAGCTCGGAGGTGTTCTGTGTGACGGAAAGAAGGTCATTTGGCTAAGCAGAGTCTGAGAAGTGGAGTTCAGAAGCAGCAGAGTGGATCCATTTCTTCTGTGAATTGGCTTGATAAGCATAAGTTGTTCTGATTGGTAAAGAGAGAACAGTTTCTTTGGAAATTAGGCTGGATTGATCGCAAAAGTGACTTGCGATAATTGAGTGTTCTCTTGGACAATCTTTTGTTTGGGATCGAGACATCTCTAAGGAAGTAGGAGTTATCGAAGTTGTCATAGATTTTTCCGGATGTCTTTATAGAAGTAGAGATTTGCCATAGCATCTGGAGATTGAGTTTTTGTATTGACTAGGTTTCCGGGAGTGGTACTGGTGGTTCATCTTAGTAGAAGCATGGTTCCTAGAGAGAGGGTTTGGTGAAGCAGCTCAGGATTTCATGGAACTTCTGAGTTTTCTCTTTTGGATCCGATGAACCATATTTCTGGGATGTGTTGTCCAGTCTGTGATCGTGTTCATCATCAACATTCTCATCTATTATAGAATCAGAGTTGTGCAATGGAAGTAAGGTAGTAGCTGTTCTAGAGTGGAAGCAACCGGGAAGTTGCAGTGCTTTGGATTAAAGGGTTTCCACAGGATCTGAAGGCAAGAATGGCGAGTGCTCCTGTTTTATCTTTTTCGGATAGGAGAAGTTAGTTCTCTACCGATGATAGTAGAGTTGGTGTTGTTGATTTTGGTAGATCTTATGAGGATCATTTTTGTTGTTTGTTTTTGGTCTAGTTTGATTCGAGAAGCATCAGAGAAGGTTGAGCTGACCAGGAAGAAGATAGGCAGCCCAAGATCGTCAGAAGAATTTTGTGGATAAAAGACGAAGGAATTTGGATTCCGAGGTCGGAGATTTGATTTTGGATAAGTTTTCTCTGATCAAAGGAGCTATAAGATTTGGTAAGACTGGGAAGCTAGCTCTAATGTGTATTGGATCTTCCTGTGATCTTGTGAGGATAAGGTTTGGTCTACAGGATTTAATTGCCAGTTTGGAAGACTGGGATTCATTGTGTTTCACGTATCTCTGAGGGAGTACATGTGTGATCCATCTCTGGTTGTAGAGCCAATAGTTCAGGAGGATTTGATAGTTTAGCAGTAGGACTTGTCTGTGGTCTGATGTCCCGTTCAGTTTTGTAGATCTAGTTGAGTAGGAGCTCTATAACTTAATAGCTAGATTGTGTGGATTTAGTAGGGCGAGTATCCCGGTATTTATACCAGGGAAACTCTTAGAAGTTCTATCCAGAATTTTATCTAGATAATTAAATTTGTTTGATTGAGTGAATTGGTTGCTATGATTGTTAGCATATAGTTGATAATATATGCTTGTGTTTTAAAATTAAAATTGTTGATGGATTATTAAATTACCTTTGCTTTTAAATTTTGGGGACGAAATTCTTTTAAGGGGGAGCAATGTGATGATACGGTATTTTAAGCATTATTAATTTAATAGTCTATATTAAAGATTAAATTTGATTTAATAATTTTCTTTTATAATTGTAATTTAAATTGATTTGATAATCTAGGTTAATAAAATTTGAATTAATTTAATAATCTTCTTTTTATAAATATGTAATTGGTGAATTTTATCTTTTTAGAGCTAATAAAATGTTTTTTATTTATAATATGTGTGTATATATATATATATTTGTATATATTGTAAACAAATAAGCTTTAGTTTGAATTTAACAAATGAAATTATGTTTTCAAATTCTAACATATTTTTAGTAATTTGGAAATTTTATTTAATTTAATATAAAACCTTTCAAAGATTATTTAAATAAATAATTATATAGTTTTAAAATACTTAAGATAAATGTTAATTGTTTAAATATTTTTAAGCTTAAGTTTAAATTTAAATAAGATTAACACAAAAGCTTTGTTTTATTTTCTTTTTAAATATTGCTTGAAAATATATATAAGAGTTTAAAATACAATTAACATATGATATATTAATTCATTTAATAATGTAAGTAATTTATAAACAATGAGGTAATCTCTTTTATAAATTATTTAAAATTGTCAAATTTATTATTTTCAAACAATATTAATATTGTGATTAGATATAAATAGATTTTAATAAAAATTGAATTTTTTTTTCAAATTTGAATGTGTTGTTATAAACGAGCATTAAATTCGATTTTTAAAATTTAATTTGAATTTGGAATTTATTATGAAATTAAAAAGAATAGATATTTAAAAATATTTGAATTTAAAATATATGTATAAACTTTTAATTATATATATAATTTGTTTTTATTTATACTTTCTTTAAAGTAATATATATATATATATATATATATATATATATATTTATATTTAGATAAGAAATTTAAAAGTAAGAATAAAGCTTTTATTAACATTTAAAATAAAATGAAATGACTTAAGTGACAAATGTAAGTATAGAAGGCTTTGTTAAAAACATGTGTAAATTAAATAAAAAGGGTAATGACAAATGTAGTGCTTTTAACAAGTGTCTTCCTTAATTTTTGATTTTTTTTCTAAAAATCAGCCTTTATAAATACATATGTTTTCTTCCCTTCATTCTTTTTCCTATCATCTTCTTTTCAAAAACTAAGAAAGTTAAACGACTCCTCTTAAAACAAATCTGAAAATCAATTATCCTCTCAAACCAGAAATCAAATCATGAATCTGTAAATCAAAAGAAGCTCTAAACCAAAGCCTGCAAACATATTCTTTTTCAAATCTGAAATTAATCAAGACTGCAAACCATTTTCAAAATAAGAGCTTGCAAGCATTCTTTTCAATCTGGAACCAAAGCCTGCGTGCAAACTTGAGAAAAGCAACTTCAATTCTATTTGAAAGCAAGCATGCAATTTCTTAAATCAAAGAAACGCTTTCCAGCTATTAAAGTTTTAAAATCAGAAGCATCTTACTTCAGCAACTCAAAGTATAAATTTCAAAAGCTTTTCAAAATAGAAATGAAGGCTCTATTCTTCTTTAAAACAGGTGAGTAACACTCTTTTTAAAAAGCTTAAGTAGGAATCTGTTGCATGTTAATCTCTGAATAAGAATGTATTATGTATATATATAAATGCAATCTGCCGTGTATATATGAATGTATGGTATGCATGTGTGTTTTCATATGAGACCTCTCTGTTTATAGTTCCCAGGTTCAAGCTTTGATTAAAATTCAATATCTCTTGATCTAGTCTTTGTTAAGACTTAAGTTTCAAATAAAACTTATTAGTTTCATCATAAATTATAGTTTAAAATAATAATTAAGTTAAAGAAATATTGAAATGTCTTTGGAAATCAAATCAACAGAGCAAGCTTAAATATAAGTGAAAATTCAAACTTCTTAGTTCATGGATTCAGGCATATGATCTGAACGCTCATACAAAATTATGATTTTTAGAAGTAAGATCATAATTTTTTGTGTTAGATTGAGGGTGCAGTTCTGGTTTGATCAGAAATTGTGTTTTGAGGGGTTTCTGATGATCTCGATGGTCTGGGAGGTCGGGGTTCCCTCTGGTGGTAGTAGGATGATCGGAGATGGTAGGAAAATTGTCAGAAAGGTGCTCAAGGCACTGTGGTGGCGGCGATCGATTTAAGTTTGTAAATCTAGTTTTGACAAGGTGGGAGTTTGTGATCATCTCAGCGTCTCTGGATGATCGAGTTCAATAGAACTCTGGGGATCGATAGCTTGAACGTTGGCGAGGTTGTGGCTGAAGGCGTAGGCGCTACATGATCAGAATTGGAAGTTCGAGTAGATTACAAGTTGATGGTTATTCCAGGCTTTGCTCTTTTGGTTCCAGGTTTGGATTTAATGCTTGAATTCGATTTCGAGTTTGTATCAATCATCTGAAGATCGTGATTAGGTGCGAGGGTGATCGCCAACTTGAGGGGATCATCGTTGATGATCGAAGTTGGCCGCATCGATGGTGCATGTGCACAGCTTTTTTTTGTGTCAAGAGCTTTGGATGGTTGTTGTGTCTCGAAGAAGGGTTCAGGTTTATGGGGTTTTGACTCGAGTCATGTCTCGAGTTAAACGTGAGCGAAGTTTTGGTTACAGGTTTTAACCTGTCTCGTTTATAAATTTTAACTGAATTTAAAAATGTAAAGCAAGATTTAAACAAAGCGTTAAATCAAGTTTTAAAGTATGGATTCAAATTAAATTTGTATCCTAGTTTTGAAATAAGTAAGTTTTATAAAAATTTAAAATGTTTAAAACAACTTTAAATGTTAAAGTATATTTTAAATGATTTGAATTTAAAATGAATTTGGTTTAAACTCTTGTAAATTTCTTTTATAAGATAAGTCTTTCTTTAGCATGTGATTTAAAAGGTTTTTTAATTGTTTTTAATTTTGTTAAAGTTAAATTTGTATTTATTTTGAATCTTAATTTTAAATGAAATTTAAATGTAAATTTGAAAATAAAATGTTTTCAAATACTTTTGTTAATGACATTTTAGTCATAAATAAGAAAAATGTTTTATCTTAAAGTTAATTAAGATGTAATGATTTGAAATTAATTAAATTAATAAGATAATTTAATAGTAATTAATTAATTTGATTAATTTATGGTTAGAATTAGTTAATCAAAGGTTGTGAGTTAATTAATTAGGGTTAGTTAATTTGAAAATAAAGATAATTAATTAGATAAGTTAAGATTTTAAATTAACGATTAGAAATTAATTAATCAAGTAATTAAAGATTAATTAAGTTACAGTTAAGAATTAATTAATCAAATAATTAGAGACTAATTAATTGGTTATTATAGATTAATTAAATTGTAATTAATAATGATTAATCTAAGTTTAATTACTTAAGAAAAGTAATTTAAAGAATTGTTAATAGTTAATGAAGATCATTAACTAGGGACTATTAAGTAATTAATTAATGTGATAAATTTTTAATAATTAATTATATTAATTAATTAAAGACAATCGTTTGTGAAATTGTTAAGTATAATTACTTAATGAAAGTAATTAAGGAATTAATTACTCATTGTAATTAATTGAGTTTAATGTGATTAGTTTAAGTTAACTAATTAAGTTTAACTAATTTATGATAATCACTGGATGATTTAAGTATAATTACTTAATGTAATTAATGAAGAATAATTACCTGGTGAAGTAATTAGTGATGGGAATTACAGGATGTAATTAATTGAAGATTGAAAATAGTTTGGGGTTTAATTACCTTGTGTAATTAATAAGAAGGGTAATAACTTAGTGAAAGTAATTAATAATTAATTACTTAGTGTAATTAATTTAAGAATTGATTAATAAAGTTATTGGAAGTTAATTAAGTGATGTAATTAATTAAGGATAATTAATTACTAATTGTGATTAATCAAGGTTGATTAATGAATAAAAATTAATTAAAGATTAATTATTAAATAGGATTAATAATTAAATAAGAAGTCATTAAGGATCATTAATTAATGTAATTAATGATGTAATTAAGGGTTGATTAATTAAGATTAATTAATCTATAATAAGTTATTATAAAGTAATTAATTGATTGTAATTAATTGAGGATTAATGTAATTGATTATAATTAATTAATTAATTAATTAAGGTAATTAAAGGTTAATTACTGTAAATGGTTAATAATAATTAGTTTATGTAATTAATTAAAGACTAATTACTTAAAGTAATTAGAGAATGATTAATCAAGGGTGATTAGATAAGTTGAAGACTTAGAGAATGACTAATTAATTAGATTGTAATTAATTAATGGTTATTTAAGCAAGATTTATGTGATGAAAGTCATTAATTTAATTTAATTAAATTAATTAGAGATGGAAGTAATTAATTTAATTCATTTTAAATTAATTATAGATGGTATGATAAATAGATTTTTGCTTATGGATGGCTGATTGTTATTGAATGCCTTGATTGTTTGATATCTCTGATATGACATATGTGCTGATCTGTGATATGGATGCTTTGCTTGAATTGTGATGATAATGTGAATTATCTATTTGTGATGATAATATGAACTATCTATTTGTGAGATGTGAATTATCTATCTGTGTGAACATAGATAGTAGAGTTGAATTGTTTTAAGTTTAAAACAACTTGGACCTAAAAGACGGCGTTTAGGATTTCGAGAGACCGGGATCGGGTTTCCAGATTTGGATATCTGAAAACCACATCGATCCAAATTAACGATAGGTTGTGAATTCAAGTGAAGATCAAATTGAAGACTTGAAGTGTAAGGGCTATTTGCCGTTAAAACTCTGAGGGTGATTCCAATACGAGTATAACGAAGGTAGTACTTTCAGGTTTGAGATGGAGTTTCAGAGTGTAAGGGTTATCATCGTTAACTCTGAGGGTGATTCCAAAATGAGTGTAACGAGATAATGCCTTCGGTTTCGTTCAAACCCGGAACGAACTTGTATGGACTGAATGCTTTCAGAACATCGTCAGGTGGATGATGAGCATTCTAAGTAGATGTGTTCTATAAAGGTAATCGTAGCCTCAAGCCTCATCAACTGGGAATGGATAAAATAGAGGAGGTGCGGCAAGGCTAAGTGGGTAGCACCCAAGTAGGACGAGATTTACCCCTGTCTAGAGGTCCCTTTTTATTCAGCTGTGTGGGCAGTTGGAATTGCGTACCAACTGCGGGGTTGTCTTGTTCGGGACTATCCTGTAAGGGATGGTTCCGGCCTTATATTGCAGGGGATTTAGGGTAAATCCTCGGTACGGTGATCTAGGCCCCGTACTGTGACCGGTGGTACCCCAGTAGCGCTGCCATTGATGGAAACCCATTCTTCCTACGTTCCCTTACGGTTTTGATTGTACTACCCACTTTGTGGCTAGTAAGCTGGAATTTAATCATGTAACAATTTCAGCTATTTCTTATTTACTTGAAAACCCTAGACCTTATTATAATATCGCTGGATTTCCTATCAAATATTTTGGTTATCGTAAGGTAAAAACTTTTCCGTGTTTATGTGCGGGAAGTATTACGAAGATTTTTTTTCAAAGTTAAGCAACTTTAACCTGTTACTCACACCAGACCCACGTCTAACCCGGAGTTTATCTTCTATTTTCTTAAACTCTTGGGTACTCAAATTTTTACGAGTAGCCAAGGGATTCATGTTAGCTTTGACGAATTCTGGAGGAGCAATGGAGGAGGAGGCTTCAGCGTTGTAGATATATAGTTTTCGCTGTGTTGGTATCTTTGAGTCGTTTGTTTGAGTTGTATCTTGTATTGTAATAACTAGACAGGTGTTCATAACTATCTATTATGTGATGTATAATCTGTGTAACTCTGATAGATGTTATATATTATGTAATACTTATGTGAATAAATATATTCGTTACGCTGTTGAGATTCTGATGTTGTTTCTTTCTTTCTTCTCTATCTTTTCTCTTTTCTATCGCTTCCTTTCTTAACAATGAAGTGTCATTCTGGGGAGAGAATGGCGGGTCGTTACAGTGGTATCAAAGCGCTAGGTTGAGTGAATACCTAAGCTTTGGAGTGATTTCATCTTGAGAGAGCGTATTTGTATTTTTAATATATATATATATATATATATATATATATATATTTCTACCTATTTGTTGGGTTACCTATTCAGGTTTTCCAATTTAAGTTCTAAAGGTAGATAGGGTAGTAGTGTATGTAGCACGACTACCAATAGAAGTAGTCCGAATGATGAGGTTGGAAGTGTATATGTCAAGGCTGTAGACCCAATACCATCTTGAGTAAGCTTTGCAGTGGTGTAAGGATTTCATCAATGTCTGAAGGAAACCTTTTAAAGGTTCGGAGTCCGTCATTGAAGTGAAAGTTTGGATGAGTAGAGTTTGGATCTGACGGATGAGCAGAAGCAAGTGATGGTATCTTGGCAACTTCGGGAAGGAACAGCTGCGTGGTGAGATGCAGTGACTATGGATGTTTCCAAAGATATTTTCTTTGGAACAAGTTTAAGGAAGTTTGTCTGCATCAGTGATGAGATTAGTTTAGCAAGGTGTTTGTGTTTGGTTTGGGCCCGAGTTTCTTGAGGAGATGTCTGCCCATCTGTAGGCTCTGTGTAAGATTAGATGATATGGCTTTGAGGTTCAAAGAGCTTTGGATAGGAAGTCTATGGCATATATGTTGGCGTTGCAGCTCGGAGGTGTTCTGTGTGACGGCAAGAAGGTCATTTGCTAAGCAGAGTCTGAGAAGTGGAGTATAGAAGTAGCATAGTGGATCCATTTCTTTGATGAATTGGTTTGATAAGCATAAGCTGTTCTGATTGGTAAAGAGAGAACAGTTTCTTTGGAAATTAGGCTGGATTGATCGCAAAAGTGACTTGCGATAATTGATTGTTCTCTTGGATAATCTTTTGTTTGGAATTGAGGCATTCCTAAGGATGTAGGAGTTATCGAAGTTGTCAGAGATTTTTTTGGATGTCTTCATAGAAGTAGAGGTTTTCCATAGCATCTGGAGATTGAGTTTTTATATCGGCTAGGTTTCCATAAGTGGTACCGGTGGTTCAGCTTAGTAGAAGGATGGTTCCTGGAGAGAGGGTTTGGTGAAGCAGCTCAGGATTTCGTGGAACTTTCGAGTTTTCTCTTTTGGATCTGATGAGCCATATTTCTAGGGTATGTTGTCCAGTCTGTGATAGTATTCATCATCAGCATTCTCATCTATTCTAGAATCAGAGTTGTGCAGCGGAAGCAAGGTAGTAGCTGTTCTAGAGTGGAAGCAACCGAGAAGTTGCAGTGCTTTGGATTAAAGGGTTTCTATAGGATCTGAAGGCAAGATTGGCTAGTGCTCCCGTTTTATCTTTTTCGGATAGGAGAAGTTAGTTCTCTATCGATGATAGTATAGTTGGTGTTATTGATTTTGGTAGATCTAGTGAGGATCATTTTTGTTGTTTGTTTTTGGTCCAGTTTGATTCGAGAAGCATCAATGAAGGTTGAGCTGATCAAAAAGAAGATAGGTAGCCCAGGATCGGCAGAAGAATTTTGTGGATAAGAGACGATGGAATTTGGATTTCGAGGTTGGAGATTTGATTTTGTGGTAAGACTGGGAAGCTAGCTCAAGGTGTATTGGATCTTCCTGTGGTCTTATGAGGATAAGGTTTGGTCTACATGATTTAATTGCCAGTTTGGAAGACTGGGATTCATTGTGTTTCACGTATCTCTGAGGGAGTACGTGTGTGATCCATCTCTGGTTGTAGAGCCAACAGTTCAGGAGGATTTGATAGTTGAGCAGGACTTGTCTTTGGTCTGATGTCCTGTTCAGTTTAGTAGATCTAGTTGAGTAAGAGCTCTATAGCTTAATAGCTAGATTGTTTGGATTCAGTAGGGCGAGTATCCTGATATTTATACCTGGGAAACTCTAAGAAGTTCTATCCAGAATTTTTTCTGGATAATTAAATTTGTTTGATTGAGTGAATTAGTTGCTATGATTGTTAGCATATAGTTGATAATATATGCTTGTGTTTTAAAATTAAAATTGTTGATGGATTAATTAATTACCTTTACTTTTAAATTTTAGGACGAAATTCTTTCAAGGGGGAGGAATGTGATGACCCGAAATTTTAGGCAATATCAATTTAATAATCTGTATTAAAGATTAAATTTGATTTAATAATTTCCTTTTATAATTGTAATTTAAATTGATTTGATAATCTTGGTTAATAAATTTTGAATTAATTTAATAATCTTATTTTTATAAATATTTAATTGGTGAATTTTATCTTTTTAGAGCTAACAAAATGTTTTCTATTTATAATGTATATATATTTGTATATATTGTAAATATATAAGCTTTGGTTTGAATTTAACAAATGAAATTATGTTTTCAAATTCTAATATATTTTTAGTAATTTGGAAATTTTATTTAATTTAATATAAAACTTTTTAAAGATTATTTAAATACATAATTATATAGTTTTAAAATACTTAAGATAAATGTTAATTGTTTAAATATTTTTAAGCTTAAGTTTAAATTTAAATAAAATTAACATAAAATCTTTGTTTTATTTTCTTTATAAATATTGCTTGAAATTATACATAAGAGTTTAAAATACAATTAACATATGATATATTAATTCATTTAATAATGTAAGTAATTTATAAACAATGAGGTAATCTCTTTTATAAATTATTTAAAATTATCAAATTTGCTATTTTCAAACAATATTAATATTGTGATTAGATATAAATATATTTTAATAAAAATTGAGTTGTTATTTTCAAATTTGAATGTGATGTTATAAACTTGCTTTAAATTGGATTTTTAAAATTTAATTTGAATTTAAATTTGGAATTTATTTTGAAATTCAAAAGAATAGATATTTAAAAATATTTGGATTTAAAATATATGTATAAACTATTAATTATATATATTTAATTTGTTTCTATTTATATTTTCTTTAAAGTAATTTACATACATATATATTTAGATAAGAAATTTAAAAGTTAGAATTAAGTTTTTATTAACATTTAAAATAAAAAGAAATGACTTAAGTGACAAATGTAAGTATATAAGGCTTTGTTAAAAACATGTGTAAATTAAATAAAAAGAGTAATGACAAATGTAGTGCTTTTAACAAGTGTCATCTTTAATTTTTGATTTTTTTTAAATCAGCCTTTATAAATACATATGTTTTCTTCCCTTCATTCTTTTTCTTATCATCTTCTTTTCAAAAACTAAGAAAGTTAAACAACTCCTCTTAAAACAAATATGAAAATCAATTATCCTCTCAAACCAGAAATCAAATCATCAATCTGTAAATCAAAATCAAGCTCTAAACCAAAACCTGCAAACATCTTCGTTTTCAAATCTGAAATTAATCAAGACTGCAAACCATTTTCAAAATAATAGTCTGCAAGCATTCTTTTCAATCTAGAACCAAAGCCTGCATGCAAACCTGAGAAAAGCAACTTCAATTCTGTTTGAAAGCAAGCTTGCAAGTTCTTAAATCAAAGAAACACTTTTCAGCTATTAAAGTTTTAAAATCAGAAGCATCTTACTTCAGCAACTCAAAGTATAAATTTCAAAAGCTTTTCAAAATAGAAATGAAGGCTCTGTTCTTCCTTAAAACAGGTGAGTAACACTCTTTTTGAAAAGCTTAAGTAGGAATCCATTGCATGTTAATCTCTGAATAAGTATGTATTGTGTGTATATATATAAATGCAATCTACCATGTATATATGAATATATGGTATGCATGTGTGTTTGCATATGAGACCTCTCTGTTCATAGTTCCCAGGTTCAAGCGTTGATTAAAATTCAATATCTCTTGATCTAGTCTTTGTTAAGACTTAAGTTTCAAATAAAACTTGTTAGTTTCATCATAAATTATAGTTTGAAATTATAATTAAGTAAAAGAAATATTGAAATGTCTCTGGAAATCAAATCAACGGAGCAAGTTTAAATATAAGTGAAAATTCAAACTTATTAGTTCATGGATTTAAGCATATGATTTGAACATTCATACAAAATTATGATTTTTAGAAGTAAGATCACAATTTTTTGTTTTAGATTGAGGGTGCTATTCTGGTTTGATCAGAAATTGTGTTTTTGGGGGTTTCTGATGATCTTGATGGTCTGGGAGGTCGGGGTTCCCTCTGGTGGTAGTAGGATGATCGGAGATGGTGGGAAAATTTTCAGAAAGGTGCTCAAGGCATTGTGGCGGCGGCGGCGGCGATCAATTTAAGTTTATAAACCTAGTTTTGACAAGGTAGGAGTTTGTGATCGTCTCAGCTTCTCTGGATGATCGAGTTCAACAAAACTCTGGGGATCGATAACTTGAACGTTGGTGAGGTTATGGCTGGTGGTGTAGGCGCTTCGATGATCAGAATTGGAAGGTCAAGGAGATTGTAGGTTGGTGGTTGTTCCAGGCTTTGCTCTTTTGGTTCCAAGTTTGGGTTGAATGCTCGAATTCAATTTCGAGTTTGTATCGATGATCTGAAGATCGTGATTAGGTGTGAGGGTGATCGCCGACTTGGGGGGATCATCGTTGATGATCAAAATTGGTTGCGTCGATGATGCATGTGCACATCTTTGTTTTTGTGTCAGGAGCTTTGGATGGTTGTTATGTCTCGAAGAAGGGTTCAGATTTATCGGGTTTTGACTCGAGTCATGTCTCGAGATAAACGTAAGTGAAGTATTGGTTATAGGTTTTAACCTGTATGCTTTTTAAATTTTAACTGAATTTAAAAATGTAAAGCAAGATTTAAACAAAGTGTTAAATCAAGTTTTAAAGTACGGATTCAAATTAAATTTGTATCCTAATTTTGAAATAAATAAGTTTTATAAAAATTTAAAATGTTTAAAACAACTTTAAATGTTAAAGTATATTTTAAATGATTTGAATTTAAAATGAATTTGGTTTAAACTCTTGTAAATTTCTTTTATGAGATAAGTGTTTCTTTAACATGTGATTTAAAAGGTTTTTAAATTGTTTTTAATTTTGTTAGAGTTAAATTTGTATTTATTTTGAATCTTAATTTGAAATGAAATTTAAATGTAAATTTGAAAATAAAATGTTTCAAATACTTTTGTTAATGACAATTTAGTCATAAATAAGAAAAATGTTTTATCTTAAAGTTAATTAAGATATAATGATTTGAAATTAATTAAATTAATAAGCTAATTTAAGAGTAATTAATTAGTTTGATTAATTTATGATTAGACTTAATTTATCAAAGGTTGTTAGTTAATTAATTAGGGTTAATTAATTTGAAAATAAAGATCATTAATTAGATAAGTTAAGATTTTCAATTAATGATTAGAAATTAATTAATCAAGTAATTTAAGATTAATTAAGTTACAGTTAAGCACTTTATTAATTAAATAATTAGAGATTAATTGATTGGTTATTAAATATTAATTAAATTGTAATTAATAATGATTAATCTAAGTTTAATTACTTAAGAAAAGTAATTTAAAGAATTGTTAATAGTTAATGAAGATCATTAACTAGGGATTATTAAGTAATTAATTAATGTGATAAATTTTTGATAATTAATTATATTAATTAATTGAAGGTAATCATTTGTGAAATTGTTAAGTATAATTACTTAATGAAAGTAATTAAGGAATTAATTACTCATTGTAATTAATTGAGTTTAATGTGATTAGTTTAAGTTAATTAATTAAGTTTAATTAATTTAAGATAATCACTGGATGATTTAAGTATAATTACATAAAGTAATTAATGAAGAATAATTACTTAGTGAAGTAATTAGTGATGAGAATTACAGGATGTAATTAATTAAAGATTGAAATAGTTTGGGGTTAATTACCTTATGTAATTAATAAGAAGGGTAATTACTTTGTGAAAGTAATTAATAATTAATTGCTTAGTGTAATTAATTTAAGAATTGATTAATAAAGTTATTAGAAGTTAATTAAGTGATGTAATTAATTAAGGATAATTAATTACTAATTGTGATTAATCAAGGTTGATTAATGAATAAAGATTAATTAAAGATTAATTATTAAATAGGATTAATAATTAATTAAGAAGTAATTAAGGATCATTAATTAATGTAATTAATGATGTAATTAAGGGTTGATTAATTAAGATTAATTAAGCAATAATAAGTGATTATAAAGTAATTAATTGATCGTAATTAATTGAGGATTAATGTAGTTGATTATAATTAATTAATTAATAAAGGTAATTAAAGGTTAATTATTGTAAATGGTTAAGGATAATTAGTTTGTGTAATTAATTAAAGACTAATTACTTAAAGTAATTAGAGAATGATTAATCAAGGGAGATTAATTAAGATGAATACTTAGTAAACGATTAATTAATTAGATTTTAATTAATTAATGGTTATGTAAGCAAGATTTATGTGATGGAAGTCATTAATTTAATTTATTTTAAATTAATTAGATATGGAAGTAATTAATTTAATTCATTTTAAACTAATTATAGATGGTGTGATAAATAGATCTTTGCTTATGGATGACTGATTGTTATTGAATGCCTTGATTGTTTGATATCTCTAATATGAGATATGTGCTGATCTGTGATATGGATGCTTTGGTTGAATTGTGATGATAATGTGAATTATCTATTTGTGAGACGTGAATTATCTGTCTGTTTGAACATAGATAATGGAATTGCAATGTTTTAAGTTTAAAACAACTTGGACCTAAAAGACGGCGTTTTGGATTTCGATGAGACCATGATCAGGTTTCCAGATGTGGATATCCGAAAACCACATCAATCCAATTTAACGATAGGTCGTGAATTCAAGTGAAGTTCAAGTTGAAGACTCGAAGTGTAAGGACTATTTGTCGTTAAAACTCTAAGGTTGATTCCAATATGAGTATAGCGGAGGTAGTACTTTCAGGTTCAAGATGGAGTTTCAGAGTGCAAGGCTTATCGTCGCTAACTCTGAGGGTGATCCCAAAATGAGTGTAACGAGATAATGCCTTCGGTTTCGTTCGAACTCGGAACGAACTTGTATGGATTGAATGCTTTTAGAACATCGTCAGGTTGACGATGAGCATTCTAAGATAGATGTGTTCTATAAAGGTAATCGTAGCCTCAAACCTCATCAACCGGGAATGGCTAAAACAGGGGAGGTGCAGTAAGACTAAGTGTGCAGCACCTAAGTAGGATGAGAATTACCCCTGTCTAAAGTTCCCTTTTTATTCGGCTTTGTGGGCAGTTGGAATTGCGCACCAACTGCGGGGTTGTCTTGTTCGGAACTATCCAGTAAGGGATGGTTCCGGCCTTGTGTTGCAGGGGATTTAGGGTGGATCCTCGGTACGGTGATCTAGGCCCCGTACTGTGACGGGCGGTACCCCAGTAGCCCTGCCATTGATGGAAACCCATTCTTCCTACGTGCCCTTACGATTTTGATTGTATTACCCACTTTGTGGCTAGTATGTTGGAATTTAATCATGTAACAATTTCAGCTATTTCTTATTTACTTGAAAACCCTAGACCCTATTATAATATGTCTGGATTTCCTATCAAATGTTTTGGTTGTCGTAAGGTAAAAAAAATTCCGTGTTTATGTGCGGGAAGTCTTACGAGATACCTTTTGTTTCCAAAGGTTTTTTTTCAAAGTTAAGCAACTTTAAACCTATTACCCACACTAGACCCATATCTGACCCAGAGTTTATCTTCTATTTTCTTAAACTCTTGGGTACTCAAATTTTTACGAGTAGTCAAGATATTCAGGTTAGCTATGACGAATTCTGAAGGAGCAATGGAGCAGGAGGCTTCAGCGTTGTAGATATATAGTTTTCCACTGTGTTGGTATCTCTGAGTCGTTTGTTTGTGTTGTATCTTGTGTTGTAATAACAAGACATGTTTTTATAACTGTCTAGTATGTGATGTATAATCTGTGTAACTCTAATAGATGTTGTATATTATGTAATACTTATATGATTAATATAATTTATTCGTTCCGCTGTTGAGATTCTGATGTTATTTATTTCTTTCTTCTTTATCTTTTCTATCCCTTTCTTTCTGAACAATGATGCGTCATTCTGGGGAGAGAATGGCGGGTCGTTATAGAATTACTTGATGAAGAATAATTGTTATCTATTGCCCCGCATAGACGTTCCCTTTGATTGGTTTGTTGGAGCTAGAGTATTCTCTCATCTTGACTTAGCTATCGGATTGCATCAGTTGCATGTAGCCGATGATAGTATTCAGAAGACGGCATTTCGATTACTCAATTGATTGTATGAGAGGTTAGTCATGCCCTTCGGACTAACCAATGCACCCGCCTACTTTGTTGATTAGATGAGCCGGGTATTTAGGGGTGGCTAAATAAATTCGTTGCTGTATTTGTGGATGATATCTTAGTATACTCAAGGAATGAGGAGGAGCACACGTTGCATTTGAAGGAAGTGCTCAAGACACTCCATGCGCATAAGCTTAAGGCGAAGTATTCAAGTGCCACTTTTGGAGAGAGAAGGTACGCTTTGTGGGACACATTGTCTTAGAAAGTGTTTTAGCAGTTGAACTCGTTAAGGTGGCAGTAGTTCTGGACTGGCATGTACCGAAGAATGCCATGAAAGTGAGAATATTCCTTAGTTTAGCGAGCTATTATCAAAAGTTCACTATGGACTTTGTGAAGATCTCTGCACCACTAACCCGTCTTACCAAGAAGAATTTAGTCTTTTCGTGGGATGTAAAGTGTGAGGATCCTTTTATTAGATTGAAGAAGGCATTGACTAGTGCACTAGTTTTGGTGTTACTGGATAGGACAAAGCCATTTACAATTTAAACCAACGCTTATGGTACAGGATTAGGCATGGTTTGATCCAAGAAGGAAGTATGGTGAGTTATTCTTGTAGGCAGTTGAAGACCCACGAGAAGAACTGCTCCACATATGATCTTGAGTTGGCAACCATTGTCTTTGCGCTCAAATCAAGGAGGCATAATATTTAAGAGGAGTGGTTTGAGCTATTCATATATCACAAGTCCTTAAAGTATTTTTCTCCCAAAAGGACTTGAATTTGAGTCAGCAAAGGCAGATGGAGTTCTTAGCATCATATGACTTTGATATCTCTTATACCTCGGGAAAGGGAACTGTAGTGGTAGACGCTTTGAGTAGACAACATGCTGTGTTGATTCCCTTATTCTTGGAGTGGAGAAATTTGTACTACGTTTCTACCTTTCATTTCCGACCATCATCTGATATTACCTCAGGATTACTAGCAGCTTTAGATGTTCAGCCTGTATTAATGGAGCGCCCTAAATGTAGGCAAAAGGAGGATTAGAAGCTAGTAGACATTATTGAGAGGATTTGTAACACCCCTAATTTTGAGTAACATTATTTAGGATATTTAATTAGATAAATTAAATAAAACAATGCATTGAGATAAGGGTAATGAGATTTGATTATTAAATAGGTCGTGCATTAATTAATGTACTAATTCGGATTTATTATGATTTTTGGGTATTTTTCCCAAGTGTTTATGATTTTATATGAATTTATTAGGCTAAAAAGCTTAATAATTGTATTAAAATAATAATGCAATAGGAATTATTTTTTGAAGTTTCCTTTTTTGAGAACTTTGACCTATATGTCAACATACCCCACATGCACATGTCAATATATGCAGGCAGATTTTGAATTTCCCTCTACTTTTTTCATCAACTCCTATATTCTGAAAAGACATCACTTGACCAGAGAACATGTCCTTTGATTCTCTATTTATTTACTCTATTTGCATGCATTCATTTTTCGCTTTCATTTTCAAGTTCAAAAATCATAAACTCTTTTATCTCTTCGAACCACTCTTCACTGGCATCCTTAAGCAATACTAAGGCAATCATGAGGCTTTTTAAGAAAATAAAAGAATATCATTTTAATGATCAAGAAGCCATGCAAGCATATATCGATTATATATCATTCGGAAAAGTTTTTCCTGAAAGATTTGCTACCTTTGGTGATTTTTCTACTTATGATCTTTTTAATCTTTGTTTGCAAAATGAAATTCTTGATTTACTCGATGCTTCTCAAAATAATTTCGTTTGTTATCCAAAATTGGTGAAGATATTTTATGAAAATTTAAAAATTAATTATGATGGAAGAGAAGGAGATGTTTGGAGTAGTGTAAAAGGGACACAAATTATTTTAAATTGTCAAATTTTGGGTCACAGTCTTGGATGCAAATCTAGTGGAATGGACCTTTCAATTTTTCAAATTGACTTTCAAAATCGTGAAGAAAGCCATGACATATTTGAAAGTGATGATGATTTTTAATTTAAAAATAAAAACTTTCATCCAAAAGTAAGAATTTTAAGCCTTCTTTTGCAAAAAAGTATCACTCCTAGAACGAGCAACCCGACACAAAAAGTTTTCAAAGCACTTTTCGCCATTTGTGGTCAATACGACATAAATTAGTCTCAAGTCATTTTGGATGAACTTATTCCTAAAAATCTTTCTAAACATGAAAAACACTATTTCATGGTGTGTATCTTACTCGTATTTTCAATTATTTTGGTGTTGACCTTAAAGGAGAGGAAACAATTGCTCGAAAAATATTTAACAAGGCCAACATTTCACTAATTCATATTTACCCTTTTTTTAGCCTTAAAAGTGCTTGTGGAAAAGAAACAAAGGTTGGCTTGAGAAGAGGAGCAAAAAATAAGAGAAAAGGAAGGGGAGGAAATAGAAGTCGAGAAGGAAGAACAAGAAGAGGAGGATACTTCCTTCGAAAGTATCAATATGCCACATAATCCAGCCAATAAAGATCTTCTCAAAAATGTAGAGAAGATCATTCACACCTAAAGAAAGCTTGCGAAATCATTCTTAAAGAGATTTACCTCAATTTCCAAAAAAATCGATAAATTCTTTGGAAAGATCATTGGCCAGCTTGGTGGTTCTTCTTCAACTTCATCCACATATTTCTAGTTGTTTGTTTAAGCTATCTTTGTATTCGGATTTTCTAGTTTTAATTTTATGTTAAATCTCATGTATCTTTCTTTTATTCCTTATGATCATCCTTATTATCAATGAACATTCTATTTCTTGCTATTATACATTGTCAATCATCTCTGACAAATCATACAAATATAATAGTATAAGCCAAAATAATAGAGTTGTAAAATAAAGTGGTTTTAAAAATATATTGCATATGTCAACATATGCAAATCATGTATGTTGACATATAACGAGCAGCTTTCAAAAAAATTTAAAATTAAAAAAAATAACTACCAAATACCAATTCATTTCAAACGACTTCTTACCCCTATATATACCCATTCACTATAGAAAATAATTACTTTTAGTCTCTATCTTCACTCCTTTTCATATTTAAACTTATCTCTTCAATAATAGCTTCCCACGTCAAAAAAATTGTGAAAACCTCGAAAAAACTCTTAAATCGTTCAAGAACATTCTTTTTTTCATCCTAAGAAACCAATGGCACTTAGAATTGAGTCAAATGCAGATGATCAAGGAGCAAGAAAGGCATTTCTACGCGAATCAGTAGATGATTTCTTCCCTGAACAAAGAAGAACCAACCACCAATCTAGATTGTACCATCAACAAAGATGGTGAAGATTGGATTGCTATCAAAGAGGATTCAATCTTTGGCGTTGATGGATGGGTTGAAGTATCTCAAAATGTATAGTTTAAATAGGTTTCATTGCATATAAATAATAATACTTGATTTGGTTTGGATTTGATTGGTTTGATTTATGTGGATTTGTTTGAATGGTATGTGGCATTAACTTTGTTGGATTGAATGAATATTTAGATTGATTCTGATTAATTCATGATTACCTAATTATACATTTCACTTATTGTTTTTATACAATCATTCTCATCGTCATTATTTATAATTCTTATATATATATTAATTAATATTTTATTTAAGGAGGGATAGAATTAGAGTGAGAGTTAACGTTAGAGATATAGTTTTAGGTAGTTATTTTTGTTGATGACAAAGGGGGAGAAATATATAAAATCTAGGCATAGATTAAGGGGGATTTTTGTAACCCAGAGGGAGTTATATTATATTTTATATACGAAGTTGTCATCATCAAAAGGGGGAGATTGTTAGCACCTTAGGTATGGGATTTGATGATAACAACTATAGACATCATATAAAATATAAAGGATTTTGGGTCTGAAATTTTTATATGTTAAATAACATATTATGATTTTTGGGGATTTTTCTTAAGTAATTTACTTTATAAATTAAATTATTTAAGTTAGAGGACCTAAATGTCTTAATTGTTTTGTTGAAGGGAAGAGCCACTTTGAAAATTATTTTTAATCAATTCTACTTAAATTCGACGATCTTTTAGAAAAGATTTTGGTAAAGCTTATGGCAACCAATTATATTTTTACAAGTAGGCAAGTTTGTTGAGAAGCTTTTACTTAAAAAAGGCAACAAAATAGTTTTGTACAGATTTATTGTTTCACCACTTCCAGTAGCAACCTTTCGATGCCATACTCCCGTCTTAACCAAGTCGAAACCAATACACAAGGTATCAATGCTTTGATATGTAGTGGATTGGAGAACGGCGGTAGGCATAGAGTCAAAACCAGGCTTTTCAAGGGGTCGAAGCCATTTTAAATAGCTTTCAAAGGCCTTTATTTTGCTTTCAAAAGAGATGTCGCTTGCCTTGCGTTTAAATGAATGCTTTCAAAAAGGTTGAATTACTTTAATATAGCGTTCGAAGAGGTTGCCACCTTTTTGTTTTAAAGAGTAGCTTTCAAACGAGTTGCCACGTTTTATGTTCTAAAGAGAAGCTTTCGAAAGGGAGGTTTTGAACCAAGTCGAAACCTTGTTGCCATCTTTATACCTTTCGAATTGGTTAAAAGGTTTGTAATGAGTTAGAAAGGCAAGCCTTTGTTTTATAAATATAACAAGCCACTTTCCAATGCTTTAAAAATGGCTTTAGTAGCCATTTAAACTAAAGGTTTCGAAGGCTATGGCTTCGAAAGGTGTTTCGAAGCTATCCTTCCAATTATTATACTTAAAGATTAAATCTTTCAAAAGGATGGTTCCGAAGCCATCTGTTTTTCCCCAAATTCTTTTACTTGATGATTAATGGTTTCGAAAGGGCTGCTTTCGCTTATATTTACTTTGACCCAAAAGACATATTTAAGAATAAACCCAATAGTTTCGAAAGAGGTACTTTCAAATGGTTTCGAAGCTATGCTTCTATAAGTTGGAAAGTGATGCTTTGATACCATCGAAAGGAATGTTTTAATGGTTTCGAAAGTGATGTTTTAAAGTGTTTTGTAAGACATATGCATAGTGTTTTGAAAAGAAGATATAAAATCTTTTGAAAGATATGTTTTAATGGTTTCGAAAGTAAAGGTCTAAGGTTTTGAAAGCCTTAGTTTTCAAAACAAAGAACCCAATCTCAATTTTAAAGGAAAACCCATGGCACTATAAAAGCTTTAAAATGGGTTTTTAAATTTTGATATTTTGAGAAGCCTGCCTTGAAAAAATTAATGGGTTAAAGGGATTAACCAAATTTCATGTGGAAATGATTTCAAGGATATTAAACAATAAATGTTGGCATTGTTATGTTATTGTATATGCTTCTTCTTTAAGTATATTCACTATATAATGGACCCATAAATGTATTTTGGGGAGGAAGGGCAGAATAACCAGCTAGGTTGACCCAGTAGGCCAGTAGTGAATATAAATTGAGTTAACTTCTGTATGAGTGGAATTGCATCTAAGAGGTCAGGTAGACCAGAATATAGGATGCCCAAAGACTGATCGAGAAGTTGTCAGTTTAGATAGGTTCATAGTGGTCCCATGAAATATATCTGGATAAAGTTATTGACAAAAGTCAATAGGTTCAAAGTCGACCCATAAAAACTATGACATAAGAGAATTTATTGGAGATATCAATAGGTTCAGGAAGAACCCATGAAATATTTGAATGAAATTATTAGCAGGAGCCAATAGGTACTTAGTGATCCTGTGAAAACTATGATGCCAAACAGATAGTCCATAAGCTTTAAACAGGTTATTAGTCAGCTCATGAAAACTAATAGGTTAATAGTGGCCCTAGAAACTATAACTGTGATAGATAGTCAAATAAATGAGGAGGAGAAGTCTAGGATATTTTACTTGTTTGCATATCATTATGGTATTTTAAATTGCTAAGTTTTAACCATTGTGGATGCAGGAGCACGGTATACAGTTATTATATAATTTTTGAAAAAGATACCAGTGAGGGGAAAACCCGTTCCGCTAGGCGGCGTGGTCTCACTAGATATCTAAATGGTTCGAGATGGAAGGTTATTATCCATACCAGGCTTTTTATCTGACTCAAAGCTTATGTTTTCCCCTTAAACTCTCGGATTCTCAATTGATTTTGAGTAGATTGAGGGTTGAGGTTTTCAGGTTATCCTTTAGACGAATAAGCTTCCAGAGACGTGTAGGAGGTAAGCTAGTTATTAGGAGTTCTTTTCTATTTGGTTTCGCTATGTTTTGATATAAAGGAAAAGCTGCTTAATTGCCTCTATATATACTCTGATCATTCAAGGGAGCATCTTCATATGTCGCTCATGGTGTAGTTTATAATAATTATACTTTCCCTGAACGAGGCTCTCGAATTTAGAATTTTGTAATTATTTTGAAATATGATTGAAATGGAATGAGAAATTTGTTTAATTATTTTAAACAAATTCATATCCATGTGTTTATGTTGTATCAATGTATCTGACATTACTGCATTTGGTCGCCGAGGATTAATAACTATGGATGACTGCAGCATCCATAGCCATTAGTTTTGTGCCTTCAAGTGAGGGATGTTACAATTCCTTTAGCATAAAATTAGACGGCATTCTTCCTTTTTACAAACAGATTATCCCTCTTGGAGCACTCTCCTCCTAATGCAAAAATCGATGTAGAGCTAGTGTGAAATGGATTAATATTCCAATTGTCTGGATCGTATAATTTTTCTTGTTTCTTATCATTTATGATTTGTAGTGCCTTAAATCTAGGTACTTTCTCATCATAATGTCGAGGGTTGCTACTGACTTGACAAGTTGAATTAGTTGCTCGGGATTCAAAGGACCCTTGTTCTGATCTTTTAACATGGTTATTCGTCATAATAACTAAAGAAGACTTGGCATGGTGGGATAACTAGGGATAAGGAGTAGTAGTTTTAGGATTTTAACTTAGTCGGGGATTCGAGCCCTTCTTCTGGCACTAAAAATATTAAACCAAAATATGGTCTACATCCCAAAGTGTGGAGATGAGAAGGTGACCAAGTAAATGTTTTAATTAAGCTTAGTGAAGCCAATATTTTCATACATGTGACCCTGTCGCAAGTATTGAAGTCATTCATGTTTGAAGAAGCAATCAATCTTTAGTTCTTAAGCATATGGATTACACAAATTACAAGTCGTTTAGATCCCCTAAATAATTGGTTTAGGGTTTAAGAGAATTTGATTACAAGAAGTGATTTGGGGAAAGGAAAAAACCCCCAAAATATGGCCCCTAAGGTCATATTTATATATGCGGGTTCACGCCCTTCAGCCTCCTTGGTGTCATCATGCTTGATGTCGATAGCGTGCGAAGGAGCTTGGCATAGGTGTTAAAGCAGCTTCATGTGTCTTATATAATACTTCCGCCTTGCTTGAATTAACCCCTTCATCGATGTTGCTAATAAAGTCTTTATGGATATTGACTTAATACTCTATCAATACCACTTCTTTGAATGCTTTGGATGTTGTCGAAAAGGAGTTGATGTGGTATTATGCTACTAGAAAGTAGGCGAATGCATGTTGAATCCCTTCACTTATGTAGATCTTTGGTGTCACCGTGGAATGATACTTATTTGAATAGATGCGTAAGAGTTTGAAGGAGCGATGCTTCCAAAGGGGAAACACCATGCATGTAGAGGGAAAATGTACAAGAAGAGGAAAATATGTCGAAAGAGGATGCTACACTGGTGTATGGAGCAATCTTAGCGACAAGAGCTATATTGTTGGAGGGAAACTCATATTGAAGCAATGCTTGCGGTAAAGCAACACTTGCGGTAGGAAGAAGATTGTGGTAGAGCAACATTTGCGGCAAGAAGAAGACTATCGCAAAACAACACTTACAGTAGGAGGAACCACGATGGAAGAAGGCAATAGCTACGGCAGGAGGACTCCTTTGCGAAAGGACTTTACTTGTGGTGGCATCATTGTTGCCTCTTTATTGATGGCATAACACTTCCCTTTGCTACTATTTCGCTTCGATGGGATTGAGTTGATTTTTGTAGCAACATCATTAACATACTTTTAGAAAATCCCAGTAAAGGGAAAACTCGTTTTGCATCGCACGTAGTCTCTCTAGATATCTATTATCGAAAAGGCATACTATTATTCACACTAGACTTTTTACTTGACCCGAAGTTTTTTTTTTCTCCTTTAATTCTTGGGTACTCATTTAAGTATTTCAAGAGTAAGATTTCCAAGTTTTAGGTTTGATGAATAAAGCTTCCGAAGATGTGTAAGAGGCAGAGCTAGCTATATAGAAGTCTATTTATGTCTTCTTTGTTATAATTTTGTTTAAATGTATGTAATGGCAGAAATTCTATCTGTCTAATAGTAAACTTTGATCAACCAATGGGGCATCTTCATATGTCATTCTTGAAATATTTTGTAATAATTATACATTATCTGAACATGGGCAATATTTTGGGATTATGTAATGAATATGGAAATTAATAATGAAATTTGTTTTAGAAAATTTCATATTCCTATGCTTTTGATGTTAATGATACTATTAACTAATCTCATTTTATCCCCAGAGAATAATACTATTGATCACTGCACTATCAGTCTTATTTATTTTCAAGCCACGAAATGAGAGATGTTACAACTTAGTATCAGTGCAAAGGTTTATGTAAAACTAAAAGAATTTTGAACTTTAAAAATATTTTGTAAACATAATGCAAATGAATCAGGGAATTAGATTGGGATATGGGATAACGCCATAGTAACGTATTTGTATTTGCTATATACAATTATATATCTTATCTCTATTCTTCCCTCTCTCTTAGACCGTTCTTATGTATCTTACTATGGTTCTAATGCAAATTTAAGGAAAATAAGATACGGAGGCTAGAAATGGAAGAGTGAATCTCGATAGTGGAAGCACCACAACTAATCGAAATGTCAAGCCCAACACAACAAGGAATCGGGGTCGAAAAATAGTTGCTAAATTGGGTGCTGGAACACCGTCAGTGGACATGGGAGCTATGTACCAATTCTTTGTCAACATAATGCAAGCTAGAGTTACAGTTGGATTAGTTGGTGGTAATGTTGGAGGAGCAAATCCTAAAGTTTCGGTTGTCAACAACTATGTTTTGATGAGTCAGGATTATGCAAGACTCGAAGGAAAGCCATTTATTGAAATAAAGGATGCTATCAATGCTAAGAATTAGATTTTGCATTGTGAAAGGATTTCTGCTAATTTAGGTCTGAATGACGAGTAGAAGAGGAGATTAGCTTCCAGGCAATTTCAAGGAGCTGCATTGTATTGGTGGAACTATGTAACTGTGGGAGTACCAGACATGAACTTGACTTGGGCGGAGTTTAGAAGGAGATTGGAGGAGAGATTCATGTTTGAGATAGCCAATTCGACTTTACTTAGAAAGTTCATTGAGTTGGAACAAGGTGCTATGTCCATGCTTGAGTATGCCACCAGATTTGAGGAGCTGTCCAAATATGGATATACCACCACGAATAAGGTAATCAAGAGGAATGAAAAGTTCATTAGAGGATTGAAAGCAGAGCTTGCCAGAGGCACATTGCTGCATCGTAGAGATCCTTTTGATGTAGTAGTGGAGATGGCATTAAGAAATGAAGAGATGCTTGCGTTGTTTAGTAATAACAAGCCAGTAGAGGCTTAGGGTGGCCAAAGTTACAAAAGGAAGTTCTTTCAGAAAAAGGAAGCTTAGAAGGGTGGAGTTACCAAGAAGGTAAAAGCTAATATTGTCTACTACAAGTGTGACATGAAATGACATTTTTCTCATGAGTGTCGAACTGATCAAGGAAAGAAGGTCATTGGAAAGAAGAACATTAAAAGTTTAAACTATGACGAGATAGGACATTATAAGAATCAGTGAAGAGAACTATCTAAGGTTGATAAAGGCAAAATGTTTGCTTTGGAACCGTCTGCCTCGAAACCAACAATGGAAGAGAAAGGAAAGGCCATGATGGTACACTTTTGATTCATGACGCACCTGTTCGAGTATTGTTTGATGCCATTCTTTTATCTTTTATCTCCCAATGTTTGGTAGATAAGCATAGTTTAGAACCATCATACCTTGTTACTTCCTTAAGGGTTGTGAATCCGATAGGAGGGTATGCAGCTCTTGGGATGAGTTTGACCATTTAGAGTTTGAGGTGTAAGGTCATATATCTATATGCAGTTTATATGTGTTTGATTTTGTAGGCTTTGGAATCATATGGGTATAACGATCCCGACTCGACCTTCGAAAATCGACACCAAATACATCACCCGTATTCGAATGTCGTAGATTCAAACGTCGAATCTGGTTCGTCAGAGCTTATAACACATTAAGTATAACAAAACAGCGGAAGAAAACTGAATATCATTGATACACAATATTTGATAAAATATCTGATACAGCAAGATACAACAGATCCAGAGAAATATCAAAGCAGAATATAATAGCAGAATATGACACAGCGGAAAGAAATCTCCAACTTGATCTCCAAGAGAGAAAGAAAGAATCCAAAACTGCAACTCTAATGCCAAAGCTCAAAAAAACTCCAAACTCCATATCGAAAAGCTCGAACCACCATCACGTTGTAATGAAGCAAGATCAGTCCAAGAGAAACAAATGCGATCACCAAGATCCAAAGGCTAAAGCTATCAACTCAACACCGACTATTTGATTATCTGAAAATCTAACTCTAGGCTGCCCGTGTGGAAAATCGTGGGCACTCAGAGTTTAGAAAGGGAATAATAAACTCCAAGTCAGTCACGGGACTGGTGTGAGCAAACGAAAATAGTTTTCTTTAAATAAAAATAAACAAAAGAATTTAAAAAGAAATCCGCAATGGTTTTTGAAAAATAAAACTACCATAAGTCCACACGCCACACATACAATGCAAATGCACAATTGGAGGAGATTTCTCCTTATGATAGTCAAATATGCTTGATACGCAAAATCCTTTTGATATTATTATTAGTCCATAGTGCAGAAAACATTTGTAAGTATATATTAATCTTAGCCAGCATACGTACCATTATAGTATGTCTACTATAGCTACCATGTTAAATGGAAGGTTCTACAACTAAAACCATACAAGGTGCGTATTGAATGATTGGATTTCCAACAATGGCCAGACAAAGGAGCTTCCTACACCGAATGGAACGCCTCTGGAGGGACCCCCTCGAGAACCTAACTGGATCTCTGCCAACACAAGGCCGGGTTACCTCTATAACTAGGTAACTACTGACACGAGCATGCCATTCCCCGACTGTTACCGACCTTTATCCGAGGTACCTCTACACCAGCAACCACAAAGCAATAAGTTTGCAGCAAACACATAGGTTAAATATCTGGGCTCCATATCATGATACCACCTTTTATCCAGAAGGAAATGGACATATCCTCAGGGGACGCTACCCCCAAATAACCTTGCTGCAACGATTCATGTTTCGACCATTACCGGGTTGTGAGGTTCGACGAAGTCACGTCCACAAAGCTACGCTTTTAACAAAAGCCATGCTTTGATCAACAAATGATCAACAGCACTTCGTATGCCGTATTACCAAATTGGGAATGTATCACTATTAACAGCCATGCTTTGATCAACAAATGATCAGCAACACTTCGTATGCCACATTACCAAATTGGGAATGTATCACTATTAACATCAACTACATAACCTCTGAGCTCGTACGTCTCAGAGAAGGGTGCTAAGATAAGAGAATAAATTCTCCGCCACCAAACAGAAATGTGCTTCATAGAAACCAGTTTTTACATCTCAAACTATAATGTCGGACACACATCCATACAAGTCTGTTTCGGGTTCGAACAGAACTGAAGGCGCTTCAAAAGAAGCCCTTGCAAATCCAAGTTTTCACAATCCCGATCGGGCTCCTCATCACATATGAAGATCTCAATACTGGCGCGACTCAGTGCAGAGACATTCGACAGGTTATCCTTTCGTTCTCGAAAATACCCGGTCTTCACCAATGGTCTTCAAATGCTATCCATATCATCCTATCATTATTCAGAACAGGTTTTATGACACAAGGTCCTCTCCCGGCTAAACCGAATAGTGAGCGCTTAGTTTTAAAAACATATAGATATCGGGATCTTAGTTAAGTCACAACTCATTACCTAAAAACTTTCCTTCAAATGGTTTAATCAAATTACCATTTCAATCTTTTAAACAAAAAGATTTACTTCACAAAGTTTACCAATCTTTTACAAAGATTTATTCGTAGCTTTAAAAATTGTTCCAATTTCAAATCTTTTATACAAAAGATGCCATTTAAGATCCTCTTCACTTTGGAAACAAAGATTTACCAATATTTAACTAAGATTCATTCATAGCTTTAAAACACTTTCAATTTCAAATCTTTTATATAGAAGATACGTCTTTAAGATCCTTTTCAATTTGAAAACAATGTTCACCAATCTTTATCAAAGATTCATTCATAGCTTTCAAAACTATTTCAATTCCAAATCTTTTATACAAAAGATACACCTTTAAGATCCTCTTAAATTTGAAAACAAAGTTTACCAATCTTCCACAAAGATTCATTCATAGCTTTCAAAACAATTTCATTTCAAATTCGAAATCCTTTCAACACAAATTCGAAATCCTTTCTTTATATAAAAGCTATTATTATTTTAAAAAAAGGGTTTTTGTTTCGGGAAAAATCCGATCAAATATGCATAAGTTATAGCCTTTAAAGTATAACCTTGGGTTAAATTTAAATTCCCAAAATAATACTTTTAAAATGGTTTAAAACCCATATATATATTGTATTATATAACTTGTATCACCACTTTTCAAACCAAATTTCTCAAAACAATTTTCAAAACTTAAACAAGATAGATTATATTCAAACTAAATTTCAATTTCAAACTTCCTTTTCAAAATCTTTTCATATTCAACCCAATTCCATTTCCAAAATCATTTAGATTCAAAAACCATTTCATAATATTAAATTCAAATGTCTGCAACTCAACCGATTTTCCGTGAAATCCATATTTGTGTGTGTCTAGTATAGATTCAAGCACAGCAATATCGATAAGCGGTATAATCCTATAACGCTTATCTTCATTCACAGATTCACAAATAAATAATATAAATTCATCATAGATAAATAAATTACATTCATCATAGCTCAAATCAAAATAATTCATATCACAAGGCATCATACATCAGGGATATCAAACAATTCAGCATTCAATAGAATCCAAACATTCATAAGTAAAATTAATTAACATCAGATTAATTTAAACTGGATTAATTACTTATGAATAAGCTACTAATCCTGGTTAATCAATATTAATTAATTACAAACCATTTTGATCAATTATCCTTTAATCATTTATTAATTAACCTCCGATTATTAATTAATTAATCAACCTTAATTAATTAATAAATCAACCTTTAATCATTAAATAATTAACCTCTAATTATTTAATTATTCTTTAATTAATTATCGTAATTAATTATATTAATCAATTAACCTTTAATTAATCACTATTTAATTAATTATCCTTAATTAATTACATTAATTAATTATCCTTAATTAGTTACATTAATTAATTATCCTTAATTAATTCCAATAAGTGATTATTCTTGATCACTTTCATTAATTAGTTAACTTTTAAATTATCACATTAATTAAACAGCTTTTAATTTTAAAATCTTAATAAATTTAATATAAAACTCTTATCTCAATTAATTACTTAATTATTATTTAAAGTCTTATTAATAAGCTTTTGAAATAATTATCATAAACAAATTAACCAAGATCGTTTTAAATTGGTAATTAAAACATTTACCCTAAATATTTTAAAACCAAATCAATTTGTCTTAAAAAATAATTAACTTTAAAAACATTAAATCTTTAAAATTAACTTGATTAAATTATATAATTTAAGTTTCAAAATAAAATAAACATTTTAATTTAACAAAATTCGGTTAAACAAGTTATAACTTCTTTTAGTCAAATAAGTTAAAACATTATCATAAAATAATTTAAACTAAATTCAATTTAAATTTAAAACTTGTTTTTATAAAATCATTTAAAAACTGTTTGAAATTTGGCTTCAGGTCTAACCCGATTACCACTCGAGCCCCACTCCGAGATTTCTCGCATCGTATTGATTTCGAGTCACTCACGCAAATGACTCGAGCAAATCCCGAGCTACTTCCTTCTTCCCAAATCCACGATTATACCCAGATACGAGTGACATCTCGTATACATGCACATGCCACCATCGATGATTTGGTCATCTTTTCCGACGTCTTCAGGTCCTCGATGTCCTACCTAAGCCTCTAGATCAACCAAGTCCGATGAAACGACTGGAAAAAAAATCGAGCTGTTCAACTCCCCACAAGAACTAAATCCAACTCCCCAGCATCACCACCACTGACCACCAGTGGCCACAAAACTCCGGCCCAGGCTTCGTCAACCTTCAATGCTTCGATCGCCGCCGGTGTAATCAACTCCGGTGCGACGATGAAGCTGCAGCAACCAGAATTTTCGACTTTGAACAAATATGGGTTTAAACCCTAGAACTACCTCGTCTGCTTTCCATGATAAATTATAAAATCATCGAACATTTTTCTGATGGTCCTTGACCTCCAAACATGCTCCCTCTTCGATCATGAGATTTATCATTACTCCGATCACTAGAAAAACCCTAAGTAAATTTCTGGTCATCCTCGAATAACTCATTCAATCCCAAACTATAATTCTTGATTTGATTCTTAAAAAACATGTTTTTAAATAGTGATTCAGATTATATAAGTTGATCATAGAATTACGATGCTTGTATTTCAACATGTTATAAAATTTCTACTGTTCTTCTTGCATTTCAGATAATATATGAACAATATCATACCCATAACTATTTTTAAATTAAAGATCTTTCCATTTTTAAACAATTTCTGTTTAATCGGCAAAGTCCATAAGAAAGTAGAAGATGAGATCCTTGTTTTTAAAAGGTTTGGTAACCTGTCTAACAAGAACAGAGAACATCTCCTGTCCAGATATACATACATACATTTGTATAAATATACACAGACATGCAAGAATACACTATCATTTAAGCTCATTTTAGATCACACTTCAAAGATCGTTCTGATATATCAGGTTTAATAATTTATAAAAGGAAATTTGCTCATCTTGACGTGTTGACAGGGAGGAGCAAAAGCCTGGGATTTGGATTTGAATATTTGGAAACAAACTTTGATCTGGAAATGAACTTGATGTATTTGATGTGAAACTGAAATGCTTTGATCTGAACTGAGATTAGCTGCTTAATTTAGCTGAGTTGAATCTTTGATTTAAAAACTGAAGCTTGCTTTTGTTTTCCAGATTTGTTTTTAAACTTTGCTTTGCTTTTGTTGAATTTGTTGAGCTCTGATCTTTGCATTGAATCAGTTTTGAATTTAATTTGATCATGCACTATTGCATGCTTTGATTTCCAGATTTGAACTCAAGTTACTATTTGAACCTGAATCCATTTTACATTTGCTTCAGGTTTTCATTTCTGGTTTTACTTTGTGGAGTTTGTATTTGTTTTCTAGTTTATAGCTTTTGAATTTTTTGTTTTCTTTGTTTCTCATGTTTGAAAATGAATGCAAAAGATTTGAGAAGCCTGGTTTTCTTTATTTTGATGTTTATTTACATTATAAAATTAAAAAGAAAAAAAAAATACATCTTGCCACTTATAAATTGGATTAACACATGTAATTCCATATATCTATTTCCTTTACACTTGTTAATGCATAAATTTTAGACTTTACAAATGTCATAAACAAGAAAATTTATGTTTAAATCCTTTATTTTATTTAATTTATAATTCTATCTCAAACCCTTATGTTATTATAATTTTACATTTGTTCATTCACATTTTTAAAATATTTACACATGTATTTATGTTTTAAAAATTTTTATAACATATTTTAAATTTAAATAGTCCACTTTCTTTTATATACATATTTATATTTTTAAAGAATATGATTTAAAATCAATTAAACATTGATAAATAAGTGCATAATATGTATATATATTTGAATTTAACTTTTTAAATAGCCTTTGTACATCAATTTCAAATTAAAAATTTTAAATCATCATATTTTAAAACAAATTTTCCAATTAGTATTAAATTTTAGAGTTTCCAAATCCAATATATTTTTCAAAATATTTATTTCTGAATTTTCAATTAGAAATTCTATTAAAAATCATATTTATATACATTTATATTAATAAAAAACAAATATCTATTTAATTTGGAAAATACCAAATTAATTCACAGTTTAATTTCAAAAATTAAATTAATTACCGATTTAAATTTGTTTTAAAAAACGTGAATGTTACAGACTCCCCCCTAAGAAAATTTCATTCTCGAAATTTGCTGGACAGGGAGACAACCCAAAGAACAGGTAAAGAAATGTTTTACCATATCAAACTAAATCTCTATTCTGCATTTGGCTTACCAAATCAGAATATCATCAATAATTATGAGAATGATCTCATACAAATTTTCACAAAATATTCGGGTCGTCCGGTCTACGAATATGCAGGGGCACTGGTTAGTCTGAAGGATAACTAACCATTCGTATAATATATCTAGACCCAAAAGAATAGACAATGGATACTTAACTCAGGTTGGAATATCCCAAAGTATATACTAGCTCGTCCCTCTTCGGACTTTTAACTTCACAATAAATCATAACAAAATTTCAAACTTTGGTTTTAATCGAAATCGTTTTATTGATACAAATCTTCATATTTTATTTAACCAATTCATTTTAAACAGAATTTAAAATTCATTAATAGAAAACTGATGAAGATACGAATCAGGGACCTTCTATAACGATTCGCATGGCCACCATTATACCAAAGCTTCTTCCTCGAGCTGCAACGAAGCCATCAGAGAATTGATGATCAAAGAGATTGACAGAGAAAGTTGTTTCCGTTGTTGCAGGATAATGACCATTTGTAGTGGCCCTGTCCTCTATCTCGTCCTCTTCTTGCACTCATACTAACTATCAGCGGATAGTAAGAGAATTTAGTGAGACATACGGACGGATATCTTAGGGATATACTCGTTCTAGGGCATTTCTATCCCTGTCTCTAATAAGTTACCTAATGTGTTATACTCCTGAGCTAAAGTTCTACCTTCAGCTCTGATACCACTGTAAAGACCCTGACTCAACCTTCGAAAATCGGCACCAAATACATCACCCGTATTCGAATGCCGCAGATTCAAACGTCGAATCTGGTCCGCCGGAGCTTATAACACATTAAGTATAACAACACAGTGGAAGAAAAATGAATATCATTGTTACACAATATTCGATACTATATCTGATACAACAAGATACAACAGATCCAAAAAAATATCAGAGTAGAATATAACAACGGAATATGACATAGCGGAAAGAAATCTCCAACCTGATCTCCAAGAGAGAAATAAAGAATCCAAAACTGCAACTCTAATGCCAAAGCTTAAAAAGACTCCAAACTCCATATCGAAAAGCTCGAACCACCATCACGTTGTAATGAAGCAAGGTCAGTCCAAGAGAAACAAATGTGATCGCCAAGATTCAAAGGCTGAAAGCTATCAACTCAACACCTATTATTTGATTATTTGAAAATCTGACTATAAGCTGCCCGTATGGAAAATTGTGGGCACCCAGAGTTTAGAAAGGGAACAATAAACTCCAGGCCAGTCATGAGACTGGTGTGACCAAACGAAAACAGTTTTCTTTAAACAAAAACAAACAAAAGAATTTAAAAAGAAATCCGCAATGCTTTTTGGAAAATGAAACTACCATAAGGCCTACTGCCACACACAGTGTAAACCCATAATTGGAGGAGATTTCTCTTGATGATAGTCAAACATGCTTGATACGCAAAATCCTTTTGATATTATATTAGTGCATAGTGCAAAAATCATTTGCAAGTATAATATTAATCTTAGCCAGCATACGTACCGTTATAGTATGTCTACTATAGCTACCATGATAAATGGCAGGTTCTACAACTAAAACCGTACAAGGGGCGTATTGGATGATTGGATTTCCAACAATGGTCAGGCAAAGGAACTTCCTACACCGAATGGAACGCTTCTGGAAGGATGCCCCTGAGAACCTAACCGGATCTCTGCCAACACAAGGTTGGGTCACCTCTGTAACTAGGTAACTACTGACATGAGCATGCCATTCCTCGGTCTTTACCGACCTTTATCCAAGGTACCTCTACACCAACAACCACAAAGCAATAAGTTTGCAGCAACCACATAGGTTAAATATCTGAAATCCATACCATGATACCACCTTTTATCCAGAAGGAAATGGACACACCCTCAGAGGGCGCTACCCCCAAATAACCTTGCTGTGACGATTCCTTTTTTTACCATTACCGAGGTGTGAGGTTCGACAAAGTCACGTCCATAAAGTTATTCTTTTCACAAAATCCATGCTTTGATCAACAAATGATCAGCAGCACTTCATATGCCACATTACCAAATTGGAAATGTATCACTATTAACCATCAACTACATAACCTCTGAGCTCATACGTCTCATAGAAGGGTGCTAAGCTAAGAGAATAAATTCTCCGCCCCCAAACAGAAATGTATTTGATAGAAACCAGTTTTACATCTCAAAGTGTAATGTCAGACACACATCCATACAAGTCTGTTCCGGGTTCGAACAGAATTGAAGGCACTTCAAAAGAAACCCGTGCAAATCCGGGTATTCACAATCCCGATCGGACCCCCCATCACATATGGAGATCTCTATACCGGCTCTACTCAGTGCAGAGACATTTGACAGGTTATCCTTTCATTCTCAAAAATACTCGGTCTTCACCACCGGTCTTCAAATGCTATCCATATCGTCATATCATTATTCGGAATAGGTTTTATGACACATGGTCCCCTCCCGGCTAAACCGAATAGTGAGCGCTTAATTTTAAAAACATATGGATATTGAGATTTTAGTTAAGTCACAACTCATTACCCAAAAACTTTCCTTCAAATGGTTTAATCAAATTACCATTTCAATCTTTTAAACAAAAAGATTTACTTCGCAAAGTTCACCAATCTTTCACAAAGAGTTATTCATAGCTTTAAAAACCAATCCAATTTCAAATCTTTTATACAAAAGATACCCTTTAAGATCATCTTCGCTCTGGAAACAAAGATTCACCAATATTTAACAAAGATTCATTCATAGCTTTCAAAACACTTTCAATTTCAAATCTTTTATATAAAAGATACGTCTTTAAGATCCTTTTCAATTTGAAAACAAGGTTCACCTATCTTTATCAAAGATTCATTCATAGCTTTCAAATCTATTTCAATTTCAAATCTTTTATACAAAAGATACACCTTTATGATCCTCTTAAATTTGAAAACAAAGTTTACCAATCTTCCACAAAGATTCGTTCTTAGCTTTCAAAACAATTTCATTTCAAATTTGAAATCCTCTCAACACAAATTGTAAATCTTTTTTTTATATAAAATATATTATTATTTGAAAAAGAAGGGTTATTGTTTAGAGAAAAATCTGATCAATTATGCATAAGTTATAGCCTTTAAAGTATAAACTTGAGTTAAATTTAAATTCCCAAAATAATACTTTTAAAATGGTTTAAAACCCATATATATATATATATATATATATATATATATATATATATATATATTATAACTTGTATCACCACTTTTCAAACCAAATTTCCCAAAAAAAATTTCAAAACTTAAACAAGATAGATTATATTCAAACTAAATTTCAATTTCAAACTTTCTTTTCAAAAGCTTTTCATATTCAACCCAATTCCATTTCCAAAATCATTTGGATTCAAAAACCATTTCATAATATTAAATTCAAATATATGTGACTCAACCGATTTCCCATGAAATCCATATTTGTGTGTGTATAGTGCAGTCTAGGGGTTTTACATAATATGCAACATCGTCAATCATTACAGATTCAAGCACAGCAATATCGATAAGCGGTATAATCCTATAACGCTTATCTTCATCACAGATTCACAGATAAATAATGTAAGTTCATCACAGATAAATAAATTATATTCATCACAGCTCAAATCAAAATAATTCATATCACAAAGCATCATACATTAGTGATATCAAACAATTCAGCATTCAGTAGAATCCAAACATTCATAAGTAAAATTAATTAACATCTGATTAATTTAAATTAGATTAATTACTTATGAATAAACTACTAATCCTGGTTAATTAATATTAATTAATTACAAACCATTTTGATTAATTATCCTTTAATCATTTATTATTTAACCTCTAGTCATTAATTAACCAACCTTAAGTAATCAATAAATCAACCTTTAATCATTAAATAATTAACCTCTAATTATTTAATTATTATTTAATTAATTATCTTAATTAATTATATTAATCAATTAACCCTTAATTAATTACAATTTAATTAATTACTTTAATTAATTACATTAATTAATTATCCTTAATCAATTACATTAATTAATTATCCTTAATTAATTGCAATAAGTGATTATCCTTAATCACTTTCATTAATTAATTAACCTTTAAATTATCACATTAATTAAACAGCTTTTAATTAACTAAAATCTTAATAAGGTTAGGATAAATCTCTTATCTCGATTAACTACTTAATTATTATTGAAAGTCTTATTAATAAGCTTTTGAAATAATTATCATAAACAAATTAACCAAGATCTTTTTAAATCAGTAATTAAAACATTTACCTTAAACATTTTAAAACCAAATCAATTAGTCTTAAAAAAACAATTAACTTTAAAAACATTAAATCTTTAAAATTAACTTACTTAATTAAATCATATAATTTAAGTTTTAAAATAAAATAAACACTTTAATTTAACAAAATTAGGTTAAACAAGTTGTAACTTCTTTTAGTCAAATAATTTAAAACATTATCATAAAATAATTTAAACTAAATTCAATTTAAATTTAAAACTTGTTTTTATAAAATCATTTAAAAACTGTTTGAAATTTGGCTTCGGGTCTAACCCGATTCCCACTCGAGCCCCACTCCGGGATTTCCTGCATTGTTTGACTTCGAGTCACTCACGCAAATGACTCGAACAAATCCCGAGCTACTTCCTTTTTCCCAAGTCCACAACTATCCCCAGATATTAGTGACATCTCGTATACGTGCACATGCCACCGCCGACGATCTAGTCATCTTTGCCGACGTCTTCGGGTCCCCGATGTCCTACCCAAGGCTTCGGATCAACCAAGTCCGATGAAACGACTGGAAAACAAAATCGAGCTGTTCAACTCCCATAGGAACTAAATCTGATCAACTAAAACTCTCCAGCATCACCACCATTGACCACCGATGGCCACGAAACTCCGGCCCTAGCTTCGTCAACCTTCAATGCTTTGATCGCCACCGGTGCGATCAACTCCGGTGCGACGATGAAGCTACAGCAACCAGAATTTTCGACTTGGAACAAATATGGGTTTAAACCCTAGAACGACCTCTTCCGCTTTCCACGATGAATTATAAAATCATTGAACATTTTTTTGATGATACTTGACCTCCAAACATGCTCCCTCTTCGATCATGAGATTTATCATTACTCCGATCACCAGAAAAACCCCGAAGTTCAATTGCTGGTCATTCTCGAATAACTCATTCAATCCCAAAATATAATTCTTGATTTGATTCTTAAAAATCATGTTTTTAAATACCGATTCAAATTATATAAGTAGATCATAGAATTACGACACTTGAATTTCAACATGTTACAAAATTTCTATTGTTCTTCTTGCATTTTAGATAATATATGAACAATATAATACCCATAACTATTTTTAAATTAAAGATCTTTCCATTTTTAAACAATTTATGTTTGATCAGCAAAGTCTATAAGAAATTAGAAGATGGGATCCTTGTTTTCAAAAGGTTTGGAAACCTGTTTAAAAAGAACAGAGAATATCTCCTGTCCAGATATATGCACATACATTTGTATACATATACACAGACATGCAAGAATACACAATCATTTAAGCCCATTTCAAATCATACTTCAAAGATCATTCAGATATATCAGGTTTAATAATTTATAAAAGGGTGTTTGCTCACCTTGACACATTGACAGGGAGGAAGCAAAAGCTTGGTACTTGGATTTGAATATCTAGAAACAGACTTTGATTTGGAAATGATCTTGATGTATTTGATGTTGAAACTGAAATGCTTTGATCTGAACTTGGATTAGTTGCTTAATTTAACTAAGTTTATCTTTGATTTAAAAACTAAAGCTTGCTTTTGTTTTCCATTTTTTTTAACTTTGCTTTGCTTTTGTTGAATTTATTGAGCTCTGATCTTTGCATTGAATCAGGTTTGAATTTAATTCGATTAAGCACTGTTGCATGCTTTGATTTCCAGATTTGAACTCAAGTTGCTATTTGAATTTGAACCTGAGTCCATTTTGCATTTGCTTCAGGTGATACTAGCATAGGGATGCGATCTTTTGAAGATTTATATGGAATGCCATGCAGATCTCCTATATATTGGTTAGGGAATGGAAATAAACTAGTTCTCGGTCTAGATTTGATGATAGAGGCCACAGAAAAGATTGAGTTGATCCAAGCAAGAATGAAGGAAGCTTAGTCTAAACAAAAGAGTTACGCAAACAAGAAGCGTAAGGAATTGGAGTTCTGGTTTAGAGACCATGTTTTTGTTAAAGTATCACCGATGAAGGGTGTGGTACGATTTGAAAAGTCGGCGAAATTGGCACTAAGATATATTGGACCGTTTCCTATTATAGAAATGATCGAAAAACTTGCTTATCGGATAGAGTTACCATGCATCTTGGTAGGAATCCACAATGTTTTTCATGTTTCTCATCTTAGGAAGTTTGTTCGTGATCCAGAGACTACTATTACTCAAAGCACATTGGAAGATTTAGTGGTAGAACCTCCATGACTATTATTAGACAATAAGTCCATGTTGTAATTAGGGATGAGAAGAAGTTAAGAAACAAGACAGTCAGACTAGTGAAGGTCCAGTGAAGTGACGATGAGAGAGACATGGTATGTTTTATATCTATGATTATGTTTGATATTATGTATCTTACAGCAATTTAAAGGATGAAATTCTTTTAAGGATGGGAGTCTGTAACACCCTAAATTTTGAGTAACATTATTTAGGATATTAAATTAGATAAATAAAATAAAAATAATGTATTAAGATAAGGAGAATAGATTGATAATTAGATAGGTTATGTTGTGATTAATGTACTAATAAGAATGTTTAAAAAACAAATAAGAAGGAGGAATAATGTGAGGGGCAAAATAGGAATAAGCTTTATTTCCTAGCATAAACCCTTTTCTCCCATTATCATCATTCACATTTCAATCACCCAAACACTATCATACTCAAGGCCAGCCATTACTAAGGAATTCAAGAGAATAAAAGGCTAGGAACCAAGAGCAAAGCTCAGGGGAAATCAAAACTAAACTCAAATCTCATTTCTCTTCATCAAATCAAGGTAAATAATGATCACCCATCTCAAGTATGCTTATTTATCTTTGGTTTTATGATTAAACCTAAATCTTATGATTGTTATATGACATGTTGTGAATGAATAATGATTATATGCTTATTAATAATTTATTGGATTTATTATAAAATTATTTGATAGGTTTTAAGAGTGAAAACCTAGTTCACAACATTTAATCGACTTGAAATTTGGATATGATGTTCATAACATTATTTTAAAAGTGGGTTTTTAATTTCATAATTTTACAAGCAAGTAGAATATTTTATGCATTTTCTAACCGAGGAAAATGATTTATTTTAGGTTTTAATTATTAAAAATAATTAAATAATGTTTTGGGTCCCAAAATTTTTATATGTTAAAGAATATGTTAATTTTGATTTATTATGATTTTTGAGGATTTTTCCCAAGTGTTTATGATTTTATATGAATGTATTAGGCTAGAAAGGCTTAATGATTGTATTAAAATAAAAATACAAGTTTAATGGTTTGCAGATTACTTTGGGAATGATAATTCTGATCTATAGCAGTTTTTAGAAGATGATTTGATAAAGAAGTTTATTATTCAATAGCAATTTGACAAAGGATTGAAGTTGGTGAAAAGAAATTGCTTTTTAAAGAAATAAATAAAACAGTTTTTTGCTAATTACGAGATTGTCATGTCATTATTAATCAATGTCGATGTCCATCTATGCCGCAGCTAGCAATGCCGTGTATTTTATATCGGCTATATAATGCCGCTAATACTACTTTAAAGATAAAGGTATTGTTATCCCAACTTTTGGCAAAGTTGAGATATCCAAAATTTACCGAGAATCGATGATTATTATTCTTGAATATCAACTGTGCATTGCAGGATAACCATGGATATCGATGAATTTTGTCCAAGTCCGGATCCTGCCACAATTGACAAGACATGGTGAGCAAAGCTGTAGAAGCCAGTGTTTCAAATTTCAAGTCAATCCGAGTTCGTACGCTTAAGTTATGATCGATTCAAGATAGAGAAGATAGCCCTTGTTCGAATCCATAGACATGGGTTCTGTTCGTATACATCCGGCTAAGCTACTTCGTATCCATCAAGTGGCAGTGCTTCAAATCCATGGAGTCATTCCACTTCGAATCCATCAGCTTGGAGTACTTCGAATCCATGAAGTTCGTACCCATCCTCATGTCTCAGCTCGACTCCATCTAGTTCGCATCCATCAGCGAGCAATAGTTCGAATCCATCAGACAACTGCTCTTCGAATCCATCGGTGACTTCACTTCGCATCCATCAACAGGTAATGTGCTTCATATCAATCAGCCAATGCCTGCTTTGTATCCATCAGCAGAAGATATACTCGAATCCATAAATATTGTTAGACTTCGTATCCATTGCGTTCGCATCGGTCAGAAAGGAATTAGCCTCGCGTCTACCTGGTTCGAATCCATCAAGATGAAGTCCTTCGAATCCATGAAGTTACTCCACTTCGAATCAATCCTGTTACAGCAGCTTCGTATCGATCGGCCAGAGCATACCACGATCGATACGAACGAGCCTCTGTTCCAATCCCTAAAAGCCCTCGAATCCACTAAGTCAAAGTGGCGAAGATCATGGAGTCGACCCAGTCAAACCGGAGTGAAAAGGGGATCGACACGAAGAATGCGCACCACGTCATCACGAAAGCGCGTGGAACCATCGAGTCGAACCCATCGATTCGAACGACATCGAGTCGAAGCATGCAACCTGCTCGAGAATAGCAATTCGAATTGGCCATATCTTGAGATCTACAAGTCCAAATGCAATGAAATTTTTAGAGGAGCTTACATACATGTTGCAGAATGTCCACGCCAAATTTCATCTCGATTGGATGATTTCTTGATCGATTCGAATGGAGTTCGAATCGATCCAAAGTGGGCCCAAATTTCCTGTGGCCGGGCATGTAGGCCCCCTCACGTGCCAGAAGTGGTCTACCGGATTTTTAGGAGAATTATCAACCTCCTACAGTTATAAATAGAGCCCCAGGTCATTCAGAAAAGGGATCTGGATTCTAAAGCACCCGGACTCTACCAGACTCTACTGTGCACTTCACTACTACCGTGGTACTCAAATTTCAGAGCTATAATCCAGTGCAATCCGCTGTAATCAACTGTAATCACGAAGAACATCAATAAAAGTTAAAACCTTTGAAGTGGACGTAGGCCGGAGATAGCCGAACCACTATAAATCGTGTGTTCTTGTTCATAATTTCTATATTGCTGCGTATTGCTTGCTTAGATCTACGAGTTATGTTTGAATATTGCTGATTTGTATTCATACACTGGTGCTTTCACAATATTTGGGGTTTGTGACCAATTTTGGCGCAAACACTTTGGTGCTTTCACCGAGAGGACCAGCACCCGCTACATCGGATTGAAGTTAGAATTTGAAAAGCTTGAAGACCTCGGACTTAGAGAAAATGACTAGACAGAACAGTAGAAGGCAGAGGGCTGAAAGAAGCCAATAAGGAGGAAGCCAGGAGGCATCCTCTAGAGCTGGAGAAGGACAAGCTTTCGTCTACATCACTGGAGATGAGATGGAGGCTATGGCTAATTCGATACGCGAAAGCATGATGAAAACTCATCAAGAGATGATGTAGAATTTTCTTGAGCAAATGAGGGCGGTGAATGTGCAATACCTTGGACCAACTGCAACAACTGCAAGTGCGGGACAAGGAATCAGGATTGCAGAAGCTAATGAAGGTCAGGTTCAAGACCAGAATGCAGGAGCTGAAGGTAATCAACAAGGACTTGGGGGCAAACCCTCAGGGTCCGATACTGGAAGACCGATAGACGGAGCTCAACAGGTTGGAGCCAATGCTTATGCTAACGAGCCTCACAAAGAGTATGTACCAGAATTCCCTTCAAGACTCGGGGGGCAGGACAGGAATGTGGCCGGGGGCCAACCCCTAGACGGAGATGAGAGAATGATTGGTCTAATGCGACGAATCATGAGAGGAGGATTATCTAGTGAAGGGCTGGAAGAAGTCACTCAGAGTTCGTTCACTCCGAACATCTGAAACGCAAGCAACCCTCCAAAATTCAAACTACTAACGCTAGATCCTTATGACGGGAGGTCAGACCCGACCATGCACATTGCCAGATATATTAGGCACATGGAGGTGTTGGGGGCATCCGAGGAAGTGATGGCTCGATACTTCCCTCTATACTTGTCAGATTTAGCTGCACTTTGGTTCAGACAATTAGAGACTGGATCAATCGGAATGTGGAGCGAGCTTGTAGACTGCTTCATGAGACAGTTTAGGGTCCATGTGACGCGACCCAAGAGTGTGATGACTTTAGCCTCGATGAAGCAAAGGACCGGAGAGTCCATAAAAGATTTTCTACTAAGATTCAGTGCGACTGTAACTTCTGTAGATCGCCCTGACCCATCAATGGTTTTGATGGCAGCAGTGGCAGGAGTTGGGGAAGGCACAAAATTCAAAGATTCTCTGACTAAAAATCCACTGCAAGATCTCGGAGAGTTCTATCATAAAGCTGAAAAGTTCATTCGATTAGAAGAATCACGAGCTGAGGGGAAGGAAACAAATGCCACACAAGGCGAAGGAACCTCTAGAGAACAGTCTGGAGTAGACAAAGGAAAGAGGAAACAGGATGACAAATATGATGGTCCTGATAAACAGAAGAAATTTCGAGAACCAAGATTCAGGCAGTACACAGATCTGACTGCAGGCCTGGAACGAATTTACACTGAAACTCGTGGGCAACTCCCCTATCGAAAGCCACCCAGGAGGGATCCCACAGAGCGGGAGCGTAGAACTGGAAAATACTGCCTATTCCATGAGCTGGATGGGCACACTACAGAAGAATGCCGCCACCTAAAGGATGAGGTGGAAGAACATGCCAGGATTCGTAGATTGCCACAATATGTCAGAGAACAGACAGCGGCGGTAAGGCCTGAACAACTGCCGCCTCCACATAACAGGAACGATCCTGGATCGGGATCATGACTCGTCATCCACTGATTAAAGATGGCAAGGGCCAAGTCCAGGATTTGGACTTTGGTCGAATAATTTCATTTAGATTTGTTTTCAGAATAAACGATTACTCCACTTACTCATGTACAGGAACCAGAGAGATCCCTAGGCATGCTCTGAGATGGAGATAAACCGATATGCCCGGAGAGGCAATATTTAGCTTTTTCCCGATGTTTGAGATTGAACATCTAGGACTCGAACTTAAATAAACAAATTATAATTTCTTGAAATAAAACCTTTGACCAGAGAGTTAAAGGATGAACATTAAATACCAACATAAAAATGATTGCTTTATGACCCTACCCTAAGAGGCGGGGTCCGGAGTGCAAGAAGTGAGTTGCTTCGCCGGAGAGCGACAGGATCAACTCACTTAAGCGTTGTTTCCCCTTCACCAGAGAGTGACAGAATGGGATCCAGCAAGATCCCGAAGAGGCTATGATCGGTCTAGAACGACCAAGACATCGCTATATGTCCTAACCAGGACTAGAGTGCAATAGGATCTTTCTATTCAATCGCTAAATCGGGAATGGGCTTGGCAAGGGTCCGGAGTGACCATCAATATTCCAGAGAGACTGAAAAATTTAATTCTTAACTTCCACTGGAAGGGATTGATAACAACTTGGCTCCGAACAGCCATGAACTTGATTGATAGTACTGTAGCTACGAATGAAACGTGAATTTACTACACTCGATTTAAGACTGTTCGAAACATACCTTTTACAAAAATCCATGTTTTGGAGGGCAAAGTGTTATCCCAACTTTTGGCAAAGTTGATATATCCAAAATTTACCGAGAATCGATGATTATTATTCTTGAATATCAACTGTGCATTGCAGGATAACAATGGATATCGATGAATTTTGTCCGAGTCCAGATCATGCCACAATTGACAAGACATGGTGAGCAAAGCTGTAGAAGCCAGCCTTTCAAATTTCAAGTCAATCTGAGTTCGTACGCTCAAGTTATGATCGATTCAAGATAGAGAAGATAGCCCTTGTTCGAATCCATAGACAGGGGTTCTGTTCGTATCCATCCAGCTAAGCTACTTCGTATCCATCAAGTGGTAGTGCTTAGAATCCATGGAGTCATTCCACTTCGAATCCATCAACTTGAAGTACTTCGAATCCATGAAGTTCGTACCCATCCTCATGTCTCAGCTCAACTCCATCTAGTTCGCATCCATCAGCGAGCAATAGTTCGAATCCATCAGACAACCGCTCTTCGAATCCATCGGTGACTTCACTTCGCATCCATCAACAGGTAGTGTGCTTCGTATCAATCAGCCAATGCCTGCTTCATATCCATCAGCAGAAGATATACTCGAATCCATAAATATTGTTAGACTTCGTATCCATTGCGTTCGCATCGGTCAGAAAGGAATTAGACTCGCGTCTACCTGGTTCAAATCCATCAAGATGAAGTCCTTTGAATCCATGAAGTTACTCCACTTCGAATCAATCCTGTTACAACAGCTTCGTATCGATCGGCCAGAGCATACCACGATCGATACGAACAAGCCTCTGTTCGAATCCTTGAAAGCCCTCGAATCCACTAAGTCAAAGTGGCGAAGATCATGGAGCCGACCCAGTCAAACCGGAGTGAAAAGGGGATCGACACGAAGAATGCGCACCACGTCATCACGAAAGCGCGTGGAACCATCGAGTCGAACCCATCGATTCGAACGGCATCGAGTCGAAGCAAGCAACCTGCTCGAGAATAGCAATTCGAATCGGCCATATCTTGAGATATACAAGTCCAAATGCAATGAAATTTTTACAGGAGCTTACATACATGTTGGAGAATGTTCACGCCAAATTTCATCTCGATTGGATATTTCTTGATCGATTCGAATGGAGTTCGAATTGATCCAAAGTGGGCCCAAATTTCCTGAGGCCTGGCATGTGGGCCCCCTCACGTGCCAGAAGTGGTCTACCGTATTTTTAGGAGAAATATCAGCCTCCTACAGTTATAAATAGAGCCCCGGGTCATTCAGAAAAGGGGATCTGGATTCTGAAGTGCCCGGACTCTACCAGACTCTACTGTGCACTTCACTACTACCGTGGTACTCAAATTTCAGAGCTATAATCCATTGTAATCCGCTGTAATCAACTGTAATCAGTGAAGAACATCAATAAAAGTTAAACCCTTTGAAGTGGACGTAGGCCGGAGATAGCCGATCCACTATAAATCGTGTGTTCTTATTCTCTGTATTGCTGCGTATTGCTTGCTTAGATCTGCGATTTATGTTTGAATATTGCTGATTTGTATTCATACACTGGTGCTTTCACAATACTTGGGGTTTGTGACCAATTTTGGCGCAAACAGGTATTATGGCAACAATGTCGCATATTTTATATCGGCTATAGTAATACCGCATGTTTTCACCATGGTTTTAAATAATGTTACATGCTTCCTATTTGATGCCATAGCTTAAGGCAGCAGCAATGCCGCAAGTAGTAGTTCCGACATTAATTCTTTTAGGCAGTAATGCTGCTAGTATATAAAATGGAAATGATGTCGCCTATTATCAATTTCGGCATTATTATAGTGACGTAGTAGCCCAGTTTTATGAGTTTAATGTTAACTATTTTACGGCATTTGATGTTGGAAGTCATCAATGTCGACCTTATCATTTTAAAGTGCAAATATAAATGGTTTTATGATATTGATGCCGAAAGGCACCAATGTTGACATTCCCATATTTCGAAGTTTTAAAGCTTAATACTATGAAAAAAAGATTATGCCGCTTATATTCGGCAACTTATATATTTTTGTTATATGACATAAATGATTTTGGTCTTATGGCCTTATGATTTATTAAAGTAGATGCTTTGACATAATAGCTATATATAATGGGTGCAATAACCCATGTTGATGATATTAATGTTCCACTTCATCAATTTTAATGGTTTTATTATATGGGTTTGTAGCCTAAAGGTTTTAGAGGTGCAATAATCTCTTATTGGTTTTGAATTTAATCAAATATATTTTATAAAAGCATATATACCTTGGCATAAAATTTTGGATAAAGTAAAGGGCTATAATTTCCTTGTTTTAAGTATGATTTTAAGGGTTAAATCATTAATAAAGATTTATGTTTTCAAGGAAATAAAAAAGATATTTAGTCTATAATTTTACTTGTAAAATTATTATTCATATCACCATTAGATAAATTGTGATAGGATAAAATGACTCAAGGATTATAGAATAGAGGACCAGATAATGAGACTCGTATAGGATAGCGCCCTATACTTCAACTATTAGCCCCTAGTTGATAGTAGCCCACAATTCTAATGCATAGGTCTTTATTAAGGGTAAAAATAAAAGTAGGTTTACGTACAAAAAAGAATATAACTTAGGTAGGTTATTGGTTGGCTTGCAAAATGATTTGATTCATAGTGAGCCTAGCAAAACTATAAGATTGACATGTAATCAGGTTAACACTAAAATGATTGTATTTGGACGAACGGTCCAGTTTCTTTCTAACAGTGAGTTAGAGAATTTGGAGATATATATATATATATATGGTAGGCCCGAGTCAACCATATAGGTTTGTAGTCACCCTGAGAAAACTATGAAGTAGAGATAGACAGTCAATTAATTGAGACAGATTAGCTAGGTTTACCTAGTTAGCATGCATGCATATGATTGTTTATGTTTATATAACCATTGTGAATGTAGGAGCATGAATGTAATTGACATAGTTTTAGAAGATATCAGTGAGGGGAAAATCCATTCTACTCAAAGGTATGGTCTAACAAGATATATATTATTAAGATGGCAATTATTATTCATATCAGACTTTTTTCTGACTCAAAATTTTTATTTTTCCCTCTAACTCTCGGGTACTCATTTGAATAGTTCTAGAGTAAGGTCTCTAGGTTTTAGGTTTAAAAATGAAGCTTCCGAAGATGTGTAGGAGGCAGAGCTAGCTATATAGAAGTCTATTTATGTCGGATGTCTTATTGTTTTGTCTCCATGTACGTAATGCAGAAGCTATATCCGTCCAACCAAGGGGGCATCTCCATATGTTTCTCTTGGAGTATTTTGTAATAATTATATTTTAACTAAACCTGGGCAATGTTTTGGGATTATGTAATGAATTTGGAAATTATTAATGAAATGTGTTTTAAAAAAATTCATATTCTCATGCTTCTAATGTTAATGATACTATTAACTGATCTCATTTTGTCATCGGAGAATAATACTATTGATGACTACAGCATTAGTGGCTTTTATTTTTAGGCCTCGGAATGAAGGATGTTATAGGATTTGTAGAGGAGAGTCATCGATTCAATTAAGACGTTATGCCATTGACTCGAGAGGATGGTTCTAGAGGGAAGATAGGCTTTGTGTTCCTTGTAGTACAGATTTGATTGATGTGGTGTTAGTTGAGTCTCACTATTCTAGGATAAGCATTCATCCCAGTAGTGAAAAGATGTATTGTTACATGAAGTGAGTCCTCTATTGATCAGGTATGAAGAAGCAAGTAGCATATGTAGCTAGACGTATGACTTGCCAAAGGGTAAAGGCGAAGTAGAGGAAGCTAAGAGGATTATTGCAGCCACTAGATATTCCTCAACGGAAGTGGGACAATATTTCCATGGACTTTACAGATGGTCTAACTAGAAGTAGGAGAGGGAATGAGAGAATTTGGGTCATAGTTGACTAATTGACCGAGTGTGCTCATTTCATATCAATAAGAAGTACTAGGACGATGGCATTGTCGACTGCTCTAAACATTAGAGAGGTCGTTAGATTACATGGAGTTTCTATTAGCATAGTTAGCGACCGAGATCCTCTTTTCACTAGTGAGTTCTGGAGGAGTCTACAGGAGGCTTTAGGAACTGAATTAAGCTTGAGTACTATATATCATCCGTAGACTAATGGAAAGAAGGAGAGAGTGAATCGAGAATTGAACGACTTGCTACGAATGTGCATATAGAATTTGGAGGTACTTGGGAGGATTATATGCTGTTAGTAGAGTTTACCTACAACAATGGTTATCAAGCAAGCATTGGGATGACACCATTTGAGGTATTGTATGATAGACCCTATAGATCACCATCGTGTTGGTGGGATACGATGGATAGGATTATTCTTAGGCTGAAGATATCAAGGGAGACATCAAAGAAGGTGGATCTAATCTATAAGAAGATGAAGACCACTCAGAACAGATAGAAATCTTATTATGATAGGACACATACGGGGTTAGAATTTGCAGTGGGTGACATGGTATTTGTGAAGGTTTCACTTCTTAGGCATGTGATGAGATTTGGTAGTTCTAGGAAGGTAGCACCTAGATTTGTGGGACCTTTCCCGATAGTTGCTAGAGTGGGGAGGTTGGAATATAGAGTAGAGCTTCCGAATAAATTAGCAGGGGTGGCATGATGTTTTCCACGTGTCACACTTGCGGAAGTGCTTATATGATACAACTACTGTGGTTGAGCCAATTCAATTATAGGAGGTTGCGGTAGAGCGAAAGTCGCTTATTCGTCGTGCACCTACTCGTATTCTAGAGCATGGTAAAAAGAGACTCCGCAACAAGGAGATTAGACTTGTTAAAGTCCAATGGGGAGTCAACCGGGCGGAGAGTATATAGGATCCCGAGGAGAAGATCCGAGCTATCCACCCATAACTCTTCTTTGGTACATCTTAAATTTAGAATTCTCATAAGTTTAGATTTCTTATGTGTATGAATTAGGAGGTATACCCTTTAGGTAGAGGCAATTAGATGGTAAGAACGATTGTAAACATGTGGATAGAACATGTATGGATGATGGATGCTAATAGATGTATGGGTGTATTATTCTTATTGTACTCTTTTATACATTAGGACAGTATATCATTTAGATAGCCCAATTATATCTAGTTGCATGTTATTTCTTGATCATTGTTATGCTAGTGGATGTTGTGCATATGGATTTCAAATATGTTCGAATGGCTATGCATGCATATGGAATTATAAGTAAATCATTTAGGATGTTGCATACATTTGGATGCATAGCTAGAGCACTTTGCATAACAGGAGGTCGACTGAATTAGTAGACCAACTACTTTTGTATTAGAATAGGTTCATGTGCATTTCTTGTTGCATATGTACGTACATATTGCATTAGAAAATTCTAAGGACAACGATTGCTCATGGATGGGTAGATGATTGTAGCTATTGGTTACTGTGTGCACAAGTTAGGTTTTTCCATCCTTGGAGATTTTAGGGACAAAATCACTTTAAGGGTGGAGGAGTAGCACCCCAAATATTTAATGAAAATTTAATAAGGAAATTAGATTAAAATAAAATAAGGACTTAAAAACAAATTTTCACAATGTACAAATTTGGCTATAAAACTTGCATCATTGCATTCGTAGCAATTTTTTAAATGATTTTCATATATAATGCATTGTGATCCGAGTTAGTATGGAGAAATTACGGGCATTAGACTAAATTAAAAAATTCAAAATTCAAAATTTAAAAACCTATAAAGCCACCGGTTGGTCCGTAAAGGTTCAAGGTCAACCGGTAACAGTCGACTTAGGCATACGGCGGTCGATCGATCACGTGTAAAATTAAGCGCATCAATTTGCAGTAACTCGAGCTGAATGAACAGGATGAGCTGCTTGGTAACGAAGATTATGATGTACGAACTAGATTCTCTAAAATTATTTCCTAAGCTAATCTAATGGCCCAAACTAAACCTTACCCCTATAAATACTAAGTTAATGGAACCCTATATTCTCAAATAAAAGTTTACAACAACCAAACTCTGCCAAAAATTTCTCTCTTCTCCCACTTTAAAATTTTCTTTAAAATCAAATAAAATAAACTAAAAGCAACCTAGAAGAAAGCAAGCACTGGAATCAATGAAGAGCCATCGATTTGGGGAGAACAATTCTCAAGCACAACAAAAGGAAAAGCTTATGCTTTAGGGATTGGGCACAAGTTTAATAAGATGATTATTGTAGTTGATTTTAAACTATTTTAATTGATTTAGTATATTAGAAACCCTAATTGAATAGTTAGGAATCCAAATTGAATATGCAAAATCTTAACTTTAAATTGTCAGTAAACTGTGAATTGGAGAATGATGTTTGTACCCCTTTTCTCACTTGAAATTGAAAGCCCTAGATAAAAAAAAACCATAAATTTAATTGCAAAGTGATGATTAGACTGCAATTAGGAATAATCAAATACTATTAATGACAGTATATTAACAATCGACAATTAAAAACAGTGAAAACCCTAATTTTTGTTCATGAATGGTCAACGCTGGACCCTCAGCGATCGATTGGTAGCGGTCGATCGTAAGGTAAAAACGATTGATCGTTCTTAATGAAAATACAATATCAAACCTCGGTCTAAGGCCTAAGTTTATTGATAAAAATATGCAATAAACGTTTACTGTTTTGAGCCTATTTAAAAACAATTAGATGAATGTTAGGACATGTAGTGAAGCTAATTCTCTAAGAGAGAAAACTAGGTCGTGGCTATTTTGGGTCAATATTGTTTACCCAATTGAGGATAGTAATCGATTCGAGGTGATGTATTTTCGTAAATGGAACTCACATGAGTTTCCACGGTAGGCATGTTGCACTAATGAGGATGCCTGATGGAGTGGGTCCGATAGTACGGGAGGTCATACTATGTATGAAATTATGACGCATGTGATACAGTTAAAAAGGAAGACCCTGAGCTTGCAATAAGAGGCCAACACTACGATCGAGAGGTGGAAGCGAATGCAGAGGATGAGACATTCCAACGAGTCGGCATCTCGAGTTCTTTTTGTCAAGGCGTAATGTGGGAAAATCATTCCCAATAGCCTAGTGGCGATGATAGTATTGTGAGTTTGTTTTCCACAAGTAGCCTAGTGGAGATGTTTTCGATAGTAGTAGCCAAGGAGGCGGTGTCTTATATAGTGAGTAGGTTCAGGAGTAATGACCGATTGTTAGACATGAGATTCGATCCATTATATTAGCCTACACGGATTGTAGTGTAGGAATGTATTAGACAAGAACCCTTAGGAAACAGACCTTAGGAATTTATGGAGACTTGTATCACATCCTCTATCATTTAGAGTACTATTAAAGTAATTGCATATGATCATTACATATTAAACTTGTACTCATTCACCAGAATTTCGTCTGACCCTCTCTCTTTCCTTCATTTTCCCCATCATAGACGGACATGGCGGTAGGCGATAGGCCTATTCTTGAAACTTGGAGAGTCGAGCTTATCTTTGGAGACTGCTTTTTACCATTTCTACTCTCCATGTATTTATCGATTTTATCTGTATAATTTATCTCTTTTGTCGAACTTGGAGTGGTATTATCTATGTACTCTGTATTGATCACGTATTAGTTTCTAAGACTGTGATTTGAATATTTTTTAGGATGAATATTTTCTATGTTGTATGTTCTATTCCTTCCACTGTGAGATCTAAAAGTATAGTATATCTTAGAGTATATATGCTTGCATTAGTCTCTATGATGCGAAATGTTATAAACCCCAACGATCCTCATTTCTTGGCATGGTACAAATCTGAAGGTCATGCTTGGCTTTGAATTGGCATGGTAGGAGGTGCAGGTTGTCATAATAACCTTTTCTAGGTGGGCTTAGGAAAATCATTTGGTGATAACTCTTACCTAGGGCCTAGGTGAGGCCTCGTCGGATGCCTAAAAGAATTTTTCACAATAGTGATATATAGTGAGAATTACTTCACATACATTACCTTATACCATTATCCTTGTCATGATGTTGATCATTCTTTTTATAGATTGTAAGAATAAGTAAGAAAACAATGAATATGTTAATGAACTCCATTGTAGGAGAAGCAGGCAATAAGGTTAACATAAAAACCGATATGGAAGGTATGTTCACGTAGATGATGATGAACATAATGCAAAATGCCTAATGTGTAGCTGTTGGTGGAGGGTAAGTGCAACTGCAAAGACTCAACTTTGCAAAACAAAATAAAAATTATCCTAAACTTTGACTGAAGCCATTCATGGGAACAAAATTTCTATGGAGGTGTGGGATTGGATGGATTCTTGGAAGCATATTTTTAATGATTTAGAATTAAAGGATGCTCAAAAGATAAAGTTAGCCTCATGGAAACTTTAGAGTCGATCTAGGAGTTATGGAATGTGATTAAGGCCTCGACTCTCGAAGATTAGTTCACTTTGGATCAATTTAAGGCTTGCTTTATGGAGAAGATTAAACCTACTGCACAAAAGTCTACATTGTTTAAAAAGTTTGCTGATTCGAAACAAGGAGAGATGATTGTCACAAAATATGTGATTGAGTTCGATACTTTATCAAAGTATGAGATGTCATTATTGATCCTCCTTTAAATAAATATAGTAAGTTTAGTTTTGAAGTGAATGACTATCTAGATTAGTTAGAGTTAGGCGTTTTTGGCAATTATGTATTTTAGGTAAAAATTTAGTGTTTTATTTAGTGTCAATTGATTTAAATTGAAAATTTTAGGATTTTGGATACGCATTGGAGTAGCCAAAGAGTTAAGACCACTTAAAACTTGCATATTGGTGCTTGTACATTGCACTAAACCTTAAATAATGCCTAAATACATTTTAAGATTTTTAGGTGAGGCAATACACGTGGTATAGGCGGGCCAAGGAAAATCGTTTGGCGATAAGCCTCACCTAGTGCTTAGGTGAGGCCTAGTCGGATGCCTAAAAGGATTTTTACAATAGTGATATATAGTAAGAGGTACTTCGCACACATCACCTTATACCATTATCTTATCAAGATGTTGATCATTCTTTTTATAGATTGTAAGAATAATTAGGAAAAGAAGGAATATGTTAATGAACTCCATTATAGGAGAAGCAAGCAATAGGGTTAACATAAAGACTGATATGTAAGGTATGTTCACGTAGATGATAATGAACATGGTACAAAATCCCTAATGTGTTTGGTGTTGCGGTTGGTGGAGGGTAAGTGCAAGTGCAAAGACCTTACTTTCCAAAAAAAATTGAAGGTTATTCTATCCTTAGACTGAAACCATTCACGAGAATAACATTTTCCGTGGAGGTGTGGGATTGGATGGATTCTTGGGAGCAGGATTTTAATGATTTACAATTAAAGGATGCTCAAAAGATAAAGTTTGCTTGACGAAAACTTTAGAGTCAATCTAGGAGTTGGTGGAATGTGATTAAGGCAGCCACTCTCGAAGATTAGTTCACTTTAGATCAGTTAAGGCTTGCTTTATGGAGAAGTTTAAACCTGCTACACAAAAGTCTATATTGTTTTAAAAAAATTCTAATTCAAAACAAGAAGAGATGACAGTGACAAAATATGCGACCGTGTTTGATACGTTATCAAAGTATGGGATGCCATTACTGTTCCTCCTTCAACTAAACATAAGAAGTTTATTTTTAAAGTGAATGACTATTTGGGAGAGTGCTTGGTAAATCATATTAATGAGCAAGTTAAGAAAATTATTGAGAAGGTTTTGAGATAAGAAAGAATGTGCATGAAACCAAAGCAAGTTGTTCCTAAAAAGAGAGATAAATCACAAATGGGTGGGAATAGGAAGTTCTAATGGAACAACAAAAGGAAAAAGAAATTGTAAAGAAAAGATAGTTAGAGGAATGGAAAGTGGGTAGCGAATTGTTATAGTTGCAAGGAGGAGGGATGTTTTTCAAGGGATTATCCTATTTGTAATAAGTGCTTTAAATGTGATTAGTTTGGACATACCAAGAAGCATGGTGTGGAATCACTTAAGGGTAAAAAGTTTTAAAGGCATATGTGTTGAATGTTTTCCTAATTGGTTGGCTCCATCTTTGGCGAAAGATAAAGGAAGGGGAATTACAAGTTACGCATGCTTTATGGATATGATATATTTATTAGAGTTTTATTTGATGATTCGTGTTTCTTCATTTCTAGTGACTTGCTAGAAAAATTAAAGTTAGTAGCTGATTAATTGATAGACCCTTTGTAGTGTCGAATCCCTTTGGAGGCTTTGCTAGTTTGTGTATGGTTTGTCATGATGTTGCATTATCGATTCATGGATGTACCTTTCTACGTGATTTGTTAGTTTTTGGATTTTTCAAGTTTGGTAATATTTTGGGTATGGACTAGCTTTAAAGGAATTGAGTGGTACTTGATTGTAAGAAGTTGTTGGTGATGATATGGAGTGTGATGGGTAGAAGCTAGGGTTGTGCTACGTGTTCACGGATGTAATAGTGGTTAGCAACTTATATCCACTCAATACCCCGCATGATATGTTATCATTAGTACCTATTTTAAGGGAGTATTTGATGTTTCTGAGGAGGTTATAGGCTTACCTCTGCATAAAGTGATCGATCTGTGTACCGATCTTGTGAAGGATGCCAAAATTTTGTTATGCCTTTGAGGAAGATAACACCCAGAGAACAAAGAGAGTTAGAGGTGCAAGTTAAAGAGTTCTTGAAGAAGGAATTCATTCAAAAGACTACTTTTGAATAAGGAGCACTTATAGCATTTTTCACTAAGATAGATATCTCTTTTAGACTATATGCTAACTACCATGAGCTATATAAGGTAACGAAGAAAAACCAATATCCTCTACCTAGTATAGATGACTTGTTCGACCAACTCCATGATGGGAGGGCGTTCTCTCAATGTGATTTGGTAGCGAATTTCACCTAAACGAGAGTAGTAAGAGATAATGTGTTGATTACTGCATTTCACACACTATCGGGATTCTATTAGTCATTGGTTATGCTACTCGAAATAATCAATGCATCGACATACTTTGTTGATCTTCTTAATCATTATTTTATAGACCAACTTTAGAAATTCGTACTTATGATCATGGATAATATTCTAGTTTATTCTAGGATAAATGATGAACACAAGACACACTAGACAGCGGTGCTTGAGGCGTTAAGAAAGCACTCGTTGAATGTTAAGTTTTGAATGTTTCAATTTTGGAGGAGAAAAGTAAGTTTCATGGGTCATTTTTTTTAAGGATGGCGCATTTTGTGGATCCTTCCAAAGTAGCAGCGGTCCAAGATTGAGAAAGATCTTAGAATGCGATGGTTGCATGAAATTTTCTTAGATTAGCATGTTATTTTAGGAGTTTATTAAGGGCTTCTCTAAGATTGCACATGATTAATAATTTTGATGAAGAAGAACTAACCTTTACTTGGGATGCTTGATGCAAGTATATACTTGTTAGTATAAAGGATAAACTAGCAAGTGAACCAGAGTTAGTTATTTTAGAAGGGATGGGGAGTTGATAGTATACAAAGATGATTATGGCACTGGTCCAGGAGAAATGTTGAAGGAGAGAGGTAAAGTTATCGCTTATGTAAGTAAAAAACAAAAACTACAAGAGAAGAGATACCCGACTCATGACTTGGAATTACCAACTATATTATTTACATTAAAGAGTTGGAGTCATTACATATTAGGTGAAAGTTTAGAATTTTTCCAACCATAAGTCATTGAAGTACCTTTCTCTGGGAAGGATAATAATATGATGCAATAGAGATAGTCAAAGTTTTTACCCTCCTATGGTTTTGGCATATCCTATAAACCCGATATGGAAAATATAGTCATAGATGCACCAAGTAGGAGGCATGCATTTTAGGATCCATATTCTTAGAAATAGTTTGAGTAGATAACTGGATGTGACTTCCATGCTGAGTGTGAGCTTGAGATGAAAACGTTGGAAAGTTTGACAATTAGACCTATTTCTACATGGCAGATTGGTACTAGTCAGAAACGTCATGCAAGGCCAACGGAGATTATTAATAAGCTAAAGAAGGGAGTGGAATATGATGAGATGAGGCAATATGAAGTAGACCATAATAGTTAGCTCGGTAAGAATGGAAGGTTATATGTTCATAATGTGGATGGAGACAAGTAACCAAGATAGTATCATCACTCAAAGTTAACGATCTATCCTGGAACTAATAAGGTGTACAAGGATATGGATTGGACATTATATCAGGAAAGAGTGAATAGTATTCTCGAAATTTTATTTCCAAGTGTATGAATTATTAGCTTGTTAAAGCTGAGCATAAGAAGCTAAATGGTTTGTTCCACGATGGAAGTAGGAGCAGATATTAATGGATTTTATTAATGAATTACTTGCGACAAGAGGAGGATGTATTAGCAATCCGGTTATCGTTAATGGACCGACAAAGAGTTCTCGTTTCATACCTACTAAATCCAATAGAATAGGAGCAAATCTAGATGAGTTATATGTGCATTGGATAAACTGTCCCATGGGGTTCCAAACAGTATAGTAAGCGATGAGATCCATTGTTTACGAGTGTATTTTGGATAAGCTTACAAGATGAATAGGGATGGAACTAAACTTGAGCTTAGTTTACCAACCACAAATGGAGAGAGAAACAAGATAGTGAATCGAGTGCTTGAGTATCTTTTATAAGCTTGCATACTCAACTTTAGAGGCTCATTGGAGGACAGTTATCATTTATTAGTCCATATACAATATTAGCATCAGTATAGCACCTTTTAGTGCTTTAAAAGGCAAGCCTACAATTCCCCTTCACGTTAGTAGAATATGGAGGGAAACTAATACTTAAGCCATATACAGTGAGAATAACTTAGGAGAAAATCGAGATCATTCATAAACAAATGAAGACTGCATAAGACAGATTAAAGACTTCCGTCGACAATAGACATTGTGATGTAGAATTCTCTATTGGAAATATAGTATTTGTCTAAGTTTAACCATTATGAAACACAGTTTTATTTGACTGTGCAATATTTGTAGAACTATTTCTAATGCTCAAGAGGATTAGGAGCCTTGTATATAGAGTCGACTTACTTCAAAAGATGGCAGGTGTGAAAAGTGTCTTCCTTATTTCACATCTTAAGTAATTTGTGCATGACATAAGTGTAGTTGTTAGACTACATTAATTTGATTGTTTTGGAAGTTGAACTTAAAGCAGTGGGACCTTGAAGGCTTATTCGTATAGTCAAGCATATGAAAAATAACTTAGAAGGAAAGTTGTGAAGTTGGTGAAGGTTCAATGAAGTGAGATCAAGTGTGATAGTACCTGGTAAACAGAGGATAACATGCGGACCATGTATCCTAAGCTTTCTACTTGGTATGATTGCCTTAAATTAATTTGTTTGTTAGTCATTTATGGATAATATGACGTTAGTATGAGTTAGTGCTATGCTTTTGTCGTGCGCATGTTTGGTTATGTGGATGCTTTTGTTGTGTACTAGCATGAAAATTGAATTTCAATGCAAAACTCCTAAAGGGAAAGGAGGAAGTGTAACGACCCATACTTTTATATAAGAATCACGTAGAGAAAATATGATTTACATGAAGTGAACAATCAACATTACTTTAAGCTAAAATTTTGGGTGATGTATAATTTAACATTTTTGAATTATATGAAAAATTATGTAACCTTTTGAGTCTATGACATTTTATTGACAATATCTTTTAATAGAGACAATTTATTGGTTAATTATTATTCTACTTGAAATACCAAGTTGATTACCTTTTCGTAGAGTGACCGTAAGAGTAATTTTTCCCAATAATTTTAAAGTCATGGCTGTTTTAAGTTCTCAACCTGACTTGGTAGTTTTTTTTTAGATTTTATAGTTTGGCCCAAGAGTGCAAAACTAATAGCCTAATATAATATAGGGTGTTGAGCCTAGGTTAGAGTTAGACCAACCGCTTCCTTTATTATGTTCATATCTAAAATCCTCCTAAACCTTCATTAAACTTCATTAATAAAAATCAATTGAAAACACAACCATTTGAAAAGAAATTGATAGATTAATAAGTAGTTTAGAGATGTCACTAGCAACCATCAAGTCATCCTTAAGGGAAAGATTTTTGTATGCAAATGATGTTCCATTTGGACTTAGGAAGATTCATAGCATTTAGAGTAATTTAATCATCATTAGGTGAGAGGTTTATAACCTCTTACCCATATATGTTTTCAAAGTGTTTTGGATCCACTTTTCAACTTAAATACCTTATTTTAGTTACCATCCAGATCTAAAAGGCAAAATTTAAATGATATGTTAATCACTAATGTTGATTATAACATATGTCGGGACCATATATGCCTATATGTGTAGTCTAGGTATTTGTTGAAATGCTTGAATGATGTTTACTCTACGATGTGCTTGATTCTTGTGTTGTCTATTGTATGATGTTTTTGTATGTATGCTTTGATTAATAATTTCATTTAGTTTGAGGTGATGGATGATGGTTATATGGGTAAAAGCTCTTGCATATGTTTTTGGAGTGGATTATAGTGGAAGTCCAATGGTGCATACATAAGGGGATGAAGTTTGGGCCATAGAGTTATGCGATTGACTGACTTTGGCATTAGATCTGATTAATGTAGTTTTGGAGACTACAATGCAAATAGGAAAAAAAGATAAAGTTTGATTGACTTAGAAAATGGGGAAGATACTTTGGAGTTTTCCTACTTTTTATCCATTAGTGCCAATCTATAAATACCGGTACAAAATATCGACCGTCATCGATCGATACAAATTGGTACCAGTCGATTGTCGACCAATATTGTAGGCTAAATCAAGAAAATATGAAATTGGAGCAAGGGAAAAAAGCAAGCTTAAAAGGACTACGGAAAAAGTAGAAGCAATTGATTAGTACCATTTAATCCTAATGGATCAATAATGATCGATAGGCAATGTGCAAGTGTTATCCAAAAAATTGGTCTAACACAACCAAATTGTTGATTTTGAGGGGATAATAATCCTAGATGATAGAATTGATCTATGGACTAAAAACCAATAAGAAAATCTTAAAACCGAAGAAGAAAGGCAAGAAAACAAGAAAACAAGAAAACATAAGTCTAATAATGGTTCAGCGACGCTGATATCCACCTTTATAATACTCTATTGCTTGATTCACTCTAGATCTACCAAAATTACAAATACAACTCAAATGTCTATTCCAAAGTTGGTAATGGCAGAGAAACTTCCTATTTATAGCCAAAGTAGGTTATAGTTAGGACTTTAGGTCGTTAGATTGCTACGGAAATTATCAAATAGTTGGACCCAAAAATATTAGGAGATAAAAATGACTAAATTTCGAGATCTTTATGGATCATTGTCAATCCATTGATACATTGGCACCAATCCATAGTATTATCCAAATTTCCAATTTTTCTTTCTTTACTTTGATATCTTCACCGTTACTAAAAGCTAGGGGGAAAATGGTCAACTTGATGGATTGGTACCAACTATTGACTCGGCCATTTTTGCCTCATTTTCTTTGCTTGTCCCCTTGTTATATTATATTTAAGTTAAACATTAATTCCTTTATCATTTTTGCTAGGTCAAAAATTGATATAACACCAAATTAATCGAAAATGAGAAGAATTAGCTTGAATACACAAATCTTGTGGTCATTCAGCTTCAAATCAGTGCATATGTCAACCTTAATTTTATTTCAAGAGTTTTTATACAAATACAAACAGATTACACTCTTTAGATCTAGAAAACAAAGTAGATCCGAGTTTGACAACAATTTATGGAAACGTAAGATTAGAGAAGGGAGTAGAAGATCAAAAGGGCCAACAAAAGTTTATTTTGCTCTAACATCGATATTTATAGGCGATTCTACCCACTAAAGTCGCCAGCTCGCAAAGACCAGGAAAGAACTCAGATGCATGTGATTAGGAAGGAAGAATAGTAAATCTTGTAATAAAAAATCATGTTGGTGCCAACCACAATCATATCTATACCTACCGTATTTGCTCGGTGCTATTTTACTTCTTCCTTCATACTTGTTTACATCTTTAAGTTTCCAAGCTTTATTGTCAAAATGCCTTATTAAATCATGTAGGTATCAGCATGATTTGTCCTTGCGAGACTTGTATTTTTCTACGAAGTAATGAGTAGTTCACTTACATGTTCAGAAGTGGGCCCCCCTAAAAAAACATCATGGTACCGACCTAATCACATCGGTACCAACCATATTTGATTTGCTCCATTATTGCTCAAACTTCTTGTACTCAATCATTCCAAACAACTCCTTAGATTCTCGGTCCAATTCTTTGTCAACTTGAAGTCTAAATCTATCAAGAAATCAATTGGTTCAAATTCTAGATAATACTTGCCCTCCAAAGTATGCTTTCATTGAAACAAATCATGCATCGGATTAAGATAAACAATCATATTTAGTAGCATAAGTGTCAACAGTTGATTGCCATCACCTTGTTGCATCACTTCTATTCCAAGAGCGTCTATTCATCATTTCAAATACTTGATGTACCATTCTTTTTCTATAGCAAAAGCTAGATCCACGTGTTTTTTGCAAGCCACATTGTATCTCAATCAGGTAGGCCTCTCTTTTCTTGCTTTTATTATAATTGAGAAGCAAAACATGCCAGTATCAACCATATCGCATTGGTACTGACATGATTTCCAAGTGTAATATAAATATTGAACACTTAGAATTTTTTTCCTTGCTACATGTCACTTCAGGCATCTTCACTCAACCTTTTTACTCGTGCAACCTCTCTAGCTACCATAACTTTGTGATCTTCGATGTTGTCATCACCAACTTGCTGCCGTAGTTAATCTTATTATCGCCATCACTTAGCTTACTACAATCTGATCGACACTGATTTCATTCAACATCTCCACTAAATCTCGAATTCGAACTATGTAGGTTCTTGGCCTTGGCGTTGGCTTTGGCAATTCTTGTGCCACCACCATTATAGCATCGTTGATTCAAGTTCGACTTGAAATTCATGCTTCTCACTTCACTATGGTTGAAATAAGATAGTGCTTGGGGTTAGATTCACTTAACTTGAAGTTGACACAAAGTTTTCTTGGGTTTTCCCCCATTTTGTTTTCTTTCCTTAGATTGGTGTTTACTCTATGTATATTTGGTCTTCATCTTGGATTTTCTCTTAATCGACCTAAATTCTTCGAAGGTGATGATCTTTCACATTGAAAAGAGGCAATGAATTCTCATCAAGTTTCGGTTGAATTTGGATTGACGATTTAACTCCGATAGGACGGTTTTAAGGAACGGTCAAATTGAACGCACTTCGACATCTTATCAAATCACATGTCAACACTTCAAGTTGAACATTAAATCCTACGTTTTTATAATGAAAAATTCATGTCACTTCGAACTACGGTTCTGATATCATATATTCTACAATAATAGGTAAAATGTAATATATGGTTTCATAGTGTGATGAAGCTCGTCTGATAGCACAAGCGGGATATCTACATAGAGTGTTCACTTACACTGTATTCTGGACACATGACATATACCGAGAGATTGATACTTCACGCTGCCTTGATTAATATACACAACTTGATTGGTCAACATATGGCGACATCTATTGGATTCCATACATTGGCCACACGGGTTTCAATGAATGTAGAAAATAAAATAAAACATACTTGGACAAGTTCACCATCGAGTTATCGAATTCAAAATTATCGATACTAAACGATCTCCTCGTCGTAGAATCAACACCATCCCTTCCATTCCTTTGGAAGCAGGCTCTTCTACTGCTTAAGTATCCGTTTCTACTCCATTAGGAGCAATACATTCAACCACATAAGAGCTCCAACTCTAAGTTATTCCAGCAGCTTAGCCTCATGGCCCTACCCCTTCAAAGGAAGATCAACCTATTCTTATGGTCCTTTACAGTTCTGGTGATCAAAATACCTGCTAAACTACTGCCAAGGAGCTCAAGATGATTTGCATCAAGCATGGGATCCCTAAAGACTCGGTCCTTATCTTACACCTCATCAAAAGGTTCATCTCCCACCAGTAGGCTATACTGCCTGTAATAGATATATGTTCCAACATAGAGTCGTGCCTCCTTTTAATGAGTTCCTTAACATGTTCCTTCAAGAGCTCGGGTTGGCTCCTACCTAGGTGCATCTAGATGGCTATGCTTTGCTCAACTCACTTTCTACCATCTTCATGATGCTCCTAGCTTGACCCCTTCTTTTGAAGAGATTACCTTCTTACCCAACTTCAAGAAGTGGCAAGACTTTCCATCTCTACTAATAAGGAAGTATATAACTGCTACAAGGCTGTCGAAGCACCTCATAACAAATGTAGCTATTTTAAAAGTGAATATTTCCTCATTCGCTGTCCTGATGACTTCAATCTCCTCTGGCTATCTGGCCGAAAGTTTCGTCATCTAATTCTTTCTCTATATTTAGGATTTCTTCACCTAAATATCTAATACTCTTTCCATATCCTTGATAGATCGCCCCATATGAAACCCAATTGACGACCTTGCTCGTACTTTGGAATTTCTAAAGGGGATTAGTTGCGACTTGAGAAAAATAACATATATCCTCACTAGTGTTCAATTGCAATAATACCACCTCCTCTATAATGGAAGGAGTGTTATCCTTAATATAGTTCCTACCAAAGTAGCCCGAGCCATTGTTGGTCCTTTTACTGTGGTAGGCAACTCTGACGATGACGACCAGAGGGGTCGAAAGGTCAAGGAGTCCAGGAAATTATTAGTTAGGAAAAAGAGGATAAAGAACCAAAAAACTTGGGCGAAGAAGGGATGAAAGGAGGAGAGAACATGAAAGAAGCCGAGGGTAAAGAGATGGATAAAGGGGAGGAAGAGAGAGGATGATGAAAATGAAGATGAAAATCGGCGTTGGTGGAAATGAATTATTTGCGGAGACATCCCTTGAAGGCACCATGTTAACTTCACTTCTAATGCCAAAATGATTAATTCTTCATCTCTTATACTTGAGCCAAGTCATTGAAGAGTCAACCCCTTCAGCAAGTGCATTTGAAAACATCTTTGGGTCTCTAAGTGATCTAGGGATTTTCTCTAACTCTTCTTCAGATAGGTTAAATTTTGAAGACATCCTTAACACCAGCCCTCATGAATTCAGTTTCCCCTCGGGAAACATTCTTGCGACTATTGAGGTTAATGGGACTCTGTCTTTGGACCCCCTCGAAAACAGTCCATGTGCTACTTAGGGAAACGTCAACACTTCAAACACTTCTAGGATCATGAGCATGAACACTTAGAACTTATTCTTAATCTAGTGCTTTAGTTGTCACATAATTATTTTCCTTTTCATGTACAATGGAGAGAGACAAGAGAATGGGAAAACATCGTTTGAACATAGACCAACATCGATCCTCCAGTCTTGAAGCCTACTATCAACTATATGGTTCATATCAAGAGTCAGACATCGAAAGGAAAAGGATGAAGGAAAAACAAAAGTGTGATGTTAAAGAAAGGCAACGCCATCGCTAGGAATAAGAAAAATGTGATACTAAGGAAAATAGCTCCACTGTGACGAGCAAAGGAATTCATGTGATCGCTCTAGAAGCAACTTCAATTCCTATCATCAACAGCGCATATACTTTCACACTTCCTATCAATGTCCATCTTCTTACTAAGAGCTTCCCCTGCTATCCAATCCTCTCACAACTACTATCTCTGCTCCTCATTTATAAAAAAACTACCAGCCCTTTACAGTCTCTGTAACCTCACAGGACTGGCAAAGAAACTTCTACACACCATGATGCTCCTCCTCCACCCTAAAAATTCCAGCCTACCGTTGTTATAACGAAGATGCATGGGGATCGGCATAGCTACTTTCTTAAGGGGGTTATGTTCAAACGTAACTTCAAGGACTTCTCCCATAGTTATTCTAACAAAGGCCTTGCTAGACATGAGGAGGTCATGGAGCAGCTTTATGAAAGGAGAAGCTTGATAAAGGCCTCTCCAATGTCACCTGAGCTAACTAGTTAATCAATCGTTCCTACGACACGGAGAAGGCAGATCATGATATGATATGCAAGGACTATAAGCAAGAGTTGGTCATAATCATGAATGAAAGGTATGAAAAGAGAAGTCAAGTAAGGATCCTAAGTGAGATTAATCGAGCTGATTGGCGTTCATACAAAAGGGACTCTGGTCTTAAAATTTAGGGCAAGGACTGCTCATGCTTCCCGTGTGGAGTTTGAAAAGAATGTCAAAGAAAAAGAATATGAAAATGAGGCACTTCAGGCCAAAATTGAGAAGCTCAAGGCCAACTTAGAAGCAGAGAAAAATTTAAAGAGCAGGCTCAAGGCGAGCTCACCACTTTGAAAGTGAATTGGCTGGCATAGAAAATGAGAACGAAGACCTCAAAGCAAAAGTTACCAAAATCAAGGGAGAGAAGAAAGCTACTGTTCTTCGATTATTTGCTTACGTAATAGAAATGAAAAATATATAGTGGCATAGAGATAGTTATCCTAAAATGCTTGTCGATGCTTGGAAGGAAATCTTTTGAAGGGCCAAGAGCACTGGCCATGACATCGACAAGGAGTTTTTAGAGCAAAGTTTTATAGACGGAGATAATTTGAGGGTCCTAGAGAATGGAATAAAGGTCTTGGTAGCAGAAGCTGCATTCGAAGGGTAGTGTCCAATAAGGCTCTCGCTAGTCCTAGCTCAATGGATCATGCGGGCGACTCCACTTCAACTTCTAAGGAGCCTTGATTAGACATCATTCCTTCGATGGAAACCACTTCAGAGGTTATTGTAACTAAATCACCTACCCCTAATACATTTGGGACTAACACTTCATCTCTCACTCCTCAAACTATTCATCCGATTCAACTTACTATCATGTAGGGAGAAATCACCAAGTCCCTAACAAAAGGCACTGCCACAATCAAGGGATACCTCTAACCTCCCTAGTCTTCGAGAAATTCAGTTCTTTATAGGAGACATTACTAATATCTACCTTATGTTTGTAAACTTACAAGTTATCCATTACCGCGCTCTCCACCACTAGCTACTCATGCTTTAGGCTCAACTGACATCACGACCACCTCTACTGCTATCACTACAACATTCACTCTCTCAGTTATTTCTTCCATTTCCGGTCTTGGTACCGATTCAGAGAAAATATGGTCGCCGGTGGGACTGAGGGATGTTGACTTGTCTCTCTCGAAGGAGTGCCGATATCTAGCATAAAAGTTCCTGACACTACACCCCTAGCGGAGAGGATAAAAATTGACATCTCTAAGATCAAAATCAAACAAGATCCAGGCACATAAAGGACCTCTCATTGTTCTAAGTTCTATCCTTCAGGTGGTTAGCATATCTGCTGAAACTCCCAAGACCTACACCAACTCTAATATTGACTACGATTAGGATAGAAGCCTTAAAGGTTGTCTTACACCTTCGAAGTACGTCGACCTTCCAAAGAGAGCCTCTTACCAACAGGAAGGGAAGAAAGGAAAAAAGAAGGTGAGGAAGGGGAAGCACGCTCGGGAATATATTTATGGCTTTTTTACCTTTTTCTTTTATTTTGGCTCCATCCTGTATATAAGCCGACGTTATGTGGGAACAGACCCCACATATCTTACCTTGTAAAAAAGCTATGTAAACGAAAATATTCTTTTTTTGTTCAACCTTTTTCTTATTTACACTATCGCATTTCTTATTTCTGTTGCCTATATATATGACGACCGCCCTATACCACCGGCACCAATAGTATATAAATAGTGTGCTACTGTCATGCTCGGCTGATATAATACGAGAATCAGGGTTTAGAATAAATAAATATAGCATATAAGTTGTCGTATCTAACAACACATGGGTAAAATATAACATCCCAGATATAACAGAAAAGACCGTAATAACTATGTGAACAATCATCATCAGAGCAATAGATCCACATAGTTATACATCAAATGCAATAGAGTTTATACAAGTAAATCAAATAAATTATCTCAACAAATAGTGTTAAGCAAGCACTATCATGGGCTCCACAACGTTTCTTAACGGATTAAGCATAGACTCCATATATGTATAATTTGAGATAGCTCCATCCAACTCATCCTTCGAACAGCTACTGCGTCACCTAGACCTATTATCTAGTCTACTCATTTAAGAGTACCCAAGTTAATAACAAACAAAGCATAAAACCTTGGGTCAGACAACAGCTTGGTATGAGCGGTAAATGACTCTAAAAATACTAAATAGGTAAATATGGTAAGGTACAAGAGTACACGAACCATACATGAGATGTCCTTACAATCAAAGAGTTAGCATATAACACTATAATATTCTACTCCACAATATATAAAGACATACCATAAACTAAATAATGGATATCTAGGTGATCTTATCTCCAATACCTACTACCCCCGATGCCCACAAGTGATAGCCTACTAAAGAGAGCAACCAATGCAACCATAGCATCCATCAAACAATCCTAACAATCACTCTATGTGCTTTAAATATATGATAACTGGTATGACCCCACAAGCCAAGGACTAATGGAAATCCTGTTTCTCTGTTGTACTCTCGCATCTCGCAGCCCAAAGCTGGATACGTGTCTCCTAGAACAAAGATGGACACTAACCTAAAATCAACAGGTCTAAGGTATACATATCCCTTCATTGACTCATGGGCATCCCCACTTACAATATCCTCACTACGAGTGCAACTGAAAACTCTCTTAGTCATTAATGATTCCTTAGCACATACACCTGAGCCCACCTTTATTCCATTTGGATACTGAGCCCTAATGATCAATCTAGTTTTCATTATTTGTGAGGAACCCTTCCATATTCCCCTATCATACGGCTCCCTCCTGAGCCGATATCTAGAAACCTACTCCGAACACGAGCCAACATTTGAAGAGCATAACTTTTCATCATGTTGTTATATTGTCATCCAACTTGATGCGAACAAGCCAACACCTCCAACACAATCTTCAGAACCTTAACAATTGTCCCTGAAAGTTCCAATCCCATACCATTCACTATGATAACTCTGTACCAATTTAAAGGTATAACTCGGTGCCGAGTTATATACTTAGTCAACAAATGGCCAATCTCTCTTTCATGTCTCTAATACTCTCCTTCCAGCGCCTTGGACCCCGACTCATCCATTTTCTATAACTTGACCCCTAATCTAAGGCTTTGTACTCTAGTTCTAGAGATAACTCGGTACCAATCCAATACTTAGCCAAATTCTCTAACATAATGCTATAGACATCTCATCTAGCCATGCTCTACCTAGACGCACAAATACTGAGTCATAGCCCCTTTCACCATAACTTGGTACTGAGTTATAGGCATAACTCGGTGCTGAATTATGAATTCAACTCCAATCCACTTGCGAGTTATCATGTAGAAACTTGCCATTTTCCTAAGCTTATCTTCCAAGTTTCGTCCAATTTCGACCAACTTTGCCTCCGATTTGCCCAATTTTCCGACCTAACTTCCTATGCAATCACTACACTGGCAAACAACATCAAATCATATCATCCAAACATATAATATCAATTTAAAACATGTTAAATCCTATAATTCTACCATATAAACATATGTTGTATGGTAAGATGACATAAACCACTCACCAATTACTAAATTCAACCAATACGAATGTAGATCCAACCTAGGTAGTAATGGAATGAACTTCAAATTAAGCAAATCGATGATCTCTATCTTTTAGTTGATGATCCAATGTATAATCTGCAATCTAGTTTGATTTAGCGAACAATTTGGGTGATTTTGAATGAAATTTTGATGGATATTGGGCTAATTAGGGTTTAGACCTAATTTAGAGTAAGAGAAAAGTTTTAACTTGACTCTTCAGCCCTTTATTTGTAGTATAGGCCAACTAATGAGCTTCACTAATTACGCACTAATTCTGACTAGTAGTTTTCAAAATTTAAAATAGGTATAACTCCCTGATTCTAAGTCCATTTTTCTGTTATGACCACTTTACAAAATGGAAAACCATTATCCTAAAGCAATGGAACTAGTCTGGATCCTAATTCCACTTCTATCAAAATTTATAGCCCAAACAAGATTTTCAAGGTCAAAATGGTTACATAGAAATTTAAGAAAAATCATAGGTGTGTAAAATATCCTTAAGGGTCATAACCTAAAATTATAGAATCATATGACCTCATACGAATGAAATAAATATATTTTACGATTCTTCAATATGTAAAACATGGGTCGTTAAAATATACTTGTCGGCATGTATAAATAGTCACCTACAATTCAAGTACTTATATATTACTCGTGCATATATTTGTTCAATGCCATTATTTACCGTTACTCTGTACATAGGAATAATTTTCCATAATTTCTTAGTATTGTTTAATTACTCGACAGTGTTTATCATTGCCAATATACTTCTTATTTGGCTAAACAAAATTGTACTCCTTTAGCCAACTCTATTTATATTTGGTTGAATGTGCCTCACTTAGCCTTAAACAGAGCCGTGTTCCTTCAGCCAATTCCATAGCCATCATCATTTATCTTCAACATAGCGTATTCCATTCAACTGTAAATGAGGTTGTACTCATGAAAGATTTAATTATATGCCAACTCCAATCTAGAGGAGTCGGCGTCTTAGATGCCTATCTTTGGGTAGCCATCTTTAATTTTCATCTCCAAGTGACGATCAAGGATATCTCATTAATTATCCTATTCTATCATCAATTGAATGTCTCACATTAGGCTATAAACAAGGTAGTTCTTGAAAAAGATTCAGTTATGCACCAATTCCTATCTTTGGGAATCGATGTCATGAATGTCTATCTCTAGACATCCAACTTTGACCCTGCCTATCTCCAGGCGTTGGTTGAAGACGCTCTATCGACCATCTTTGCTTTGTTGGGCCATAAGAAAGGCAATTTCTATAAACATACATAATTCTACACCAATACCTATCTTTGAGATCACGTGTCTTAGATGCCTACTTGTTGGATCATAGGTTTTGGTTGCTGACATGAAACAGAAATTCACGAATTTATGACTACGACAACATCCAAACTCAACGACTTAAAGTATCGTTCATATAGTTATATATTTTAACAAGAGTCGTCAAATATATATATAGAGTCTAGTTTCATGCTTTGTTAAAATCTTTCCTTAAGAATCATCATTCACATTCAAATAAACTTGCATGCATATTTTAATCAAAATCAAGTTTTCAAAAAATGCATGGAGCGGGGCTCGAACTCGGGTCACTAGTTTAGAAGGCAAGTGCTTTAACCAAATGAGTTGTGATGATTTTTGATTAACAACAAAATTCAGTCGACTGAACAAAATCAACCAGTCGACTGAATATCTATAAATAGCCTATTGAACTTATGCACATATGCATACATGTTTATATTTTCAAATTCAGTCGACTGACCGAAAGCAAACAGTCGACTGACCATGGCCAGTACACAGATATGCACTTTTTTCACTGTTTTTGAAGTTTCAGTCAACTGATCGTTTTTCCCCAGTCGACCGACCGACTCTAACAGTCACTTTTTTCTGAAGAGATGTGTAGTCATTACCCCGCTATTACCCCACGATAACTCCGCTATATCCCATAGCGGATTTCTACCGCTATGTTTTTTTCATGTAGCCCCAAAATATAGCCTTTCCGCTTTAATCCCCGTTATTTCCGCTATATCCCGTTGTTCCCGCTATATTTTGCTATTTAGGCTATATCTTCTTTAATAAAATGAATTAAAAAATTGGATTTATACATTATAAAAATTATGAAACTAATTTATTTGATTTAATTTTTAATATATTTTCAGAAATGAAAATACTCTAATATTCTACTAAATTCAATTATGTTATATGACAGTTTTACGTTTATTTAAAGTATATTCACACATGTCTTTTGTTTAAAATTATTTATGTATTAATTATAATTCAATTGAATGATAATTTTTCATTTAATTACCATTTGTATATTTGTAAAAACATTAAGTACGAGTTTTATATGCTATTTTAAAGCCATCCGCTATATCCCGCTATATCCTCGCTATATCCCTGCTATGACTTTTTGCACCTCCACCGCTTTGAATCTGCCGAGCGCTTTAACTGCATAGCTGAAGAGACACTTCCATCTGCGAAGAGTTAGGATTTCAATTTAAAGGGATATGGCTGCATCTTTTGATCGAAACTCTTAGTGAATAGTTGTTACTATTTGTTTGCTATATAAACATGTTGGAATCACTTCCCAAATAACCAATTTTTATTTTGATTTCTTGATATATTCTCTATCAATCTGTGCAATCTACAAGCAATCACAATCTATATTGCTTGAATCTCTGAATTAATTAACTTATTCTTCGATTCAAACCAATATTTTCCTTTCTAATCTTTACACACACAATATATACTTGAGGAAAAGATTATAGGAAGGGTGTACTATCAAAGACAAATCAGTGTTATTATGAACACAAAGTATCAAACAATTTTATTGAAACCGTTGAAGTCTTGTTAGCTTGTATCAAGAGAAAAAGTACTCTTCGGTTGTTAAGGCGGAAAAATCATGTTCGGCTGCTCGGGTGCTGTTTACCTATTCCTTTGGGTTAAGTGAGGGGTCAGTGAGTGAAATTCTAGAGGGAAGTCTAGGACTAGACGTAGAACAGGAAGTTCGAACCAGTATAAAACTCCTGATGTGCTTATTCTTATTTACTTTACCGTTATTATCTGTTTCCGCATTTAGATTATAATACATTCCATATTACACGATCCCAAGTGATAACTAGCCACACAGTAGTCACTTTCACTACCTTCGAGCATTGATTCTTTATGTTGCCTATCTTGGGCACCTGTCAAAGATTAGATGCATAAGGGTTGTAATACCTTTAAATAATTAAGTATATGGGTTAATACTATTTATTAGTGTAGGGAATATGGCTGGTTAGGAGCGACCATCTGTAAAATTACTTTGAGCGAGTACCGAATACGTCGAATAATGTAAATATATTTTTCTTTCCTTTTTTTATAAGTGGTACTTCAACATATCTGATCTAGGCGAAAAATAAACAATGGTTTAATTTAGTTAAGAACAATACATAACATAATATACAACATAGAATCAAACATCGCACGGAAATGATATACATCAATATGTTCTCAAAACTACGAGTCTAAAAAAACACTGGACTCATAATTACATACATGTACATCTATAAAACTGACAGATTTCAAATATATACACAACCATAAAATTTTACAACATAAACAAGCATCTATACAAGACTCAAATGGTACATTAAAAATAATAACAACATCAAAATAGACTTCTTAAGCTAGCTCACATCCAAAGTCTCTGAGTTCCTATACCTGTCAAGTCTCGGTCTGACCCGAGCATTAAAGTAACACTCAGGTCAGACTATTTCTAATTATCAAAAAGGTGAGATACTGATAATAATAATTTGCATAAATGTCAAGGGTAATATCCATAGATGTACTTCACTAACGTAGTAATACTTCATTTAAGGCTTCACAATTATATAGTTAAGTTTCTATACTCATTTACAACACTCATAAAAGTCAAAGAAACCATAACAATAAGAGCATAGATAATTACATCCAAATATGCAAGCAATAGACTTGTACTTCACAAGTCGACACAATATACACGCACTTCGTGTGCCAACACAAGAGATTGCACTTCGCAAATATAACTCGCTAGAAAATGAGTATCACCAAATAGGTCTGAAAACAAATTTAATCTGCCTAAACGGAATGCCCCAAGATCGAGTCCAAAAACCTGACAAATAGATAAGTATCATCCACTTTCAATTATTAATTATAAGAGTGTAGACTAATGTTCCATAACCACTTGACGACGTTCAAATAATTAAGCAAGTAAATTCCACTCGTGCAAATAAATATTCATTTGAAATAAAAAATATTTTGCGTTGAAATCTCATTTAAAACATTGATTCAAAAAGATTTATAATAGTATATATAGAAGAAACACAATTAAATTCATATCTATACTTATTTAAATCTTACCTTTAAACCACTTTATAATTATTACTATATATATATATATATATATATCCAAATACACTTCCATTTAAATATATATTTATATACACACACATATATATCCATACACACACACATAGATCGAAAAACCATTAGCCAAAACAATAGAATTTCCTTTACAAATAGTTTTACCAATTCATGAATCCAATTAGTGTAATCGCAAGGCAATATAAAGTAAATTGTAACGATGCGACTTTTCGACGCTCGAAAACCGACATCAATACGTCCACTGTATCAACTGCTGAGCAATCGAATGCCGGAAAACCGTACCGTTATGGTTAAAGAAGAAGAAAAAGATAGAAGAAAAGAGAAAAAGATAGAACATAACAAAATGAAACAACAGAACAATATCAGAATCTCACAATCGCAGCGGAACAACATATAATAGATAAATGAATAATCTTTAAACAAAGAACTATATCAGTTATTACATTACATCATATTGCATTACATCATCAGAGTGTACAACAACAAACAACAACAAACAACGGAAAAGAAATACTATATACTAGTGAATACGCCATGTCATCCAGCTTCCCTCCAGCAACTCCTGAATTCCAGAATATCCTGATAACCTGACTCTAGACTACCCGTGTGGAAATTGGTTGGCACCCAGAGTTTAGGAAGGAAAACAGTAAACTCCGAGTCAGTCATGTGACTGGTGTGAGAACTTAAAACAGTTATTTATCTTTAAAACAAAGAACAGGATAATTTTAAAATAGATTCGCAATGCTTTTTAGAAAATGAGACAACCATAAGGCCTCCCGCACACACACGCAATGCAAACGCAGAATCGGAGGAGATTTCTCCTTATGATAGTCAAAGATGCTTGATACGCATTAAAAAGAAACATTTGATATTATTATTAGTGCATAGTGTAGGAAAAATTATTTCGAAAGTAAAGATATAAATCTTAGCCAACATACGACCATTATTGTATGCCTACTATAGCTACCATGTTCAATAACAGGTTACCGCCACATTCCATGGAAGGTTATACAACTAAAACCGTACAGGGTTCGTATTATTTCTTTGGATTTCCAACAAATGGTCAGGCCAAGGTACTTCCCATTGCCACATGAGTACGCCTCTGGAAAGACGACTCGAGAACCTAACCGGATCTCTGCCAACACAAGGCCGGGTTACCTTTCAAACTAGGTAACTACTGACACGAATATGTCATTCCCCGATCGTAACCAATCTATATCCGAGGATCTTCGATTCCAACAACCACAAAGTAATAAATTTGCAGCAACGACATAAGTTAAATATCTGGGCTCCATACCATGATACCACCTCTATCCAGAAGGAATGACATACACTAAAGGGGCGCTACCCCCTAATAACCTTGCTGCATCCTTCCTGTTTTGACCATTTCCGAGGTGTGAGGTCCGACGAAGTCTCGTCCACAAAGCCACGCTTTATATAAAAGCTGTGCTTTGATCATCAAATGCTCAACAGCACTTAGTATGTCACATTACCAATTTGGGAATGTATCACTAGTAGCCATCAACTACATAACCTCTAAGGGTGTTAAGATAAGAGAATAAATTCTCCGCCACCAACGGAAACATATCTGATAGAAACAAGCTTTATATCTCAAATTGTAACACAGACACACATCTATACAAGTCCGTTCCAGGATCGAACGGAACCGAAGGCACTTACAAAGAAGTCCTTGCAATCCGGATATTCACTAATCACGACCGGACTTCCCATCACAAAGGGTAATAAATTTCTATATCGGGGATCGGCCGATGTAGAAACATTCGACAATAATCCTTCCGTTTTCACAAATATCCGGTCTTCAACACTGGTCATCAAATGCAATCCATAACGACGTATCACATATTCAGAATGGGTTATACGACCCCAAGGTCCTTTCCCGGCTAACCCGAATAGTGAGTGCTTATTTAAAAATAAGTGTGGCATTCAAATTCAAGCAACTCACAACAAATACCCATTCAAAGTTAAATATTGATAGTCGGTTATTTAACTATCAATAGGTATGCTCAACATCACCAGATTCCAAATAATTTTCCAAATTATTTATTTTTCAAAATATCTTTACTAGATATATAATTTCCACACTTCAACCATTTGAAAACAATTTTCAAATCACTTTTCACCTTTACCACTTTTGAAAACAAATTTCAAACATTTTCCATACGCGGAAATACTTTCATTTCAACATGGTTCATTTAAATCAATTAAATAAATCCTTAACGATTTACTTTATATTTACGTTCCAAAACCGTAAATTTATTTCCACACTTCAAAAATAAATCAATATTTATTTTCAAACAAATTTCCCTTTCTTTTATAGATTTCATAGCGAGTTTACAATTTCAAAATATCTATGAATATGCGATTTTCAATCGATTTCAAATATTCACTTTCAATTTATCCTTAAAAGATAAAGTCTCAAAATATTCACTTCATATTGGAAAATATTTCCATACTTATTTAATAATAAGTAATTCAAAAATCCATTTATCTTCAACACTTGGAAAATATTCAATATACTTAAATCGAAATTAAGTATATATTTCATTCTTTAAAGAAAATGTTCTCTCAACACATTTATTTGAGTCAAAACGAATGTTGCGTAAAACATCGTTACGATGACCCAAAATCAATAGTATAGGGATTCGAACTTAAAATAGATATATAAATCCCAATACTATATAAAACATTTCCTTTCGGAAATCATTTACTATAACAACAGTGTTATAGTCCACTATTTCCTTCTATTTCTCGAAAACGTCTATTTCAACAATAAATGTTGAAATCTATGGTTTCGATGTTTAACACAATTTAATACATCGTTAAAAAAATTAACTTCATTTGATAATTTTCATTTTCCCAAAACATATCCATTTTATTTAATAATATATTCGCTGTCCAAAATCGTGAATATACTTCACTAACCAAATTCAATATTTTCTACACATTTTATTTTAAGGATAATTCGCTATCCGAAATCGCGAATATATCTCCTTTAATAAACTTCTATGTTTATTTCACCAAATTCAATTGATTTCGGATTTATAAACAATGTTTATAAATTCCATTTCTATTTATAAAAACTTCAATTATAAAATCCCTTTTTATAAATCAATTCAATTTATAACTCAACTTTATACCCAAAATCCGATTTATAAGTTAATTATTTATAAATCTTTTATTTTACAAAATCTATTCATTTCATAACTTCACAATTTATAAATCGATAAATCTTATTCACTTGTGAAATCCATTTATACTTCATTTTAACACTTAATAAAACTCGTTTCACAATTCCTATATTTTTAGTTTATAAATATTAATCTTAGAAATCTTTTATATAAACCGTTTATAATAATTCAAAAATCTCAATTTAAATAAACCAATCCTTTTAATAATTTACAAAGCGTTATTTAAAGCTTATATAACTCCAAAATCATACTTAAGTACTATTTTCCAAAAATATAACTTTTATAACAATAAAATTATAATGTTTATTTATTTTAACAATTCAAAAATTAATAAAACGTATACTTTCAAAAATCACTTCAAAAATTCTTTTAAAAATAAAAATCATTATTTTAAAACTTCAAAAATGGATCCGATGATGCAACAGCACCAAATAGTCAATCATGACAACAAAGACATCATATATCAGTATATGATAATCAACACATATCACAATATCTGTAAATAAATCAATACAGTTGAGGAATCCGTTGGATCCCTCCAACCTGTTTCCCTGCATCCAAAGATGTTAGCACAATACCAATTCCGTTCCAATACGGAATATCGCGGTATATGGGATTCATAAAATATTATGCGGCGCAATAGGGTCTCATCCGCTATATAATGCGGGAAAATCAACTCCAAGTACATATATAATACCAATTTCACTTTGCAGTGAAATATTCGCGGTATATGTTTTTAATAAATAACCTTCGCTTAATAACGGCGTATAATGTCTATTTTATCAATTAATAGATAATAATTTATCATTCAATCATACAATCATAAATTTTAAATCTAACTATTTAAAATTTAAATCAAAACAATTCGATTGAGTGAGAAGTTCTCACCCTGATTTCAATTCCGTTTTAGCATTTTATTTCGAGTAAAATTAAACGCGCGTTTAATTTTACCCGAAATTCTCACTAGCTCCAAACGACTCCAATCCAGTTCCATAGCGTATTGCTCGAAAAAACAAATCCAACGCAATTCGTTTCGTCCAAATCGGACCTCGTATCAAAAAGTTATACACGTTTAAAGTTTACACTAATTATAATATAATTAAATTACAACTTATTTTAATTTTTATAACCTAAAATCCATCACTGCTGTCCATTTTGAATCCCCAACATCAGGCCGCACCTTTGTTTCATCTTCCCTCACGTTGATTCTCAGGTAAAACGCACAAACAAGAACCCATTTGGTCGCACTAGGGTTGAATATCGCAACCACCACGCCACGTTTGAAGTTGATCGGAGGCCATGGTTTTGAAGCTCACGTCGAATGCTATCTTCGGCTGCCACCTTGCAAAGCTCGGCCCTCCCCTTGGCTCAAAAAACCGTGCGAAGTCGAGCACGAACGTGGGTTAATTTCTTCGTCTCTGGTCAACGATTCGACGAAGTAGCCGTATGGATCTAAAGCTCTCTCCGTGCTCTTCAATTTGTTAGTTGAAGGTTCTTGCTAATTGTCTATGGATTTAGAGTGATTGAGGGGAGAAGATTCGAGCTCTCTAGGCCATTGAATTATTGGAGCCGGCTGGAGTTATTAGGTTTAGGGTTTTTGCAAATTGAAGATAGTGATGTCCTTACATAGAAAAATTCCAAATTACTATTCACTTGAAATTTTCCGAACTCCAAACGAAGCGTGCCGGTTGGCGTTTCTAAGGTTTACCCCGCGTTCCGAACACAATGGAACATGTTTCGGAGGCTAATTCGATCATCTGTGTGAGTTATGGCAATAAACGATCGATTTTAAATTAAATCGATTAAACCAAATTTTTATGCGTTTTGGCTTGCCCCGGACAAACGGTAAATCCGATTGCACGAAATTTGAAACCTTACAATAATATCACATTACAGATCCGATGAAATTGGTTTCGTCCAAATCCGAGACTGTTTGAAAAATGGCTATTTTAACTCGTCAATTAAATATTAAAATATTCAATTTTCACAATTTAACTTTAAATTCAATTTTAAAAGTTCTATAACATCATTCTAACTTCAATATGATTAAATAAAATTTTACAAATCATTTTCAATCATATTTAACTCAATTTTCAATTATTTCTGTAATTTCAACTATTAAATTATCGATTTAATTATTCAATTAAATCCAATTATTCAAAATAAAATTTATTCGACTTATAAATTTCACTTATTAATATTTAAAATCAATTAAATATACAAATTTTAATTAACAGAAATTATGGGTCGTTACAAACTTCTCCCCTTAAAAGAATTTCGTCCTCGAAATTACCAAGTAAGAAAAAGTTACAGAATCCACTAACTTTCCAAAACAAACCATTCAATTTAGATTTTTCAAATCTCTTAAGTGTTTAACTTTTTCAAAATTCATAGTTACACTTGTTTCAAAAACTTTACTAAGTTTCCAGATCCAAACTTAGTTTTCAAAAATTTCCCAATTTTCTTAAAAATATTCTAAAGCCTTAAATTCTCGGAAAAATTCGCCAGAGTCTCCTTTGCGCGGCTCGATCCCAAAAAAAATGACAGTATATATATCACAAATATACATCTCATCAAGTGATGACGCATCCCGCAGGGGAAAAAGTGTAAAAGAACGATATTTAATCCGAAATATGTACCTTATATTTTATTAGCGAGCATATACGGCTAATATAGCGCGAAAGCGAGCTCCAAATGCGAAGCAAGCGCAATCCGCACCTACTAAACACTCAACAAACAAATGAGAAACATGAATATATGAAAATAATATCAATATACATCATATAGTAACATAACAACTACATGTGCCAACATAGCAAATGCAACAAAAGCAACAAATGCAACCAAAACAACAATCCAACCATCATCCAACTAACCAAATAAATATTCATTCATATTCTCATTAATATTCAATGAATTGGTTTTCCAATTTAAATCTCATTTGATCTGTTGACATTAGATTTACTAACATTCATTCATATTCAATTTCAATTAGTTTGCATTCACTAATTTACATTCAAGTTAGTTTACTTCCACATTCAAATCAAATTCACTTAACTTCCAATTTGATTTATAGCTTTCAATTTTCCTTAATTCAATTTCATTAACACTTAATGAATTATATACAATCAACTATCAATCATATAACAACCAATGTATATTCAACATAACCAAATTATTTAATTTACATTCTATTTGGTTTAACACTTTTAATTCCAATTGGTTGATATCAAATTGACTTCCATTCAATTATTCAATTTCTCAACTTCTTTAGCTTCTAATGAATTTACACTTACATTCATTATCCCATATCAATTCTTTTACATTCGATTGATTAATATTTCATCCATTTATCAATTCAATTGCTAATTCCTTTAACAATATAAGGTTGAATTTCATTTATATAACTCAAATCCATATTCATCACTTCTCTTAATTAATTTACTTTGATACCAAAATCAACTTTATTCAACTTCACTTAAGTTATATTCATTTCAAACATCATTTGTTTAACTTAACTTAAAATTCCACTTATAAATCCAATTCAGATTTCAATTCTAAAGTAAATTCTATTTAACTTTTACCAAAGCAAAATTTATTAACTCATATTATAAGTTCAAAACTTATTTCACGTATATTTGTCAATTTCAATAGCTTATCTAATCCAAATCAATTTATTTAACTTTCCTTTAGTTAAATTTCAAATCACATGTCTTTGATGACAACTCAGATTTATTTCAACTTGGATTTTTAATTTCAAATTTGTTTATCACAACAAAACTTCAATTTCTATTTATTATGGTAGCAAATCTATCACATAGAGACTCGAAAATGATACTGATGATGCTGCAGTCATCACCCTTATTATTTCCCAGTAACAATAGTGAATTCAGTGCTTAATATTCTTTCAAAATATTCCTTTTATTTATAAATCATATTTACAAATCTTTTACTTATAGAACTTCACAATTTAACTTTTAATTTTGAAAAATAACTTCAATTTAAACAGGATTCAAAATTTTCAAATTCCTAGTCCAAATTCATTTTTTATATTTACAACTCATATTAATAAATATATTCATATAGTTTCACCTTTATATACAAGATTGTTACACAATTGTAATCATATTAATTATAGTTCCATACTTATAATTCATTCGCTTATACAATTATTGTAACGGCCCGCTATTTTGGACTATTCGCATCCGCACATGTCGGACTTGAAGAATTCAAAATACCGAATTGTTAATTTAAAATTTGGCAAAACTCAGATATACAGTAAATAAATAATCACATAATCACAGACACAGAGTAATAATATGCATCGGAAGTAAAAGAAATAGTAGTTCATGAAGCTACTATATAAATATGTTAGATACATCCGAGTTTATAACAGAAGAGTAACACGATACAACAGGTACACATAAGTATACATCACTGAAATCATCGAATACTAGAAGCAGAATAGATGGCTGGAACTTCAAGCAAAGCTCCAACTCCAAAGGTGAGTCTTGAATACTGGTACACTCAGCCTGACCCGAGCGTGAAGCACAACACAAAACACTCAAGTCAGGATTAATATTCTCATATCAATAAATCCAACTCAAGTGAAATAGCAATCAAAATACAAATAACCCAAAGGATGTTGGAATCACCATCCTCTACGGATCCGTTAAACTATCTACTATGTAGTAGTGTACGCTAAATAGATAATGTCTATCAGTAATGTAAAGTATCAAAATAGTTTTAAGGCGTTACCATTATCCCCCTTAACACATTTTATATAAATGTCATAGTCTATACAGCACTGTAGACTCCACCGTAAACTGGTGGAATATCAGGGAGTACTCCATAGGTATAACACAAAACAAATTCGTAGTGGTCGCGTATATAGGGATACAAGTATGACAAGGCACATGCAATACCCAAGGTAGTGAAACTACCGTTTGCCTGATCCAGACTGGTGAGAACGCATCGCCGCAGCGATCGCAACACCGCGAAACAACACTCCAGAAAGTACGAGGGTGCACCAATCAATCACAAGTAATGAGTAGTAGTTACGAAGAAGTGTGTTCGCTCGAGGTGGCTAACCCCATTTGGCCCGGCACGGCTCCTGATTTTAGTCATTTCCAATTTGACACAAGTGTCAAGGCTATCCATTATCGTTCTCTTTCTTCAGTCATCACGTACATCATTCCAACCACTTCATTCTGGATCATCACTCCACGTGTAGTTATTAAAGTGGTTTTCGGTTTAGATAGAGAGTATATCCATAACCGATTCCGGTTTCTTTAATAACTTCCGTAATTATTACACCGATTGGTCGTTTAGTAAATTTCAAACCAAATCAAATTCAATTTCAATTTCAATTCGTAGATCCACACTTCATTTGTCTTTCTAAATCAATTTCCAAAGTTTACGTTTCAAAACTTCCAAATTACCATTTCAAAATCTTATAATTCGATTTCAACTTTTATTTAAACAATTCAAATATTGATTCAAGTTTGTATATAAATTTTATTTTGAAATCATTTAAATTAATTAATTTAACACTCAAATCAATTTCAAATTCATTTATTGATTTCATTCAATATTCGTTAAGTTAAATTTATCCTTCAAAACAATTTCTATTGGATTTCCAATTCATTAATCAACCACTTAAGTTCAACTTCATTATATCAACTTCAAATTCAATTAGGTTAAATTCGTCAAATCAAATTCTTAAATTCAAGTCTTATATTTATTTCAATAAAACGCATTTTATTTCTTGTAAAGGAAATTCAATCTTATTTATTCATTTACTTACGAATTTCAAAACTCAAATAAATAAAGAAACACAATTTCACTTGTTCAAGAAGTTCAATTTCACTTATTAACTTACTTAAATTTTCCAAAGCTTAATTAAATAAGAAACCCAGTTTCATTTATTAACGAAGTTTGAATCCACTTATTCAAAAGTTCAATTTCTCTTATTAAGGTATTCAAATTTTTATTCAATTATCAAATAATTCAATCTTTTCAATTATTAACTAATTTCAATCTTAATTATTAATAATTTCAAAACTTAATAATTTCAAACATCATTATAAATTCAAACTTAATTATTAAATCATTTCCACTTAATTATGAATTCAAACTTAATCATTAAATCATTTCAACCTAATTATAAATTCAACTTAATAATTTCGAGCTTAATTATAATTTCAAACTTAATTATAATTTCAAATTTAATTATTAAATGATTTTAAACTTAATAATTTCAAAACTCAATTATTACCAATTTCAAATTATTTATTAATACATCCAAATTTAATTATTAGATAATCAAATTTCAAACAATGTTCTTTCATCAATTACTACGTTAATATTTGTTTCAGATTTCAATCTTTACATTTTCCTTTCAAAAATTCAAATTCCGACTTCATTTCAAAACTTATTCTTTGCTCGAATAAAATCGTTATTTTATTCTTAAATCAAATTATTGACCAATCGGATTTTATTTAATTCTCTATCCTAAGTCAAGTCCATTTGGGTATTTATCATTTCAACCCGATTCCAATTCAATACAAAAATCAAAGCACAGCAAACGGAACTTGCAGTGTGATAACTGGGATGGTGTTAAAGTAAATAAACAAGCAATAACAACAATCAATAACAACCCAATAATTAATTCAGATAATCCCGAAATAATCGTATTAATTCACATTGTTGTTTGTGCGAACTAATATAATTATTTCTAGAATCTACACTATCATTTCATGTAGATTAAAGATTATTACACTTATTATTTATGAGGTTTTACACTTGACATTTTATTATTCGATTTCATACCATAAATTCGAACGGTTCAAGGGTAATTAACTATTTTCTACGTGTCAAATAATTAAAAATTTAAGGGGGTCATATCATACAAACTTAACTAATTAAATTCAACATATATGTCGATTTAAAATTTTAACTATCCTACGTCAAATTCAATTGCATAATATTTATCACTTTATACATTTCAATTTACATCCAATATAAACAACAATCAATCAATCAATTGTCAATCAAACGGGACTATCATCGTATAATTAACAGATAATGGTGTCAGATGTCACAGATGAACTGATACAGGTAATAATATACATATAACAGTGTAAATAACTAACAGTCGCATGTTTCAATTATCGTATCAATTGAAATCAAATTTAATAGATAAAAGAACATTAATCGTGAGTGAATTACTCACCTTCCGAGGCTAGAGAAAGAACAGAATGAGATGAGTTACGGACCCAAGCATGGATTTCGAAGCAAAGCTATATTGGCACGAACTCGACGGACAGAGCTGATAACAGGAATTTACGAAATCAGGTCAGAACTGGATCGATGGAGATTATTGATACAAGTGGACTTATATATAACTAATTATAACTATTTACATATATAAAACATATCCTAAATACAAACATATTTTATATTAATACACATATACATACATACCAATTATAAAAGAAATCTTCAACAAAATTTATATAAACTTTATACATATACTAACATCTATAATCCTGAACAAAATTATTCTTATACATTTACATTTCACCCGACATATATATTATAAAATCAACACTGTAGACTTATAAAATATACATCACTTTTATATAAATCATGACCAAATATATACACAACAACAAATTTTATATAACCCGATATAATACTAACCATTACTTAAAATACAATCATTAAAATCAATTTTTAACTAACAATCTTACACATATCTCTTAATATTATTTTGTTATAGTTACAAACACATAAGTCAATAATTTAATAATAATCAATATTTATGGTTCTGTACACTACAATAAACTCACATACATATACTTAAAAATACTAACATACCTGATAACACATATATGTTTAAACACATCTAATCTTATGCATACTGTAAACTGTTATAACTTTATAAGCTTATAAATAAACAACAGTTATACGCAATACAGTTTGTAAACTTCATATATTTAAGTATACGCATATGACCTACTACTAGATTGTACTATAATATGACAGTAAACATATATATACCGCAACTATACGTATTAATGTATATCTATCAGCTAGTACAAGTAATTTATTATATATGATATACAATCTGATTGTCAAAACTTATATAACATGTGGCTTAAAATACATTCAGTGTCAATATTTTTTTTTTCTTCACAGTATTATACTTAAACAACGAAACACATAATGATATAAATACTTATCACATTATATACGTACAAGCTTATTTAAACTAATATAGGCTTTATAATATAATAACGTAAACTGACTTATATATTACCCTTAAAATATATATTGGAACAAAATCATTACTTATTTATATGACTAACAGGCTAGTATATAAATAGCTTTATACATCTAACAAAATATATATACATATATACTCAATATGTTATTATATAGCTACCAATACTATAAACATAAGTAGATAAAATCACCTGGTAAAAAAACAAGGCTGATAGGAGCGGCTGCACGTGAGGGGAAGATGGAGGTGGATATATGGTGCTCGGCCAGATCTGATAAGGGAAAGTGGAGCAAGGCGTGAGGCGTAGGGTTTGGAGATGAAGTCGGGCTTTGGTTTGCAGGCGAAACAAGAGGAGGAAGGGCTAAACACGAAAAGGAGGAGGGAATGAATTCGGAAATAGGCGAGCAGATGTGAAGTCGAGGCCTGGTGGGGAAGAATTTGCGGAGAAGTGGCGGCCGTGGCTGACGTGATGGGTAGGCGGCTGTGGCCGAAAGAGAAGGAGGGGCTCGGTGTGGTGTGGCGGTTACTGGCCAGAGTAGAGGGCGGTGGTTGCGAGGCTGTCTGGGCTGTGGGTGTGAGGCCGAAGTGCTGACGTGGTGTGTAGAATACAAGGCGGAGACGGGTTTGATGAATGGGTGGAGGTCGGCATTTGGGTATGGCTGTGCGGTGGCGGAAGAGGCCGAGTATAGTGATGGCCGTGATCTAACAGGCTGATGGGTTAGCTTCGAAAATCATATATATATATATATATCAAAGTTTTATTTTATAATATAATTTCACAAATGAAAAACACACAGGAAAGAAAGAGGAATGGCGAGTACAAGAAAATGAAAGGTGAATAGTTTTTCAGAATAATGCAAATGCCAGCAAACGTTACAGAAGTAAATGAAATTTTTATAAAACTATGTACTTTATTGTTTTGGAACAGTAGGCTATGAACTGGAAAGCCAAGCATTCGAAATACATTTACCTTCCCGAGTAAACAGCCAGGCAAATGAAAAAAAAAACGAAATTTGAAAGGACGAATTGAGTTAGGTTGGAGCTAGGGAAAAGCAAAAGACAACAGTTGGAATCAGAAAATATTGATTGCTTGTGGTTGACAGCTTTCAAACGAAGAGCAAATGAATAGGCAAAGGAAACAAAGGGGTTCAAACGGGTAACGATACAGAATCGTTTCAGTGGATTCTACTGCGTACCAGACTTCAAAACATAGAATTGAGTATACCGTGGAGATCAGCGTGATGAGACGATTACAACGGCATATCAGCGGTACGATTGAATTATAAAATTTTGAATTTTCTACTAGTGGAAAATGCAAGAAAATTGAAGAAGAATAAGATCGACGGAGCCAAAGATGTCCGAATTTGAAAAAACGACAAACTGACAACTTGCTCAAAAGATGGTTTAGAATTTTTTTATGTAAAAATATTTAGGTTTCGAAAACGTTTTATGTTCATCGCTTTTTAACTGATTAAATTGAAGTAATTTTACGCACGAAATAAACTTCCGTATTTTCGGACGAAAATTTACCCGTTGCTATGTTTAACTAGACGCATTCCAAATATTAAATTTATATTTCAAAATTTTATCGTTTATATTATATTTTTATTTACACACGAAAACGGTTAATTAAATTAAATAAAATCGTTAAAATACCCGGGTTGTTACAATCTTCCCCACTCAAAACTTTTCGTCCTCGAAAAGGAAGGAAGTAGGAGAATAAAAACAACCAAAGGGAATAGACTTGAATTACACTGTAAATAATTAATTTAAACAATATAAATTTCAATTTAAATTAATTAATATTCAATACTTGATTTTAAAATCAAGGAATTTCATTAAGTTGATTTATTTTCAATTTATCATTTTTGTTACAAATCTTTATTATAAACAGCAATTTATTTTATTACCCATTTATTATTCAACTAGCCTAGTCTTCTTTTTATCTTTATTAACCATCTATAATTAAACTTTAAGTGTATAACATTTTTATACGCACTCAAATTTTATTTATAAAGTCAACTTATATTGTATATTATCCAATTATCTTAAATTAAAAATTCCAAAGATCATAAATTTGAATAGTCTTTTATTATAATCATATTTTATTCGACAATTTAATTCTTCTTTACTCCAAATTATTATTAAATTTATTCTACTTAATATATCCTAACATAATATTTACATTTATTATAACCACTCAAATTTATTTATAAATTCCTTTGATATCATTTTCTACCGTATAATATTCAATTACATAGTCAACTTTTGAAAATTTAGGTAAGTTATATATAATGCAATCGAGTATTACACTAGTAAAATTTTCTAATTTAGTTATGCAGGCTTAAACTTTTATTTAAAATTTTGATTTCATTTTATAATTTAAATTATCCTTTACATAAATTTAAGAATTAAATTTTCGAGTAACTTCAAAATTTATTTAGGGATAAATAAATATATGTAATATCAAATTAGTTTTAAATCATATATCAATATATGTATTTCAAATCAAATCATACTTTAAGAAATTCAACTCAATTTATTTTCAAAACAATCCGTAGCAAAGCTACAGAATAGTCTCTCCACTTCGAAACTTGAAAATGAATGTCGATGATGCGGCCGTCATCACCGAAATTATTTTCCAGCGACAAAAGATAAGAGCTCTAACTTAATCATTTAAAATTCTTTGAAAACCATTTCTATTCGAAAATATTTTAAATAATATACATTTTACACTTGAAAACCATAGTTTGAAATTATCGGAAATTAAACTCTCAAATTCTAGTTTAAATTCACTTCAAATTCCAAATCAAATTATAACCAATTTATGAATTCATTTATTTGTTTTATGAAGTAGTCAATGATTTATAAAATAATAGATGAAAATTAAAATTTTCACATTTCGGACAACGGATTCATTAACATTTTGATTTCAGAAAAATTTATACTTATATATAATAAAATCATTCAATATTATTTTATTTACTAAATTTGAAAACAATATCGTGTCTGTTTGCTCTGCTCAAGTGTTTTGGAAACCCTATCGATAGCGTTGATCAAACGAATCGATTGAAAGCCCAAATCAACATCAACAACTCAGACAACACAATATATAAAACATTTTAAATATTGATTTACAAATACATTTCTTTTCTCGACGATACAGGAATGAATTTCAAAATAAGGATAAGGTTCAAATTTGATAGACTCAGATTAAAGAGAATTCTGATTCGAATTCAAGTTCGAAAGAAAAGATAAGAAGATCCAATTAACAGAATCGGGAGACGGGTAAGCTTATTTAATTCACGGGCAGCCTTAACCGGGTCGATCGTGACTTAAAGAATAAGATCGATGCAGAATTCTGAGGCAAATCGACATTCGATCTCAAGAGATAGAATTCAGGTATCGCAGGGAATAGATAGCATCGTAAACCGAGGACACAAAAATCTCTGGTAAATCAATGCTTATTGTAAAGGAGTTTCACCTATTTACAAATCATTCGAAGATTGGCGAGACCGCCGACTCACTATAAAGATCATTCGAAGTGGAGTTATGGGATGCTCAAAAATTGAAAGAAATCGAAGAGTGAGGGACACGAACGAATTTTTGGAACCGTAGGGAACGTTCCAAAATTCAAAGAAATTGAGTCAAAAGGAATAGATTGAAACTCGAATGAGAGTGATTCTGTAAATACATTTACCCTATATGCTGAGTTTTGCCTAGAGCTACCAAAAGCTCTGATACCAACTGTAACGGCCCGCTATTTTGGACTATTCGCATCCGCACACGTCGGACTTGAATAATTCAAAATACCGAATTGTTAATTTAAAATTTGGAAAAACTCAGATATACAGTAAATAAATAATCACATAATCACAGACACAGAGTAATAATATGCAGCGGAAGTAAAAGAAATAGTAGTTCATGAAGCTACTATATAAATATGTTAGATACATCCGAGTTTATAACAGAAGAGTAACACGATACAACAGGTACAAATAAGTATACATCACTGAAATCATCGAATACTAGAAGCAGAATAGATGGCTGGATCTTCAAGCAAAGCTCCAACTCCAAAGGTGAGCCTTGAATACTGGTACACTCAGTCTGACCCGAGCGTGAAGCACAACACAAAACACTCAAGTCAGGATTAATATTCTCATATCAATAAATCCAACTCAAGTGAAATAGCAATCGAAATACAAGTAACTCAAAGGATGTTGGAATCACCATCCTCTAAGTATCCGTTAAACTATCTACTATGTAGTAGTGTACGCTAAATAGATAATGTCTATCAGTAATATAAAGTATCAAAATAGTGTTAAGGCGTTACCATTATCGCCCTTAACACATTTTATATAAATGTCATAGTCTATACAGCACTGTAAACTCCACCGTAAACTGGTGGGATATCAGGGAGTACTCCATAGGTATAACACAAAACAAATTCGTAGTGGTCGCGTATATAGGGATACAAGTATGACAAGGCACATGCAATACCCAAGGTAGTGAAACTACCGTTTGCCTGATCCGGACTGGTGAGAACGCATCGCCGCAGCGATCGCAACACCGCGAAACAACACTCCAGAAAGTACGAGGGTGCACCAATCAATCACAAGTAATGAGTAGTAGTTACGAAGAAGTGTGTTCGCTCGAGGTGGCTAACCCCATTTGGCCCGGCACGGCTCCTGATTTTAGTCATTTCCAATTTGACACAAGTGTCAAGGCTATCCATTATCGTTCTCTTTCTTCAGTCATCACGTACATCATTCCAACCACTTCATTCTGGATCATCACTCCGCGTGTAGTTATTAAAGTGGTTTTCGGTTTAGATAGAGAGTATATCCATGACCGATTCCGGTTTCTTTAATAACTTCCGTAATTATTACACCGATTGGTCGTTTAGTAAATTTCAAACCAAATCAAATTCAATTTCAATTTCAATTCATAGATCCACACTTCATTTGTCTTTCTAAATCAATTTCCAAAGTTTACGTTTCAAAACTTCCAAATTACCATTTCAAAATCTTATAATTCGATTTCAACTTTTATTTAAACAATTCAAATATTGATTCAAGTTTGTATATAAATTTTATTTCGAAATCATTTAAATTAATTAATTTAATACTCAAATCAATTTCAAATTCATTTATCGATTTCATTCAATATTCGTTAAGTTAAATTTATCCTTCAAAACAATTTCTATTGGATTTCCAATTCATTAATCAACCACTTAAGTTCAACTTCATTATATCAACTTCAAATTCAATTAGGTTAAATTCGTCAAATCAAATTCTTAAATTCAAGTCTTATATTTATTTCAATAAAACGCATTTTATTTCTTGTAAAGGAAATTCAATCCCATTTATTCACTTACTTACGAATTTCAAAACTCAAATAAATAAAGAAACTCAATTTCACTTGTTCAAGAAGTTCAATTTCACTTATTAACTTACTTAAATTTTCCAAAGCTTAATTAAATAAGAAACCCAGTTTCATTTATTAATGAAGTTTGAATCCACTTATTCAAAAGTTCAATTTCTCTTATTAAAGTATTCAAATTTTTATTCAATTATCAAATAATTCAATCTTTTCAATTATTAATTAATTTCAAAACTTAATAATTTCAAACTTCATTATAAATTCAAACTTAATTATTAAATCATTTCCACTTAATTATGAATTCAAACTTAATCATTAAATCATTTCAACCTAATTATAAATTCAACTTAATAATTTCGAGCTTAATTATAATTTCAAACTTAATTATAATTTCAAATTTAATTATTAAATGATTTTAAACTTAATAATTTCAAAACTCAATTATTATCAATTTCAAATTATTTATTAATAATTCCAAATTTAATTATTAGATAATCAAATTTCAAACAACATTCTTTCATCAATTACTACGTTAATATTTGTTTCAGATTTCAATCTTTACATTTTCCTTTCAAAAATTCAAATTCCGACTTCATTTCAAAACTTATCCTTTGCTCGAATAAAATCGTTATTTTATTTTTAAATCAAATTATTGACCAATCGGATTTTATTTAATTCTCTATCCAAAGTCAAGTCCATTTGGGTATTTATCATTTCAACCCGATTCCAATTCAATACAAAAATCAAAGCACAGCAAAGGAAACTTGCAGTGTGATAACTGGGATGGTGTTAAAGTAAATAAACAAGCAATAACAACAATCAATAACAATCCAATAATTAATTCAAATAATCCCGAAATAATCGTATTAATTCACATTGTTGTTTGTGCGAACTAATATAATTATTTCTAGAATCTACACTATCATTTCATGTAGATTAAAGATTATTACACTTATTATTTATGAGGTTTTACACTTGACATTTTATTATTCGACTTCATACCATAAATTCAAACGATTCAAGGGTAATTAACTATTTTCTACGTGTCAAATAATTAAAAATTTAAGAGGGTCATATCATACAAACTTAACTAATTAAATTCAACATATATGTCGATTTAAAATTTTAACTATCCTACGTCAAATTCAATTGCATAATATTTATCACTTTATACAATTCAATTTACATCCAATATAAACAACAATCAATCAATCAATTGTCAATCCAACGGGACTATCATCGTATAATTAACAGATAATGGTGTCCGATGTCACAGGTGAACTGATACAGGTAATAATATACATATAACAGTGTAAATAACTAACAGTCGCATATTTCAATTGTCGTATCAATTGAAATCAAATTTAATAGATAAAAGAACATTAATCGTGAGTGGTTTGCTCACCTTCCGAGGCTAGAGAAAGAACAGAATGAGATGAGTTACGGACCCAAGCATGGATTTCGAAGCAAAGATATATTGGCACGAACTCGACGGACAGAGCTGATAATAGGAATTTACGAAATCAGGTCAGAACTGGATCGATGGAGATTATTGATACAAGTGGACTTATATATAACTAATTATAACTATTTACATATATAAAACATATCCTAAATACAAACATATTTTATATTAATACACATATATATACATACCAATTATAAAAGAAATCTTCAACAAAATTTATATAAACTTTATACATATACTAACATCTATAATCCTGAACAAAATTATTCTTATACATTTACATTTCACCCGGCATATATATTATAAAATCAACACTGTAGACTTATAAAATATACATCGCTTTCATATAAATCATGACCAAATATATACACAACAACACATTTTATATAACCCGATATAATACTAACCATTACTTAAAATACAATCATTAAAATCAATTTTTAACTAATAATCTTACACATATCTCTTAATATTATTTTGTTATAGTTACAAACACATAAGTCAATAATTTAATAATAATCAATATTTATGGTTCTGTACACTACAATAAACTCACATACATATACTTAAAAATACTAACATATCTGATAAGACATATATGTTTAAACACATCTAATCTTATGCATACTGTAAGCTGTTATAACTTTATAAGCTTATAAATAAACAACAGTTATACGCAATACAGCTTGTAAACTTCATATATTTAAGTATACGCATATAACCCTTAAAATATATATTGGAACAAAATCATTACTTATTTATATGACTAACAGGCTAGTATATAAATAGCTTTATACATATAACAAAATATATATACATATATACTCAATATGTTATTATATAGCTACCAATACTATAAACATAAGTAGATAAAATCGCCTGGTAAAAAAACAAGGCTGATAGGAGCGGCTGCACGTGAGGGGAAGATGGAGGTGGATATATGGTGCTCGGCCAGATCTGATTAGGGAAAGGTAGAGCAAGGCATGAGGCGTAGGGTTTGGAGATGAAGTCGGGCTTTGGTTTGCAGGCGAAACAAGAGGAGGAAGGGCTAAACACGAAAAGGAGGAGGGAATGAATTCGGAAATAGGCGAGCAGATGTGAAGTCGAGGCCTGGTGGCGAAGAATTTGCGGAGAAGTGGCGGCCGTGGCTGACGTGATGGGTAGGCGGCTGTGGCCGAAAGAGAAGGAGGGGCTCGGTGTGGTGTGGCGGTTACTGGCCAGAGTAGAGGGCGGTGGTTGCGAGGCTGTGGGTGTGAGGCCGAAGTGCTGACGTGGTGTGTAGAATACAAGGCGGAGACGGGTTTGATGAATGGGTGGAGGTCGGCATTTGGGTATGGCTGTGCGGTGGCAGAAGAGGCCGAGTATAGTGATGGCCGTGATCCAACAGGCTGATGGGTTAGCTTCGAAAATCATATATATATATATATATATATATATATCAAAGTTTTATTGTATAATATAATTTCACAAATGAAAAACACACAGGAAAGGAAGAGGAATGGCGAGTACAAGAAAATGAAAGGTGAATAGTTTTTCAGAATAATGCAAATGCCAGCAAACGTTACAAAAGTAAATGAAATTTTTATAAAACTATGTACTTTATTGTTTTGGAACGGTAGGCTATGAACTGGAAAGCCAAGCATTCGAAATACATTTACCTTCCCGAGTAAACAGCCAGGCAAATGAAAAAAAAAACGAAATTTGAAAGGACGAATTGAGTTGGGTTGGAGCTAGGGAAAAGCAAAAGACAACAGTTGGAATCAGAAAATATTGATTGCTTGTGGTTGACAGCTTTCAAACGAAGAGCAAATGAATAGGCAAAGGAAACAAAGGGGTTCAAACGGGTAACGATACGGAATCGTTTCAGTGGATTCTGCTGCGTACCAGACTTCAAAACATAGAATTGAGTATACCGTGGAGATCAGCGTGATGAGACGATTACAACGGCATACAGATATCAACGGTACGATTGAATTATAAAATTTTGAATTTTCTACTAGTGGAAAATGCAAGAAAATTGAAGAAGAATAAGATCGACGGAGCCAAAGATGTCCGAATTTGAAAAAACGACAAACTGACAACTTGCTCAAAAGATGCTTTAGAATTTTTCTATGTAAAAATATTTAGGTTTCGAAAACGTTTTATTTTCATCGCTTTTTAACTGATTAAATTGAAGCAATTTTACGCGCGAAATAAACTTCCGTATTTTCGGACGAAAATTTACCAGTTGCTATGTTTAACTAGACGCATTCCAAATATTAAATTTATATTTCAAAATTTTATCGTTTATATTATATTTTTATTTACACACAAAAACGGTTAATTAAATTAAATAAAATCGTTAAAATACCCGGGTTGTTACAATTATTCTTTTACAATAAGTTTTATTTAACTTATTTAAACAACTTTTATTAACTTGCATATATCTTATATTTTCAACAACCAACAATCACTTTATATACACTTAATAATTCTGAAAAATTATTCCTTGTATATAAAATATAATCGAGGTAAAATTATTTCATTTACCCTTTTTAAAACGATATCGTGTCAAATTGTTCTGTACTAGTGTTTAGAGATCCATATCAACAACGTTAATTACTCGTGTTGACCAGAATCCATATACCACTCAACAAACCAATCATCACAATATAAAACAATTTTATATCCACTAACAAATACGCGCTCGTATCTATTATTACACTCAAACTCATTCTAGAGTACTACTGACTCTATCTCCAATGAGTAACACCCAACGGAGCCATGGTTGTCGCTTAACCATATGCTCTGATACCAATGTAACGACGCGACTTTTCGCCGCTCAAAAACCGACATCAATACGTCCACTGTATCAACTGCCGAGCAATCGAATGCCGGAAAACCATACTGTTATGGTTAAAGAAGAAGAAAAAGATAGAAGAAAAGAGAAAAAGATAAAACAGAACAAAACGAAACAACAGAACAATATCATAATCTCACAATCGCAGCGGAACAACATATAATAGATAAATGAATAATCTTTAAACAAAGAACTATATCAGTTATTACATTACATCATATTGCATTACATCATCAGAGTGTACAACAACAAACAACAACAAACAGCGGAAAAGAAATACTATATACTAGTGAATACGCCATGCCATCCAGCTTCCCTCCAGCAACTCCTGAATCCAGAATATCCTAATAACCTGACTCTAGACTGCCTGTGTGGAAATTGGTGGGCACCCAGAGTTTAGGAAGGAAAACAGTAAACTCCGAGTCAGTCATGTGACTGGTGTGAGAACTAAAACAGTTATTTATCTTTAAAACAAAGAAAAGGATAATTATAAAATATATTCGCAATGCTTTTTGGAAAATGAGACTACCATAAGGCCTCCCGCACACACACACAATGCAAACGCAGAATCGGGGGAGATTTCTCCTTATGATAGTCAAAGATGCTTGATACGCATTAAAAAGAAACAATTTGATTTTATTGTTAGTGCATAGTGTAGGAAAAATCATTTCGAAAGTAAAGATATAAATCTTAACCAACATACGACCATTATCGTAGGCCTACTATAGCTATCATGTTTAATAGCAGGTTACCGCCGCATTCCATGGTAGGTTATACAACTAAAACCGTACAGGGTTCGTATTGTTTCTTTGGATTTCCAACAAATGGTCAGGCCAAGGTACTTCCCATTGCCACATGAGTACGCCTCTGGAAAGACGACTCGAGAACCTAACCGGATCTCTGCCAACACAAGGCCGGGTTACCTTTCAAACTAGGTAACTACTGACACGAATATGTCATTCCCCGATCGTAACCAATCTATATCCGAGGATCTTCGATTCCAACAACCACAAAGTAATAAATTTGCAGCAACGACATAAGTTAAATATCTGGGCTCCATACCATGATACCACCTCTATCCAGAAGGAATGACATACACTAAAGGGGCGCTACCCCCTAATAACCTTGCTGCATCCTTCCTGTTTTGACCATTTCCGAGGTGTGAGGTCCGACGAAGTCTCGTCCACAAAGCCACGCTTTATATAAAAGCTGTGCTTTGATCATCAAATGCTCAACAGCACTTAGTATGTCACATTACCAATTTGGGAATGTATCACTAGTAGCCATCAACTACATAACCTCTAAGGGTGTTAAGATAAGAGAATAAATTCTCCGCCACCAACGGAAACATATCTGATAGAAACAAGCTTTACATCTCAAATTGTAACGCAGACACACATCCATACAAGTCCGTTCCAGGATCGAACGGAACCGAAGGCACTTACAAAGAAGTCCTTGCAATCCGGATATTCACTAATCACGACCAGACTTCCCATCACAAAGGGTAATAAATTTCTATATCGCGGATCAGCCGATGCAGAAACATTCGACGATAATCCTTCCGTTTTCACAAATATCCGGTCTTCAACACTGGTCATCAAATGCAATTCATAACGACGTATCACATATTCAGAATGGGTTATACGACCCCAAGGTCCTTTACCGGCTAACCCGAATAGTGAGTGCTTATTTAAAAATAAGTGTGGCATTCAAATTGAAGCAATTCACAACAAATATCCATTCAAAGGTAAATATTGATAGTCAGTTATTTAACTATCAATAGATATGCTCAACATCACCAGATTCCAAATAATTTTCCCAATTATTTATTTTCCAAAATATCTTTACTAGATATATAATATCCACACTTCAACCATTTGAAAACAATTTTCAAATCACTTTTCACCTTTACCACTTTTGAAAACAAATTTCAAACACTTTCCTTACGCGGAAATACTTTCATTTCAACATGGTTCATTTAAACCAATTAAATAAATCCTTAACGATTTACTTTATATTTACGTTCCAAATCCGTAAATTTATTTCCACACTTCAAAAATAAATCAATATTTATTTTCAAACTAATTTCCCTTTCTTTATAGATTTCATAGTGAATTTAAAATTCCAAAATATCTATGAATATGCGATTTTCAATCGATTTCAAATATTCACTTTCAATTTATCCTTAAAAGATAAAGTCTCAAAATATTCACTTCATATTGGAAAACATTTCCATACTTATTTAATAATAAGTAATTCACAAATCCATTTATCTTCAACACTTGGAAAATATTCAATATACTTAAATCGAAATTAAGTATATATTTCATTCTTTAAAGAAAACGTTCTCTCAACACATTTATTTGAGTCAAAACGAATGTTGCGTAAAACATCGTTACGACGACCCAAAATCACTATTATAGGGATTAGAACTTAAAATAGATATATAAATCCCAATACTATATAAAACATTTCCTTTCGGAAATCATTTACTATAACAACAGTGTTATAGTCCACTATTTCCTTCTATTTCTCGAAAACGTCTATTTCAACAATAAATGTTGAAATCTATGGTTTCGATGTTTAACACAATTTAATACATCGTTAAAACAATTAACTTCATTTGATAATTTTCATTTTCCCAAAACATATCCATTTTATTTAATAATATATTCGCTGTCCAAAATCGTGAATATAGTTCACTAATCAAATTCAATATTTTCTACACATTTTATTTTAAGGATAATTCGTTATCCGAAATCGCGAATATATCTCCTTTAATAAACTTCTATGTTTATTTCATCAAATTCAATTGATTTCGGATTTATAAACAATGTTTATAAATTCCATTTCTATTTATAAAAACTTCAATTATAAAATCCCTTTTTATAAATCAATTCAATTTATAACTCAACTTTATACCCAAAATCCGATTTATAAGTTAATTATTTATAAATCTTTTATTTTACAAAATCTATTCATTTCATAACTTCACAATTTATAAATCTATAAATCTTATTCACTTGTGAAATCCATTTATACTTCATTTTAACACTTAATAAAACTCGTTTCACAATTCCTATATTTTTAGTTTATAAATATTAATCTTAGAAATCTTTTATATAAACCGTTTATAATAATTCAAAAATCTCAATTTAAATAAACCAATCCTTTTAATAATTTACAAAACATTATTTAAAGCTTATATAACTCCAAAATCATAATTAAGTACTATTTTCCAAAAATATAACTTTTATAACAATAAAATTATAATGTTTATTTATTTTAACAATTCAAAATTTAATAAAACGTATACTTTCAAAAATCACTTCAAAAATTCTTTTAAAAATAAAAATCATTATTTTAAAACTTCAAAAATGGATCCGATGATGCAACAGCACCAAATAGTCAATCACGACAACAAAGACATCATATATCAGTATATGATAATCAACACATATCACAATATCTGTAAATAAATCAATACAGTTGAGGAATCCAGTTGGATCCCTCCAACCTGTTTCCCTGCATCCAAAGATGTTCGCACAATACCAATTCCGTTCCAATACGGAATATCGCGGTATATGGGATTCATAAAATATTATCCGCTATTATGCGGCGCAATAGGGTCTCATCCGCTATATAATGCTGGAAAATCAACTCCAAGTACATATATAATTCCAATTTCACTTTGCAGTGAAATATTCGCGGTATATATTTTCAATACATAACCTCCGCTTAATAACGGCGTATAATATCTATTTTATCAATTAATAGATAATAATTTATCATTCAATCATACAATCATAAATTTTAAATCTAACTATTTAAAATTTAAATCGAAACAATTCGATTGAGTGAGAAGTTCTCACCTTGATTTCAATTCCGTTTTAGCGTTTTATTTCGAATAAAATTAAACGCGCGTTTAATTTTACCCGAAATTTTCACTAGCTCCAAACGACTCTAATCCAGTTCCATAGCGTAGTGCTCGACAAAACAAATCCAACACAATTCATTTCGTCCAAATCGGACCTCGTATCAAAAAGTTATACACGTTTAAAGTTTACACTAATTATAATATAATTAAATTACAACTTATTTTAATTTTTATAACCTAAAATCCATCACAGCCGTCCATTTTGAATCCCCAACATCAGGCCGCACCTTTGCTTCATCTTCCCTCACGTTGATTCTCAGGTAAAACGCACAAACAAGAACCCATTTGGCCGCACTAGGGTTGAATATCGCAACCACCACGCCACGTTTGAAGTTGATCGGAGGCCGTGGTTTTGAAGCTCACGTCGAATGCTATCTTCGGCTGCCACCTTGCAAAGCTTGGCCCTCCCCTTGGCTCAAAAAACCGTGTGAAGTCGAGCACGGACGTTGGTTAATTTCTTCGTCTCTGGTCGACGATTCGACGAAGTAGCCGTATGGATCTGAAGCTCTCTCCGTGCTCTTCAATTTGTTAGTTGAAGGTTCTTGCTAATTGTCTACGGATTTAGAGTGATTGAGGGGAGAAGATTCGAGCTATCTAGGCCATTGAATTATTGGAGGCGGCTGGAGTTATTAGGTTTAGGGTTTTTGCAAATTGAAGATAGCGATGTCCTTATATAGAAAAATTCCAAATTATTATTCACTCGAAATTTTCCGAACTCCAAACGAAGCGTGTCGGTTGGCGTTTTTAAGGTTTACCCCGCGTTTCGAACACAATGGTACATGTTTCGGAGGCTAATTCGATCATCTGTGCGAGTTACGGCAATAAAAGATCGATTTTTAATTAAATCGATTAAACCAAATTTTTATGCGTTTTGGCTTGCCCCGGACAAACGGTAAATCCGATTGACACGAAATTTGAAACCTTACAATAATATCACGTTACGGATCCGATGAAACTGGTTTCGTCGAAATCTGAGACTGTTTGAAAAATGGCTATTTTAACTCGTCAATTAAATATTAAAATATTCAATTTTCACAATTTAACTTTAAATTCAATTTTAAAAGTTCTATAACATCATTCTAACTTCAATATGATTAAATAAAATTTTACAAATCATTTTCAATCATATTTAACCCAATTTTCAATTATTTCTGTAATTTCGACTATTAAATTATCGATTTAATTATTCAATTAAATCCAATTATTCGAAATAAAATTTATTCGACTTATAAATTTCACTTATTAATATTTAAAATCAATTAAATATAAAAAATTTAATTAACAGAAATTCTGGGTCGTTACAAACTTCTCCCCATAAAAGAATTTCGTCCTCGAAATTACCAAGTAAGAAAAAGTTACAGAATCCATTAACTTTCCAAAACAAACCATTCAATTTAGATTTTTCAAATCTCTTAAGTGTTTAACTTTTCCAAAATTCATAGTTAAACTTCTTTCAAAAACTTTACTAAGTTTCCAAATCCAAACTTAGTTTTCAAAAATTTCTCAATTTTCTCAAAAATATTCTAACGCCTTAAATTCTCGGAAAAATTCGCCAGAGTCTCCTTTGCGCGCCTCGATCCCAAAAAAAAATGACAGTATATATATCACAAATATGCATCTCATCAAGTGATGAGGCATCCCGCAGGGAAAAAAGTGTAAAAGTACGATATTTAATCCGAGATATGTACCTTATATTTTATTAGCGAGCATATACGGCTAATATAGCGCGAAAGCGAGCTCCAAATGCGAAACAAACGCAATCCGCACCTACTAAACACTCAACAAACAAATGAGAAACATGCATATATAAAAATAATATCAATATATATCATATAGTAACATAACAACTACATGTGCCAACATAGAAAATGCAACAAAAGCAACAAATGCAACCAAAACAACAATCCAACCATCATCCAACTAACCAAATAAATATTCATTCATATTCTCATTAATATTCAATGAATTGGTTTTCCAATTTAAATCTCATTTGATCTGTTGACATTAGATTTACTAACATTCATTCATATTCAATTTCAATTAGTTTGCATTCACTAATTTACATTCAAGTTAGTTTACTTCCACATTCAAATCAAATTCACTTAACTTCCAATTTGATTTATAGCTTTCAATTTTCCTTAATTCAATTTCATTAACACTTAATGAATTATATACAATCAACTATCAATCATATAACAACCAATGTATATTCAACATAACCAAATTATTTAATTTACATTCTTTTTGGTTTAACGCTTTTAATTCCAATTGGTTGATATCAAATTGACTTCCATTCAATTATTCAATTTCTCAACTTCATTAGCTTCTAATGAATTTACACTTACATTCATTATCCCATATCAGTTCTTTTACATTCGATTGATTAATATTTCATCCATTTATCAATTCAATTGCTAATTCCTTTAACAATATAAGGTTGAATTTCATTTATATAACTCAAGTCCATATTAATCACTTCTCTTAATTAATTTACTTTGATACCAAAATCAACTTTATTCAACTTCACTTAAGTTATATTCATTTCAAACATCATTTGTTTAACTTAACTTAAAATTCCACTTATAAATCCAATTCAGATTTCAATTCTAAAGTAAATTCTATTTAACTTTTACCAAAGCTAAATTTATTAACTCATATTATAAGTTCAAAACTTATTTCAGTATATTTGTCAATTTCAATAGCTTATCTAATCCAAATCAATTTATTTAACTTTCCTTTAGTTAAATTTCAAATCACATGTCCTTGATGACAACTCAAATTTATTTCAACTTGGATTTTTAATTTCAAATTTGTTTATCACAACAAAACTTCAATTTCAATTTACTATGGTAGCAAATCTATCACATAGAGACTCCAAAATGATACTGATGATGCTGCAATCATCACCCTTATTATTTTCCAATAACAATAGTGAATTCAGTGCTTAATAATCTTTCAAAATATTCCTTTTATTTATAAATCATATTTACAAATCTTTTACTTATAGAATTTCACTATTTAACTTTTAATTTTGAAAAATAACTTCCAATTTAAACAGGATTCAAAATTTTCAAATTTCTAGTCCAAATTCATTTTTTATATTTACAACTCATATTAATAAATATATTCATATAGTTTCACCTTTATATACAAGATTGTTTCACAATTATAATCATATTAATTATAGTTCCATACTTATAATTCATTTGCTTATACAATTATTCTTTTACAATAAGTTTTATTTAACTTATTTAAACAACTTTTATTAACTTGCATATATCTTATATTTTCAACAACCAACAATCACTTTATATACACTTAATAATTCTGAAAAATTATTCCTTGTATATAAAATATAATCGAGGTAAAATTATTTCATTTACCCTTTTTAAAACGATATCGTGTCAAATTGTTCTGTACTAGTGTTTAGAGATCCATATCAACAACGTTAATTACTCGTGTTGACCAGAATCCATATACCACTCAACAAACCAATCATCACAATATAAAACAATTTTATATCCACTAACAAATACGCGCTCGTATCTATTATTACACTCAAACTCATTCTAGAGTACTACTGACTCTATCTCCAATGAGTAACACCCAACGGAGCCATGGTTGTCGCTTAACCATATGCTCTGATACCAATGTAACGACGCGACTTTTCGCCGCTCAAAAACCGACATCAATACGTCCACTGTATCAACTGCCGAGCAATCGAATGCCGGAAAACCATACTGTTATGGTTAAAGAAGAAGAAAAAGATAGAAGAAAAGAGAAAAAGATAAAACAGAACAAAACGAAACAACAGAACAATATCATAATCTCACAATCGCAGCGGAACAACATATAATAGATAAATGAATAATCTTTAAACAAAGAACTATATCAGTTATTACATTACATCATATTGCATTACATCATCAGAGTGTACAACAACAAACAACAACAAACAGCGGAAAAGAAATACTATATACTAGTGAATACGCCATGCCATCCAGCTTCCCTCCAGCAACTCCTGAATCCAGAATATCCTAATAACCTGACTCTAGACTGCCCGTGTGGAAATTGGTGGGCACCCAGAGTTTAGGAAGGAAAACAGTAAACTCCGAGTCAGTCATGTGACTGGTGTGAGAACTAAAACAGTTATTTATCTTTAAAACAAAGAAAAGGATAATTATAAAATATATTCGCAATGCTTTTTGGAAAATGAGACTACCATAAGGCCTCCCGCACACACACACAATGCAAACGCAGAATCGGGGGAGATTTCTCCTTATGATAGTCAAAGATGCTTGATACGCATTAAAAAGAAACAATTTGATATTATTATTATTAGTGCATAGTGTAGGAAAAATCATTTCGAAAGTAAAGATATAAATCTTAGCCAACATACGACCATTATCGTATGCCTACTATAGCTACCATGTTCAATATCAGGTTACCGCCACATTCCATGGCAGGTTATACAACTAAAACCGTACAGGGTTCATATTGTTTCTTTGGATTTCCAACAAATGGTCAGGCTAAGGAACTTTCCATTGCCACGTGGGTACGCCTTTGGAAAGACGACCCGAGAACCTAACCGGATCTCTGCCAACACAAGGTCGGGTTACCTTTCAAACTAGGTAACTACTAACACGAATATGTCATTCCCCGATCGTAACCGATCTATATCCGAGGATCCTCGAATCCAACAACCACAAAGTAATAAATTTGCAGCAACAACATAGGTTAAATATCTGGGCTCCATACCATGATACCATCTCCATCCAAAAGGAATGACATACACTAAAGGGGCGCTACCCCCTAATAACCTTGCTGCGTCCTTCCTGTTTTGACCATTTCCGGGGTGTGAGGTCCAACGAAGTCTCGTCCACAAAGCCACGCTTTATATAAAAGCTGTGCTTTGATCATCAAATGCTCAACAGCTCTTTGTATGCCACATTACCAGTTTGGGAATGTATCACTAGTAACCATCAACTACATAACCTCTAAGGGTGTTAAGCTAAGAGAATAAATTCTCCGCCACCAACGGAAATATATTTGATAGAAACAAGCTTTACATCTCAAATTGTAACGTCAGACACACATCCATACAAGTCCGTTCCGGGATCGAACGGAACTGAAGGCACTTACAAAGAAGTCCTTGCAATTCGGATATTCACTAATCACGACCGGACTTCCCATCACAAAGGGTAATAAATTTCTATATCGAGGATCAGCCGATGCAGAAACATTCGATGGTAATCCTTCCGTTTTCACAAATATCCGGTCTTCAACACTGGTCATCAAATGCAATCCTTAACGACGTATCACATATTCAGAATGGGTTATACAACCCAAGGTCCTTTCCCGGCTAACCCGAATAGTGAGTGCTTATTTAAAAATAAGTGTGGCATTCAAATTCAAGCAATTCACAACAAATACCCATTCAAAGGTAAATATTGATAGTCGGTTATTTAACTATCAATAGGTATGCTCAACATCACCAGATTCCAAATAATTTTCCAAATTATTTATTTTCCAAAATATCTTTACTAGATATATAATTTCCACACTTCAACCATTTGAAAACAATTTTCAATCACTTTTCACCTTTACCACTCTTGAAAACAAATTTCAAACATTTTCCTTACGCAGAAATACTTTCATTTCAACATGGTTCATTTAAACCAATTAAATAAATTCTTAACGATTTAATTTATATTTACGTTCCAAATCCGTAAATTTATTTCCACACTTCAAAAATAAATCAATATTTATTTTCAAACAAATTTCCCTTTCTTTTATAGATTTCATAGTGAATTTACAATTCCAAAATATCTATGAATATGCGATTTTCAATCGATTTCAAATATTCACTTTCAATTTATCCTTAAAAGATAAAGTCTCAAAATATTCACTTCATATTGGAAAACATTTCCATACTTATTTAATAATAAGTAATTCACAAATCCATTTATCTTCAACACTTGGAAAATATTCAATATACTTAAACCAAAATTAAGTATATATTTCATTCTTTAAAGAAAACGTTCTCTCAACACATTTATTTGAGTCAAAACGAATGCTGCGTAAAACATCGTTACGACGACCCAAAATCACTAGTATAGGGATTCGAACTTAAAATAGATATATAAATCCCAATACTATATAAAACATTTCCTTTCGAAAATCATTTACTATAACAACAGTGTTATAGTCCACTATTTCCTTCTATTTCTCGAAAACATCTATTTCAACAATAAATGTTGAAATCTATGGTTTCGATGTTTAACACAATTTAATACATCGTTAAAACAATTAACTTCATTTGATAATTTTCATTTTCCCAAAACATATCCATTTTATTTAATAATATATTCGCTGTCCAAAATCGTGAATATACTTCACTAACCAAATTCAATATTTTCTACAAATTTTATTTTAAGGATAATTCTCTATCCGAAATCGCGAATATATCTCCTTTAATAAACTTCTATGTTTATTTCACCAAATTCAATTGATTTCGGATTTATAAACAATGTTTATAAATTCCATTTCTATTTATAAAAACTTCAATTATAAAATCCCTTTTTATAAATCAATTCAATTTATAACTCAACTTTATACCCAAAATCCGATTTATAAGTTAATTATTTATAAATCTTTTATTTTACAAAATCTATTCATTTCATAACTTCACAATTTATAAATCTATAAATCTTATTCACTTGTGAAATCCATTTATACTTCATTTTAACACTTAATAAAACTCGTTTCACAATTCCTATGTTTTTAGTTTATAAATATTAATCTTAGAAATCTTTTATATAAACCGTTTATAATAATTCAAAAATCTCAATTTAAATAAACCAATCCTTTTAATAATTTACAAAACGTTATTTAAAGCTTATATAACTCCAAAATAATACTTTAGTACTATTTTCCAAAAATATAACTTTTATAACAATAAAATTATAATCTTTGTTTATTTTAACAATTCAAAATTTAATAAAACGTATACTTTCAAAAATCACTTCAAAAATTCTTTTAAAAATAAAAATCATTATTTTAAAACTTCAAAAATGGATCCGATGATGCAACAACACCTAATAGTCAATCACGACAACAAAGACATCATATATCAGTATATGATAATCAACACATATCACAATATCTGTAGATAAACCAATATAGTTGAGGAATCCAGTTGGATCCCTCCAACCTGTTTCCCTGCATCCAAAGTTGTTAGCACAATACCAATTCCGTTCCAATACGGAATATCGTGGTATATGGGATTCATAAAATATTATCCGCTATTATGCGGCGCAATAGGGTCTCATCCGCTATATAATGCGGGAAAATCAACTCCAAGTACATATATAATACCAATTTCACTTTGCAGTGAAATATTCGTGGCATATGTTTTTAATAAATAATCTCCGCTTAATAACGGCATATAATGTCTATTTTATCAATTAATAGATAATAATTTATCATTCAATCATACGATCATAAATTTTAAATCTAACTATTTAAAATTTAAATCGAAACAATTCGACTGAGTGAGAAATTCTCACCTTGATTTCAATTCTGTTTCAGCGTTTTATTTCGAATAAAATTAAACGTGCGTTTAATTTTACCCGAAATTCTCACTTGCTTCAAACGACTCTAAACCAGTTCCATAGCGTAGTGCTCGACAAAACGAATCCAATGCAATTCGTTTCGTCCAAATCGGACCTCGTATCAAAAAGTTATACACGTTTAAAGTTTACACTAATTATAATATAATTAAATTACAACTTATTTTAATTTTTATAACCTAAAATCCATCACTGCCGTCCATTTTGAATCTCCAACATCAGGCCGCACCTTTGCTTCATCTTCCCTCATGTTGATTCTCAGGTAAAACGCACAAACAAGAACCCATTTGGCCGCACTAGGGTTGAATATCGCAACCACCACGCCACGTTTGAAGTTGATCGGAGGCCATGGTTTTGAAGCTCACGTCGAATGCTATCGTCGGCTGCCACCTTGCAAAGCTTGGCCCTCCCCTTGGCTCAGAAAACCATGTGAAGTCGAGCACGAACGTGGGTTAATTTCTTCGTCTCTGGTCGACGATTCGACGAAGTAGTCGTATGGATCTGAAGCTCTCTCCATGCTCTTCAATTTGTTAGTTGAAGGTTCTTGCTAATTGTCTACGGATTTAGAGTGATTGAGGGGAGAAGATTCGAGCTCTCTAGGCCATTGAATTATTGGAGGTGGCTGGAGTTATAGGTTTAGGGTTTGTGCAAATTGAAGATAGTGATGTCCTTATATAGAAAAATTCCAAATTACTATTCACTCGAAATTTTCCGAACTCCAAACGAAGCGTGCCGGTTGGCGTTTCTAAGGTTTACCCTGCGTTCCGAACACAATGGAACATGTTTCGGAGGCTAATTCGATCATCTGTGCGAGTTACGGCAATAAACGATCGATTTTAAATTAAATCGATTAAACCAAATTTCTATGCGTTTTGGCTTGCCCCAGACAAACAGTAAATCCGATTGATACGAAATTTGAAACCTTACAATAATATCACATTACGGATCCGATGAAACTAGTTTTGTCGAAATCCGAGACTGTTTGAAAAATGGCTATTTTCACTCGTCAATTAAATATTAAAATATTCAATTTTCACAATTTAACTTTAAATTCAATTTTAAAAGTTCTATAACATCATTCTAACTTCAATATGATTAAATAAAATTTTACAAATTATTTTCAATCATATTTAACCCAATTTTCAATTATTTCTGTAATTTCAACTATTAAATTATCGATTTAATTATTCAATTAAATCCAATTATTCGAAATAAAATTTATTCGACTTATAAATTTCACTTATTAATATTTAAAATCAATTAAATATACAAATTTTAATTAATAGAAATTTTGGGTCGTTACATAGATCCTTCTATGTAAACAAGAGTTCTCTAACACAAGGTTCAGACTTCCCAAAATTGAGTAATAGTTCACCATAATTGCACTTTAATATAGTGCGCCAAGCCAACCATATATCATGCAAAAAGAATCACTATCAAGTCAGATAACATACAAAAGAAGAATCGTACAAATAAGGAGTCAAACGGGCGAGCGGAAGGCACCAATACATCATTTGGGGCTCGGCCCAGGTGCGTGATCAGCACAGGTCTAGAGAACCGGTCCACCGGTTGCTTCGCCTGGGCTGAGTCCCAGGCAATTTTTGATGCCTTTTGGTGGTCCACCGACAGGGGATTTTTGTCTTTGATGATTTTAACATCAAAGGTATGGATTTCTAGTGTCATGCAACCCTAAATACAACTAGAATTTGATGATTAAAGAGATCATAGGACAAAGGTTTTAGCAATTGAAATTAGCATAGTTAAAGATGCAACCAACACATATGATTGAAATCAATTCAACATTAAATTCATCTAACTCAATATCATGACAAATTGAATTCAAAATAGAGATAATTGTAAGGGTTAAATCGCCTTTTTTCTTGAGTTAGACAATAATTTACCATTATAGCTTTCTGTAACTGCTACACTAGAAAACCCTAGACTTGATCTCAACCAAAAAGAAGCGTAACAAGAAATCGATTGTTGTTTAATATTGATTCTTGAAGATAGATTATGGTTTGAAAGCATTACTTGATTTTCTCTTAATTTAACTAAAATTTTATTCTATTATAAAATCACTAATTTGAAAGACGAATGGAAAACCCTAGCTTACTCTTGTTTTATGTTTTAGAACTAAGAGGAGTAAAAAGAATGTATAATTAGTTCTTTGAGAAGGAGAGAAGGGAAATATCTCCTTTAAGCACTAATGGGTTGAAAATAGATTAAGCCCAAACCCATGTTTAATTAAATTTAAAAGGCTTAACAAAATATACCATTTTCTACAACTTGAACCAACATTTTCTCACTTGATTCCAACTCTAAAAATTCATGCAATTATTCTAAAATTAAGTTTATCACTTAACCCTCAAAATTAAATAATGAAACAAAATTATAATAATCATCAAACCCTTTTTTATTAAATATAAGGTATTATGCATTTTCTAAAATAAGACAATACAACACATAAATCAATTTAACCCCCAAAATTCCCATTGTCACTTAAAATAAAATTACACATTATTTAGAAAACACTACACGTTGTTTAGAAGTTTTAAAATAAGTATTTAACATCAAAAAATTACATATATTGCCTTTCAATATTATCTAGGTTTTAAAAATCATTATTCCAACTTCTAATTTTAATCATCTTCAAGTAAACCAATTAATATTTTAATTTCTCAAATTGAAATCTTAAATCATTATATTTAAACAACATTGAAAATCGGGGTCCTTGCAGATTTCCACCCTTTAAGAAATTGCGTCCTCATAATTTCTAATTCGAAGCAAAGTCTATAAATAAAAGAAACATATTTCTACTAATAATATTTATATTTTTCAATACATATACTAACACCCAACCAACCCAGCATCCGAACAACCAAATAATTAAGCAATATATAAGGAAATCCTTGTATATATATTCAGAAAAATCTTTTAACTTTCATTTTCAAAAGGTTAAAACATCTAATTTATAAATTTACCCAAGTTATTTTTCAAAAATTAGATTTCATCAATCAATTTCCAATATAATTACTTCTTTTTAAATTAATATCTCAAATTGGTTCTCTTAATTATTCCCAAGAAATTAATTTCTCCAAAAATTTATGCTTTATAATTTATATCATTTTAAAAGCAAAGATTAATTTATTTAAATTTTGTGCTTCACAAATTATATATGGAAAATTGTACTTCACAAATTGTACTTCAATTTAAAGCATTCTAATGGATTTGTCGTAGTTTAAAATCATATTATAACCACAATCATCATCCATAATATTCGAGCTAACAGTCATCTCATATCATCACAAATAAACTAGCATGAAAGCAAGTTATAAATCTAACATATCAGTAATGGTATGCACTTCGTAAGATGACACAAAAGACAACACTTCGCTGGTCGAACATTCAAAGACAAGCACGTCACTTGTCTACACAAATGACCGCACTTCACTAGTCTAGGGCCAAGGTCTATCGCAAATGACAGCTCTTCGCAAGTCAACATGCACATCGCAAGTCTAACTGTACATCGCAAGTTTACCTGCACATCGAGGACTGCGCATCGTAAATCTACCTGCAGGTCATGCACTTTGCAAGTTTAACATCAATGATTGCACATTTCTAGTTTACTTGCACATCGCAAGTCTAACATAAATGACTGCACATCACAAGTCTAGAACCAAAGCTTATAATAAATGACTGCTTTTTACAAGTCAACACAAATTACATGCACTTCACATGACATCGTAAAAGCGTTAAATACCATTTAACAGTAATCATTCGAGTAATGCTCATGCGTCCCATAACCACTCGGCTTTACTTGAACATTTACTATAAGTCAGTAAGCTTCACTTACTCAAATATTCTATATAAAAAGTCATATAATTAACCGATAAGGCGATCCTGAATGTCCCATAATCACTTGGGATCATCAAATCATTTAATCATAGTTCTTACTCCATAGAAGCAATGATTAGCAACCAAACATTATTTTAAGGAATTATATTTTTCATAACATGAAATCACAAATATTGAACCATAACTGATGTATAATTTCAATCAATTCAAATTTCTTCATTTGAAGTTTATAAATAGAAAATTAACTTCTAATATGAAGTTACATCTAATAATCAAACCAAAAGAATTTTCCTTACATTGGAAAACCCGAACTATATTCCCTTAAGGACTATCGGTCCCACCGAACACCAAAAGAGAATACAACCCAGAAGTGTTAAATACTTCCAATAGCAATCACAGAAATTTAACCAAGGCATCTCACACTACCCGGTGAAATTTTAGTATTCACTAATGGGCTAGTTAGTGCCACTAAAACATTTTATTCAATGAGTTGTACAATATTCGATGAAGCGTTACTCAAGAGCATTTAGACCAGACGTTAATATTACGTCGATTATTAGTATTCCTCATATTATAGAACTAAGGCACTCAAAATATTTATCTCATAAAAACTTATAATTAAAATTGCAAACTTCTTTTCCAAATTTAAATAATTTGCTTTTGGATAAATCTCTTCTTCAAAATAATTTTCTAACTTTATATTCTTCAAAATAACTTTCTTTTCCAATTAATTCCTTACTTTGAAATTCCAAAATTAATTTATGCAATTTCTTACATCATCTGTTTTAATTTCTTTTAAATTCAAACTCAAAATTACCATCCAAATAAAATTATGAATTGATATACACAACAAAGAATAATCATCATAAGCTATTTCACATATATCAAAATAATATAACGACGTTGCCTTGCTTATAGCAAATCGCTTTATCAGATGGCTGCAATGTTGATTGTAAAATTAACATTGCATCATAATTGATCTTTTCCATTGCTAATACTCGATGGTTGCAACTGTCGTCAAACCATACATATAAAACATATTTTATAATTTTCAATAAAAATTTCTAAACTACTAAAATTTATTAGACATCTATATATTTTCATGAAAACTAAATTTCTATTCTTGATTTACTCTTCCAAAATGTTTTTCCTTTTGTTAAAAGAATACTTAACTCAATTAAAACTTTATTTTCTTTAAATATTACATATAACTTTTGTAAAACATTTATAAAATATTAAAACTTAAAGCACCATTTTCGACTATCTCGTAGAGTTTATGAATAACTATCGATAAAGTTAATCAGGCGCATTGATCAGAATTCTTAATGCACTCAATGGGCAATTTAACATAGAAATAATTTCCAAATATTTCTTTATCAATCTATATATTGAAAATCGATTAATAGAAAATTAAAAACACATCCATACATACATCATGCAATTAGACATTATTAAATAAATAATTTCGATGCTCTGTAGAAACAATCTATCAGCTTCCGCTGCACAACTTGGATAACTAACGAATCAGAACTCCATTACCTAATGCTTAACTTTTAAAATTATTTTACAAAAACAATTTATAAAGTAATTCAAAATTTTCACAAATACGTCCCAATGATTATTCACAATAATCATTTACACTCGTATCCTAAATAGGAAATAAATCTTAAAATCTACCCGGCACTCCCAACGGACAGAACTCTAAGTCAACCTAGGCCATGATTCGTGTTTCTTATATTTCATACTATTCTGAACTTTTTCTCTGATACCAACTATGGCAACACCCTGAGACCCACAGTAACAAAGGTTATTACTGGTTAATACTGTCTGCTAGTGTAGAGAATAGGACATGTTAGGAGCGACTGTATATAAAATTACTTTAGACGAGTATTGAATAAGTCGAATAATGTAACTATATTTTTTCTTTCCTTTTTTATAAGTGGTACTGATTTATCCAATCCAGGTGCAAAACAATAATACAATGGTTTAATCGTTTAATCTAATTCAAAACAATACATAACATAATATACAATACAAAATCAAATGCCGCAACGAAAATGACATACATCAATATCTTCTCAAAAGTATGAGCCTACAAAAAAACACTGGATGCGTAATTATATATATATATATATATATATATATATATATATATATATACACACATCTATGACACTGACAGGTTTCAAATATATACATAACCATAACATTCTATAACGTAAACAAGCATCTATAGAAGACTCAAATGGTACATCAAAAATAACAATAACATCAAAACAGACTTCTTAAGTTAGCTCACATCCAAGGTCGCCGAGTCCTTGTACCTATCAAGTCTTGGTCTGGCCCGAGCATTAAAGAGATCATAAGACAAGGGTTTTAGCAACTTAAATTAGCATAGCTAAAGATGCAACCAACACATAAGATTGAAATCAATTCAACATTAAATTCATCGGACTCAATAACACAGCGAATTAAATTCAAAATAGAGATAGTTATGAGTGTTAACTCACCTTTTTTCTTGAGTTAAAAAATAATTTACCATCATAGCTTGTAGTTGCTTCACTAGAAAACCCTAGGCTTGACCTCAACCAAAAAGAAGCACAACAAAAAATCAATTGCTATCTAAATTGAAATCTATTGATTCTAGGAGATAGATTATAGTTAAAAAGCGTTATCTTAATTTTCTCTTAATATAACTGAATTTTCTTCTATTTTAAAATCACTAATTTGAAAGAGGAATGGAAAACCCTAGCTTGCTCTTGTTTTCAGTTTTAGAACTAAGAGGAGTAAAAAGAACGTACTATTAGTTCTTTGAGAAGGAGAGGAGGGAATTACCTCCTTTAAGCACTAATGAGTTGAAAATAGAATAATCTCAAACCCTTATTTAATTAAATTTAAACGACTCAACAAAATATACCATTTCCTACAACTTGAACTATCATTTTCTCAATTGATTCGAACTCTAATAATTCATGTAATTATTCTAAAATTAAAATTGCCACTTAACCCTCACAATTAAATAATGAAACAAAATTTTAATAATCATCAAACACTTATTTTTATTATTGAAAATAAGGTATATTGCATTTTCTAAAATAAGAAAACATAACACACATATCAATTTAACTCTAAAAATTCTCATTTTCACTTAAAATAAAATTACATATTATTTATAAAACACTAACATATTGTTTAAGAAGTTTTAAAACAAGGATTTTACATCGGTAAATTACATATATTGCTTTTTAGTATTATCCATATTTTAAAAATCTTTATTCCATCTTCTAATTTCATTTATCTTTAGGTAGAACAATTAATATTCTAATTTCTTCAATTTAATTCTTAAATCAATCTATTTAAACAACATTGAAAATTAGGGTTGTTACATAAAGTGAGCTTGAAAATGTCATTAAAGGCAAATTAAATAAGAAAGGAGGTAATGAACTAATGGAAAGGGATACATGGGACGAGGCCCAATCTATTATGGGACAATTAGCATGACTCTTTACCATTTCTTCATTCCATTCTACTAAAAATAAAATAAAAGCTTAAGAGTAATATTAGTGAATATGGCCTAAAAAGAGCAAATAAGAAGAAGTAAACGCAAGCTAAAGAAGGATTTAGAAGATTAAGACGAGATATTTTGAAAATCTAGATGAGTAATGCTAAGCTCCTTTTGATGTAACTATTTTTCTATATTTTAGTTTTGATTTATTATGATGGAGTTTATATGGGATGGTGTTTAAATGAGACAAATAGGGCTTTAACAATTGTGTTAGGGAAATATAGATAAACATGGGATGTTTAGATGTATTTACCTACTCTAACTATTTCGAAACACTATAAAAAATTAGTATGATGTTTAAATCGTGAATTTAGAAATGGTTTTGTAATTTCAAAGAAATTTAAAAGTTAAAATAATCTGTTATGAATGAAAATATCAAAAAATTATACAAGGAAAATGTTTGAAAAAATAGAAAAAAAGAGTAAACTTTGTTAAAGGAATTATTCATATATTTTCTACAAATTTTACAAGGTTTCTTGAACTAAAAATAATTTACTACTATTGGGGACAAGATGCTATATAAATGCTGAAAAGATAAATAAAGGACATAATTATTAACTGGAACTGAATTCTAAATGTAAATAATGGTGACATGTGGAAAGGATAAAATAGATGTGTCAAACATTATCTGATACAGAGCTGAAATAATAACCAAATTTGTAATAAGTGAGCTATGTGTCAAGGGCCAAAGGTAGTGAATTGCGAAGGGAACTCATAGTCCTTTGGGGAAAGGTCTATACTACGCTAAAGTCTTACTGAGCTGAATTGAATAGGAAGCAAAAACCTAATATATAATAGTTAGGTTTTTCTCGAGGAGCTAAGGAGATTAAGTAAGGAAATATACTACACTGCAACATGGAAGAGATGCATTGTGCTACCGTACATGTAGGGTAGAGTTGTAATGCGTTGGGATTTGACTCCAGAAGAGCTATTGACATTGAGTGGGGACGCCCACTCGAATGCATACCTTGGGAAGGTAAGGAGTGGAATTCAAATTTCAAAGGATAGGGGAAGTCAAGGCGTAGAATGGCTTTGCCGATTCTTTGTGGTATAATTTAAAATAATAAGAACTGCATGTAGCCGATTCTTTGTAGTCTAAATTGAATAAACTAAAGTGGAATCGCTTGTCATTAATTCTTTGTGGTATGAATTAAATGGATTGGAACTGCATGTGGTCAATTATTTGTGTATAAATTAAGTAAATAGGAACTGCATTGGGACTTTTCAATTCAATATAAATTAAATGAATTAGATCTGTTTAGGGATAATTCTGTGCATGACAAGTTAAATAAAACATGGTTGATGTGGTTGTGTCCTTATAGCATAAACTAAGAAAGGAACTAAACTAAACAGCATATTTTAGAAACAAGTAATACAAAGGAAACACTTGGAAATAGACCGTAAGAGGACTATCAGCAGATAGGGTTCATGTGTATTTTTAACTTAGGGTTTGAAGATGATTTCATTTATGATTGATTTCTGTAGTATTGAGGGGAAAACCTATTCCATACCATGGTGGTGTGGTCTCACTACATATTATATTTTGGGTAAAGTATTGATCACACCAGACTTTTATGTTTGGCCCCTATTTTTATTGTTGTTTTCCCTATAAACTTATGCATACTCACTTGAGTAGGCTGAGCTTATGGGTTAGGCAGGTTCATTTTAGGAGCTGAAGGATGTAGAATGAAGACAAAGCAAGAGGCTTTTCTAGCTAAATAATAATGTTTATTTCTACCATCTTAAGGGTGCAGGCAACATCATCATGTGTTGACCTGATTCTTTACTATGTTATTTTTATACTGTAATTTGGCCCGATGTGGGAATGAATTTGGAGATTAAATTTGGAAAATAATGTATTGAATGGATATTGGAGAAATTTCTAGATGATGTAAATATTTAGCTACTCTATTTACTTAGACTGTTATTCATATAAATTGAACTCACTTATGTCGTTAGAAAATAATTCTGGTGATGACTACAACATTATAAACATTTCATTTTTGGATCTCAAAGTGAGAGATGCTATAGTGTGGTAACAGAACTTAGGTTAGAGAAAACAAAAGTAAAACAAAGTTGAGTATAAGTTAGGTAACTTTAAAAAAGACACTAGGAGAGGGTATATGCGATTACATATATAATGTACTTGTATTTTTCCGTATAGATATATAGGAAGTTATATCTACCCCTCTATTATTGTTCCACTCTCATTTTCTTTTTGTTTCTAATGAAGACTTTATATAATAAGCAAGATGGATTTAAGAAGTAGATGAGTTATGAGCAGAGGAGAAAATATAAGGAGGGAGACTAAGAGTATGCATAACAATGGGAGTAATAAAGATAAAGTGCTGAGAGAAGTTGAGGCTGAAGCTACCTAGCCAAATAATGCAGCAGGCATGGATATGAATGACTTATTCAGATAGTTTATGTTGTGAATAGTAAGGGTAGCTGCGTCGCTGGTTTTTGTGCCAAGGCCAACTGTCATGAAGGAGAACTTCCCAAAATGAACGAAGATTATACAAATTGGGAGGGAACATATTTACTAGGTAGGAGCCCGCAATTAAAGTGTTGAATTGGCTAAGAATTTGTAAGCGCAATTTAGAGACTTAAGGTTAAATAACATGCAGAAGAGAAGGCTGGCATCAAGGCAATCGCAAGAATATGTGCTGGACTAATGTGAGGTAATAATGTAGAGGACCCGGAGGAAGAGATTACCTAGATACAGTTTAAGAACAGGTTTGAGGCTCCTTTCATTTCAGAGTCCCAGTAGGGTGCACAACTTTGAGAATTCATTAATTTGAAGCAGGGTAACTATATAATGGAATTGTACATCTAGAATTTTAAATCTTTTGCTATGTATGGTAGGGAGATTATTAATACTTTGATAAAGAAAAAATGAGAAGTTCATTAAAGGATTGAAGCAGGGTCTTGATCATAAGGTGATGGCCCAATTAGCATCTTCTTTTGAACTCACTGTTGATATTTCCCAAAAGTATGATAAATGTATTAGGAAGTAAGGAGAGTAGAGGAGAAATCCAATATAGTGGAGAAGCGGAAGTTTACTCCATATATTAAAGGCAAGAAGAGAGAGCTGAAGGGAAGAGGTAGAGAAATTGTTGTTGCGGAAGTTGTTTGTTTTAATCATGGATAGAAAAGGCACTATGCAAAAAAATGTCCAGTACCAAAGGATATTGGAAGGGTGAAGTGCTCAAAGTGTAAAAAGATGGGGGCATCTAAAGAAGGATTTCCAAGTGCTTAAAGAGCATGTTGTTGCTTTGGAAGGATCAAGGGAAGGACCATCTATCGATGGCAAGGAGGAGATCAAAGAAGGTATGGATTTGATTTCTAGTATTTTAGTTAGATTACTATTTGATACTGGTTCTACAGGCTCATTTATAGCTAAATATTTGGTTGATAGACTGGGATTGGGGGCTACCTATTTAACCATTTCCATACATATAGTAAATCCGATAGGGGGATATGCGACTCTCGAGTTGAGATGCACTAACTTAGTGATTGAGTTACATAGCTGTAATTTTTTATGTGATCCCTACGTTTGACTTCATAGGATTTGAATTTATTTTAGGGATGGCTTGGTTAGAGAAGTAATGTGCTAGAATACACCGAATGAATAATGACTTTGAGCCACCCAGGCCAAAGTGAAAGATAGTTTCAAAAGAATTTAAAATTGGGGGCAGGAATATTTTGTTTGGTTTAGATTTGAAGGAGGATCCTAGAGCAGTACAAGTGGTAAAGAACTTCTCTGATGTGTTTGAATCGGTTTTTAGGTTGCTACCCCTAAATGCGATGGAGTTTCATATAGAGTTGCTACCGAGAGTCGAACCATTAAGTTAACACCATAGCAGGATGCCTTTGAAGGAGATGGAGGAGGTAAATAAGTAGTTTGTAGAGTTGAAAGGTAAGAAATTTGTAAGGCCAAATAGCTCACATTGGGAGTTGTGATAGTATTTTTTAAGAAGTTCGATGGGTCTTTATAACTATGCATAGACTATTGGAAGTTGAACGAAAGAATGGTGAAGAATAGATATCCTTTACCGAGCATTGATGACTTATTCATTTATTTGAATGAAGCTAAGGTGTTTTGTATCTAGACTTGGCTTCAAGGTTCCATCAGCTGAGAGTTGCGAAGGAAAGTGTTCCTTTGACTATGTTCGGAATGAGATATGTTTCATAGAATGGCTAGTAATGCCGTTTGGACTAACTAATGCACATAAATTCTTTGTAGACTTGATGAATATAATTTTTTCGGACCATTTAGATAGGTATGTGTTTTGGCATTTGTAGATGACATCTTAGTATACTCAAAGAATAATGTCATGGCCCGTTTTTCCATACCCTTTGAATCAACAATAAACCGCACATGTCCAACTCAAATTGCACGAAAATACGGAACATGAAGGGTAATAAAGAAAAATAGACAGAACATAATCTCACTCGAATGGAATAACATATAATATTGAACAAATATTTTTACAGCGAAAAACTTTTAAATACATATATCAGAGTCTAACCTAAATTCAGTTTGGAAAATTATAAACATATTTTCTTACAACTTCTGAAAAAACATCAAACTAAAACAACTAAGTACAGCGGATAATAGAATATGCTCATACGTATGATGAATATCCCCAGCTCTCCTTTGGAAACTCCAACTGTCTTCGATTAACCTGAAACTACTCGGATCTGACCCGAGTATTGAAAATACCCGGATCAGGCTTGATAAAACAGCGCGAGGAAAACTCAATAATAAATGACAGTATCATATATCAGCCTTTGAATAAAATCCTTTAAAAAGAAAGAGTATCTCATGAGACCACGCCCACACATAAACACGGACAGGTTTTTACCTTATGATAACTAAAATATTTTTATATCAAAACATTTGATATTATTTCTAATGACATCTCTTTGAAAACATTTGCAAATAAACTTATTAATCTTAGCTGAAATTGTTACCATTATTAAATTCCAACATACTAGGCTCTACAAAAAAAACTGTAGGTTCTTATTGGAGAATGGATTTCCATACAAATGACTAGGTGAAGGAAATACCTTCCTAAATGGGTACACCTCTAGATGGATTTCCCGAGGCATAGAACATCTGCCCTCTACCAACACAAGACTGGCCTACCTCTATAACTAGATAGTACCGAATATGTCACCCCCGGTCGTTACCGACCTTTAACCGAGCGCTCATTTCCATACACCACATTAATTTACATCCTGAACGTCATACCAGGAAGAAATATATCTAGAAGGGGATGATCATACCCTAATTGGGAATGACCCACTTAGCCTTATCGCATCTAATCCTGTTTCGGTCATTTCCAGTTTGATGAGGCTTGAGGCTACGATTACCTCTTCACAAAGCACATATCACATCTTTGAATGCCACACTGTCATTTCCGTTGACTACTAATTGCCTTTCCACAAAAATACAACCCTTGAGCTCGTACGTCTCAAGGACGGTGCTAAGCTAAGAGAAGTTGCCTTCTCCACCACCACTGATGTACGTTTGTAAAAATCAATGTACATAGTCTAGAAATGCAATGTCAGACAAACGTCCATACAAGTTGTCCAGGAACATGATAAACCAAAGGCACTCTCCTACTACCACTAGTAGCGAGTAGTCCTTGCAATCCGCAAAATCTCCACAACAAGGAGACCACTTCTATATATAACTCGGGAGCTACCAAGAGCAAGTCAACAAGCAGTCTCATGATATAAAGATCCATGGTCTTCAATCATATTCAACATGTCTTCATGTTCAAACATATACATTAGTTCGAAGTGGTTTTCAGATAGGAATTACCCAAATCTGACCCCGGTTCCTTCGAAATCCAATTATCGATAAAAAGTGAATATGAGTATACAAGATTTATTAAGTCTCTTTTCATTTAACTTCTTTTTGGATGATTTCGAATTCTCTTCCTTTTGACTTAGGATAATTTTTAAGAAATTCATTCTTTTGCTTTGGAAAATATCTCAAAATTTCTTACTTAACTTTCAATCAAACTCTTTACTTTTATGCGGGTCAAAAACAATGTTATTTAACACATCGTTTACGATAAACCCTAAAATAAATCTTAGCAAACATTTTTGAGTAAATTGGTTCATAGAAATCATTCATTCTGGAGATTGCTTAAATTTAAGATAATACCAATCTTCTTTTATTTCCGAAAACTTAACAGAATCTTTTTATCTTAGAGCATCCGGACTTTCCTTTCGATCTGTTCCACCCCTCGCCTAAGAAAAGAAAACATAGGCCAGGTAAGTTCAAGGCACTGGTTACTCCATCCCTGACCTTGGTTACACACCTTGTTTTATCTTCCAAGATCTCACAGGGGGGACAAATATACTAGTCGTTTCCGCATACGTAGATTTTCAACTTTATTTTGGAATTACTTATAAATATTCCAAATTATCTTTTAAAACGCTTAATTATCCTTTTTTAAAAACATTCACAATTGATTCTAGGAAACGTCATTACATTTAAACTCATATTTCAAAAGTTATAGAATTCGCAGCAGAAAAGTGCTGCGGAAAGTGCTATATAAGCTTATTTGATTTAGACAACTTTTAAACATTTGATAATTCATTTTTCCCATCCAAATATCTTTTAAACTATTTAAATAGATTTACCAAATTTATTTCATATTTTTCCATAATTAAAAACGTTTGTTTAAATAAATTTCCTATCATGGTCAATTAACTGCACTAGCGTGATTTTTCTGGATAATTGATTTGGACTTAATTCAAAATCTAATTATTATCAAAACTTTGATTTTATTTCTTCGTTGAGAAGATATGGATATAATAGTCCAAAAAAAAATTATCTCGAAGAATTCCGAGCTATATTTCACTCTACATATTCATTTGAACATTTCAGCGTGAAATCGCGTACTATCGTTGCGCAACGCGTCTAGTTTTAACTTTTTTCAATACTTGTAATAATTTATTCAAATTGAATTCTATTACTTATGAAATCATCACAAATCATTTTAAATCAATATTTTTATTTTTTAAAAGTATTTAAAAATGAATTTTCACTATTACCATATTATTATATTCACATTATTTTAATATTAAATTTTAAATTTCAATTTCAATTCTAATCTCAAGTTAAACTTACTTAAAATTTAGATTTAAAATCTAATTTCAATTTAAACTTCAATTCAACCTTTATCTCAACTTCATTTTTCAAAATCGATTTCAATTGCACTATTCATCTCAATTTCAATTTCAAATTAACTATCCTTTTCAAATCCGTTTCACTTTAAATTTCAAATTCTCTTTTATTTTAACTTTAGTTTCACTTCTAATTGAAAAGAGACTTATTTTTCCAAAATATCTCATATTACTAAAATATGGTCTTATTAATAAAGGTGATTACTTAATCAGAATGAACATAACCAATGTCCATATTTATCACTAACATAACATCCATTCAACCAATCACATACATATGATTTCAAATCCAACATTCACTATAAATATCATAACGTGACAAATTATCATAATTCAATTAATTAACTAACTATCAAATCATCCATATTAACAAGCAATATAAACATTCATAGGTCATAAGTGTGTAAATGTGATTGTTTTAACATAATCAAAATATAAATTCAAAAGCAATGAGAATTTCTCACCTTCATATCCACTCCGTCAAACTTTTTCGTAGGCTACGTGCTTTTCGAACAAACGCGCTTCCAAACGTCATGAATTCTCGCCTTAACTTATTTTCTTTTCAAACCACTTTTGTTTTCCTTTCTTTTCCTTTTCTTTTTTTGGGATGTGAGCTTTTGGGATGAGAAGAGGGTGTACGGCCATGGTGCTTGGGTTTAGGCGTGTGGAAGCTCGGGTTTGTGGTGGGTAGGGCTCGGCTTGGCTTGTAGGAGGGTGTAGGAGGGGGTGTGGCCGAGGGTAGGTGGAAGCTAGGAGGTGGCACGGCTTGGATAGGTGAGGAGGAGGGGGTGTGCGTGAGTTATAGGAGGTTTTGGTGGTGGTATGGTTGAGTTTTAGTGATGTGAAGTTGGTAGCTTGAAGGTAGAAGAGAAATGGAGGAAGTAGAGAAGGATTTTGAAAATTTTGTGAAATGAAAGTGAAGTGGAAATGAAGAGGTTTATGGTTATATTTATAAGTGAAGATTTTGGTGGTAAATGACATTAATACCCTCTTTATTTTTGAATTTGAATATAAATTTTCTTTTATGTGAAAAGAGAGATTTGATATGCATTAATGGTGATGGTAAAAATAAGAATGATTACTTATCCTTTTCTTTCTTAAATTTTGTATTTTAAAGGGAAGATTTTTGCATTGATGTGATTTGCATTGATGGTGAGCATATGTGTCATTAATTCCTTTAGTTACTTATCTTTTCACTTTTCATTTGCTTGAATTCTAGGTGTATAAGTTATATCAAGTGTGAGAGAAAGAAAGTTATGTAATGATGTTGTTTTATAAAAGCTTTAATTATTTTTAAATTTGTCAAATCATACTTTTACATCTTTTTATATTTATGTAAATATTCTCAAAAGTAAACTCTTTTTGTCTTTAGTGCTAAATGTAGAATGTTTACATATTTGTAAACTTGCATTTATATGTTAGAAAATGTATCGAGTAGCAACATCTTGTCGACAACTTGTTTTGGTTGAAAACGATGTTTTTGTCGACAAATTTTACAGTCAAAATTTGATGTTTTTGTTAAGTTATATATTGAAGTAAACCAAACTATAAAATGAAATTTTTACTTCTTTAAATAAATTAAAACATTTCTCTTTATATTTTAAAATATATTTAATTAATATCAAAATCTCTATTTTTAAAGTGTATGTAAAACTAACAAAATGCGACAAATTTTGGTTATTTTTGTAAAACGATTATTAAAATATTTTTAAATATATAAATATACTTTTATTATCTTTATTAGATGTTTTAAATAAGATTTACCTTTTTAAATAAATATTTAAATCCATTTATTTAAGCCTTTATTTATTATTAACAAAACTTAACTTTTGTCGATTTGTTCAAAAATCCAAATTTATACTTTTTATTTATTAACTATATGAATAAATAATTATTTATTATATATGACATATTTGTTTAAGATTTAAATTCCTTTTAAATTTAAAACGAATGAAATCTCTCATTTTCGAAGTAGCGAAATTACGGGTCATTACAAATGAGGAGGAACACACATTTCACTTAAGACTTGTGTTGGAGAAGCCGAGACAACACAAGTTAAATGTGAAAATTTCTATGTGCCATTTTTAGAGAAGGGAAGTGAAGTTCCTAGGCCTCGGGGTTTCAAAACAAGGGTTAGCAATAGATCCTTCAATGGTTGATGCAGTAAATGGATGGAAGAGACCTGAGAGTGTGACTAAGGTGCATAGTTTCTTAGGCTTGGATGGCTACTATCAAAGATTCATCAAGGATTTCTCTCTTGTAGTTGCACCAATGATGAAATTAACTTGGAAGAACAAGAAGTTTATTTGGACAAAGGAATGTGAGGCAATTTTCAGGAATTGAAGTTTCGATTGACAAATGCTTCAGTGCTAGTGATACCTAAAGGGAATGATGAGATGATTATACAAACCGATGCTTCAGGTTCGGGGTTAGGTGCGGTGTTGATACAAAAGGGCAAAGTAATAACATATGCATCTAGGCAGTTGCAACCCATGAAGTTTGATACCCAACACATGACTTGGAGTTAGTGGTCGTTGTCTTTGCATTGAAGATTTGGAGACACTATCTCTTAAGGGAGAGATTCGAGCTATTTTTCAACCATAAGTTCTTGAGATATTTGTTCTCTCAAAAGTAGTTGAACATGAAGCAGCAGAGGTGGTTGAGATTTTAGCATCTTATGACTCTGAGATAGAGTACACTCCAGGGATGGGGAATAAGGTAGTGGATACCTTAAGTTGAAAATAACATAGTTGTAATTTTGTTATGATTGAAGAATGAAAAGTCTTGGAGATGTTGTCTGCATGTAATGTATAGTGTCGGTATAGTGTTGGTCTAAGCAAAACTTCTATAATGTTAACATGCTTAAAAGTCCAGCTACAATGGTAGATATGTGAGTCGAACTGCAAAAGAGGATAAGATCTGCGTAGATAGACTAAGGGGCTTATGGTCACAAATCGAGGCAGTAGAACTGAAGGGGCTTAATGTTGATAGAGAAGGCAGACTACGAAGGAATAAATAGTTATATGTCCCGAGTATAGAAAGATTGTGGAAAGAAGTTTTGGAAGAATGTCATCGTTCAATGTTCATTGTTAAACTAGGAGGTACTAAGATGTATTGAGACATGAATAGATGTTTCTTCTATGAAGGAATTTAGAATGATACTGGAGAGTATGTGATGAGATTTTTCACATGCCAACAGGTTATGGCAAAGCATCCGAAGCCAAGTGGGCTTTTGTAGACTTTGGAAGTTTCTGTCCGACAATGGGACTCAATGTCTATCGACTTCATTGATGGATCACCAAGGTCTAGAGCATGAAATGAAAGTATATGGGTCATAGTTGATAGACTAACTAAGTGTGCTCATTTCATCACAAGAAAGGCCATAAGAACTATGCCGAAGTTGGCTTGGTTATATAATAGGCCGTACTAAGAAAGGATGGAGTGCCACATACTATTCTTAAGGACCGAGATTCATTGTTCACCAATGAGGTTTGGCGTATTTTGCGGAGTTCTTTAGGATCAGAGTTGCGCATGAGTACTGTGTACCATCCGCAGATGGATAAGCAGATTGAAAGGTTCAATAAGGTTCTAGTAGAACCGGTAAGAGCCTGCGTATTAGATTTGGGGGGGGGGTCTTGGGAAGATCATTTGCACTTAGTAGAGTTTTCATACAACAATATCTACTAGAGAATTATTAGGATGTCCCTATTTGAAACATTATATGTAAGGCCATTTTAGTCACCAATATGTTGCTTAGAGACGGGAGATAAGCTCGTGTTAGGGTCAGATTTAGTCAAGGATGCTTCAGAAAAGGTAGAACTGATTTGAAGAAGAAAGGAGGCAGCCCAGCCTAGGATAAAGAGTTATACCAACATGAGGAGAAAAGAACTTGAATTCGCAGTAGGCGGTCATGTATTTATGAAGGTTTCACCAATGTGAGCCATTATATGCTTTAGGAAGGAAGGAGGTTTTCCTCTGGATATGTAGGACCATTTTCGATCATAGGGAAGGGTGGCATATAAGGTGGAACTACCAAGAGCTTTCGCAAAGATCCATAATGTGACTCACATATCACATTTATGAAAGTGCATAAGGGATCCAGATGTAGTAATGAATCCGGTTTGAATAATGAACCAAGATAAGAAGAGGCTTCAGAACAAAGTAATGATGTTATTATGTGTCCAGTGGAGTGCAGTTTTAGAGGACTACAAATGGGAAACAAGAGATAAGATTAAGCTAGCCTATCAAGAGCTATTTGTTTAGCTTAACATAGCTTGGCTATGTATTATACTACTATAGACCACACACATATATAAGTATTATGGTTGATTGTTTGTATTAGTAGTTGGCACTAGTTCTTTTTAAACTGTGATATATAAATTGGGAATTCATTTGTTATGCTAAGGGTAAGCATGGGATAGATGGGCAATCACTATTGCATGTTAATGAGATTTTAAGGGCAAAATTTCTTTAAGGAAGAAGACCGTAAAACCTCATAATTGATTAATTAATTAGCTAAATAATTGAGATGAACTTGATAATGTTATAAAGGACGAATTAAACAAGAAAGTAAGTAAAGAATTAATGAAAAAGGCTACGAGGGCCAAGGCCCAAACTATTATAGGACAATAAGCATGACTCTTTTCCATTTCTTTATTCCATTCTACTAAAAATAAAATAAAAGTTTAAGAGGAATATTAATAGTGGTGGTCCAAAAAGGACTACTAAGAATAAGAAGTAAACATAAGCTAAAGAAGGATTAAGAAGATTAAGACATGACTGTTCAAAGATCTCGGTTGGTAATGCTAACCTCCTTCTTATGTTACTGTTTACCTAGGTGCTTGATTCCAGTTATGATTTATTGTGATGAAGTTCATATGAGATGGTGTTTAAAAGAGATAAATAAGTATTTAATAAACGTTTTAGGAAATATAGATGAACATGGGATGTTTAGATGCATTACTTACTCTAATGATTTCGAAACACTATGAAAAATTAGTATGATGTTTAATCATGAATTTAGAAATGGTTCTCTAATTTAAAGACACTTAAATGCCAAAATAATTTGTTGTGAAGGAAAATACCTAGGACTTATATAAGGAAACTATCCGAAAAAATAACAATAAAAAGTAAAGTTCGTTAAAGGGATTATCGATCAATTTTATAGAAATTTTACAAGGTTTCCAAAAATTAAAATAATTTACTATAGTTGAGGAACCACGTTAGAGGGAGGAATCAGCGCAAAATCCAGAAATTAATTAATTTACCGAAAACTGGTAAATTACTAGGGGACATGATCTATATAAATGTTGAGAAGATAAATTAAGAACATTGTTATTAACCCAAAGTGGAGTCTAAACGTATCTAATGGTGACACTTGCAAAGGGGAAAACAGACGTATCAAACTTTATCTAATATAGAGCTGAAGTTGGGGCCTAACTGTGATGTCCCGGAATTTTAGGCAATACTTATTTAATAATTTTCATTTATAATTTATTTTTAAAATATGTAATATTGATATAATAATCTAATTTAACCAAATGTTATATTTTCAAAACTAATAATTAATCTAATTTAACTAATGCTATCTTTTCAAAACTTAATAATAATAATATAATTTGGAAATGTTTATTCTTTTCAAAAGATAATAATATATATATAATTAATAATAATTAATCTTTCTAAGTTAATAAAAATATTCTATTTATAATGTGTATACATTATAAAAAAGGAAATTTGTTTCAATTTAAATTCAATAAAAATGTTTTCAAATTATAATATATAGATATATATTTATTTATATTTATATATATTGTGATTTGAGGTTCTGTTTTAAAATTCAAATAATTTTTGGAGCTAATATTTTAAAAAAAATATTTGTAATGGATATATATTTGTATATATATTGTAAATAGAGAAGTATTAGATTATACTGAAGTAGGAAATGTGTTTTCAAAATTTATAATATATATATATATATGAATATATGGTAATTTGAAAGATTTTGGCTGAATTTAATAAAAAAACTTTCAAAAGCTATTTAAATATTTGTCTTATATTTTCAAAACATTTAAAGAAAAATTTATTTTGTTAAAGTTATAATAGCTTCAAAATAGTATATTATTTTGTTTTCTTTTAAATTTGCTTCTTAGAAATATATTTTGTTTATATATATGTATATATATATGGTATCGATGTTAGGTATAATAACTTAAGTTTAAATTTTTAAATAAGATTTAAATAAAAAGTTCATTTCTTTTTAATTTTCTTTCTTTTAAACTTATCCTTGGAAAATGGATTTTTAAAATATAAATAAAACATAAAGATATAAATACATTTTCATAGTTCATATTAAACATAAGTATTTAGGTTAATATGTAATTAAGGTTTAAATCATTTGTAATAATAAGTAATTAATTCAATAATCAAATCTAAAACACTTGGCAACTTAAGAATTAATGAGAAGTGCACTTATATTCATAATAATAAAGGTTTGGATATGTGTAAATAAATGGATTTATGCAAGAAACAAGTGGCCTCTCTTTGTTTAAAAGAAAATTTTGGTTATGATTAATGTTTAAAAAGAAAAGGGTCTGTTATTTTTCTTCAGCTCAAAATCTTCTTTAGCTTTCTTCTTAAAAAAAATAAAAAAAAACAAAATTCAACTGTAATCAAATCTGAAGCCATTCATCACTTCAGATCCAAAGTATTTAATCTGAAGAACATGCATACTATATAAAGAATCTACTGCAAGATATTTAACAGCAAATTCAACAGCAAGCTTTCAAAAGATAATCAAGGAAACTTTAAGCTGTGAGCATCATCAAGTTTCAAAGTTCAACTGAGATCAAGCTAACAGTTTTCAAAACTCAAACAACAGATTTTAAAATGCCTGTCAAATTCAAAGTTCCAGGAATCAAAATGCAATATTCTCTCTGTTTTCAGAAAGGTGAGTAAATTTATTTTAAAAACAGATTAAACTTGATCTTATGATTGATGCCTATTGAAGTAATTATGTTTACAAATATATGGATGTGAATGTTTGTAGTGTGATGCCTGAAGTAATATTGAAGTTTATACAGACATGCTCTCTGTACTTACCAAACCCAATTCTATTGAACAAAAATTCATAGCTTCCTATACATTGAACTATAGGTTTGGATTTGTAAAGATGGTATCACTCTAACAGTGTAATTGACATTTTAAAATTTGTTTCAAAAATTTTATACTCAGAAATTAGCCTGGAAAGCAAAATAACAGAATGATCTCAATATTCAATGAAAATCAATCTCAATAATTTAAGTTTCTGATCATATAACCTGAATTGAAATACAAAATCATGAATTTTAACATGAATTTGGAAAATTTTAATTTAGTATTTAAAGAGAAATTAAGGATTTCTCGAATTTGGGTTTTTGGACGATTGCTGTTGATCGGCATCAACGGGAAGGTCGAGGTTTGGCATGAAGACGGCCGGAGTGTCAGGCGTTACTGGAAAATAGTAGAAGTCTTTACTGATGACCGTGGCGATCGAAGTACGGCAGAGTTGGATTCGAAGTCCCGACGTTGTCTGTGTTGATATTGTGGTGATCGCGGCTTCAATAGTGATTTAGGTCGAATCGCTTAGTGGGGGATGGTCTCGGTGTTACGAGACGTGGCCGTGGTCGAAGCATTTTGGATTCTAACGGCATGGTTCGTCGACGGCAAGAGGATTTGTCATCGTGATTTTTTTGGTTCCAGGTTGCTCGATGGGTCCAGATTTTGATTCCGAGCGAGTTTAGCAATACTGGATGATCTGATCTAACGGTGAAGTCGTAACCGATTGGGAGATGATCGGAGAGTTGGCCAGCATCGGTCTTTAGCGCATGCACATGCACGAGTTCAAATCTGTGCATCTGCTTTTGTCTTGGGAAGGAAGAGTTTGTCCATGGTTTTATTCGTTGTTTTCTCGAGGCGTTTCTCGTGTTTGTAGTAGGGTGACTTGGGGTTTTTGCGTGTGCTGTCTCGAGTAGCTTGTTCCAGATTTTAAGCTTGTCCAATTTAAAGTAAGTGAAAATTAAAGCAAAATTTTTACTTAAGCTTGTTCCAGAATTCAAATTTTGTCCAGTTTTAAAATTTAAAAATGAATTTCAAAATTTTTAAGACAAAGCTAAATTTTAAAACAAAGTTTTTAGTTAGTTTTTTTTAAAATGTTTGAAATGATTAATTTAAAATTTGATGTTAAAAGAATTTTTGTTTTAAAGTTTTTCCAAAGTTCAAACTTTTGTTTAAAATAGGTTTGGTTATAAATATTGTTTTAGTTAAATTGTGAAATGAACCCCTAAATATTTTCAAATAAAATATTATCGATGTAATTGAATGTGATATAGCAAAGGTATTTAACTTGAATAAATTTAAAGATGATGATTTTTGGTAAATCAAACTCAAGCTTTTAAATTTAAAAATCTAATTTTAAATTGATAAATAAAAGTTAATGTAATGTATGGTTTATCTTAATTTAATCAAGTTTTATTTATAAAGGTAAGTAAAGTACAATTATTTAATTAATTTAAATAATTAATTTGGTTTATTAAATTAAGATAAATTAATTTATATCGTTAATTAAGTAAAATTAATTACTTAATTAAGGATTGACTAATTTTGGTTAATCAATTAAGAAATAATTAAATAATAAGTAATTAAGAAGTTAATTACTTAAGAATTATTAAAAACAATTACTTAGTGAAGTAATTTAAGGTAACTAATCACTTAGTGAAATTAATTAAGTTAATATGGTTAATTTTAATTAATCAATACAGTTTGATTAATTAAAAGAATTAATTAATGATGAGATCAAGTATAATTACTCAATGTAATTAATGAAGTGAAATTACTTAGTGAAGTAATTAATGAATAATTACTGGATGTAATTAATTAATAAAATTACTTGATGGATAGTAATTAAGGGATAATTACTTAGGGGAAGTAATTAAGTGATAATTACTTAGTGTAGTTAAAGGATTAATTAATGTAATTAATCAAGGAGTTGGTTTAATTGATGAAGTAAGTAAGGGAAGATAATTACTGATTGTGATTAATCGGGTTTGATTAATAAATGTAATTAAGTTTATAATTAATTATTAAATGTAATTATGAGAACAATTGATTAATAAAGTAATTAGAGGGTCATTAATTAATGTAGTTAATGAATAATTAAAGGTTTAATTAATTAATAAATATGATTAATTATAAGGTAATTAATCAATTAAGTGATTAAAGTAATAATTAATTAATGTAATTAATTAAAGATTAATGTAATTAATTATAGTTAATTAATTAATTAAAAATTAATAAAGATTAATTAATAATTAAAGATTAATTAATTTGTGTAATTAATTTAAAGGCTAATTACTTAATGTAATTAAGGAATAATTAATCAAGGACGATTAATTAATTAATTAAGGAACAATTAAAGGATAATTAATCTGTAATTGAAGATTAATTAATTGGATTATGATGGTGATTAAAGAGTGATTGGTTAATTAATTATAATTAACTAATGATTGTTTAAGCATGATTAGTTATTTAATTCTCAAGTAATTAATTTAATTTAAGTTGATTAAAATAATTATAAAAGGGTTAATGGCGCCTGTTTGTGGATGATTTTTTGTGGAATATCTGGATTGGTTGATATCTATTGGATGATATGTTGTGATATTTTATGATATGATATTGGGTATATCAGTGATAAATGTGTGATATTTATCTATGAATGATGCTGTGTGAATTCAATGTTTTAAATTGCATTAACTTGTTAAACTTAAATCAGTTGGACATTAAGATGGCGTTTTGGATTCGATGAGACCGGGATCGGGTTTCCAAATTTGGAATTCTGAAAACCACATCGATCCAATTTAAATGTTAGGTCGTGAATCTCAAGTGGAGAGTGAAGACTCGAGGTGTAAGGGCTATTGTCATTAATACTCTGAGGGTGATTCCAATACGAGTTTAACGTGGGTAGTACTTTCAGATTCGAGATGAAGACTCAGAGTGCAAGGGATATCGTCGTTAACTCTAAGGGTGATTCAAAAATGAGTGTAACGAGATAGTGCCTTCGGTTTCGTTCGAACCTGAACGAACTTGTATGGATTGAATGCTTTCAGAACATCGTCAGGTGGACGATGAGCATTCTAAGATAGATGTGTTCTATAAAAGTAATCGTAGCTTCAAGCCTCATCAACCGGGAATGGCTAAAACAGGGGAGGTGCAGCAAGGCTAAGTGGGTAGCACCCAAGTAGGAGAGATTTACCCCTGTCTAGAGGTCCCTTTTTATTTCGGCTGGGCGGTTGATCATGACAACTGCCGGGGTTGTCTTGTTCGAGACTGTCCAGTAAGGGATGGTTCCGGCCTTGTGTTGCAGAGTATTTAGGGTGGATCCTCGGTACGGTGATCTGGGCCACGTACTATGACGGGCGGTACCGCAGTAGCCCTGCCATTGATGGAAACCCATTCTTCCTACGTTCCCTTTACGGTTTTGATTGTATTGCCCACTTTTGTGGCTAGTAGCTGGAATTTAATGAATGTAACAATTTCGGCTATTTTCTATTTACTTGAAAACCCTAGACCCTATTATAATATTACTGGATTTCCTATAAAATGTTTTGGTTAGCATAAGGTAAAAACTTACCCATGTTTATTTGTGGGGAGTCTTACGTGATACCTTTTTTTTCAAAGGATTTTCAAAGTTAAGCAACTTTAACCCGTTTACTCACACCAGACCCATGTCTGACCCAAGTATTTATTTTCTGTTTTATTAAACTCTTGGGTACTCATATTATGTATGAGTAGTCGAGGGATTCAGGTTAGCTTTGACGAGTTCTGGAGGAGATATGGAGCATGTGGCTTCAGCGTGTAGATAAATGTATAGTGTTGTGTTAGAGTTATACCTGTATCTTTGTGTTGTACTAGAGTTGTAGTAACTAGACAGGTGTTTATAACTGTCTAGTTTGTGTTGTTTGAGCTGTATAACTCTAATGTATATGATACTATGTAATATTTTATTTGATAAATATAATTTATTCGTTCCACTGTGAGATTCTGATGTTGTTTGGTTCTTTCTTTTCTATCTTTTCTCTTTTCTATTCCTTCCTTTCTTCTTAGTGATGCGTCTTTCTGTGGAATGAAAGGCGGGTCGTTACACTAACATGTAATAAGAGAACCGCCTTTCTTGGGCTAAAGGTAGTGAATTGCCAAAGAGAACTCGTAGTCCTTTGGGGAAAGGTCAGTACTGTGCTAAAGTCCTACGAAGTCGAAATGGATAGGAAGCAGAAACCTAATATATAATAGTTAGGTTTAGCTCGTGGAGCTAAGGGGACTAGTTAAGGAAGTATATAATACTGCAATATAAAAGAGACGCACTGCGCCACCGTATAAGTAGCGCAGAGTTGTATTGCATTGAGATTTGAGTATAGAAGAGCAATTGACACTGAGTGGGGACACTCACTCGAATGCAGACCTTGGGGAGAAGAGGAGAGGCATTCAACTTCCAAAGGACATGGTACGTCCAAGCGTAGAACTGCATGTGATTGATTCTTTGCGGTATAATTTAAAATAATAAGAACTACATGGCTGATTCTTTGTAGTCTAAATTAAATAAACTAAAGCGGAACCACATATGATTGAATCTTTGCGGTATGAATAAGATAGACTGGAACCGCATCTGGTTGATTCTTTGCGGTATAAATTATATATACAAGAATTGCATGTGGGTTGGATCAATGCAACATAAATAAAATAAATTGGATCTGCATGGGCTGATACTTTGTAGGATAAGTTAAATAAAACGTGGCTACATGAAGCCAAGTCATTGCAGCATAAATAAGGAAGGAACCGAACTACACTAAGGTGAACTGCATATTTCAAAAATAAGTAATGCAAATGAAGTGCTTAGAAACCAAACCATATGGGGACTTTCGATAGATAGTGCACGGTTTTAACTTAGGCTTTGATGATGATTGCATTTCTGATTGATCCATTGGTGATGGAAAAACACCTTCCGCACCATAGCGGCGTGTTCTCACTACATATTATATTTTTAGGTAAAGCATTATTCACACTAGACTTTATGTCTTACCCGTGTTTTTATTAATGTTTTCCCCATAAACTCATGGATACTCATTTGAGTAGGCTGAGTTATGAGTAGGGGAGTTCATTTTAGGAGCTGGAGGATGCAGATCGATGATGAAGCAGGAGGCGTTGCTAGCTAAATAAGAATGTTTATTTCCATTGTTTTAAGAGTGCAAGCAAAATTATCATATATTGACCTAGCTCTATACTATGTTATTTTTATATTGTAATTTTTGATAGAGTTAGGGATATTCCTTAATTGCAATTATATAATTTATTACTTATATCAAACTCTATGACCAGTTTTGTTCAAAATAAAAGGTGTTTTTCTTTCTACTATATGCGTATCATATTGTGATATAAATAGTTAAGTAATTGATTTAGAATATATATATATAGAAAATCCTTGAATGATATGTTACATGATAGTGATTACAAAGTTTTTTAATCATGATAATTTTATCATTTTGAAAATTACATAATTTTGAAATATTCCTAGTTAAGAATTTCTGCTAAGACAAAAGTACGTAATGCTCTCTAAATTTTAGGTGGTGTATTCATGGTAGCTATTGGAGGAAACAAGGGGTTTCGTATAAATAGTTATCACATAAGTATAGATTGACTCACTCGATAGTTCTCTGTTGGTTAATATAACTAGGGTTAAATAGACAATTTCGATGTGACGAGATATGACCCAGTTCCATTGACTTATGAATTCCATGGAACTTCAATGCGGGCACTCCACTTTGATTATGGCGAAATCGTGGCATGACTTCCATCGAACAACTCTAGTTGGGTCTGATTTGAAGCATTGGAAGTGAAATGCTATTCGGTAGTGAATTTGCCTCCTTAGTTGTATGGGTTTTGTACAACTATAGTCAATTCAAAATCAAAGCATTTAGCCTGAGTTGTACGGTTAATAATTATTATTATAATTAAAAAAAGGGTTTTATGTTTAGATAACTAACTTGAATGGGGACGATGTTGAAGTTTTGACCAAAACCAAATTCCATAAGGCCTAATGTGATTTAGTTTTGATGAAGAGAATTGGTGTAAATAATTGTTACTATCGGGTATACTTATAATAAGTAAAATTGAATTTTACCAAAAGATTCATAAGTGATAAATTCAACCAAAATATTACAACACTAGCTAAGGTAGCATGTAAACGTTATTATTTGGATCATTCAATATTAATCATTCACTGAATTTACATCTTTTAGTCACACAACCGAAATGATGAATATTCCAAATGAACCACACATTTTAATTAATTTTTAATAATTAAAAATTAAATAATATTTATGAAATATCAATTATAAAATTTTATTTAATTTGTTTGAGTGCCATTGGTATTTAATAAAGTACGTAAATAAAAGTTATAAACATGCGCATCGATATACGATGTTGGTAAATTGGATTTAATACAGTAAATAACAAATGTATTTTTAAATAATTTAAATTAATAAATATTTGTCAAATATTAATTATTAAAACTTTAATTAATTTGAATGCCATTAGTGTTTAATAAAATGTGTATATAAAAGTTATAAATGCACATAATGATTTATGATATCGATAGAATGTTTAAATTTGGATTTGAATAGATTAAATGCTAAGTGATATTGGAAATTTTTGATGACTGTGTAACACTTAATATAGCCTGCAATAGGTAATGAGAGGAGAGAGAGGATTTATTTAGACTTAATTGGGAACTAAACATTGAAACTTTAAAAGGAAGAAAGGTTTCAATATTTCCTTTAAAACATATTCTCTCTACACATAAATCTTATTCAAACTTTTTCTCTCCTTCTCTTATGAAGCCATGGCCAAAATAATTAATGATGAAGCAAAAAATTCCAAAACAAAATCAAGCTAAAATAAAAAAGGGTGGTTATCTCTCGATTATTGCAAAATCTGGAGATTGATTCTTTGAATCTAGGGATCATTTCATTATTTAAGGTGTTTCTCTAGGCTACATCTCAAGATAATATCCTATTTTATTTGTATGCAATTTCAGTATATCTATATGATTTGTGTCTCTTCACTTATATGAACTTTGAAAAAATGATTTAGATCTCCTTTCTTCCCACGAATCAGTTGAATGAATCTTTAATATAAACCACCTTGTTTTCTTACCTATTGCTCATATGTCATCTATGTTACTAATCTTAGATTCATCATTGCTTATGTTTCTATGTTCATATTGCATGTTAATCTAGATATGTTCCAATTATCATAAATTTATATATGCCTAAATCGTCATATTTATTTTTGTTTCAGAAACTATTGTTTGAATAATTTTGATTTTAAAAGCAATTTTGTTAATCATTAAATTAATATCGTAAACTTAAAGGTGGAACTCGTGTTATTTTTGTTTCATATTTTAAATTTTATAGGTTTTAAATTGTTTTCAAAAAAAAATTAATTAACATAACATTGTTATTTTGGTTGTTGTTCTCTAAAAAACATCAAGTCAATCTACAATCTACAATTTATAAGTTATCTTTTCAAAGAAGAAGGAAACTTTAATACTATTGATTTCTTTCTTAAATTAACTATTGTGTCTGAATTGGATTTATTTTATTTTGAAGGTACGTCTTTCAAATTACAAACTAATTGTACATATTGTTACAAGTTTCATTTTTTAGCACGTTGATTTATTTATTGTATATACATATATGTATATGAACACAGACACACACAGATATATATGTATGTATGTATGTACATGTATATGTATATATATAGGTAAATCTTATTTTGTCTATAAAAAATCTTGTTTTAGATAACAAAGGCGCATATAAAAAAGAAATGTGTCTGTTGCGGTGTAAATTCCATCACCTAAATAACGTTCGAATTAATTATGTACACTTCTTATATGTTGCACTTGCATTTTCATGCATTGATGCATTTGATACGCTTATTACAACGTACCTACAACATAACATTAAACTTAAGCTATTTTTAAAACAAATGAAATGAAACGAAGGTTTCATTGAAAATTTTAGATCAGATCTAAAATCAATTTTGGCTTCATAGGCTTAATTAAGATCGAAATAGAAATAAATTTTGAAATTCATTCATTTAACCTGCTTTCGATTGGCATGCTCCCGTCATTGGTATCAGAGCGAAATAATCTAGACAGTCTAAATTATTCATGTTAGGGCCAACTAATTAAGTTTACCCATTTAGAAGGGTGTCTAGAAAAGTAGTGTCTATGCTGGATTTGGGTAATTGGTACCCTACCGTACCTAGCTACTAGCCTAGCTCGAAAGTTGAAGTGGGGTTTAAGGTACTCCTAATAGGAAAGACCTAATTTGAATTTGGACCTTGGGCTAACTTTCAAAATCTGTTTGAAAATTTAGAAGTTATTTTTAATTTAAAAATATGAAAGGAAATGTATAAAAGTTATAAAAATTTATTTTCAAAATTGTTTTGAAAATAAATCAGTATTCTGAAAATTATTAGAAATTTAATTGATTGGATTAAATAAATAATTAATTAATTAAATCTGGTTAATTTGTATTTCATCTCAAAAGAGCTTTGCGGCCCAATACACGAACATCCGAAAGTTACAGCTTGAATAAATACAACCGAACACTTTAAACCAAAGACAAACTTTGACTCAAACATTCCTACTTTAGGGTTCAAAAATCAGCTATGGCGACTCCCAATTCCCGATTGATCTTCTCCGCTCGCTGCCGTCTATCTCATCCTCTCCAGTGCTTGTGCTTCTTATGCCTTTAAGATGGTAAATTTCCTTCTAGAAATTTTTCCAATTATGATACTAATATATCTTGAATAATTTGAGCAGTCAGTGATAAAACTTCCTTCTTTTTATTGTTAAAAGTTATGACGTTTCGCTTTCTCCGTAGGTGCCAAATGGTAGTTGTGAGGCTAATTTTGATCAATTCCTGCATCAAGTTTGACATGTGCCTCCTCTCGTTCAGGTACTTCACCTTCTTCTTTAAAGAATTGACCTTGTCAGTTTGAATACATCTAAGTTTTTGGATGGTACAGACTCTCTTACTAAAAGGGCAGTCCAAAAATAGGTGTTCATGATTTTCTTTTGTTCTATTACATAAGTTACAAGTCGTGTCTTCCAAAATCTCCAATTATGAAGTCGACCTTTAGTAGGTAGTTTATTCATCAATGCATTGTATAGAGTATGAGCCATTTTAGGGTTATTTGATCTACTCCATAACAGTTGATGCCAAGATACAATTTGGAATTTTCCCTATTGTCTTTCCATGCATTGTGGAGTTTAAACTGGCCATTTTTTGTACTTTTCCAAGACCACGAGTCTTCAGTTTTGTCCCAATGTATTGGGATTTCTTGTATTTCCTGCATGATAGTCTTTGTATCAATCTGCTTATCACGGTCATATTCTGTTTCATTAATGATACTCTCCACTTTGCATATTGGGGGTACCATAAGAAGAGAACCCTTCCCATCCCAGTCTATCTATAAAGCTTTGGTTTTTTAGCCATGGGTCTTCCTAAAGAGCGGTGCTTTCATCATTAATAATGTGTCTTTCGATTAAAGGTTTTAGGTCATCCTTAAGTTTCAGAATATTCTTCCAAGTTACAGAAGCTATCTATTTTAATAGTCTTGAAGTTATCTTCAAGTTATCTGGCTCTCATCCATCTAGCCCACAGATAATTTGAGACCAGTATTTTCCAAGCCAATTTAAGTCCATAAAATTTTTTCAAATCAAATAAAATTTTGAGGCCCACTCCTCCTTTTTCTGGTTTGCATAAGTCTTTGTAGCTGGTTTTATGTAATCTACCCTCTAAATTTGCACAAATTGCATTTATTTTTGCAATAGTGCAGTCTGGAATTTGAAATGACTACAACCAAAATCTGACCTTCGAAGTAATAATTGTGTGAACTAATTCAATCCTTCTAGAAAATAACAGAAATTTCAATCTCCGTCGCTATAATTTCTCTCTTATATTATCCACCAATTTCCTATATTAAGCATCTATATATTATTTGATAAAGGAACACTCAAATATTTGATAGGAAGAGAACCCTCTACAACACCAATTCTTCTAATTAGATTTTGTTTATATTTACAAAACTTGTTGAAATAACATTTAATTTTAAACCCATTAAGTTTCAGCCTCGCTGTTTTTTCCAATTCTTTGAATATTTCTTTCATTCTGTCAACAGTAGTTAGACGGGCCTTTGTCACAACAATGAGATCATCAGCATATATAAGGTGGGACACTATAGGTTGTAGACTGTGACTGGACTGATTTTATTTTGAAAACATGTTAGTTCCATCTGAAGGGAGAACCACTCCATAGCAACAACAAATAAGTAGGAGGATAGAGGATCACCCTATCTAATCTTATAACGACCCATAATTTAATCACTTTGAACTTGAATAGTTAATATGTTTTTAAATGATTAAATAATGGATTTTATATCTAAAATACAAATTTGGATAAAACATCTCGAATGGATTTTTTAAAATGATGTAAATTGTTGCTTTAAAGATGGTTCGAGTTATAAGGCGGTTAGTGGTACCAGTTTATTTAAGAATAAGTTTGCCAAATAAAACAAGAGAGAATTATTAACCTTGTCTAATAAAACAGAATAGTATAATTACTTTCCAAATATAACAAGAAAGAATTATTAACCCTGCCTAATAAAACAAAATAGTATAATTACTTGCCTAATGAAACAAGAGAGAATTATTAACCTTGCCTAATTAAACAGAATAGTATAATTACTTGCCTAATAAAACTGAACAGTATAATTACTTGCCTAATGAAACAAAATAACATAATGATTATTATATTCCATGCGGATGGTTTCCATTTGACCCAAATCTGGTCGAATCGGGTTTTGCCATGTGGATGGTCGCCATTGGACCAAAATCTGGTCGAGTCATGTTATGCCATAGTTGATAAGGTTTCCTAGTGGACCAAAATATGGTCGAATCAAATTAAGCCATCAAGATGCTTTCTATTGGACCAAAATGTGGTCGAATCAAATTAGGCCATCAAGATGTTTTCTATTGGACCAAAATGTGGTCGAATCAAATTTGGCCATAAGGCTGGTTTCGATTGGATCAAAACCTGGTCGAATCTGATTAGGCTATAGGAAATAACTAAAATACCCTTCTCTTCACCTATAAATAGCCAAGTCCATATCTCATTTTAATTAATTCACAAACTAAAGTAAAGAACTAAATTTCATTATAAAAGGGGAAGTATTCCAAGTCTCCATCAAAGCAAATAGGATATGAGTATATTCCTTGTTTTCATTGTTTAGTGGGTATAACTTATTATGTGGGTATATTCCTTGTTTTCATTGTTTAGTGGGTATAACTTATTATGTGAGTATATTCCTTGTTTTCATAGTTTAGTGGTATAACTTATTATGTGAGTATAATTTAATTATTTTACAGTCAGTGTAATCTTAATCTGTTTCCTTTGACTCATTCACATTTTAACAAATGTTGTGTTAACTATTGATTGTAAATTGTTAATAATAATGAGTCTATTATTATTCATGTTTGGTTGTTTGATTTGTGCTCGGCCAATTTATAAGCAATAACTTTGATGTTTATTTAAAGGGAACTTACACCACCTTTTAACTTAGGATTGACATTTAGTGACTTTTCGGTTAAAAGGAAATAACACCTCTTTTAGCTATCTCATTTGATTAAGAAGGAGCTTCACCCCTCTTGGTCGTATTCTCCTTTAAAGATTATGGGTTTAAGTTATGATTTGAATGCAAGTTTTAAATCTTGGTTTGAATTGTTTCAAAGGAGATTTGAAAATTATATAATGATTTAAATAGGTTATTTATGGAAAGTAAGTAATCCTATACTTAGCACTAAAATCCGATGAGTAGATTGATCCCTTATCTATGAGATCTGGAACCGAAGTGTCTAGGCAAAGCTAGGAGCAACCAGTGCCCTGACTTACCTGGCTTTGTTTTCGGGGGAACGGTGGAGTAAGTTAAGAATATAGGAAACATACAAGTGTAGGAGATTTGATTTCCATAAATGATCTTTATAATTATAATGGAAAACATTCGCTTTTCCTGTAGACAATTGTTTTTGACCCATCTAAGTATGCTTTTGAAATATTAAATCCTCCCAAATGTTTTGTGAATATACCCATGCCAATGAGATAAGTATATGGATATTCTCCAAGCATTGATGAAGTATAAGATTTAATTTCCATATATGATCGTTTTGTTATCCTCGATAGTTGATATCTTTACTATCAATTTCGATACCCTTCTTCCTTTTGTTTTTGTTTCGTCAATCTAAGATGATTTATTGCTCATTTAGAGCATTGTTCCTTTATTGAAAATGACTAAATAAAGAGAGAGTGTGGACAAGCTAAGTGGGGTTGCTCCCATTAGGGTATTTTCACATCTACTCTAGATTGGTTTCGGTTGTATGCACACGGAGATGTGAAATATTCGGATACTCGGTAAGGTTGGCTGGGTCTGGCTTGGAGGTTTCTGAGAGCCATCGTAGTTCTCAAGTATATTTTCTAGAGGTATACTTTCAATAAGCGGGCGCTCCCTCCTAGTCATTGTTGGAAAATTTCCTTTTCCTTATTTTTGACTCAAATCTTTGGATTGATTCTTTCTTAATTACATCGGAAAGCATCTTGCGCTCTTCGCGATGTTTAATTTTTTTGTGTCCATTCTTTTATGCTTGGATGTTGTTCTTATGAGGGGAAACCTGTTCTGCGTTTTTGCGACGTGGTCTCACCTGTTATTTTGTGTGTGTTTTTTTATTTGGAGTTTACTCATACCAGACTTATTGTCTGACCCGAATTGTTTGTTTCCCTTAAACACTCGAGAACTTATTTATATTTGAGTAGTCTGGAAATGACAAGTTTCTTTGGGGTCTTTTGAAGATGGTGGATGAGTAGGAGGCTCCTTATCTATCAAGCTATTTATTTCCGTCGTTATGAGATGTTGGCTCTATGTATGTATATTTAAGGTAGGTTGTTATAACTACCTAGACTGATAGTAATACTTTTGCTGTAACTTTGATAACTCCATGTTGGAAGTAACCTTCTGTACTATCTTATTTTTATGTTATATTTAACCGTTCGGTTGTAAGATTATTGTTGTGTTCTTATATTTTACCCCATGACAACTCGTCTTTCAGATACTCAGGCAACGATATATGAATACCATGGATGTATCAAGTGTCATTCTCAGGGGTCAAAAAGGTGGGCCGTCACAGTTGGTATCATAGCTTTGGTTGAGCGAACACCTTAGCCTGATTGGGATACGACTCATTAGAGATAGAGTAAGTGATGCCTTCGAATGAGTAAATATTGAGAGAGCGTATTGGTAATTTTTATAATAATATTTATCCTCCAAAGTCCAGTTTTAGATCCTTTGGTGTTATTTCCTTAAACCATTTTAATCTTATTTTTGTATTATAAAGATACCTATTATTTTTTCAGATAATGAGGAAGGAGAGGATCTAGAACTAGCACGGCTATTAATGGCAGGGTAATTAGAAATGCTACTATTTCAGCTGTAGATTCGGTAGAGGGAATGTTTATGCAAGTTCAGATCCCTATGAACTTTGCAGCTTTGTGTAAGAATTTTACCACTTTAGGTGGGAAACAATTTTATGGGACGAAAGATATTGTTGGAGTGCATATGTGGCTTCAAACTTGTGAAAGAATATTTGGAGATCTTCGATTGGAGGATGCGTAGAAACGACTGTAGGCATCACGACAACTTCAAAAGTCGGCGATGGATTGGTGGTATTTAGAAACAGCTAGTACTTCAGAGGAGGAGTTTTCTTGGGACCAGTTCAAGGAAGTTTTTAAAGCACGGTTTATTCTAGAAGCCGGAAAAACTCAGTTATTTAGAAGTTTCATTGACTTAAAGCAGGGTGATATGACTGTGTCGCAATATGAGCATAAGTTCAATGCGTCCCGTTTTGGATTGATACACACCGCTAAAGAAAAATGAAATGTTTGTGAATGGAATGCGATCAGAGTTCCATCATGCAATGACCAATCATCTTATAGGTATGTTCACCAACATTATTAGCATGGCTTTGAGGTTTAAGGCTCTTGATATTAAGGAAGGAGTCAAGAAGGGTGTAGTACCAGCAATAAGTGTCAAGCCTTTATCAGTTATACCAGTTGAAGGAAAGCAAACTTCAAGCATAAGTTTAAGGGAAAGAAGCAGGGTGCAGGGAAGAAACCCGAAGATGGCACTCCAGCACAGAAGAAGCAGACCAATTTGGCCAACATTCTTTATTTCAAGTGCAATAAGATGGGCCACTTTGCAAATCATTCCCCAATTTCCACATGTTTTAATTGTGACCAGCCAGGACATATGAAAAATGAGTGCCCTTTTCCTAAAAAGGGATCTCAAGGACAAACTTTTAACATTGAAGAGATACCATCCACTTCTTCAGATCAAAAAGGGAAGCAAGTGTTGCAAGGTACATTATCCATCTATGATATTCCTATAAGGGTGCTATTTGGTGCAGGAGCTTCCCATAGTTTTATTCTTATGATCTTATGGACAAACTAAACCTTAAATATGTTATCATAAGTAATCCTCTTTGTGTGTCAAACCCAATTGGAGTTCTGACAAATCTTGAAACTGTGTGTCTAAATGTACCTATTTCTTATCGAAATCATCTCTTTCCTTTTGACTTATTTGTTCTTGGGTTTAGGGGTTTTGGAGTGTTTTTGGGAATAGATTAGTTATCTAAGTTTAAAGCTATCTTGGATTATGGTAGAAAGCTCGTTAGATTTAGTGATGCAGGAGATGTTGGTGTTGATATTAGTTGTGAAGAGCCTAAGAAGTTAATGAGCAGTTTCCTTTATTCAATCGAAGTGGCTAAAGCGGAGCTAGGAGATGTGCCGACAGTTTGAGATTTCATAGATATTTTTGACGAGGTGCAAGGTTTACCTCCTCACCGTGAAGTCGAGTTCCGTATTGATTTGGTTTCGAGAACTAGACCTATTGTACAACCCTTATAAAGGATGGCTCCAAAAGAGAAGAGGGAGTTAGAAAGGCAGACTTATGATTTGTTGCAGAAGGGATTGATTCAACATAGTACCTCGAGTTGGGGATCGTCAGTCGTCTTTATTACAAAGGCGGACGGTTCTTTACGGTTATGCATAGACTATCGAGAGTTGAACAAAAAGACCATCAAGAATAAATATCCTTTGCCAAGGATCGACGATATGTTTGACCAACTCCACAGTGCTCGGATATTTTCTCAATTAGATCTTGTCGTCGGTTTCCACCAATTAAGAGTGGCATAGGAGAGTGTACTCTTAACATCTTTTCAAACTCCTGAAAATTTCTACGGGTGGTTAGTTATGCCGTTTGGATTGACTAACGCACCCGCTTATTTTGTGGACATAATGAATCGAGTATTTCAAGACATTCTTAATAAATTTGTCCTTGTCCTTATTGATGACATTATTATCTATTCTAAGACAGAGGAGGAACACAAATATCATCTCCATATTGTACTCGATACCTTAAGAAGCCATGTGTTGAAGGCTAAGTTTTCCAAGTGCAATTTCTGGAAATCCGAAGTTAGGTTTTTAGGGTATGTTATTTCGAGAGAAGGCATATCAGTGGACCCAATTAAAGTTGTGGCAGTTCAAGACTGGAAGAAGCCCAAAAGTGCGACGGAAGTTAGAAATTTCTTGGGATTGGCTAGTTTTTACCATAGATTTATCAAGGACTTCTAGAAGATTGCTTCTCATCTGACGAAGTTAACAAAGAAAGATATAAAGTTTGTTTGGACTTCTAAGTGTGATCAAGCATTCAACGAATTGAAAGAGAAGTTGATTAGCGCTCATGTATTAACCGTTCCAAATGGAAACCAAGGTTTATATGCGTATACAAATGCTCGTGGAACCGTATTGGGAGCAGTTTTGAGGCAGCATGGGAAAGTTATTGCCTATGCGAATCAACAGCTAAAGCCGTATGAGATAAATTAGGCTACACACGATTTGGAGCTTTCAGCTATTGTCTTCGCACTAAAGATGTGGAGGCGTTATCTTTTGGGTGAAAGGTTTGAGTTATACATGGACCAAAAATCCTTAAAATACCTTTTTACCCATAAATATTTGAATTTGAGGCAGCGGAGATAGCTGGAGTTTCTCATCTCTTATGATCTAGAGGTTCTTTATACCCTGAAAAAGCAAATGTCGTTGTTGATGCATTGAGTAGGAACGTAGCAATGGTTGCAAATCTAGAAGTTAAGCCAGTATTGTTAGAGAGAACTGCATCCAGTCAAGAGGCAGATCCTATTTTAGCTCTATTTAAGAAGGATGTGGAAGAAGGTGTTGTTTCTAGCTTCGAGATTGATCTCCGAGGCATATTGAAAATGAATGGGCGTATTTGTGTTTCAGACTCTGATGGACTTAGGCAAGAAGTGTTAGCCGAATGCCAAAGTGGAAGTGGGAGTAGATCTCCATGGACTTTCTTGATGGGCTTCCTAGGTTAAGAAGAGGTAACGATGGCATTTGGCTAATAGTCAATCGACTAACCAAGAGTACCCATTTCATTCCTGTTAAGTTGACAAGGACTGCTATGAGTCTGGCGAGTTCGTATGTGAAGGAGATTGTGAAACTCTATGGGATTCCTCATAGTATGTAAGTGACCGAGACTCAATATTCACTAGTAGGTTCTAGGAGGGACTGCAGACTGCTTTAGGGACTGAGCTAAGTGTATGTATAGATTACCATCCCCAAACAGATGGGAAGATGAAGAGAGTGAACCAGATCTTGGAAGATTTATTGCAAGCACGCATTCTAGACTTCGATGGTTCTTGGGAAGGTCATTTACCCTTAGTCGAATTCAATTATAATAATAGTTATCAAATAAGCATTGGTATAGCCCCTTTCGAATCTCTTTATAGTCATCCATGTCGTTCTCCTTCGTGTTGGGTTGAATCTGGAGATAGACTTGCTCTTGGGCCCAACATAATCTTAGAAGCTAATGAGAAGGTAGCTGATATTAAAAGAAAGTTGAAGGAAGCGCAAGATCGGCAAAAGTGTTATGCAGATCAAAGGCGTAGGGATCTAGAGTTCTTAATCGGGGACTTGGTATTTGTAAAAGTGAATCCTCTAAGAAGTGTTGTGAGATTTGGGAAGAAAGGGAAGTTAGCCCCTCAATATATTTGCCCTTTTCCCATACTGGACCGGGTTGGTAAACTTGCATATAAAGTGGAGTTATCAAATCGACTATCAGATGTGCACAATGTATTTCACGTATCTCATTTACGTAAGTATGTACATGACCTTTCGATGATAGTAGAACCATGAAAACTAGTTGATTTAGAGGTTCGGCCTAACCTTACCATTCTTAGGAAGCCTATTCGTATTGTCTCTCAAGATATAAAGCGATTAAGGAAGAAGGTTGTGAATCTTGTTAAGGTTCAGTGGAGTGGAGATGTTAGAGATTGTGCATAGGAAATTGAGGACTATACTAGGGATTCTTATCCCGAGTTGATGTAGTTGTTGTTTGTATTTTTTGTTTTTTTAGTATACTCACCAGTTGTGTTAAGGTCACTTTCCTTGTATCTTTGTGTGGTATATATGATATCATTTGGTTTCCTTTGATATCTAGAGTTTATCTGATTAATTTCAAGGACGAAATTTACTTTAAGGAAGGGAGGATGTAACGACCCATAATTTAATCACTTTGAACTTAAATAGTTCATATGTTTTTAAATGATTAAATAATGGATTTTATATCTATAATACAAATTTCAATAAAAACATCTTGAATGGATTTTTTTAAACTGATGTAAATTGTTACTTTAAAGATGGTTCGAGTATAAGGCGGTTAGGGGTACCAATTTATTTAATAATAAGTTTGCCTAATAAAACAAGAGAGAATTATTAACCTTGCCTAATAAAACAGAATAGTATAATTACTTGCCTAATAAAACAAGAAAAATTATTAACCATGCCTGATAAAACAGAATAGTATAATTACTTGTCTAATAAAACAAGAGAGAATTATTAATCTTGCCTAATAAAACAGAATAGTATAATTAATTGCCTAATAAAACAAAACGGTATAATTACTTACCTAATGAAACAAAATAGCATAATGATTATTATATTCCATGCGGATGGTTTCCATTGGACCAAATTTTCTTGAATTAGGTTCTGCCATGCGGATTGTTGCCATTGGACCAAAATCTGGTCGAATCATTTTATGCCGTAGTTGAAAAGGTTTCGTATTGGACCAAAATGTAGTCCAATCAAATTAAGCCATCAAGATGCTTTCTATTGGACCAAAATGTGGTCGAATCAAATTAGGCCATCAAGATGTTTTATGTCGGACCAAAATGTGGTCGAATCAAATTAGGCCATAAGGCTGGTTTCTATTGGACCAAAATCTGGTCGAATCTGGTTAAGCTATAGGAAATGACTAAAGTACCCTTCTCTTCACCTAAAAATACCCAAGTCCATATCTCATTTTAATTCATTCACAACCTAAAGAAAAGAACTAAAATTCATTATAAAAGGTGAAGTATTCCAAGTCTCCATCAAAGCAAATAGGATGTGAGTATATTCCTTGTTTTTATTGTTTAGTGGGTATAACTTATTCTGTGAGTATATTCCTTGTTTTCATTGCTTGGTGGGTATAACTTATTCTGTGAGTATAATTTAATTATTTTACAGTCGGTGTAATCTTAATCTCTTTCTTTGACTCATTCATATTTTAACAAATATTGTGTTAATTATTGATTGTAAATTGTTGATAGTAATGAATCTGTTATTATTCTTGTTATTATTCTTGTTTAGTTGTTTGATTTGTGCTCGGCCTGTTCATGAGCAATAACTTTGGTGTTTAATTAAAGGGAACTTACACCACCTTTTAACTTAGGATTGACATTTAGTGACTTTTTGGTTAAAAGGAAATAACACCCCTTTTAGCTATCTCATTTGATTAAGAGGGAGCTTCACCCCTCTTGGTCGTATTCTCTTTTAAAGATGATGGGTTTAAGTTATGATTTGAATGCAAGTTTTATATCTTGGGTTTAAAGTATTTTAAAGGAGCTTTGAAATATTATATAATGATTTAAATAGGTTATTTATGTAAGTGGTCCTATACTTAGCACTAAAAGTCGATGAGTAGATTGATCCTCTATCTGTGAGATCTGGAATCGAAGTGTCTAGGCAAGACTAGGAGCAACCAGTGCCCTGACTTACCTGGCTTTGTTTCTGGGCCAAGGGTAGAGTAAGTCGAGAATATCATAAACGCGACAAGTGTAGGAGATTTGATTTCCATAAACGATCTTTATAATTATAATGGAAAACATTCACATTTCTTATAGATAGTTGTTTTTGACCCATCTAAGTATGCTTTTGAAATACGAAATCTTCCCAAATGTTTTGTGCATATATTTATACCGATGAGATAAGTATATGGATATTTTCCAAGCATTGAAAAAGTATAAGATTTAATTTCCATATACGATCGTTTTGTTATCCCCAATAGTTGATATCTTGACTATAAATTTCGATACCCTTTTTCCTTTTGTTTTTGTTTCATCAATCTAAGACGATTTATTGCTCATTTAGAGCATTGATATCCTTTATTGGAAATGACTAAATAAAGAGCGAGTGGGGGCCAAGCTATGTGGAGTTGCTCCTATTAGGGTATTTTCACATGTACTCTAGATTGGTTTCGGTTGTATGCACACAGAGATGTGAAATACTCGAATAGTCAGTAAGGTTGGCGAGATCCGTTTTGGAGGTTTCCAAGAGCCATCGTAGCTCTCAAGTATATTTTCTAGAGGTATACTTTCAATAAGGGGGGCACACCCACCTAGTCATTGTTGGAAAATTTCCTTTTCCTTATTTTTGATTCAAATCTTTAGATTGATTCTTTCTTAATTGCATCGGGAAGCATCTTACTCTCTTCGCAATGTTTAATTATTTGTGTCCAATTCTCCTTATGAGGGGAAACCCGTTCTGCATTTTTGCGATGTGGTCTCACCGGTTATTCTGTGTGTTCTATTTTTTATTTGGAGTTTAATCATACCAGACTTACTGTATGACCCGAATTGTTTGTTTTCCTAAACATCCGGGTACTCATTTATATTTGAGTAGTCCGAAAATGACAGGTTTCTTTGGGTTTTTTTGAAGATGGTGGCCGAGCAGGAGGCTCTTTATCTATCTAACTATTTATTTCTGCTGCTATGAGATGTTGGCTCTATGTATATATATTTAAAGGCAGGTTGTTATAACTACCTAGACTAATAGTAGTACTTTTATTGTAACTTTGATAACTCCATGTCAGGAATAACCTTATGTAATGTCTTATTTTTATGTTATATTTAACTGTTCCATTGTGAGATTATTGTTGTGTTCTTATATGTTACCCCATGACAACTCATCTTTTAGATACTTGGGCAACGACATATGAATACCATGGATGTATTAAGTGTCATTCTCACATGTCAGAAAGTTGGGTCATCACAAATCCCTCTATTACTTTAAATATAGTATTTGGGAATCCCGTTAACAAGAATGGAAAATATAGGAGAATTGAGGCAATGGGCAATTAGCTTTAGGAGTTTATCCGGATTTCCCATAGATTTTAACATATGAATAATAAATTTTCTGTTCATTTTGTCATATGCTTTATGCAAATCAACTTTTAAGCAGATTTTTTTTGCTCCATGTTTATTAAAATCTCTGATTAGCTCATGAGCCTTAGAGAGTTTTCTAAAATAAAACGACCTTTAATAAAAGAACTTTGACATTGGACTGGAAGCACTTTATTCAATCTCATGCATATTATTTTGGTAAGAATTTTATAAGTGGCATTAAAACAAGCAATAGGCCTATATTCTTCAATTATGTCTGGTTTTTTCACCTTAGGGATGAGTGAGATAGAAGTGTGGTTAATTTCTTGAACGAGCTCACTAGTGCCAAATGCTTCTTGATAAGCTCTTAACATGTTATCTTTTAGGTGTACCCAGTTCACTACGAAGAAAGCTGCCCCCATTCCATCGAGGCCCGAACTGGAATCATTGTGAATGGAGAAGGTGGCTCTCTTTAATTCCCTTTCCAGAATCCGAGCTATCAGCATGGCACATGCCTCTTTGGAAATTCGCCATCTACTTTTAATAGTTGGTAAGTTTTTCTGATATTCCCTATTGTATAATTTTGAGAAGTAAGCAATTGTTTGTCCTCAATTTCTTTGATATTTTCAAAAGAGTTCCTTTACTCATTAAGACAGTTAAGCAAGTTATTATGATGTTGCCTTTGTAACATTTTAGTATAAAAAAATTTACTACATTCATCTCCCTACAAAAGCCATTTTACTTTAGTTTTTTGCTTAAGATCCGCAGCTTACTTACTAAGTTCATCTTCAAGTATCTTTTGAAGAGAGTAGAAATCTGCATCAAGTCCTTCATTTAAAGGGTCGTCATCCAATTGTATTTGAATAACCTCTAGTTGGCTTTGAATATTTGTTATTTCATCATTATGCTTTGTTCTTTTCCGGTTCCACTCTTTCAGTCTATTTTTCATCATTTTAACTAGCATGGCATACTTGTACAAACGGTTCCTTGAGGAATGTGAATTACATTGAAATCCACTGCCTTATTATAACCCTCTATCATATGCCAATGGTTAGCATATCTAAAAGGTTTGCCCTTTGTATAATTTGCTTCAGTATTAAATTGAATGAGGAGGAGACAATGATCACTTGTTGAACTACGGAGTACAGTTATTTTCATATTAGGAATCGTATTAAATAATTCTGCATTTCCTAAAGCTCTATATAATCTTGAGGTAATCTTTTTCCCCTCACCGCATCTTCGTGTATATTTCAAGCCAGAATGGAATGCCTCCATTAGTCCACCAGCAAGCACATAATTATCGAATTCAGCCACCTAGGAAAGCTTCATTGTAATTCCACCTTTCTTTTTTACTTGTACTAAGCATTGCATAAAAATCCCCAGTAACCAACGAAGGTTGAATAATGAATTTAGAGTTTGTTGTAAGTTGATTCCATAGATTGGTTCTTTCTAAAGAAAGATTTCTAGCATAAACAAAAGTGATAATGATATCTAGCCCACCAATATTTTTAAAGTGCGTCGACACTTGTTGATCATCCTTATTGACAATTGTTCCAACCTAAATATTATTTTCCTAGAGACTTAGAATTCTACCCTTAACATGATTTGTGCTATTATGAATTAAGCTCCAATGATCCCCTAGATGGTATTTAAACATTTCAATATTTTGTTCAACAAAATTTATTTTCTAACACAACTAAGATAGAAGGTCTAAATTTGGCCTTAATATTGTGGAGGTCTAACCGACGAATGTCAATATTTAGACCTCACACATTCCAACAAATGATAGACATTAATGCTTGATAGATTTGTTTCTAGTCATAGGAGCAGAACCTACCTTTACTGATTTATCAACAGCTTCCCCCATTTTAGATGCGAATGTTTATCATACTCCACATTTGCTTCTATATAAACATTAATGTTTACTTCCTCTTCATTTGCTTCTTCTTCAGATATTTTAGAGTGTATATTCAACCGATGAATTTCCTTTAGAGATTCAGGTAGCACCTCCTCCTCCTTCGCAATATTGCCATCAGGAGATTCAATCACATCTCGGTTTGGGGAATTATCTACCTCAGGAGGGAGCACCTTTGCTTTCTCATCCTAAACTAGAGGAATTATTGGCTCTGAGCCAGAGCCCAACTCACTAACTATAGGGTGTTTATAAGGTAGGTGGGAATCATTAACTACGGCATCTTGAGTGTTAGGTTTTATTGTTGCTTCATTTTTTGAACCACTGGTCTTAGGTTGATTGTGTTAGCTGTTTTTGAGGTGATGTTTTTTGTCTTTTCCACCCAAATATGCGTTGGTTTCTCTATGTTAATATTACAATAGTGATTGCTATGACCAAAGCACTTACACTCCCTATATCCGGGAGGCACAAATTCATACTCTACTTCTTGCACATATACACTTCCCTATTTATCAATGGTTTTAACTGTTTTAGGGAGCTTTGAACTAGCATTATTTTCCACTAATGCACGAGCATATCTGATTCATTTCACCTACCTAGTATTTTCATCAATATCTAGAGGCTTACCCACTATACTTGCCAGTTTACTTATACATCTCATGCTCCATAAGGCTAGGTTTAGACTGTTGAATTTAAACTCAACTGGATAAGTTGTAAGCATTGGACATTCAAAGTTGAAATATGCTACCCAGTTATGCATGAAAATCAATTTGTTGTCCATAAACCAGGGACCCCCCCTTAAGAATCCTATAGTAATCATTTTCTCATTCAAAATTGATCAAGTAGAATCCCTTATCCCATGGAAAAATATCCCATGAGCCTTTAGGGTTCCAAACCTTTTTAATGTAAGCATTAAAATAGACGAAGTAAGGCCTTTTACCTGCCATGTCGAAGTAGATCGAGTTTTTCCACATGCATTTTGATTCGGCATAATCCTCCTCATCTATCAATTGGTATGATTTTTTACCATCCGACTGAGGTTCAAAGAAATTAATTTTACCTTTCATCTCGATCTTATTTCCCAATGCTTCTACCTATGATTTCGGGTTTTGGGCAGGTTGCCTAGGTTTTTTCTTTAAAGCCTCCATAAATGTTTGTTTCTCTTTCCTCTTCCTCTTAACCTCCTTCCATTCACAGCCATCATCCTCTTTTAGTTCGGTCGCTAGGATTTTGAGAATGCTAGATGTGGTCAGCGTTATTATTATTTGGAATTTTTTTATTTTTTAACTATAATAGTATAACTTGTGTATATATTTCTTAAATATTTTAAGGTACATTAAAATACTTTTCAATTTAGTAAAATATTTAATTAAAATTGTCTTAATTAAATAAAATATTTATTTGAAAAATAAATTAATTAAATGTTAATTAATAGAATAAGATGTGCATATATAATGATATATGCTTGTAAAACTCTAAGTGTTATAGTTAATATTCATCTTACATTGTTAGGATGAACAAATAAAAAATTTGAATTTTGAAAATAATTTAATAAGTTAGTTAATTAAATTAACATATTAAATATTGTTTAATGAATAATATACATATGACAATTATATAAGTTAGTTAAATTATAAAAGGTTATACATGAAATAAACTTATATATTTTATAAAATCAAGTGGAATTGGAAAGAAACCTAGATTAGTTTTAAGAAGTAAATAGATAAGTATAGTACATATATCGTGATTTTAGATGTACCCGACACTTGAGTCACAAGGGTATTCAAAAGAAATAAATTATTCCCTAATAAATATAATTAAATTAAATATATTAAAGATTATGAATCTATATATAATAGTTGTTCTCTACCCTTTATACGTTAATAAATTACTTGCATACTCCTTAATTGTTGAGAAAACTCAAGCTAGAAGTGTTATGCATGGTATTATTAATACATTGATAGACTTGGTAAGGAACATGTATATATTTATTGAGCAAACTCAAGGTACATACATATATACCAGGGTCGATAAAGTGTTATCGACCACCTGTTGGGCTATGGCTTATTGAGCAAATTCAAGGTCAGAATCTTAAGGAGTATTAATACCCACTAATGTAAGTGAAAGATTTCTATGTTTTTCTTAGGGTTTTGAGAAATATAAAAATCTAGAGGGAGCCTTATTAAAAAATGATATGATAACATTTAACATTTCAAATATTGTAAGAATATTTGCTATATAAAGTTAAAATAATCTATGTTGATAAATTTGTGAAACTAATATAACTGATAAAATATTTCTTGGCTAAAAACTATAATTGAATGGAAATAAAATTGACAAGAGATATATAATATACTCACCTTTAAATCTTTTGGCATGTTTTCACTTCAAAACCCATGCAAGCGTCAATATACAAAACCACTAAAACATTCATGCTCAATCGCTTAAGAATTTATTTGTTTGATATTGTATATTGTCAATTATGAGGTTTAAACTTTGAAGAAATTAAAGAATATGGATAGTTGATCCGTATTCAATCACATATAAATGTTATATAGTGAACGATCGAAGGTCGAACTGTTTGAAAATTCATTGGAACTAGTTTACTGGAAATAGACAAATAAACCATTATGTGAAATCGTGTATTCATTACGATTGGTTACAATAAGGATTCCCAATGAATTGTTTAACCATTTTGGAAAAGAAAGTGAATGTTCATGAGTGGATGCAATTTAGGAACAATTGGGACAAAGAGAGTGATTAGTCATCTATGCTTCGTAAGGGATATCAGAAATGGAGATTGTATACAATATTAAAATATACTTGATATGGAATGAAAAAAGTGATTTTTATTCCAAATTATGTTATAATATAGAATTTTTTTTCTATGGAAGTCAATTCTACGAGTTTAAGGTATTTGATCGAGAACTCTCAACTATAAATTAATTATAGTAAAAGAAATAAATAGCTCGTAATAAGCAGTTGAATGGAGCATCATATTTCATACGTTATTATAATAATGGCAGAAATAGTGGGAGCATGTCTTATAATTGTAACAACCGACACTTTAATGACCTGAATTTTCACTAAATCAAAAACCTAAGTCCATTAAAGTATGGATCATTGGTGTTGGTATCCTGTAAATAAACAAAGGTACATCAAAGCGCTATCGGTACTAAAGTCGCGGCGGAATGGTAAAGTATAATAACATTTAATTACTAACCAAGGCTAATATTTCTGATATTTGGTGCCTCTATCAATATCGAGCATGCATAAGAAAAATCTGTCCTTATGCCGTTTCCACCTTGTACTAGTACCTGTCCCTCTAAGTCAATCCCGTGGATTATAATGAGCAGGGGGTCAGAACAATGTTCTAGTGACCGGTAAATTACATAATTTATACATAACACTAGTTTATGTCAATTGTCTTCCATTCTGTGTTATGCCTACCGTTTTAATTTAGTCGTCTTGACTTCATGTACGCATATGATACGCCCCACCTACTCAAGTTACACAATAACTATATACGTGTGTGTATACATACATACATATATACATATGCACATAACACAGTTCCCCATGGACCTGGATACAGTCCCAACTAGTATCCATAACTCAACACCGCGCTAGTTATCCACCATCTATTTCTAGACTGAATTGTCCGCATACACCGAGGTTCTTCCCATTAGAGCCTAATGATGGCGTTACAACTATTTAGCCGTATTCTACGTTGTCTTGAAGACTTATATGACCACTTCTTAGGACTCTGTTCCTCAGAAAAATCATGGATTTAGCTCTATGGACTATTGAGGTCTCAGCTCCTTACACTATCATATTTGCTTGAAAGACCACAACTAAAGGTTTTCTAGCCTTGCTTCCTAACAACAAATAACTATGAGGCGATGCATGTCCCAAACATGATCTATATTAGTGGGAGATGTAGTCTGTTTAGACGTAACCCTAGTCTTTCTACTTATCGCTTCCAGGACCAATGATGCTCTCCAACAATGTGTACAACCCTACTCCTCACATATGTAGTTCTAAATTTGTGTAACGTCCCCTACTTGGAGGTCCAAAACTAACGGCTACGGATACTGCAGTCATTCATATTTATTAATCCTCGGCGATCAAATACGACAATGTTAAATACATTGATATGATAGAAACACATGGATATGGAAAAAAATTAAAAATCAAAAACAACTTTCACATTTCATTTCAAATCATATCAACATTCATTACATAATCCCATATTCGAGAACCATGTCTGGAGAAAATATAATTATTATAACATACGCCAAAAGCGACATATGAAGATGCCCCCTTGGATGATCAGAGCATATATTATAGGCAATTAAACAACCTTGCCATTACAAAAAAAACAGTGGAATCAAAATAGAAAAGAACTCCTTCTAACTAGCTTACCTCCTGCACATCTTCGGAAGCTTATTCGTCTAATGAGGTACCTGAAAACCCCAACTCTCAAACTACTCAAAATCAATTGAGCACCCGAGAGTTTAAGGAGAAAACATAAAAATTCTAGTCAGACATAAAGCTTGGTATAAATAATAACCTACCTTCTCGAACCATTTGGATATCTAGTGAGACATGTTGCTTAGCGGAACATGTTTTCCCCTTACTGGTATCTTAACAAAAACTTATAATAACCATATACTATGCTCCTGCATCCACAATGGTTAAAACACAACAATTTAAAATATTATGATGATACGCAAACAAGTAAATCAACTTTGGATTTCTCATCCCCATTCATTTTGACTATTTGTCTCAGTTATAGTTTCTAGGGTCACTATTAACCTGTTAGTTTTCATGGGCTTACTAATAACTTGTTTAAAACTTACGGACTCCCTATCCAGTTTCATAGTTTTCATAGGATCACTAAGAACCTGTTGGCCCATGCCAATAACTTTATTGTTTCATGGGTTCTCTCTGAACCTATTGGTATCTCCAATAACTTCCCTTGTATCCTAGTTTTCATGGGTTAACTAGGAACCTTTTGACTTCTATCAATAACTTTATCAGGATATAGTTTTCATAGGTTCACCACAAACCTATCGGCATCTGCCAATAACTCTTTTTAAATGTAGTTTTCATGGGTTTACTATGAACATGTAAATTTGACAACATTTTTAATCAATATTTAGACATCATATATTATTGTCTACCTGACCTCTTGGATGCAATTCTACTCATAAAGAAGTTAACTCCATTTATATTCACTATTGGGTCAACCTAGCTAGTTATTCTGCCCTTTCTCCCCAAAGTACAATTATGGGTCCATTTAAAGTGAATATATATATATATATATATATATATATATTAGAAGAAGCAAACACAATAACAAACACAACCACCTGTGGTTTAATATCCTTGAGATCATTTTCATATGAAACATGGTTAATCCCGTTAACCTATTATTTTATCTAGGAAAGCTTCTTCAAAAACTCCATACTTAAAAGTAATCTTAAAACTCCTTTATTTATGCCATGGTTTTCCTTTAAAAATGAGATTGGGTTCTTTGTTTTGAAAACTAAGGTTTTCGAAACCATAAATGTTTACTTTTGAAACCATTGGATAACCTTCTTCGAAAGCATTTAAATCTTCTTTTCAAAACACTAAGCATATGCCTTTTGAAATGCTTTAAAACATCTCTTTCGAAACCCTTAAAACGTACCTTTCGAAAGTATTAAAGTGTTACTTATTAACTCTTAGGAGCATAGCTTAGCAACCATTGAAAGTACCCCTTTCGAAACCATTGGATTTATTCTAAAAATATCTCTTGGGTCAAAGTGAATATAAACGGAGGTACCCCTTTCGAAACCATTTTACTTCATATAAAAGAGTTTAGGGAAAATTGATGTCTTCAGAACCATCCTTTCGAAATCATTGATCATATAAATTAAAACACTTGGGAGGTTGGCTTCGAAGCCATTGTCTTCGAAACCTTAATCTTTTCAAAAGCTTTAGGAAGTGGCTTATTACATTTATAAACAAAATCTACCTTTCGATCTAGTTGATGACTTCAATCCTTTCGAAAGGCATAAGGTCGGCAACAGGATTTCGACTGGGTCGAAAGTACCCTTTGGAAAGCATTGAATTAAAACAAGGAAACTCATTCGAAAGCATTCTTTTCAAAATAGAAAGGCGGAAACATTTTTGAAAGCTATTTGAATGGGTTTTGACCCCTTCGGAAACATCCTTTTGAAAACAAGGCAAGCACATATCTTTGGAGAGTAAAAGAAAGGCTTCGACCCCTTTGAAAGCTAGGTTTTGACACCATACCTTCCGCCTTTCTCCAATCCACTACATACCAATTTATTGATACCTTATGTATTGGTTTCGACTTGGTTGGTTGAGGCGGAAGTACAGGGTTGAAAGGTGGCGTCTGAAAGAGGTGAGACATAATTTCTGGGTAAAGACTGTTTTAATTCCTTTTTAAATAATTGCTTTTTAACTGAATTACCTATTTGTAAACATTTAATTGGTTGCCATAAACTTTTTGAATTCTTTCCAAAATAAAACTACCGTAATTATTTCAGATCTAATTAAAGTAATTTTGTAAATAAGCCTTTCCTTAAGTTAAACGAATAAAACATTTAAGTCCTTCTTCTAAAATAATTTAATTTTCATAGTATATTACTTAGGAAAAATCCCTAAAAATAGTAGAAATTCGCTTTAAGTATATTATCTAACATATATAAATTTCAGGCTCAAATTCTTCATAATATAGCCGAAATTAATTTCTAAACCTAATTGTTCATATTTTCCTATGGAATTTCATAACAAATTTTCCATAGCTTGAAAAAAATATAAAAATTAAAACACATCTTCAAAATAATGTTTTACATAACGTAAAAATTCCTCATGGCATTCGAAAATAATATAAACTATTTTAGCCTTAATACTGTATATAACATTTATCAAACTTGTTTGAATATAATTTATCATGAAATCCAAGCATATCATCATCAAAAATCATCATAATGGATTTAAACTTAAACCCGAAATCAAATGATCATTAAAATAATAAAGATGGTTTTGATTTTTATTCACCTTGATTAGGGTAAGGAATTTGAGATTGATCCTTCAATAATTTTTCTAGCTTGATTCCTTAGCTTTAGATGAACTTTTCCCCTTTTCTTCCCTAGGTAATGTCGGCTTGATTTCTTTTGCTTGCGTTTAGTTTTTGCAAAATGAACGTGAAAAGAAAATGAAACGAGAATTTTAAGGGTAATAGGATTATGATGGCAGCAATTCCCATAATACCCTTGCGTTAATTGTTTTCTTATTAATTAACATATGAAACCTTTCATAGCCCATTTATTTAATTAAGCTCAACTTCTAGTTTAAACTTTCAAATCTCAATCCTCTTATCACTCTAGTATTTACATTATTCTATTTAATTTATCTAATTAAATCTCCTGAATAATGTTATTAAAAATTAGGGGTGTTACACGTTGCAGACATAGCACCGAGCCTACTGTCACTGTCCCATTTAGATCATCTAATGCAATCAAGGAAATGTTGACTTTGTTTCTTAACACATACCCCGCAAAAGGATTAAACAGATCGAACTTGGCCATTTTACACTTCAAACTGAGGCGAACCCTATTTTGGTATATTCCCTTCACTATACGCGAATAAATAATCCCATGGGTGCTGCAGTTGTAGATGTCTCAAATCAGCATAACGTATACACAACCATTGGTAACATCTTTCAAAGGACGGACTACGTTATGCAACACTAATGACCTCGCATTCCAATTCATACTAATGACTATGCCATTTTTAAATAATCAAAGTTATTGACTAGATTCAATAATCCACACCCGTCATAAATGCATACTTGAGGCTATATAAATTTATTTTATTACTACACCTCCTATGTTCAACTGCTAATATTCTGTTATTTTTACATAACTTACTTCCTTGTTCATTAACGTCATTTAGTGTCATTTACCACTGATTTCTAGTATAATAGATTGAATATCCTTACCGTTTGACTTCCACTTACTTCTATTAAGTATATTCTATTATTCCCTTTTCAACAGTTACCGACTTTCTTTGATTACTATAACTTTTTAAGTACTCTTTTCATCACTTTACTTATGCTTCATTGGTCATTGTTTATTTTCTAATTTATCATAAATCGCATATATTAAATTTACAATTAGTTTGTTGATATTATCCATACTTACCCTACTTGTTTATACTTAGGGATTTTTGCATTTTAATGCATTTGAATTATATCTTCTCAAAAGGAAACGTTAATACTGTAATTTTTCATAAATTATCAAAAAATGGACATGTGTTATGTTTGGAATTACAAAGAATTGTCTATTCTATTTTTATTGAAATAGAAGGTACGAAATACGGTAAACATCCATATTTTGTACATCTCCTTCTTCTAGGCTCATCACTTATTATTTCAAACTATATACATTTATCATATTTATAAACTGAATAATTTAAATAAATCTACACTGCAACACACTTTATTCCAATGAACTAAAATGCTACTTAAACCCCAACCCAAATTATAATAACTTCCAATTCATGTTTGCGAATATATATCATTCAACCAACAAACCTGTAATTATTATACAATATTATAAATTTATTGACTACTTTCACCCTTCATTTCCAAATTCAAGTGTGTGCAATATTTAATCGAAGTTAATAATTCACAAATATGTAGGCATGGTTCTCAAATTTATTGTATGTATATATTTAAGCCTATAACTCCAAAATTACTTTCAGACGTACAAGGAACAGATTTACAATAATACAAGTCCAATATTATATAGAATATATATTTTTCACTCACCTCTAAGCTTCCAAATTTCCAAATCTAGATCCTTTTATTCTTGTTTGATTCCCTTTCTTCCTACAACAATATATATTAAAACATATACATATTTATTATGATTATAGATATGATAAGAGATGTGAATTGAACATAGTTGTAAAATTTTAGATTTAGTACTTACCTCTTCTTCACCGAATTGATTCACCCTTTATTTTTCTTCTTTTATTTTCCACTATTCCACACACACACACACACACACACACACATATATATAATACTTTATAACTTCTATATTTTCTAGAGTTTATGGGGAAAAGAAAAATGTAGAGCTTTGCTCCTTGATTCAGGAAATATGAAAAGAAAAGTTAGGAGTTGGGTCTATATTTATAGATGCAAGAATCAATTCAATCCATTGGATCTTATTTTACAAAATCCTCCCCGTTAAACCTACATTCTTCCCGCTACAGCAGCCACCGGTCGACTGCTAGCGGTCTACCGATCCCAATAAAGGGTCGATAGGATCGCTTGTATATACGTTAAGTTTCTATTTTGTTCCTTATATTTGATGTGACTAATTTTATTCCATTTGATTTGACTACGTTAACCTTACTTAGTCCCTCAGTATTTGTTCAACATTAATTAATATCATTTTATTCCTTTCATGCTCAAATTTAATTCAAGTTCATTCTTATGTTAACGTTTGACGTTTAGTTTAGCTCCAAAGTAACAAATTAATGTTACTTATTTCCTTTTGCATTCAAGTTGTTTATATATTTACTTCTATGCTCAAATTATCTACTTACACACTCTCTTAATTGGATTTAATTTGATTGAGTGCCCAAAACTAACATTTATACTTAATGGTTGCTTAAATGCAAAGCTGATAATATTTGTTGATTTCTTTTACTTTTATACGTTAATATTCATTACCTTTACCTATATAAATTTTTTATATTTCCTTTTCAATGATGATTTAACTAGATTTATCATAGATATTTCCTTGGACATCAACATATATATTTAATGCCTATTTTAATGTTAAGTTATTAACATTTACTTCTTTAATTGGTTCTGAATTGTTTCTGATCTGAAAAATCCACACATTAATAACTTTTTCGTTTGAGCTTCGATCGTAACACTTTATATATGAAAGTTCATCAGAAAATCATCACGAACATAATGGTACAAGTTTCGTACCCAAATTATGACATCTGTAGAAATCCCATTTTCGGCATTAATAATTAACTCTTTTTAATTAATTTCTTTATTTCATGGGGTGTTATATTTCCCCTTCTTAAAAGAATTTCATCCCCAAAATTCCTCAATGACTGAATCATCTAACACAAGGTGCAAGCATTCTAAGTTATCCAACCAATTAGTGTGCAACCAATTTTACAGTCAATCATGTACAAGTGCACGGTGTATCACAACATATGTGATAGGTATACCGAATAACACTAAATCGGTGCCTCCGATATGAATGCATTCTTTAAAACAATTTTGAAAATATGCTACAAGCAGCCTATATATATACACACTGGCATTATGTATGATGCAAACTTTAAAAGTAAAAATATTTGTTTTTGCATCCCAATTTTCCCACACCTCTACAAATAAAAGTATGGTTCAACCAATTTTGCAACTAATCCTTATCTCCCAATACCTAGCATATAATTTTCTAACATTTGAAAATTTTAAAAATCCAGTTTTCTAAAGAGGGAATTAGGCATAAGAATAAACTTTGAAAAAAGTTTATACCGAAAGACACCAAATTTCATTTTTATGCTGAAGGACAAACTTTGAAAGAAAATTATACTGAAGAAAAATGCTAGTTATAACTAGCTTTATATTCAGTTTTTACACCATACAAAATGCTAGTTATAACTAGCATTAATTTCAGTTTTACACTGTACAAAATGCTAGCTATATCTCGCAATGTCTTTCAGCCTAATTTTTTTCAAACTCTGTCCTTCGGCCTAAAAATGAAACTTGTTGTCCTTCAGCCTAAATGTTTTTCAAAGTTCATCCTTATGTCTATTTTCCACTTTTCTAAGCCCGTATTCTTATGTTAGGAAAAATTGTTTAGAAGGAGAATTTCATATTTCCATCCTTCTATTGCGTACCCTTTTCGTTGTACTTTGAAACCTTCTCTTATGTCCCCACATCTTTTCTAACTTTTCCCAATACAAGCCACATAAGGAATTTCTTTTACATTTTTAAATTTTAAAACAGAATTATTTTAAAAACTAAATTAATTTTCTTTTTTCCTACAATTAATAAGTTATGAAAATTAAAATTCCAGGGCTAAAACAAATTTTCCCTTGTTACCCTCTATGTTTCATATACTGTCATTTCTGCTGTACAGTAAAATTCCTCTTTGCTAACTGTCGATCTTTCGCTATGCTAAGCATGTGGCATTTCAAAAAAATCAAAAATTTTCCTTTTTTAAAATCATTCTCGACTAAAATTTTGAAATAATAGGAAAATTTTAAAATAAAGATGCTTGAACAAAAATTTTCAAACGTTTTTTTTTTTTTACTTTTCAAAAAAAATTAACCACATCTTATGTAGTTGGGATTTAGTCAATAAGTTAACGTCCATGATTAACTCTTTTCTACTGCATGGTAAATTTTCAAATTACTAAAACATTTTCTTTTATTTTAGACAATAATCAGCATATAAGTTCATTTATAAATTTCGGCTTTTAAGGCTTAGGGATAGTTACCCGTAGTTTCGCAAAAACTTTTCTCTATCCTTCGTTCGCTAAAATTTACCTTCTACTTTTGGGACTTAACATTATTTACCTTTAGCAGCTAAATTTTTTTCTAATTTATTATATAAACTTCTTGTTTGTACCAAAATTGGACACAACACTCTTCGGAAGTTTTTTGAAGAGATAACAATGAAGAAAGTAAATTGAAAATGAAGATTATCTAACAAAAACACCAAATAACGAAAGTAAAATTGCACAGACAAGCGATTTATAGTGGTTCGGCGCGTTGCCTACGTCCACTGTGAAGTTTTTGCAGCTTTATTGATTCTCTTTGAATAGTTACAAGTGATTACAACAAACGATAGCGAAAAACAACTTGAAATTTGAAATCAACAGCAAAGGGAAGATGCAAGTCTTGATCTGGCGGAGTCTTGGTGCTTCAGAATCCAAAAAGATCCTTTTTCTGTTGGCTCTGGGACTCTATTTATAGGCGTAGGATGCTGATATTTCGCTGAAAACTCGAGAGACCACTTCTGGCACGTGAGGGGGCCCTCGCGCTCGGCCTCAGGAAATTTGGGCCCACTTCAGAAAATCATCCAATCGAGGTGAAATTTGGTATGGACATTCTTCAACATGTATGCAAGCTTCTGTGAAAATTTCATGGCATTTGGATCAGTGGATCATGAGATACGGTTGATACGAAAGGAGGTTCTTCGAATGGCTGTCTGCTTCGAACCGATCCTTTCGAACCGATCGTTTCGAACCGATCAACTCACGTGGTCATTCGATGACATAGCACGCATATCTCGAGCCGACCCACCTATTTCTCCGGTTTGGCCACGTCGCATCCATATATCTCGCCCCATTTGAAATGAAGACCGTTGCGTTAGACCAGGTCCTTTTGACTCGAACGAACCATTGTTCATGGGTTCGAATGAGAGACTTTTGATGGATTCGAAGTAAGGTCCTCCGATGGGTTCGAAGAGCAGAGGCTCGATGGATACGAACTTAGGTTATCTGATGGATACGAATAGCACTACTTAGACGGTTTCGAAGTAGACACTGGTTGAATGTTATGGGGCACGTCATCTGCTGATGGATACGAATCCGATCGATGTGAACTCGATGGTTTCGAACTCTACCCACCTGATCGGTACGAACTCATTGGAAACAGACGGATGCGAAGCAGAGGATGGTCACGAGCTGGATGGACAGGAAACCAAGGTCCACTGATGGGTACGCACTGATGTTTCCATGATGGATACGAAGCAAACACTGGTTGATGGATACGAAGCGCTTCATCTGCTGATGGGTACGAGGTCCATCGATACGAACTCGATGGATTCGAAGTTGATGGAGTCGAATTCGAGGCACTTCGATGGATTCGAAGTTGATGGAGTCGAATTCGAGGCACTTCGATGGATTCGAAGTTGATCGATATGAAGGTGATCGGTTCGAACCAGTGTTCGGTGATGGATACGAAAACACCCATCGTGATGGATACGAAATCTAGGCTTTTCCCTTCAAATTGAATCGATCATAACTCGAGCGTATGAACTCGGATTGACTTGAAATTTAAGATGCTGACTTCTATGATCTTTCATGTCATGTCCTATCAATTGTAGCTCAATCTGGACTCGGACAAAATTCAGCGATATCCATGGTGAAACAAAGTATGACCAATCTCTGAGACGATTGTCCTTTGTTTTCGATCGATCTTTTGGTATCACAGCTTTGCCAAAAAGCGGGATAACATTTTCCCCCCAAAGTATGTCTTGTGGAAACATGACGTGCTTTGAAGAGCTGCAATTTCTCTCTGAACAATCATTGCTCTCTTTTGTTGAGATTCGTACTCTGTATTACTGTAACCTTGCGTTGATATATTTATTGCTATATAATAGTGCTTAGCTGTTGGTTGTTGTATTCGTAACAAGATGAGTATTCCATCCCTGTAAATGTTTAAAATCGAATATTAGTCCGACATATATGCACATATGTTAGTTCGACCCTCGTTAATGTGTTCATGAGTCATTGTCAGTTTCGTTTGCGATTGAATTTCGTATCGATTCTCTCCTGAACCGATTTGGAAATTTGAGTTGAGACAACGCTTGATGGTTGTTTTGAAAAGTCCCTTCGTATCGATCCTCTCCTGAACCGATATAGAAGGTTGAAGGAATCGACTTTGTGTTGCGCGAATGTAATATTTCAAATCGATGGGTATGAGCATCGATGGATACGAGATCAACATTCGTATTAATGAAGTATGCTTATACTATGACGGGTATGAAATCGACATTCGTATCGATGGCTTGGATGAGTACGAATCACCCATTCGTACCGATGGGAAAGGATGGATATGAAATTGTTGTTCGTATCGATCGGTTTTGATGGATACGAAATTGCGGTTCGTATTGATGAGAAATGATGGATACGAAATTTCTGTTCATATCGGTAGGTTGTGGATGGAGTTGTGAATTTGTTGATGTGAACAGAGGCTTCGAATCGATGTGTCCACTGTTTGTTTTGCATCGATGCGCTCAAAGCTCTACATCATAGCCTTAGTTGTGTGTTTCATATCGATGAAGCTTCAAGCGTATGGACTCGAATTAAGCTTTCGAACCGATCTGTGGTTTGACTTGTTACGACCGGTCGAGTTGACTGGGATGCAAAACGACCCGCTCACTTTCTAGGTTCCATATAAATAGCAGGGGCTTTGCCATTTTTCACTTTTTCACTTTTCACCGTTGCCTTGTGTTTACTGTGTTTTTGCATCGACTCGAAGATTCAGAGAGAAAAGCACTGTGTCACGTCTTCAAATCAATCAAGATCCAAATCTTTAATTCCTCGAATTCCACACTCAAATTAGGTAATTAACCACGAATCCAAGCGGCAAAGCTATTTCAAATCTACCTCTTCTTCATCGATTAACCACTCTGGTGATTGGTAAAGCCAGATCTGGTTTGGAGAAGAATTGAATCGATCTGGGGAATCGTGTTCGAATCGATGAGGGCGGCATCATTTTTCTTTGGATTTCGCATCGATCCTTGGGATGCCCTCATGGAGGTGACGCAGTTCGCACCGATTGACTATCGTGATGGATCACATCGATACGAAATGATCGATACGAGAAATAGCTATTGGTCGATTCGAAGTCCTTAACTTTACATCGATAGGAATTACATCTTTATGACCGATACGAAAGGTATCGATTCGAACGTGATCGATGTTAAGTTGAGGTTTTCCTGATCGGTACGAACCAGTTAACCAAGGATCGATTCGAAATTATCCTACATTGATCGATACGAACTTGGCCCTTGATCATCGATTCGAAGCGCGCCCCTCTGTATCGATTCGAAGTGGTATCATGATGAATTCGAACGAGCTTTCTGCGATCGATTCGAAACCCTCCATGATGGATACGAAAGTTTGACATTTTGTTAGCATAATTTCGACGAGCTTCATTCCTGCATATTTGGACTTGATAATTAAACTGCATACTCGACCACCTTTCGGAGCTCGTCAATGGAACCATAACAACTTCTATCCGAATCAATTTCCATCATATAAATAGTTTAGTGATGACGGTCAGCGATGACGATCATTATAACTGGACTCCGTAGCTTCGTCGTTTGCATATTTCCTTTAACTCTGTGGCATTTATTCAAGTAATGCACAGCACAACACACATTCATACACTTTACAATGGGGAATGCACGGGTCCTTTGTCGTCTAACGATGGTTTCTCATGAGTTAGCTAGTCATGGAACCTTCAAGTTCGCAGCAGCAGGAGATTCAAAGTGCAGTTACTTCGAGACTAGAGGTTCCGGATATTGAACCTGAGATCATCGGTCCAGCCCCGGACGAATTTCCCAATGCGTCTTTTATTGCCAATCCATCGGACTCCGTTCAATCCAATATTTCTGAAGATATGTTGGGGAGGATATGCTTAAGGCATGGCCTATCAATGGACGACGTGTTGTTACCGAGACCAAATGACAGACCACACAATCTGCCGGAGGGATACACCGCATTCAATCGCCACGCGTGCGCAGCCGGGACGCTTCCTCCGTTCAATGAGTACATAAGAGAAGTACTGTCTTTTTTGGGGATCGCCCCATCTCAACTACACCCGAACGGATATGCTTCTGTGAATAGCTTGTTCATTGTCTTCATGGAGTACCTTCATCGACCACCGATCCCGACCGAGATTAGATATCTGTTCGATTTCAAAACCCGAAGTGATTACCCCTCCTTCACATTTTTAGAAGCAGTGAGGAATTGTCAAGTGGTCACTGGGTCCTGGACTAGGCTAAGCTATTACAGAACGGAATGGTTTATGTCAGATGTCCTCCAGGGTTTGCCCGGCGATGGTTATTCAGACGTGAGTATAGCTGAGTTCTCAAATAAATACCAAGGCAATTGCAGTCGAAGTGAAACTTATATTTTTCCCTTTTTACAGCAACGATTCAGCGACCTGAAGGTGAATACTTTAAGGAGATAGTGTGAGTACTCCGAGAAGTCTCGAGCGAAGATAGGGATATCGAACTGCTCTTGACGGATAGGAATCTCCGGACTTTTAGGTTGATTGAACGGGGGCAGAGTATAAAGTTTGATGGGGCACTAAGGACCGTCTTGAAAAAACGAGTCAAGCACAAGAAGCCCAAAGTTATTATAGCCGAGGAAGGTGATTCTGAAAGAACCCATACTGATGATGAGCCGTTGGCCGGGCCTACAGATGTAGTTCAGGATGTCGCAGAGCAGAGAAAAGGCAAGGCAGTCGTTTTTAAGTAGCCTAAAAAGGGAAGACGAAGTCGGTCGTCATGTCCCGGCTCACCCCCGGAATTAGAATTTCGGAGAGGTCTCCCTCAAGAACAGAAAGTCTCTTTGAAGGGCTTGTCGATCTTCCAATCCCGGATGATGTGTCTTTTCAACATGATGCCGGGTTGGAGGAATTCCATCGTACTCTAGAATTGAGCTCGCCTTTTATTACTAGCGTGGTCGACACTTCTGATTGGTCGGGGGAATGTATATTCATACACATTTCACGGCACTACATAACCCTTAGTCGTAGGTCATCGGTTTCGAAAAACCACTAACTTTATTCTCATTTCGCTTTGCACACTACTATAAAACATGCCATTTGCATCGCCTCATTTGAATCGGTTGAAGTAAAAACTGATGCAAATAGAACTATTTGCATCAGTTCTGTCTTAATAACGGATGCAATTGGTACGTGGAAAGCAATAGGTAATAAAAAATCAAATTTGCATCGGTTGTCACCAACAACCGATGCAAATACGTCGATGCAAATAGTTTTAGTCGCATCGGTTTTAAAGTCAACCGATGCATCTGCGTCCAGAATAATAATTTTCACATCGGTGCAATAGCAGAGGCGATGCAATATTATTTAAGCGATCAATTTTTTTTCCCGGTTCATACCGCCTTTCCAATTTTTTCTGCCCCTCCCATTCTTTTCCCCAAATAATTCGCCTGCTTCAAAACAAAAAAAACCCTAAAATGGTTTCTCGAGTTGCTATAGATGGCACAGTTCGTATTCGAGATTCCACAGTTAAGTGATCAATTTCTATAGATTCCACAGTTCGTATTCGAGAGCGATTCCACGATGGTAGTCGCTTTGGATGATTTGGGTTTACGAGGTGGTTCGCGGCAACTTGGCAAGGAAGACTTGGGTATTGGGTTTGTACGTGGGTTCGATCGGGGATTGCGATTCTGGATAGGTACGATTGTAGATGGAGTCACTTTTTTTCATTGCCTGTAGCTGAGGGGAAGCGACGCATTTCGATTGGCGACTCTGGGAAAATTGGCGATGGCATAGGCAAGTCGGGATGGTAAAAAGAGAGTGGTTAGTGAAGACGATAGATGAACTCATGGTCTCTAGCTTCGTATCCCTATGATTCTATGCAAGTTAAGGGTACTCTATACACATGTATAAGCTGTGCAGAGAAGAATAGAGGGAGAAGAAGGTGCGTGGGCGTTGTAGGTTGGTTTGCTTCTTACAAGGAGATGTAGGCTTTTGGATCATGTTCAGGTATATTTCATTGTTTATATCATAACGCAGTAATAGGTTGTGAACATTTCTTAGTCCTGGAGAAATCCTTATCTGCTTATTATGGGAAATTTTTATTTAGATGAAATGCTGCTAAATAAAGATTGGTAAGACAAACAAGTAATTTGAGTTGTTTGATTATATTAATTTTACGGTGATAGAAAAATCATAAAAAGGTGAAACTGAAAATGTAAAAAATATGATTTTGGAATACTTATTAAGTACCATCACTTATCTTATCATCATAATCAAGACTAACGTCACCACACCGGGATAGATAGTGATCCATACATTCTTAATTCAGCCTTACTGTTCAATATAATGTACCATAGGAAGATCTAGGAACTTTTATTGTTGAAGTTTAAAATGGAAGCAAGTGAAGCTAACAAATTATTTTGAAGCTAACAAGGGCGGTTGAATTTCTTTCCTACGACAATAGTCGAATATGGGTGCAGGCATAGACTTATGTAGTTTTTAGATCTGACAATCGAGGAGTTCGAGGGCAGGGCTGAAGGAACAAATAAGTTATTGTACGTTTCATGAAGGAACAAATAACTAAAAGATGATTAACTGGTGGAGGGGAGATGAGTATTGTCGATAGTGTCATGAATAAGGTACGTACGTGTTTTAAATCATGCCATTTTTATTTGTATGTTGTAGTTTCAATTTTATCTATGGGTAAATTTTCAGTATCAGCTAATTTTTTTTGGACCTTTGCTATTGAAATTGAAACTTTTTTGTTGTCATGATATTTGTTAACAAACTACATGAAATTTTTGTTCTTAAGCAAGTTCGGTTGAATTTATAGTTTAGATTGTCGGTTGAAAACGCTTTATAGTTTGCTAAGTAACTGCTTTACACTTTGATTACGGTTAGTCAAAGCATATGGTTTAGTATTCTGTTTAGCTATTTTGTATGCTAATATTCACTAATTTTAGTTGCATATTCCACATAAATGAAACCTTTATTAGATGGAGATAAATGAAATTATATTTTGAACTAAAAAGCTACATTTTAAAGATATGTGGATTATGTTTCACACAACAACTATATTAGTAAACTTTTATCGTGAAATTTTACAATAAGTGGTTGCATGCTGAACAAATAAGTTATAAGGTTCATCAAGATTAACTGAGCCCCCCTTGAAACAATCACTCATTTTAATTAAGGCAGGGGTGAAACTGTATACTGGTGGAAATATATTAAACTACTGCAAAAGCAACCACTGAAATTTATCTCACATGGTTCCCACCTCAGAAACATAACATATACATAACGTATACATGACATATATACATAACAAAGTTTGGCAACTTCGTGTTTTGAAAATCATTACTATTAAAATCATAAAAATCCTGCAATCGACCCATTTTGAACCAAAATACATAATTGAAAATGGCAGACACATCTTCATGGTTTTACCCACCTAAAATACTTGCCTACCTTGAACCTTTTTACCCCCAATTATCAACATTGACATTTACATGGTTTTGATCTCACGGTTTACGGGTATTTAGACTAAATATTGTCAACTGTACAAAAAACATAAACTGAAATAAACGTATAGGTTTAAATCATGTACTTTAAATGTACCTTTAAGAAGTAACTCAAATGATATCAAATTTTTGCATACTGTCCTTTGGCAATTAGATAACTTTGATAGTACTATTTCTACCAAAGCATCAAACCCGTTGTACAAAAAATTCTATCTGTAAAACTAAGGTAGTCTTATCTGTCTCTTTACTCAGTGCCGAATGTTTCAAATGAGTGGGATGTCATGTTATAAGTTATAGGAATCGAAAAACTTTCAGATACCAATAAAAGGCGAACTAAATTTATCAAATAATGCTTATAATGGTAAATAAACTTGCATCATCCGCAAAATGATCCCGGTAGTTATATCAGACTATCAGTAACCAGTTTTCTGAATTCTAACCACTGATTATGTAACTGTTACAGTTGTACCCAAAAATTAAAGTTAAATACATTCCGTAAATCATCTGCCGACACCAGACTACTAAAAAATTTACAAATTTGTACTGTCGGACGACAGTTAATAGTCGGCACGCAATAAGGCGAAAACTTTCATACAAAACACTTTACACAGAGCTGAATTTTTTCATATTGTAACGGGAAATCAAGTTAACTCAAAACATCTGCCATATTATAGGGATACATTGAAGTGGTCGACATATTTTAAAAAACAGGCAGAAATAAAATATTTGAATAAATAAAACAATAGAACCAATACTTTAATTACCTAAAATCTAAAATATTATATGAACAATTATAGGTGCTCGTTCATAATTAAATTAGTAGTGTGTAATACCTGAAGTCTATTAACATAAGGAGTAAATGGAACATCCAAGAGATTTCCCTTTCCTGCTAAACATAATTATTAGACATGCATATGGTAATTCTTAAGCATGTACAGGTTATTGATTAAAATTATTAGTTATGTTCTAAGTTACTACCATGATTGAATCAGTCAGCTCCTGTAGTCTATTCTGCAATCCATGAACTTGGTTTTCCAGAGCACATACTTTCTTCGAGTTGCTTATATTAACACCCAGTTTAGATGGTGTAACCCCAAAACTGCATCCTCTTACTCTTCCACTATGTTCATGGCCGAATGTCTTCGCCGCACCATCTGTACTCAAAGGAACCGTTACTTGAGAACTTTGAGTGTTTTTATGCTCTTTTATCTTAGTTTACACATTGAAAAAAGGCCACTAAGAAGTAATAATTGCATTATTAAACTCTGTAAGAGAGTTTGGCGGTATTCTAGTTTACTTGGTGTTCCCTTAGCGACTTAGTTCGTTCATTCGAATAACAAGCTACCAGATAAAATAGTCAAACTTAAAAATGGTTCTATATAATTCTATTTGAGATTTAGCAAAAAAGTGACCTATACAAGTAGAAATTTAATATTCAACCTCTATTATTATTTTTGAGAAAAATATTGGCACGTGATAGTTGGGATAATACATTACAGTTTAAATATGAAAGGATAATACATTACAGTTTCTTTATATTTATTTTATTTTATGAAATATTTTGTAGGACCAAGTATTGATGTAACTAAATGCATCTGGGAATGGTGATTCATTGAAGCAGATGTGGTAGAAGTCGACATGGATATTGCAGGTAAAAATTCTGCTGATAAAAGCTTTTGCCAACATCTACGATAAATAATTATCTATCCACTAACTCCTAATCTCAAATTCATACTCCTAATTTTTTTGGAATATGGTATCCTCCCTCGGTTTTACAAAATAACGTAGGTACCTGATATCAATAAAAGGTCCGCTATATTCCCCCACCGACTGAATTTTCTACTTCTTCATGCAACTAATTCCGAACTACACATTTTCTCTATATAACTTTGGTCTATGCAATGGTTAATGTTAAAGGATACTGTAGCAGTGGAAATATATTCAAACAATGAGTTTTTCATTCTCATTTTTTCTTATTTTTTTTACACTGCTAGCTAACCCTCAAGAAGAGTGAAATACTTATTTTATCTCCAAATGACTGAATTTTCTCAATTATTTATTGACTTATTACCTCAAACTATCTGTTGTGCATATTCATGGATAACCTATTTATGAAACACTATTACTGACATTCAAATGTGAACTATTATATTTTCAAAATAATATACTTATAGTAAGTATTCCATGTTATACTAATTCAAAATTATATGTTTGCGTTTATCACGATTATGCTTACAACTTATGCTAATTCAAAATTATGTGGTACAAACATACAATGAAATTATACCGTTGATAATTCAAGATATATATGAAGCTAGTTTGACTTTCATTCCGTCCGAGATGAAGAATTTGCCACTGAAGCTGTGGATAATTTGACTATGTACGGATTAAATTTTGCTTTGAACCCATTTAAGATAATACCTAAAAGTATATTCAAGGAAACAAAATTAAATAAGTAATATATCAACAAAGTAACTCTTAACAAATAAAAAGAAAGCTCCAAATTGTTTCAAAACGAGATGGGTAAATATGGTAGCAAATTGAAACCGGATATTCCAAATATTTAAATTATATATGAAGCTAATTTTACTTTGATTATATGGGGATTAAATGTTGCTTTGAACCCATTCAAGATAATGCCTAAAAGTATATTCGAGGAAACCAAATTAATTTTAATTACGTGGGAAATATATTAACAAAGTAACTTTTAATAAGTAAAATGTAAAATCCAAATTATTTCATAATGAGATGGATAAATAGGGCAACAAATTGAGATTGAATGTTCCAAGTATTTAAATTATATATGAGGCTAATTTTATCTTACTCCTACTAAGATGATGATTTTGCCACTGAAGTGTGGACAATATGACTATACTGGGATTAAATGTTGCTTCAAAACACACTCAAAATAATACCTAAATGCTCAGTCAAGGAAATAAACTTAATTATGGGAACAGCCTATGCTACTATGTACAGCCTGATAATTATTGGAACAGCCTATGCTACTGATTACAGCCTATTTACAAATGCTTATAATAATTGATGCTTATATTAATTCAACAACCAATTTACAGACCTGATTGTTGTGTAATTGGGGGTTCTAGCAAAATTATATAACTACTAGTAATTAGTAATTACAGCCTGCTTATACCTTATGAAGACTGTAATTGTTCTTATAGACGTATATTACAGCCAATGCTAGAACCTCATAAGCATTACAAGCTTAACCATTATAGCATTTTATATTCACATGTAGCTAGCTTTCCCATTTGTGTTCACCTGTAGTCAGCTACAGGTTTCAAAATATAATACTGTGAGTTCCTTCATGTCTCATTTTTTGTTCACCTTTAGCTAACTTTCCAGTTTTGCTAAATTTTTCTATGGCTGCTGTGGTTGTTGTGAAGTATGGAAAAGACAGAGGCAGTATGATGAAGTGGAGGAAGTGGAACTGTATGTTAAGTAGACTATTATGCAAGTAAGCAATGTGTAGAGAGACAGATGTGGTGAATGGTGATGACAATTGATGGTTCAGGCAGGGGTTAATGAGTTGTTGTCAGGTGGTCAGATGATATAAGGCAGGTTTGAAGAAATTAAGATGGTGATGGTTGTTTTGAAGGACGGTATGATGTTGGGAATGAGCAGCAGTGAGAGGTAAATCAAGTTGATGATTGTTTCTGGTGGTTTGTTTTGGAATGATCAGATGGTTGGCAGGAAGAGGATGTGCAAGCACTTAGAAGTGGGTTGATATGGAGAAGTGATGTGGAGCTGCTGTGAGGCTGAAGTTTACATGGTGGTAAGGAATGCAGAGATGGAAGTTTATGGATGGTTATGGCAATGGCACAGTGGATGGACGGGTTGTTATGAAAAGTGTATGGGGTTGTTTGTTGAGGTAGCGCGGTAATTACAGAGGAGAGGGTGGCTGGCAATTTGATTGTACAGTGATGAAAGTGCTAATGAATTGAGATGTAATTGAAAATCTGTAACAAAATTGAAGATGAATGCAATGTTCTCCTTTTTGTGTATGTTTTTTTCTTTTTTTTATATATATAAAGATTATCAATAATATATATACACACACATTTGAGTACTATAATAATGGTTTTTGAGGGATTAGTTTGCATCAGTTGTTATAAAAAACCGATGCAATAGAGGGATTAGTTTGCATCGGTTTTCAACAACAACCTATGCAACAAGTTTCTTTGTTGCATCGATTTTCGTTACAACCGATGCAACATGGGGGCTGTGTTCAAGCAACCAATCATGATATTTTGCATCAGTTGTTAGTAACAACCGATGCAAAAAGGACCTTTTTGCATCGGTTTCAGAACTGATGCAAAAACGTTAAGCCTGTTGCATCGGTTGCATATGCATCGGTTGTTGAACTGATGCAAAAGGGGGGTAAACAACCGATGCAAATGACCTGTTTTGTAGTAGTGGCAGATATTATGACTGGACGCGGTTTGATGTTAGGAAGTCTGCGACGTGCTCGTAAATCTTCCTCATATTACGAGTCACAACGAAGAGAAGGAGATAGGGATTATGATCGTAGGTACTCCGGGTATTCTAGCCAAGAACGGTATGATAGAGATAGGGACTACAAACGTCGGTCTCGATCTCGCACTCCTCCTCCCAGAGCTCCTATACAACCTCCTACATATGTTTCTCGTCCTTCCGAATCTTCTCGATACAAGTCAGCTTCTCAATCTTCTAGATCCGAGCCCCACCATCCCAGGTCTGAGGCAATGTCTCCAATAGTTGCGGAACAGCCTCCTACTGAAATTTCGGGGGAAGGAGCAATCAAGCTTGCGCAATTAAAGAAGGACTTCTCGAATATTTACATTGATAACTACATTTTTCCTCTTCACTTGAAAAGAATCCCGCCGGAGGCCGAGCAGGTGGCGCACGATTATGTGCACGACTTTTATGCCCAATACAAGGCGTGGTATAAGGCGGCCGAGAAAGCGTCGTCACTAGCCTTCGAACGAGCGGCTATCATTGAAAAGCTACAAGCCAAGCTGGCTCAAAAAGATCGCATCATACAAGTGCTGAACACAGATGCTAAATCATCTCGAAAATCAGAGATGGAAGCTCTTACGAAGGCCGATGAAGCTCAAGCGGCTATGGATAGGATGAAAAAAGAGCACTATGTCACGGTGGAAGACATGGGCCACCGGAACACCATTGTCACTGCTGAGCGAGATGTGGCTTTGAAATAGCTTAATGAGCTTAAGGCTAAAGTTTCTGAAATTATGAAGGAAAGGGATACCGCCAATATTTCTGCACATGAGGCATGTGATCAGGCGGTAGAATTCCAGACCTAGCGTGATGCTGCAATGGCTAAAGTTATGGAGATCGAGGCTGATGTCGATAGAAAAATTGAAATCGCCGAGTCCAAGCTGGAGGCCTACATTGAAGACCTCCTTATTACTTATAACGCTAACTGTTAAGGCATAGGAATTTGGCTTGGCTCGAGAATTATCCGGTACATCTTCACAGTGCCTGGAGTCGGTTGATTGAGGAGGAGAAAGCGGCACATCCGGATGAATCAATTGACCAGTTTGAGCTTGAAAACCGGTTGCTGACCGAAGACGAAAAGAAAATCCTTCATGACGCCATAATTTCTCATGAGAAGGAGACGGTCGGCGCCCGTCATTTGGAAGTCGGGGAAGGTTCTGGTGTTGAGCATCGGGCTTTAGTTCTTGAGATCACCGCTCCACTTCCGTCAGAGCCCACATCTGCGGTTGACTCACAGTCAGTCCCTGCCTATAATCTAGAGCAACCGCAGCTATCTCCTATCCGGGAGCATGTTTCTGAAGCTGCTTAATCGTCAGCAGGCCACGTTGAGGGAGGTATTCCGAACTTATCTCAAGTGTATTTCAAATAGGGAGTTTGTTTTGAAGCAGTTACTAATAACTTCTTCTTATCTTTGCTCAGTGACTGGAGTTGCGTTGATTGACGCGACTCAAGAATCAAGTAAAGGGGAGAAGGCCATCACCACTGAGACGACCGTCGTGACAGCAGTGTCAACTGAGGTAACGCAGGGGAGCGCACCATCTCTTAACGAGCAAATGGTGAGCGAGCTGCTCGGCCAGCAGGGTGGCTTCTCTACAGACTTGCCATTTATCGTTAGTGACCTCCCGCCAACCTCTAACTCTTCAATGCAGACTGTAAATGCCCCTAGCCAGGCCCAAGCGATTCGTGATGTAGAAATTCTGGCCGAGATTAATGCAGAATTAGAGGCTACGGGGCAAGGTGGTAGTATTGGTGGCAGTACGGCGGCGCATAGCCCAGCACCTTTAAGGATAATATCATCGGGTGGCACTATCCCATCTTCCGTTGCGGATCCAGTTCCTCCTACTCCTCCGGTGGGAAGCCTTCATGTAAATTCAAGCTCTGAGGAGGATGTTGACATTATGCCCCCATCCGAAGAGCATCCACCGGAGAGGAAGCACTCCAAACGAAGGATCTCTGTTTCTAGCGAGTCCGAGGACGAACCGGTGATAAGGAGACTGAAAAAGAAGAAATAGATGGGCCATTTAAGCGGATTTTTTGATAGATAGGAACTTGTGTTTGTTTTTCGCTAGGAGGTCGTGTATAGACGCAGGTTCGGCCCCTGCTAGTAGGAATTCTTTTTTGGAAGAACTTATTTGCATGTAAGTCCTTGTCTCTAGTTAGTTGAAATAAAATTCAATTTCTTTGTTTCAATTCTCATTTCTTTTGTGTTTAAGTGTTTGTAGTGTTTGGTTTTCAGTCCAGTGTACTTGTGGTGTTTTTACCGTCAAGTAGAGTTTGTTTTATTTGCCAAGTCTAAAAATCTTGGTCACAAGTTGTGATCGATGAATAAGTTAAACTTCGGACATTGTATCACTTTGGTTAGTGATTAACACTTAGCTTTTTTGCCCCCTAATTTCGGGGAACAACATTTGTATTTTGGTTGTTGATCGCACTTATTGCAAACCTTAAGCACACGTCCACATTCTGGGGACTTAGGATAGTTTGAGATCTATAATCTGGTTCGCACTCCAGGAATTTGAGAGTTATCAATGTTTGTAACACGGTTCGCGCTCCGAGAACCTGGAATTGATGTTTATACTCCACTTCATGTTCTGGGAACTTGGAGTTAGTATTGATATTTCGGTTCGCACTGCGGGAACTTTGACTTGGTATTTGTGCTCCAATTCGCACTCTGGGAACTTGGAGAGAGCATGAATGTTCGGGTTTGCGCTCCGGGAACCTGTAATTTATGTTTATACTCCATTCACGCTCTGGGAAGTTGGAGTTAGCACGGATGCTTCGGTTTGCGCTCCGGAAACCTGTAATCCATATTTGTACTCCAATTCATGCTCTGGGAAGTTGGAGTTGGCTGATAGATGGTCAGTCACACCTGTTTGGGCTTTTTAGGAATTCGTTCACACTCTGGGAACGATGGATTTGATGTTTATACTCTGATTCGCACTCTGAGAATTTGTAGTCCGTTCACACTCTGGGAATGATTTATCGGATGTTTATACTCCAATTCACACTCTGGGAAGTTGGAGTCCGTTCGCACTCTGGGAACGAATTATCAGATGTTTATACTCCAATTCGCACTCTGGGAATTTGGAGTCCGTTCGCACTCTGGGAACGAGTTATTTGATGTTTATACTCCGATTCGCACTCTGGGAATTTGGAGTCCGTTCGCACTCTGGGAATGAGTTATTTGATGTTTATACTCCAATTCGCACTTTGGGAATTTGGAGTCCGTTCGCACTCTGGGAACGAGTTATCGGATGTTTATACTCCAATTCACACTCTGCGAAGTTGGAGTCTGTTCGCACTCTGGGAACGAGTTATTGGATGTTTATACGCCAATTCACACTCTGGGAAGTTGGAGTCCGTTCGCACTCTGGGAACGAGTTATTGGACTTTTATACTCCAATTCACACTCTGGGAAGTTGGAGTCCGTTCGCACTCTGGAAACGAGTTATTGGATGTTTATACTCCAATTCACACTCTGGGAAGTTGGAGTCCGTTCGCACTCTGGGAACGAGTTATTGGATGTTTATACTCCAATTCACACTCCAGGAAGTTGGAGTTAGTTGTAGGACTGTCGTGTGCTGGTCCAGTTCAGCCTTTGATGTGATGGCTTGCCCCCGAGCTGGGGTTTCACTTAGTGAGTGGCCGGTCATATTGCAGTCACTCGCTATTTGAATAAATTCCATTTTTTGATGGAACTTAGCTCTTCGTGTGTCGTGATTGTTGAATGTTGCATTCGGTGAATCACAGCTCTAGCTTGAAGAGATAGTACTTTATTGCTGAAATAAGAAAATATGGCAAAGTTAGTGCCTTATTACAAATTCAACTTTCAGAACGTAAAAGAAATTGCAAAGTATTCATAGATTGAATGAGCATGTCATGTGTGACAGTGACGAAGATCTTCGTCATTCCAGGCTCCTGAGAAAGTTGGTCCGCCACTGATGGCGTTTACCACCAATCTTCCGCGGGGACAAGTGGAGTCCTCCTGTCTCGGTCGATCAGGGCCATTGTTTTGATTTGATGGGCCTGCTTCTCTAGGCTGCATTGCCCGCACAAACTGTTCCAGCTTCCTTTCTCTGATCAGTTTTTCAACGAGATCTTGTAAGTGACGACACTCGTTCGTATTGTGCCCATAGCTTTCATGGAACCTAAAAAATTTTCCCGTCTGGATTTGCCTCTCTGACGATGGTTTTGGCGCAGGTTTTTGGTATTGAATTGTGTTACAGGTTTGTAAGTACAAGTCCTCCAGTGATGTATTCAGAGAAGTGTAACTATCAAACATTGGATTCTTGCGCTGTGGGCCACGATTTTGATCTTGTTTTCTAGTTTGATTCACGCTCTCTCTTCGCCGAGCTTGTTTGTTTTTAACGTTCAACTGAACTTTTCCGAAGCTCTCACCAGACTGTTTGATTGCGACATTGCTTTGGATTCCTTCCGTGCTTGGCCCCGCATCGGTTTGCTTCCTAGACTGTTTCACGTCTTCCCGTCTCAGGAATTGAGCCGCCTTGGCATGGAAACGATCCAACGATGCAGGTGGTTTTCCAGCTAACCAGTTGCCAAACTCAGATTCAGGGTCGATCCCCTTAGTCAACGCCATAAGGATGGAGTTATCGTTTGGATTGCTGATCTCCGCACATGCAGTATGGAATCCCTCTAAATAGTGTCTGAGCGTCTCTCCAGGAGCTTGAGTGACACTGGACAGAGTATTGACATCTTTTGGCCTTGCGACGTGCATGCGGAATTGTTCAACAAATTTTGTGGCCAACTGGTCGAATGAAGAGATGGATCGAGGTGGCAATCGAGTGAACCATATGGTAGCGATGCCCCCCAAGGATATGGGGAAACTACGACACTTCACTACATCGTCAGCTCTGGCAGCGGTCATTGACCACTCATATTTCAGAATATGTTGGTTGGGGTCGGAGTTTCCCTCGTACATGGGTAGAGTTGGCATTCTGAATCGCCGTGGGGGTTCAGCAGTAAGAATATCGTCCGTAAAAGGAGTGTGGCTTCAGAAAATTCCCCAATCGTCATTCGTGAATCCCTGGCTCTCACGGATCATCTGACGTATCATAGTCGAAAGATCCGGCATTTGCACGTTCTGTGCGGCTTGCGCCGGAGTATGATTACGTTCCATACTTTGGGGTCGGACCGGATATTGTCGATGGTCCAGGTTTTGCCTTCTTGGCTCATAGTCTTCTGGGACGTATGGTTTAGGAGTACGTTCACTATGACGACGGTCCAGGTTCGACTGATCTTGAGTATCAACTCCTGGTTCAACCGCGGCACTAGTGGCGCGGTATTCTGTGGTGTGGTGAGGGACGGCACCTCCTCGGGAGGAGGGTCCGGTTTGGAAACTGGATGATGGACCAACTCTCAGTTGTCCAACGGTCAGTGTCGGTTGATCTCTAGTGGCTGGCATGTGACTCCTATCTAGCCGGGGTCGTGGAGATCGATTATGATAATCAGAAGATAAAGAACTTTCGCTGGAGGAGTGAGAAGCATGGTCTCTCTTGGATCTATTTCGCTTCTGGCGATCCGGCTTGTTGATCAGCTCGGCGTTAGCACGTAGCTGTTCTGCTAGTTGTTTCCAACTCTGGGTCAGCTCTTGGAGTAGCAACTGTAACTCTTGTCGGGTAACCGGTCCTAACGGTTCCGAGTGTCCAGTAGCATCTTGATTAGATGGAGGTAGTGGAGCAGGATTCTGTCTATCCTGTTCTTCTTGGTTGACAGCGTTAGAGGTAGTTCTTGTGCTAACCATCTTGAAAGTTGAATTCCTTTCCTAGACTTTATGCAAATCTGAATAGAAGGGAAGGAAGTTGGACTTGATGATCTGGATCTCTCTCTTAGATTTATTCAATCCGGTATCGATGACAGATCCAACGAGCAAGAGAAATCTGGGTTTTCTCCATGAAAGCACCAAAGTGTTTGTACCAAAATTGGGCACAACACTCTTCGGAAGTTTTTTGAAGAGATAACAATGAAGAAAGTAAATTGAAAATGAAGATTATCTAACAAAAACTACAAATAACGAAAGTAAAATTGCACAGACAAGCGATTTATAGTGGTTCGGCGCATTGCCTACGTCCACTGTGAAGTTTTTGCAGCTTTATTGATTCTCTTTGAATAGTTACAAGTGATTACAACAAACGATAGCGAAAAACAACTTGAAATTCGAAATCAGCGGCAAGGGGAAGATGCAAGTCTTGATCCGGCAGAGTCTTGGTGCTTCAGAATCCAAAAGGATCCTTTTTCTGTTGGCTCTGGGGCTCTATTTATAGGCGTAGGATGCTGATATTTCGCTGATAACTCGGGAGACCACTTCTGGCACGTGAGAGGGCCCACGCGCTCGGCCTTAAGAAATTTGGGCCTACTTTGGCATCGATTCACACTCCATTCTAATCGATCAGAAAATCATCCAATCGAGGTGAAATTTGGTGTGGACATTCTTCAACATGTATGCAAGCTTCTGTGAAAATTTCATGGCATTTGGATCAGTGGATCATGAGATACGGTCGATACGAAATGAGGTTCTTCGAATGGCTGTCTGCTTCGAACCGATCCTTTCGAACCGATCAACTCACGTGGTCATTCGATGACGTGGCACGCATATCTCGAGCCGATCCACCTATTTCTCTGGTTTGGCCATGTCGCATCCATATATCTCGCCCCATTTGAAATGAAGACCGTTGCTTTAGACCAGGTCCTTTTGACTCGAACGAACCATTGGTCATGGGTTCGAATGAGAGACTTTTGATGAATTCGAAGTAAGGTCCTCCGATGGGTTCGAAGAGCAGAGGCTCGATGGATACGAACTTAGGTTATCTGATGGATACGAATAGCACTGATTAGACGGTTTCGAAGTAGACACTGGTTGAATGTTATGGGGCATGTCATCTGCTGATGGATACGAATCCGATCGATGTGAACTCGATGGTTTCGAACTCTACCCACATGATCGATACGAACTCATTAGAAACAGACCGATGCGAAGCAGAGGATAGTCACGAGCTGGATGGACACGAAACCAAGGTCCACTGATGGGTACGAATTGATGTTTCCATGATGGATACGAAGCAGACACTGGTTGATGGATATGAAGCGCTTCATCTGCTGATGGGTACGAGGTCCATCGATACGAACTCGATGGATTCGAAGTTGATGGAGTCGAATCCGAGGCACTTCGATGGATTCGAAGTTGATCGATATGAAGGTGATCGGTTCGAACCAGTGTTCGGTGATGGATACGAAAACACCCATCGTGATGGATACGAAATCTGGGCTTTTCCCTTCAAATTGAATCGATCATAACTCGAGCGTATGAACTCGGATTGACTTGAAATTTGAGATGCTGACTTCTATAATCTTTCTTGTCATGTCCTATCAATTGTAGCTCAATCTGGACTCGGACAAAATTCAGCGATATCCATGGTGAAACGAAGTATGACCAATCTCTGAGACGAATTGTCATTTGTTTTCGATCGATCTTTTGGTATCACGGCTTTGCCAAAAAGCGGGATAACACTTCTAGTCTTACTTTACATCACTAAGCGTCTACATGAGGTTTTCTTATTTATTCTGCTTTCTAATATACAACGACCAATCCAAAAAAACAACACAATAGTATAAAGGAATTTTTGTTAGAAAATATCATATGCATTTTTATACAAACATAGACAATTAATGCTTATAACCCAATTAACCAAAAAAACAATTATTGGAAGCCTCCCTTCCATATTAACTGACATTAATGGTGTTGTGGCCCTGCTATTTCATACTTAATAAAAATAGACATTTTTACTATGCCATCCCACCACAATCCGTATCTCTTAACTTACCTTTTTGGCTTTTAATAAAGAAGGTTCATCCATTACATCATTTATTACAACCAAATATACTTCTATCTTCTTTTAGTAAAAATTTCTTGATAGTATTCTTAAGTCTTGGTATATATACTTTATTTATTTTTAATTTTTCATGTTGGTGTAACCTCAAACTTGTAGAAATATATTTTAATACCATTTCCCATTTCCTCGTGGGTTCTTCTTTATGGTCGTCACACTGTTTAATGAAACATTACTAGGCTCATATCAATATTCCTTATATCCAATGAGGATTCATTATTGTTATTTTATTCAGAGCCTTTACTTTTACCTTGTTTTACCCAAGCAATCATCCATATCTACCCATATTAAAATTTTGGTTTGGTTTCTACTGCTCTCTCGAAAATTAAAACTTCACAGTCATAAAGTACTTAATCCTAAAAAATTTATCTCTAAAAAATAAACTTAGAAAATTTTTAGAACTATGTTTTAGAACATATGAAGCAAGTTTATTTATTAAGTTCCAAAAGTCATTGTTAGCAATTTAATTTAAAAAGGTCATTTTCATTAAAGTATTTTCACCACAAAGATTTTACCTCTTAGTAAGTAGGGTTTTCAACCCAAATATCAAGTTTTGTATTCCAAATTACACCAAACCAATTCTTTTCAAAAATACTTTTTGCGGTGTTTCTAAAACATCCTTTATAACTTTAAACAATAAAAACTAGAGCACACAAGGTCAACACCTATTCTATTATTTTTCTATCACTTATGCTCTTCCCATTTTCAATCTTAGTGAAGACTCATACATCATATGAGGAGGACCTCTAAAAAGGTATGTGTAATTACTACACTTTTTTATTGAAATTATTCACTTTTTTATTTTCCTATATTTTTTTCTAATTAATAAAATTATTTATTCAAATTTCTAACATTATTTCTATTTATATTTCAAATGTTAAAACAATTTAACTAGATTCTACCTAAGCTGCTCTTATTAAATTGCTCCTCTTTATATACCCTTTTTTTCTGAATTGACTGACTTCTTTATTGAACCATCGCAGTGCGTTCGCCTACTACTTTTTTTTGTTTTTTTGTCTCCTTTTATTTCTTTTACCCCACTTAAAACCAGTGCCACTTCCTAATGTCCCACCTATTTAAAAGAATTTCATAAAATAAAATTTTCCATAATCAAAAAATCGATGAGCTATCTATACACTATATTTTCTTTTTATTTCAAAAGAGATGCCTCTTCACTAAAACAAATTTTACCTAAAAAAATTGGCCTTAACAAATTTTAATTTCTACTAGAAATTCTATTTATATAAAATACAAAAATACTTTAATTTGCTGAAAACTTTACCTTTTAAAAATAGGTTTTTATCCTTTTTTCAAACCTTTTATTAAATTCTTTCATATGGGGTAGGACTCAAGGTGGGTTTTGCTTATCCACTCCTTTGTACTTTTCTTCTTTTCCACTTGCTTTCTAACATATCCTCTTTCAGAATATATCAAAAATCTGGCTATCATCTTGGAGTGATTCCTACATGCCTTCCTTCGGGAACTTGCACAATTCTTGCTTCCAGATATCCACAATATAAATTATTTACTTTCCATTTATCAAGATCAAACATGCATTATCAATCGGCAATCCTATGAAGATCTAAAACTATTGGGCAATCCAGTCCCAACAAGCGAGTCATGTATCATCCAGCTTCAAGAACCTTCCATATGCTACATTCATGCTCTTCTTAAGTCAACCCCTTCCAATATGATCTATTTTTCAAAGGATGATCAGGATAGACATATATCGTCAACTTCATCTATTGTTCCAACTCATTATTGCATTGTCCATATTTTCATAGTATAGTTGCAACTACTTCTAAAGTCTGAATGTAACGACCCAGAATTTTGGGTCGCCAGATTTGAACATTTAATTCATTTTAAATGTCGAATATGGATTGTAATTTGATTTTGAAATAAAAATACTTTGGTAAAGTTAATAGAATTAGTTAAATTTCAAATACGGGAATGAAATTAAAATTTGAATAATAATAGCTTAATATTAGAATTGGGATAATTGGTGAATCTGAGTGTAAATAAATATGAAAATGATTTCTAAAAATTTATTTAAGTTTATTTTAATTTAAATACTAATATTGGACCATTGGATGGAATTAATAGTCGATAGATTGAATTTGGAATTTTATATTAATTTAATAATGGAATTTAATAATATATTAATGCAAATAATCAAATTTTGATTTAAACTGAATCAGAATGATTTCTAATGTGAAATAAATTTTATATGAGTTATAATAAAGTTAATAAAGTTTTAAAAAGTGAAATTTTAGATGATTTCGACGATTGTGAAAATCGCTCGATTTAATCGACGAGTTAAAATAGCCTTCCAGGGCACAGTCTCGAAATTCGACGAAGCTAGTTCCATTGGATCCATAATAATTAGTTATTATCGGATTTCAAGTTTCGTAGCAATCGGAGTTGTCGTTTGACCCCGGTAGCTTAAAACGCTTAGAAAATACTTTAATCGAATTAAATTAAAATTGACCGTTTATTTCCGTAACTCACGTATATGACCGAATTAGCTTCCGAAATACATTCCATTGTGTTCGGAACGTGGGTAAAACCTTAGGAACGCCTGTCGGCACGCGTTGTTTGGAGATCGTTTGAAAAGGTTGCTTTATAATGATTTTAATATTAAAATAATATAATTAAACGTTTATATATATCAAAATTAGGGCTGAAACCCTAATTCATTCCAGCCGCCGCTTATATTCCTCCAATGGCCGAAAATCATCCACCTTCACCTCCAATTTGCGATCAATCCATCAAGTAATCGTGAATTCTTCTGACTGCAAAGTTGAAGATCTCGCTATGAACTTTCAATCCAATGGCAGAGATCGTGTTTCGAGCATCGTGGAAGGGGAAATCGGAGTTGAACAGTGGTCGTTTATCCTCGTTTTTCGTGCTATGGTGACGACCGAGCTTCGTGCTTTTCTAGCCATGGGTGGCGCCGAGACGCGCACGCGAAGTGGTGGGTTCTGATCAAACTTTTGATCGTCGTGGTGGGTGCGGCTATTAACCCTAGATGCGGCAAACGTTGGGTTCGTGGTTCGTGATTGTTCCTGTAGCTTGCGCAAGAAGATGAAGGTAGCGGCCAACATTTGTTTTATATAAAAAAATAATAATTTGTTTTAAATTTTATATTCAACTTTGTTTAACTATAACTCATGCATACTGTATCAGAATCCAACGAAACTGGAAACGCCAGAATCGCAGAGACGCGTACTACGCAGTGGAGCAGTTCTGGAATCATTCCGAGCAAGTAAAAATTTAGGTTAAATCGAACGCCGTTCGATTTAATTTAAATTTGAACGCTCGCCGAAAACCCAAGGTGAGTTTAACTCACTCACATCTAGGATATTAGTTAATTTAAATAGTCGATAATTGAATGATTGCTTCATTGGTTGAATATGATAATTATTATCAAATTGAACCGATATATATTGTTTTGCTAATATCTGTGGATGCAGGGAAAATAGGTTGGAGGGATCCCACTGGATCCCTCACAAATAGAAATTTAGATTTATATTCTGTGATATATGCTATTTATTATTTTGAGATAAATTGTTTAGATCTTGTTATGCCGTGTTTTATTTATATGCTGTGATGAATTAAATTGAAGTTTAAATTGTGTTGTGCTGAGATTGGGTGAATACAACCTGAAAATTTTAAATATAAATAGATGAATTGGGTTTAAAGGATATAAAGGAAATTCCTAAGTAAAGAAATTAAAAGGGATTAAATTCAAGAAAATTGGTTGATAATTTGAAATGTTTGGAAATGTGATCTATAGAAGAAATGTGAATTATTCAAAAGAATAGCGAGATTTGATTTTAAATGAATGGGAAGTGTTCTTTCTCCTGGATTTTTTTTTTGAGGAAAGATTTGAAATTAGATTTGAAATTATAAATTTGCAGTTAAAATATGTTTAGAACATTTTAGAAAGAAATATTATTTTAAAATGTTTTTAAGTGAAAGAAAATATTTGATTAGTAATTATGGTATTTATTATTTTTAACAGGTAAAGTAGTATTAAGTTTTCCAAGAAATTATAATATAAATATTTAATTTAATAACTTTATTTTTAAAAACTAAATTTTTATTTAAAATACTTAGGAAACCCCTATATATTTCCTTAAGTATTATTTTCAATTAAATAATTTCTAGAAGCTTTATTTTAAATATTTCTAACATATGTTGAAAATGATTTCCAGGAAATAGCAACGTCTTTAAAAATAAAAGGAGCTATTTTTTAAAGTATGGATAGAATTTTACGGGATGAACGTAAAATGGAATTGGGATAAAACGTGTTGGATTGATAAAAGGAATTCTTTGGTTATTCTAAGATGGAGGTGTATTTCCCTGAAAGCCAAGTACGTTTTAAAAATAGATTTTTGAAACATTAGAGTTTGAAGTTATATTAAAGAATGTTTCAAGAATATTATTTAAGTTGTAAGAATTTTAAAAGTGAACATATATCACTTTAGTTATAGAAGTAATTATTTTTAAAGGGTAAATAGAATTATGTTTTAAAGAATATTATTATTATTTATACTTTATAAAATGGTTCTATTTTAAAGATAATCAATCAAAGTATTATTTAGAAATAGTATAGAGTTTCACAACTTTATTTTAAATTTAGTATGACTTAACTTTATTTTAAAGACAATATTTTATATTTTATTAAGCAGTTTTATTTTGATATATTTTTAAAAGTATATATATATATATATATATATATATTTTAAATCAAGTATGTAAGAAGTTTTAAATATGAATGTTTTAATATATTTTCAAGAATAAAGTATTTAAATTATTTTAAATCTTAAGGATTGGTGCTTGGACACTTTCAAGGGAAGTAACTATTTGGAAAATTTATTCCATGAGAATTTGAGTTTGAAAAGTGTTTTCAACGGGATTTGAAAAGGAAAATATATCTTGTAAAGATATTTTGAGGAAATAAATAATGTGGGCAATTATTTATTGTGTGATCGATGTTTGTGAATGTTAATTAATAGTTAAATCACCGACTATCAATATTGGACAAATGCATTGATCGTTTCGAAGAGACCGGGATCGAGATTTATTTCTCGAAAACCACTTCGATCCGGTTTGTACCTTTCGTGGGAAAAACGTGTTCGGGGTCGAAGATGGAGCGGTGAAGTGCAAGGGCTAGTCGCTACTAATCCTAAGGATATTTCCAAAATGGATGTGGTAGGAGTAGTGCCTTCGGTTCCGTTCGAACCTGGGACGGACTTGTATGGATAAATGCTTTCGGAACATCGTCAGGTGAGCGATGGGCATTCTAAGTGAAACGTTCTAAATGGTAACGCTTAGCCTCAAGCCTCATCAACCGGGAATGACTGAAAATCAGGGGATATGCAGCAAGGCTTGGTGGGCAGCACCCATTTCCGGGTAAGGTCATTCTTGTCTATATGTCCCTTTTATTTTGGCTTAGTGGTGCGGTTGCTGATCCCAACCGCAGGGTGATCTTACTCGGGATATCCAGTAAGGGGTAGTCCGGGCCTTGTGTTGCAGGGGATCGGGCATGGTTCTCGGTACACTGATCTAGACCAGGTACTGTGACAGGTGGTACCCCAGTGCCTAGTCATTGTTGGAAATCCATTCTCCCTACGATCCTTTTACGAGTTTTGTTTGTATTACCCACTCTGTGGCTAGTAGCTGGAATTAATCATGTAACAATTTTGGCTATTTATAAGTATTTGTATATAGATCCTATTATAATATCAGAGGATTTCTATAAAAAGCGTTTTAGCTATCATAAGGTAAAAACCCAACATGTTTATTTGTGGCATGGTCTTACGAGATGCTTTTGTTTTCAAAAGATTTTTGAAACTTTAATAATCAATTTGGGTGCATTATTATCAAATGGTATTCCAGACTGACTCGGGTGTTATTTCATTATAATGCTCGGGTCAGATCGAGTATTATATGTTCAGGGCAGGATGCTATGGAGCTGGTATTATCCGCTACTATGACTGTATGATTGTCTGAGTGGTAAATATTGTTTGTATGAGATACTCTGATGATATGATGTATAAAACTGATATAGTTCCATTTTGTGTAAAGATCTATTATTAACTATTATATCTTATTCCGCTGCAACTGTGAGATTATGATATTGTTTAATTCCTTCTCTCTTCTACCTCTTCTTCTTAAACCCTAATGGTTCGTGTTTCTGTTCCACTTGAGTTAATTGATGTAGAATCGTGTTGACTCAAGGGGTACGGATTTGCGGGCTGTCACACTTGGTATCAGAGCTTAGGTTGGCGACAACCTAGGCTTTGGTGCGGAATTTGCTCATTAAACAGAGTCAATAGTACTCTGTAATGAGTTGAGTGTATTAATAGATATGAGAGCGTATTTTTTAGTGAATATAAAATTGTTTTTATACTGTGTTGACTTATCGGTTGAGTGTTTATGAATTCTGGTCGGTACGGGAAGTACAACTGTATCGATAGGGGTTTCTAAACTCTTAAACAAGATAAACCGACATAGTATTGTTTTTAAAGAGGGTAAATGAAATAATTTTACCTAAAATTATATTTTGATATAAAAGGAATAATTTCTGAAATTATTATATATATATTTGGTTGACTAGTTGTTAATACTATAATTAAATAAGAATCTAAAATTTGAAATGGTATAACCAAATAAATTCCATGAGTATAAATTATACAAAAGAGAATAACTAAATTTAAACTAAACCAGAATTTAAATCCTGGAAATTTTGAGAAGTGTTTTAAATAATTGAAAACAAAAGTTCGAAAATTTAAAATCCTGGGAAAGTTTAAAATGTTTGCTAAGATATTTAAAGGCAATAATGGAATATTGTTTGGGAAGTGTTTTTGAATGGAAACTATTTTGAAATGAATGTGGGGAAGTAAGGGAGCAATGAACTCACTTCAGTCGCTGGAAAATAATCCTGATGATGCTGGCCACATCATTAGAATTCATTTTCGAGTTTCTAAAGTGATGGATTGCTACCATGTGATTGATTATGATATTAGTTGGACTTGTTTGAGATACAAGTGATTTTAGAAGTTTCAAAAGGGAAATTGCTTTGGGTAAAAACAGATTGTTTTAGAAATCTGGAAGTTTGATTTGTTATACCAGGAGAGTATGAGTTATTTACTATTTCAAAATGATTTTGAAATAAAACCGGGTAATTTAATTCTGGGAAAATTCTATTTAAATAATGTGTAAAATTAAAATGAATCAACTATTGGACTTATTTGGTGAAGTTGATATTAATAAGAAGGAAATGAAATTTTTAATCTTGGAATTAAAATTTAACTTGAGTAAATGGAAGTGAATGAAGTATGATGAAGTGAATAGAAAATTTGAATTTAATTTGGATAAGTTAAATTAATTGGACTTAGAATTAAATTGATTTGAATTAAGTTGGAAAAGAATTAAATTGAAAGGAAATCTAATTTAGATTAATTAAGAATGATATTGTATAAATAAAATTTTAACTCAACAAAATCCAAAGGGGTTGTTTTAAATACAATGGTAAAGGTAATAGAATGTGTTTAAGTTGGCTGAATAAATTTAGTTAAACTTGAATAAAATTCGGGAAAAGAATTGAATTAAGTGGAATTTAAGTTAAGTAAGAATGACATTGAATAAATTAAATTCTCAATCAACTAAATTCAAAGGAATTGTTTGAGAAAGAATTTAGCGTAAGCTAAATTAAATAAAAGAAGCTTGAAGGTGAATTTAGCATAAACTAAATTAAATGGAATTTGTATTGGCATGGATGAAATTTTGGTGGTTTGTTAAGGAAACTTTTTTGAAAGAAAATTAAAAAACCCAGTTCTAGTATGGGAGTTAGTTTTGGCAATGAAAGGTTGAGAATGTGAATGAATAATGGAATGAGATTATAATAGTGATGGTTTGAAATTTTAATAAATTCAAATGAGTGAAATAATTTAAGCGGTCTCATTTGTCAAATAAAATAAATTTTTAAAATGGATTGAATAAATAAACAAATTGAATTAAAATTTGTAAATGAAATGGGAATTGGGTTGAATGAGAATCAAATTAAATAAAATAAATTTTATATAAGAAGATAATGAAAATATTATGGAAACTTAAGCAAACTGAATAATAATTGTGGTCGAACTTTATAATGTTGTCTTGGATAAATTTGTTTAGGTAATAAACATTGATATGCAAGTGAAATGGTTTTAATTAATTTTACTGTGATAGATTGAAAATGTATGGGTTGTAAATAATATAGAATGGGATGATATTAATTTAAAACTTAAGTTGAATGGTGAACTAGAAATGAGAATAAGAAATTGAATTGAAAATTGCAAGGAAATAAGAATATTTGGGTTGTGAATAATTCCGAATGGAATAAAATTAATATAAATTTGAACTGGAATTAATTTTAAATGGTTATAAGCTTAGGTGATGGTCACTTGCTTGGATAACCTTAAATTTGCATAGAAATTGGTTGTTTTTGTTGTAAACAAAAATTTAATTGGCTTAAAGAAATAATTTGAAATGGGTTTTTGAATCAATTGGGATGAATTAAAATTTTATTAAGTGGTTTTGCATATAAATGGAAATGGAGCATAAAAGAAATGTAAATACTTCAAATTGAAGGTAAAATTTGGTTGTGAATCAATTTGGAATTGAATTGAAGTAAAGAGATGTAACTGAGGCATATGTTAATCATGTTGAAGTGGAAATGAATTGGTTGTAATAAATATGAATGGTATATAGTGAACTTGAATATAAATTGTTCAAGTGAAATAAAATGAAGTTTGGACTTGTATAAGAAATTTAAAAAGGTGATTGAAATCTTTGAATTGCGGATAAAGTATGGTTAACATTGATAAATTATGAAGTTTGCTTGTTTAAACTATGAAATTGAAGAGTTTGGCTAGTTTAATGTAAAGAATGTTGATAAATGCTCATATTATTGGAAACTGATGTGTTTGTTTAAGTAAGTACAGGTATGGGAGGCAATGGATAGAGTTGGAGTGCGTATATGCAATGCTATTTAGCTGCTTGCTTTTAAAAATGCTAATAAAGGTACGCCTACGCAATAAAAATAGGAAATATGAACTGTTTTTTGTTTTTCCGACCGTGTGGGTCGATGTATATATATTTATATCTACTGTGAAATTGCAAAAGCTCCTCCATACAGGGGAGACTCTGCCAAAAAAATTCGAAAATTTTGGGAGTTAGGAAATTTTTGAAAAATTTGAAATGTTTCATTAATGACAAAGTTGATTTCAAATAATAATTGAAAATAAAAAGGATTTTGGGTTAGGAATTGGAACTAGTAGTTTTGATTTGTAACTAAAGAATTTGAGCAAAGTGAAATTGAGATTTCACTAAGTAAGTTTTGCTATTGAGTTTGGAACATTCTTTCTACCTTAGCAAATTTCGGGGACGAAATTTTTATAAGGGGGGAGGAATGTAACGACCCGGAATTTTGGGTCGCCGGATTTGAACATTTAATTCATTTTAAATGTCGAATATGGATTATAATTTGATTTTGAAATAAAAAGATTTTGGTTAAGTTAATAGAATTAGTTAAATTTCAAATACGGGAATGAAATTGAAATTTGAATAATAATAGCTTAATATTAGAATTGGGATAATTGGTGAATCTGAGTGTAAATAAATATAAAAATGGTTTCTAAAAATTTATTTAAGTTTATTTTAATTTAAATACTAATATTGGACCATTGGATGGAATTAATAGTCGATAGGTTGAATTTGGAATTTTATATTAATTTAATAATGGAATTTAATAATATATTAATGCAAATAATCAAATTTTGATTTAAATCGAATCAGAATGATTTCTAATGTGAATATAAATTTTATATGAGTTATAATAGAGTTAATAAAGTTTAAAAAAGTGAAATTTTAGATGATTTCGACGATTGTGAAAATCGCTCGATTTAATCGACGAGTTAAAATAGCCTTCCAGGGCACAGTCTCGGAATTCGACGAAACTAGTTTCATTAGATCCGTAATAGTTAGTTCTTATCGGATTTCAATTTTCATAGCAATCGGAGTTGTCGTTTGACCCCAGCAGCTTAAAACGCTTAGAAAATACTTTAATCGATTTAAATTAAAATTGACCGTTTATTTCCGTAACTCGCGTATATGACCGAATTAGCTTCCGAAACACTTTCCATTGTGTTCGGAACGTGGGTAAAACCTTATGAACGCCTGTCGGCACGCGTTGTTTGGAGATCGTTTGAAAAAGTTGCTTTATAATGATTTTAATATTAAAATAATATAATTAAACGTTTATATATATCAAAATTAGGGTCGAAACCCTAATTCATTCCAGTCGCCGCTTATATTCCTCCAATGGCCGAAAATCATCCACCTTCACCTCCAATTTGCGATCAATCCATCAAGTAATCGTGAATTCTTCCGACTGCAAAGTTAAAGAGATCGCTACGAACTTCCAATCCAACGGTAGAGATCGTGTTTTGAGCGTCGTGGAAGGGGAAATCGGAGCTGAAACAGTGGTCGTTCATCCTCGTTTTTCACGCTATAGTGACGATCGAGCTTCGTGCTTTTCTGGCCGTGGGTGGCGCCGAGACGCGCGCGTGAAGTGGTGGGCTCTGATCAAATTTTTTATCGTCGTGGTGGGTGCGGCTACTAACCCTAGATGCGGCAAACGTTGGGTTCGTGGTTCGTGATTGTTCCTGTAGGTTGCGTAAGAAGATGAAGGTAGCGGCCAACGTTTATTTTATAAAAAAAATTTGTTTTAAATTTTATATTCAACTTTGTTTAACTATAACTCGTGCATACTGTATCAGAATCCAACGGAACTGGAAACGCCGGAATCGCAGAGACGCGTACTACGCAGTGGAGCAGTTTTGGAATCATTCCGAGCAAGTAAAAAATTTAGGTTAAATCGAACGCCATTCGATTTTATTTAAATTTGAACGCTCGTCGAAAACACAAGGTGAGTTTAACTCACTCACATCTGGGATATTAGTTAATTTAAATAGTCAATAAAAGAATGATTGCTTGATTGGTTGAATATGGTAATTATTATCAAATTGAATCGATATATATTGTTGTGCTAATATCTGTGGATGAAGGGAAAACAGGTTGGAGATTTCCAACTGGATCACTCACAAATAGAAATTTAGATTTATATTCTGTGATATATCGTATTTATTATTCCGAGATAAATTGTTTAGATCTTGTAATGTCATGTTTTATTTATATGCTGTGATGAATTAAATTGAAGTTTAAATTGTGTTGTGCTGAGATTGGGTGAATACAACCTGAAAATTTTAAATATAAATAGATGAATTGGGTTTAAAGGATATAAAAGAAATTCCTAAGTAAAGAAATTAAAAGGAATTAAATTCAAGAAAATTGGTTGATAATTTGAAATGTTTGGAAATGTGATCTATAGAAAAAATGTGAATTGTTTAAAAGAATAGCGAGATTTGTTTTTAAATGAATGGGAAGTGTGCTTTCTCCTGGAAATTTTATTTTGTTTTTAAGAAAGATTTCAAATTATAAATTTGCAGTTTAAATATGTTTAGAAAATTTTAGAAAGAAATATTATTTTAAAAAGTTTTTAAGTGAAAGCAGATATTTGATTAGTAATTATGGTATTTATTATTTTTAACAGGTAAAGTAGTACTAAGTTTTCCAAGAAATTATAATCTAAATATTTAATTTAATAACTTTATTTCTAAAAACTAAATTTTTATTTAAAATACTTAGGAAACCCCTATATATTTCCTTAAGTATTATTTTCAATTAAATAATTTCTAGAAGCTTTATTTTAAATATTTTTAACATATGTTGAAAATGATTTCCAGGAAATAGCAACGTCTTTAAAAATAAAAGGAGCTAATTTTTTAAAGTATGGAAAGAATTTTACGGGATGAACGTAAAATGGAATTGGGATAAAACGTGTTGGATTGATAAAAGGAATTCTTTGGTTATTCTAAGACGGAAGTGTATTTCCCTGAAAGCCAAGTACATTTTTAAAATAGATTTTTGAAACATTAGAGTTTGAAGTTATATTAAAGAATGGTTTCAAGAAAATTATTTAAGTTGTAAGGATATTAAAAGTGAACATATATCAAAGTAGTTATAGAAGTAATTATTTTTAAAGGGTGAATAGAATTATGTTTTAAAGAATATTATTATTATTTATACTTTATAAAATGGTTCTATTTTAAAGATAATCAATAAAAGTATTATTTAGAAATAGTATAGAGTTTCACAACTTTATTTTAAATTTAGTATGACTTAACTTTATTTTAAAGATAATAGTTTATATTTTATTAAGTAGTTTTATTTTGAGATATTTTTTAAAAGTATATATGTATAATTTTTAAATCAAGTATGTAAGAAGTTTTAAATATGAATGTTTTAATATATTTTCAAGAATAAAGTATTTAAATTATTTTAAATCTTAAGGATTGGTGCTTGGACACTTTCAAGGGAAGTAACTATTTGGAAAAAATTTCCATGAGAATTTGAGTTTAAAAAGTGTTTTCAACGGGATTTGAAAAGGAAAATATATCTTGTAAAGATATTTTAAGGAAATAAATAATGTGGGCAATTATTTATTGTGTGATGGATGTTTGTGAATGTTAATTGATAATTTAATCACCGACTATCAATATTGGAGAAATGCGTTGATCGTTTCGAAGAGACCGGGATCGAGATTTATTTTTCGAAAACCACTTCGATCCGGTTTGTACGTTTCGTGGGAAAAACGTGTTCGGAGTCGAAGATGGAGCAGTGAAGTGCAAGGGCTAGTCGCTACTAATCCTGAGGATATTTGCAAAATGGATGTAGTAGGAGTAGTGCCTTCGGTTCCGTTCGAACCCGGGACGGACTTGTATGGATGAATGCTTTCGGAACATCGTCAGGTGGGCGATGGGCATTCTAAGTGAAATATTCTAAAAGGTAACGCTTAGCCTCAAGCCTCATCAACCGAGAATGACTGAAAATCAGGGGATATGCAGCAAGGCTTGATGGGCAGCACCCATTTCCGGGTAAGTTCATTCCTGTCTAGATGTCCCTTTTATTTCGGCTTAGTGGTGCGGTTGCTGATCCCAACCGCGGGGTGATCTTACTTGGGACTATCCAGTAAGGAGTAATCCAGGCCTTGTGTTGCAGGGGATCGGGCGTGGTCCTCGGTACACTGATCTAGACCAGGTACTATGACAGGTGGTACCCCAGTGCCTAGTCATTGTTGGAAATCCATTCTCCCTACGAGCCTTTTACGAGTTTTATTTGTATTACCCACTCTGTGGCTAATAGCTGGAATTTAATCATGTAACAATTTTGGCTATTCTATAAGTATTTGTATATAGACCCTATTATAATATCAGAGGATTTCTATAAAAAGTGTTTTAACTATCGTAAGGTAAAAACCCGACATGTTTATTTGTGGCGTGGTCTTACGAGATGCTTTTGTTTTCAAAAGATTTTTGAAACTTTAATATTCAATCTTGATGCATTACTATCAGTTGGTATTCCAGACTGACTCGGGTGTTATTTCATTATAATGCTCGGGTCAGACCGAGTATTATATGTTCAGGGCAGGATGCTATGGAGCAGGAGAGGAGCTGGAGCCCGAGACGTATTATTCGTACTTATATATATATCCGCTGCTATGATTGTATGATTGTGTGACTGGTAAATATTGTTTGTATGAGAAACTCTGATGATATGATGTATAAAACTGATATTGTTTCATTTTGTGTAAAGATCTATTATTGACTATTATATTTTATTCCGCTGCGACTGTGAGATTCTGATATTGTTTAGTTCCTTCTCTCTTCTACCTCTTCTTCTTAAACTTTAATGGTTCGTGTTTCTGTTCCACTTGAGTTAATTAATGTAGAATAGTGTTGACTCAAGGGGTACGTATTTGCCGGTTGTCACACTAAATTTGTAGAGTTCGGCGTGCGCACGTGCACACATATATAGTAAAGATACAAATACATTCACTTAACGTATCTTACTTCCTATGAACGACTAGCCTAAGCATTGATACCAAATGTAACAACCCACACATTAATGATCTTGAATTTTTGCTAAATCAAAAACCCAAGTCCACTAAAGTACAGATCACTGGTGTTGGTATCCTGTAAAAAAAAGTATATCAAAGCGCTATTGTTAATAAACTCACATTGGAATGGTAAAGTATAATAATATATAATTACCGACTAAGGCTAATATCTGATATCCGCTGCCCCCATAAATATCGAGCATGCACAGGGAAAATATTTCCTTCCACCGTTCCCGCCTTGTACCAGCACATATCCCTCTAAGTCTATCCTATGTGTTGTAATGAAGAGGGGGTCGGAACAACATTCTAGTGGCTAGTAAATTACATGCTTTATATATAACACTGGTTTATGTCAATTGTCTTCAATTATGTGTTATGTCTACCATTTTAATTTAGTCATATTGACTTCATGTACGTGTACGGTATCCCCTACTTACTCGAGGTATACAATAACCACATACCTATATATAAGAGAGAGAGAGAGAGAGAGTGTGTGTGTGTGTGTGTGTCATAATCCTCCATGGACTAAGATACATTCTGTGCTAGTATATATAACTCAGCACGACATCATGTATCCGCCATCTGTGTCTAGATCGAATTGTCCACGTACACCGAGGATCTTCTCGCTAGTTCCTAATAACGACATTATAACTATTAGTTGTATTCAACCTCGTCTTGAAGACTTGTCTGGCCACTTCCTATTGAGGACTCTATTCATCAGACTAATCATGGACTTAGCTCCATGGACTATTGAGGACTCGACTCTTGAAACTATCTTATTCACTTAAAGACCTAAACTAAGGGTTACCTAGCCTTCCCTCCTAACAACAAACAAAGTAACAAAAATTTGTGAGATAATACATGTTCCAAATGTGATCTACCCTAGTAGATGGCGCAGTCTGCTTAGGCTTAACCCCAGTTTTTCTACTGATCGCTTCCACGACTAATGACACTCTTAGCATATGTGTACAGTCCTATTCCTCAAGTATATGGTACCAACCTTGCTGACATAGAGCCGAGCCTATGCTCGGCATTCCATTTAGATTGCCTAATGTAATCAAAGAAATGCCCACTTGGTTACTTAACACGTACCCCTTAAAATGATTGAAGCAGACCCAAATATTCCCTTTTACACTTCAAATCGAGGCGAACCCAACTTTCGTATATTCCCTTCACCTATATACGAAGGTATAATTCCATGGGTCCTATAGTTGTAGATGTCTCACGTCAGTAAACACAACCGCCGGTAGCTCTTTTCGAAGGGCAGACTTCTACTGTACAACATTACAAACCTCGCATTCCAACCCATACTAAGGACTATGCCATTGTAAAGTAATCTAAGTTATTAACTAGATTCAATAATCCACACCGCTACAAATGCACACTTGAGGCTGTATAAATTTTATTTTTATTACTATGCCTCCTATATTTAACAGCTAACATAAAGTTATTTTTACATAACTTACTTCTTATTTCATTAATGCCATTTAATGTCATTCATCGCTCAATTCTAATTTAATAGATTGAATATCCTTACTGTTTGAGTTCCATTTGCTTCTATTAAGTATATTCTATTGTTCCCTTTTTAACCATTACCATCTTTCTTTGATTACCATAAATTATTAATTAACCATTTTGCCACTTTACTTATGCTTTATTGGTCATTGTTTATTTTGCAATTTAACTTAAATCGCATGCCTAAATTTTACAATTAAACAGTTGTTATTATCCCTACTTACCATAGTTTGTTTTGAACTTAGGCATTTCTGCATTTTAATGTATTGGAATTACATCTTCCCACAAGAAATCGTTAACACTATAGTTTTCCATAAATTACCTAAAAGAGGACCTGTGTTCTAATTGAAATTTCAAGGAATTATCTTTTCTGTTCTTATTGAAATAGATGGTACAAAATACGGTAAACTCTCCTATTTTTCACATATCTTTCTTTTAAGCGCGTCTCTTGTTATTTCAAATGATACACATTTATTCGTATTTATAAATTGGATAATTTACAAAAATTTACATTGCAACACAATTTTTTCCAATGAATTAAAATACTACTTAAACCCCAATCCAAATTATAATAACTTCCGATTCATATTTACTAACATATATTATTCATCCAATAAACCTAGAATTATTATACAGTATTATAAATTTAGGAACTACTTTCATCTTTACTTTCCAGATTCAAGTATATGTAATATTTAATCAAAGTTAACTATTCATAGAATATGTAGGCATGGTTCTCAAATTCACTATATGTATATATTTTAGTCTATAACTCCAAAACTACTTTCAGACATACAAGGAATAGATTTACATGATATAAATCCAATATTATATAAAACTTACATAATTTCTCACTCATCTTTAAGCTTTCAAATCCCAGATCTAAATCTTATTATTCATGTTTGGCTCCCTTTCTTCCTACCATAATATGTATTAGGGTGTATACATATTTATTAGAATTATAGATCAGGGAAGAAATTTGAATTAAACATAGTTGTAAAGTTTTAAAATTAGAATTTATCTCTTTTTTGTAGAATTGATTCACCACTTATTCTTCTTCTCTTTTATTTTTCACTATTCTCTGTATATATAATACTATTTTAAAATTTCTATATATTTTAGAGTTCGTGGAAAATAAACAGCGAAGCTTCACTCCTTGATTCAGGAAATACGAGAAGAAAAGTGAGGGACTGGGCATGTATTTATAGGCACATGAATCAATTTCGTCCATTAGATTTTAATTTATAAAATCTATGACATTAGACCTAAGTTCATCATCGCTACTTCAGCAGGAACCGGTCGACTGGTATACCCCCACCGATCCACCGCATCGGTCAACCGGTCCCAATAAAGGGTCGACCGATTACTTGTATATTCGTAAAGTTTTTATTTAGTTCCTTATGTTTGATGCGACTGATTTTATTCCATTTGATTTGATTTACATTAATCTTACGGAAACGACCCACCTTATTCTCCACAATAAGACACATCATTTTTAAGAATGAAAGGGATAGAAAAGAGAAAGATAGAGAAGAATGAAAGAAAACAACATCAGAATCTCAACAGCGGAAAGAATAAATTATATTAATCACATAAATATTACATAGTATCATATACATCAGAGCTACACAGCTTATACAACACATACTAGACAGTCATAAACACCTGTCTAGTTATACAACTCAATATACAATACAGATATCAACACAGAGAATCTACACAGTGGAACCACTATCTATCTATAACGCAGAAGCCTCCTGCTCCATTTCTCCTCCAGAATTCATCAAAGCTAATCTAATTCCCTTGGATACTCGTAAAAAAATTTGAGTACCCAAGAGTTTAATAAACTAGAAATAAACTCCGGGTCAGACATGGGTCTTGTGTGAGTAAATGGTTAAAGTTGCTTAACTTTAAAAATCTTTTGAAAGAAAAGGTATCACGTAAGACTTCCCATACATAAACATGGGTAAGTTTTTACCTTACGCTAACCAAAAAATTTGATAGGAAATTCTGTGATATTATAATAGGGTCTAGGGTTTTCAAATAAATAGAAAATAGCCGAAATTGTTACTTGATTAAATACCAGCTGCTAGCCACAAAAGTGGGTAATACAATCAAAACCGTAAGGGCACGTAAGAAGAATAGGTTTCCATCAATGGCAGGCCTACTGGGGTACCTTCCATCACAGTAGTGGCCTAGATCAACGTACTGAGGATTACTCGCAATCCCCTGCAATACAAGGCTGGAACCATCCCTTACTGGACAGTCCCGAACAAGACAACCGCGGCAGTTGGAGCTCAACAACTGCCCACACAGCCGAATAAAAGGGACCTCTAGACAGGGGAAAATCTCGTCCTACTTGGGTGGTACCCACTTAGCCTTGCTGCACCTCCCCTGTTTTAGCCATTCATGGTTGATGAGGCTTGAGGCTCCGATTACCTTTATAGAACACATCTATCTTAGAATGCCCATCGTCCACCTGACGATGTTCTGAAAGCATTCAATCCATACAAGTTCATTCCGGGTTCGAACGAAACCGAAGGCATTATCTCCTTACACTCATTTTGGAATCACCCTTAGAGTTAACGACAATAACCCTTGCACTTCAAAACTCCATCTCGATCTTCACTTTGAGATGTCACGACCTAATGTTAATTTGGATCGATGTGGCTTTTGGATATCCAAATCTGGAAACCCAATCCCGGTCTCATCGAAATCCAAAATGCCATCTTTTAGGTCCAAGTTGTTTTAAAATTAAAACAATTCAATTCAATACAATCCTTGAATTCACACAGCACTAATACAGATAAATATCACACATTTATCAATGATATATCAAATATCATATCATAGAATATCACAGCATATCATCCAATAGATATAAATCAGTTCAGATATTCTACTAAATCAATCATCCATAAGCAACAATTATTAATCCCTATTATAATTAATTAAATTAAATTAAATCAATTACTTAAGAATTAATCACCAACTTTGCTTAATCAATAATTAATTAACCTTTAATTAATTAACCATCCTTCAAATATCTATCTTAACTAATCACCTTGATTAATTATACTTCAATTACATGAAGTAATTATCCTTCAGTTAATTTCACAAATAAATTATCCTTAACCATTTAAAGTAAATAACCTTTAATTACTCTCATTAATTACATTAATTAATGATCCTTAATTAATTATATCCAATAATTAATTAATTATAATTAATTGCATTGATCCTCAATTAATTACATAAATTAATTACTTACATTAATCAACCTCAATTAATCAAACAGTAATTACCATCTGTAATTACTTACTTAATTAATTAACTCTTAAATTAATTATATCAATCCTTTGATTAATTACCCTAAGTAATTAATCCTTAATTACTTCTACTAAGTAATTACCCTTTAATTACTTCTCATTAAGTAATTTTCTTTAATTAATTACATCATGTAATTATACATTAATTACTTCACTAAGTAATTACACTTATTAATCTCATTAAGTATTCATACTTAATAAATCACCAAGAGATTATATTTAATTAATTAACAAATTAACTACCATTGGGTAATTCATCCCTTAATTACCCTTAAACAAATTAATTAACTCTCTAATTACAGATTAATTAATTCTTTCACCATTAATTAATAATCCTTAATTATTAATTAATACAACTTAATTACAAATTAAGCACTTCTTAATTACTTGTTAATCAACCCTTAATTACCAGTTAATTAACCCTTAATTAATCTTTAATTATAGATTAATTATTCCTCAATTATTAATTAATAAAACTGAATTATTAATTAATAAAACTTAATTAAATATTTCTTAATTACCAATTAATTAGCCTCTAATCACTTAATTAATTAATTTCTAATTACAAATTAATTAATCTTTAATTACTTAATTAATAATCCTTAATTACAATTAATTAACCTTTACTTAATTAATTATAACCCTTAATTATAAATTAATTAAATCCTTAATCATTAGTTAATTAAATTAATTAACTATTCTTAATTAATTACTTAATTAACCCTTTATACTTAATTAATTAAGTTAATAAATTTTACTTACATTTCTAAATTAACTTAATTAATCTCAAATTATTAAAACCATAATTATCTTAAGATAAAACCTTATCTTATTTGTGCCTTAATTATCATTTAAAAATATTTTATTTAAGAAATAACTCTACTTAATTAATCATTAATTAAGTTAAAAAAATACTCATTCAACTTGATAAATTAAAGTTACAAATCACAACTTATTTTTAAATACTTTAAAATATGATCAAGTAATGGTTTTAAATCTAGTTTTAAATTTAAATCAATAAACTTGCTTTTTATAAAATCTTTATAATTCCATTTCTACGTAAGTTTTAAAATAACCTTAACTTAATTTAACAAAATTTAAATTAAACAAAGTTTTGAAAACTTTTTAAACAAAGTTAAAGAAACAACTATTATATAAGTATTTATAAAAGAAAGTTTAAACTAATTTTATTTTAAAAATTCAAAAACCAAGTTTTATAACCCTTTTTAAAACTTGCTTAACATTTGCTTCAAGTTGAACCCGAAGATCACTCGGGTTCAACCCGAGTCCCTTTTATGTTTCACAATCTTAGTTTAGTTTTAGTTTTAAGTTTTAAGTTATAAAACCTGTAACCAAACTGTTAACAAGTTTTAAAAACACTCTTACATTACTCAAGTTTAAACTCGAGGGAACATCTCCCAGTCTCGAGTTACAACCTGAGGCAAACCATCTTCCCAAACTACCACAAAACCGCTGACACACACCTGCCTATGCATATGCACCGGCGATCAACGCCGCCGCGACCAACTCCAGCACCTCCCACACGTCAGCAATCCACCCTACAGCCGATTCCGACCATCCATACGCCACCACATAACCCAAATTAGAAACGAGCTTCACAGATGAACCTCGAACAAAAACCACTACCTGAAAACAACTTCGCGTCCACGTCGCCGACCACCAGAGCCTCCCAAACTCCGGCCACATCTCCACGAAACATACACACAGCTTCCTTCGAAATCCCAAGCAGCTCAATGCATTATAAACAACGCAACATCCAATATTGCAAGGTCGACCAAATTAGGGTTAGAACCGAAAACATCACACCGTCGTCGCGACAGTACAAAACCACCACATCCACCATTTTTTTCGAACACACCATAACTTCCTCCATCACCAATAGAATTCTTGAGACTTCACACCCTCTTGATCGCCAGAGAAGCCTCAACATAAGTTTTTAGACAAACCCAAATTGCATACTTAATGCATTACTAAAAATTTTGATTTTAGTTTTAAAAATCATAATTTCCTAAATAGATTCAAGTTTTAACCCTGAATTAACAAATTAAAATATTTGATTTAACATGATTTTAGCATCATTGTTGTATTTTACATATTCTAGCATAGTTCAAATCTTTAAAAATTCTTGAATCTATATTTGGTACTTAGGTTATGATTTAACAAAACTATTTTGTTTATAATTCAGGTTCTAACAGTGGTTATATAAAAAAAATCTTGAATTTTTTCATTTGTCACTTAAACTCTGTAACAAGGGACAGAGAAACACAGATATACATAAATGAATCACATATGTATTCAGATTTAAAATCATTCATATGTACATATATTTAAATTTAAAACTACATGCAAAGGTATTTTCAACCATACTTCATGAGTTTACTTCAACATTTAGCATCTGCACCCAATTTAAAGATGTTTCATGCACACAGTTTATTGTACAGAGGCATAAACAAAAAAACAGGGATGATAAAATCAACTGAATCACATAGGCTTACATATGAACATACAAGAAAAGCAATCATCACACAGTAATTCACATGCAAAATATATTTGTTACTAAAGTTTTTAAATTTGAAAGTTTGCTCACCTTTTAACCAAAATGCAGAGATGATTTAAAACTGAGATGAGGCTTTAAAAATTTAAATGCTTTGAAAAACTGGGTTGAAGCCTTGAATTACTGAAATGCTTCAAACTGAAATGCTGATGCAGGTTGAAGCTAAATTCTGCTGATAGCTTGAAAATCCAGGTTGCATTATCAATTTGAAACTGTATCTTGGTTTACAATCTTGCTTTGAGAACTTGTTTACAGGTTTGTTTTGAAATTTTATTACAGAACATGTCTTAGATCAAAAAGATGGATTACAGGTTAAATTTTTGATTGAGAAATGAAGTACAGGGATTTTGATCTGAGTTTTGATTTATTTAGAGGTATGGTTTCAGGCTTGCTTTTGAAAATTTGTTGACGGGTTTTGTTTTTTTGAATTGGAAGATGAATTTACAGATTTGCTTTGGAACTAGGTTACAGGCTTGCTTATTGATTTAAGAAATGGAGTACAGGTTTGATTTTGAGATGAGAAAAGAGGTACAGATTTTGTTTTGATTTGTGAAAGTGTTTTATAGATTTTCAGTTTTGATCTGAGTTATGCATTGTTTTCTTTGTTTAGAAATAAGATTAGAAAGAAAAATAGAAATAAATGATGTTTAATAATAAAATCTAATTTATTATTTTCTAAAAATTAAGAAAAATAAATACAAGAGGTGACACTTGTCTTCCATCCTATTTAATATCTTAACACATGTTATCAAGAAGGTTTATACGCTAACACTTGTATTTATTTATTTTTATATATTTTTAAATTGATTTAGAAAGCTTTTATATAAATTTCCTAATTAATTTAGTATATTTCTAAATTAATAAATGCTTTTGTAAACTTATAAAAATAAATTCTTTAGAAGAAAATTAAAATTAAAAACAATCATAATTCAAATAAAATCATATATAGTGTATTTAAATCCATTTATAAATGTAAATATAAAACCTTTATATTTATTTACTATTTAATAAATACTTTCTAAATTTATATAAATAAAATCTTTAAGGAAAAAATTATAAAACAAATTATATCCAAATGAAAACTTCATTCATATATTTTATATTTAAACTATTTCAAAATAATTATTCTTTAAATTCAAATTTAAATCCAAATATTAAATTCAAATTCAAATTTTAAAATCTAATTTAAAATTAACTTAAACATATATATATTAATTTAAACAAACATACTATTAAATTTGAAAATAACAATTCTATTTTTAAATTAACTTAAATAAATTTATATACATATATATTTAATCAATACTTATTTAATTTTGAAAATAATAAGTCTATATAAATTTCTATTTATAAAACAATCAAATTATATTTGTATATTTTATTATTCCATTTAATATTCATTTATAATTATCATTAAAATCATCACATTATATTGATTAGAATATCAATTTTACCAATTTTAATTAATTAAATAAGAGAGATTATCATATTTAAATTGCTTAAAATTCCGAGATATCACATTCCTCCCCTCTTAAAAGAATTTCGTCCCCGAAATTTAGACAAAAGATAATCCCAAACTTTTTATTATATTTCAAAAAATTTCAAACATACATATTAGCCATACACTGTCAATCAAACAATCATTCATATAAACAAACATTACTAGCTTTCTGGACACAAATCCGGATAAGCTTCCTAAACTATCCCGAGTTTTCCAAATACAGATACTGGAATACTCGCTCTACTGAATCCAAACTAGCTATACCACTAAGCTACTGAGCTCCTACTCATTTGGATCTACCATCTACACAAGACCAGACCACAGACACCAATTCAACAACTAAATCCTTCCAATAGCTGGTTCCAAAACCAATGATGGACAAAACACGTACTTTCTCAGAGATACGTGAAATACATTAAATTCAAGTCTCCAAACTGGTAATTAACCTCATGTAGGCCAACACTAATCCCTACAAAAATACAGAAAGATCCAAAATATCTCAAAGCTAGCTTTCTAATCTTATCCAATCTTACTGCTCCCCTTACCGGAGAAAACCTTAACAACAACGTAGTCTCCAACTTCGAATTCCAAATTCCATCGTCTCTTAACCACAAAACTCTTCTGACGATCCTGGGCTGCCTACATCCTTCCTTGATCAGCTCAACCTTTGCTGATGCTACTTGAAACAAACAGGATCAATACCAATCCAACAAATGATCTTCTCAAGATCTTCCCAAAATCAAGAACACCAACTCTACTTCACAATCATCAGTAGACTCCAAACTTACTTCTCCTACTCGGAAAAGACAAAATAGGTGCACTTGCCCATCTGGCCTCACATCCTGAAAAACTTCCTGTAGAAACCTTCTAATCCAAACACTGCAACTTTCGGTTGCTTCCACTCTAGAACAGCTGCCACCATGCTTTCGCTACGCAACTCTGATCTGGAGCAGATAAGAATGACGTCGATGAACACGAGCACAGATTAGATAACACACTCCAGAAATAAGGTTTCTCGGATCCATAAAGAGAAAACACAGAAGCATCAAGAAATTCTGAGCTTCTTTACCAAAGCCCCATCCTAGGAGACATCCATCTACCCAGCTGAACCATCAGTAGCTCCATGAATCAAGTTGACACGGAACTCAATCTCCAATGCAGACAAACCTCATACTTTTCAGAAGACATCCAGAAAATCTCAGACAACTCTATAACTCCTACATCCTTAAGATATGCCTCAAACCAATGCAAAAGATTATCCAAGAAAATCACCCAAACTATCGCAAGTCACTTTTGCGATCCTATCCAGCTCAATTTTCACAGATATTGTTCTCTCCTCACAAATCAGAACATCTTATCCTTGACCAATCTATCGAAAACATGGGTCCACTTTGCTGCTTCAGAACTCCACCTCTAGGAAACTAAGCCAAAAGATCTTCCTGATGGAATATAGAACACTTCGAGCTGCACTGCCGCCACAGATGCCAAAGATTTCTTAATCCAGAAATTCCTCAAGAAACTCGAGACTCAAAGCCAAACACAAATACCTAGCTGAACTCAGTTTCATCACTGGTGCGGATATACTTCCTCAAACTTGTTTCAGAAGAAACATCTTCGGAAACATCCATAGTCATTGCATCTCATCACGCGGCTACTACTTCCTAAAGTTGCCAAGATACCGTCACACGCTTCTGCTCAACCGACAGATCCAAACTCTACTCATCCAAACTTCAAAGATGGACTCCGAACCATAACAGGTTTCCTTCAGAGATTATAGAAATCCTTACACCACTACAAAGCTTACTCGAGACGGTATTAGGTCTACAGTCTCAATAAATACACTTCCAACCTCAAACATTCAAACTCCAACCATTGGTAGTCGTGTTACACACACCACTACCCTATATACCTTTATAACTTAAATTGGAAAACCAAAACAGGTAATCCAACAAATAGGTAGAAATATAGATATATATAATAAAATTACAAGTACGCTCTCTCAAGAAAGAAATCACTCCAAAGCCTAGGTATTCGCTCAACCTAGCGCTCTGGTACCAAATGAAACGACCCGCCTTATTCTCCACAATAAGACGCATCATTTTTAAGAAAGAAAGTGATAGAAAAGAGAAAGATAGAGAAAAAAGAAAGAAAACAACATCAGAATCTCAACAGCGGAACGAATACATTATATTAATCACATAAATATTACATAATATCATATACATCAGAGTTACACAGCTTATACAACACATACTAGACAGTTATAAACACCTGTCTAATTATACAACTCAATATACAATACAAATATCAACACAGAGAATCAACACAGTGGAACCACTATCTATCTATAACGCTGAAGCCTCTTGCTCCATATCTCCTCCAGGATTCGCCAAAGCTAACCCGAATCCCTTGGCTATTCATAAAAAAATTTGAGTACCCAAGAGTTTAATAAGACAGAAATAAACTCCGGGTCAGACGTGGGTATGGTGTGAGTAAACGGTTAAAGTTGCTTAACATTAGAAATCTTTTGAAAGAAAAGGTATCACGTAAGACTTCCCACACATAAACATGGGTAAGTTTTAACCTTACGCTAACAAAAACATCTGATAGAAAATTCTGTGATATTATAATAGGGTCTAGGGTTTTCAAATAAATAAAAAATAGCCGAAATTGTTACATGATTAAATTTCAGCTACTAGCCACAAAATTGGGTAATACAATCAAAACCGTAAGGGCACGTAGGAAGAATGGGTTTCCATCAATGGTAGGGCTACTGGGGTACCACCCGTCATAGTACGTGGTCTAGATCAACGTACCGAGGATTACTCCCAATCCCCTGCATCACAAGGCCGGAACCATCCTTTACTGGACAGTCCCGAACAAGACAACCCCAGCAGTTGGAGCTCAACAACTGCCCACACAACCGAATAAAAGGGACCTCTAGACAGGGGGAAATCTTGTCCTACTTGGGTGCTACCCACTTAGCCTTGCTGCACCTCTCCTGTTTTAGCCATTCTCGGTTGATGAGGCTTGAAGCTACGATTACCTTTATAGAACACATCTATCTTAGAGTGCTCATCGTCCACCTGACGATGTTCTGAAAGCATTCAATCCATACAAGTTCGTTCCGAGTTCGAACGAAACCGAAGGCATTATCTCGTTACACTCATTTTGGAATCACCCTCAGAATTAAGGACAATAACCCTTGCACTTCAAAACTCCATCTCGATCTTCACTTTGAGATGTCACGACCTAACGTTAATTTGGATCGATGTGGTTTTCGGATATCCAAATCTGGGAACCCGATCCCGGTCTCATCGAAATCCAAAACGCCATCTTTAAGGTCCAAGTTGTTTTAAAATTAAAATAATTCAATTCAATACAATCCTTGAATTCACACAGCATTAATACAGATAAATATCAAACATTTATCAATGATATATCAAATATCATATCACAGAATATCACAGCATATCATCCAATAGATATCAATCAGTTCAGATATTCTACTCAATCAATCATCCATAAGCAACAATTATTAATCCATATTATAATTAACTTAATTAACTTAAATTAAATCAATTACTTAAGAATTAATCACCAACTTTGCTTAATCAATAATTAATTAACCTTTAATTAATTAACCATCCTTCAAATATCTATCTTAATTAATCACCTTGATTAATTATACATCAATTACGTAAAGTAATTATCCTTCAATTAATTTCACAAATTAATTATCCTTAACCATTTAAAGTAATTAATCTTTAATTACTCTCATTAATTACATTAATTAATGATCCTTAATTAATTATATCCAATAATTAATTAATTATAATTAATTACATTGATCCTTAATTAATTACATTAATTAATTACTTACATTAATCAACCTCAATTAATCATAAACAGTAATTACCATTCTGTAATTACTTAATTAATTAAGTCTTAAATTAATTACATTAATCCTTTGATTAATTACACTAAGTAATTAATCCTTAATTACTTCTACTAAGTAATTACCCTTTAATTACTTCTCATTAAGTAATTTTCTTTAATTAATTACATCCTGTAATTATACATTAATTACTTCACTAAGTAATTACACTAATTAATCTCATTAAGTATTCATACTTAATAAATCACCCAGAGATTACATTTAATTAATTAACAAATTAATTACCATTGGGTAATTCATCCCTTAATTACCCTTAAACAAATTAATTAACTCTCTAATTACAGATTAATTAATTCTTTAACCCTTAATTAATAATCCTTAATTATTAATTAATACAGCTTAATTATAAATTAAGTACTTCTTAATTACCTGTTAATCAACCCTTAATTACCAGTTAATTAACCCTTAATTGATCTTTAATTATAGATTAATTATTCCTTAATTATTAATTAATAAAACTTAATTATTAATTAATAAAACTTAATTAAATATTTCTTAATTACCAATTAATTAACCTCTAATCACTTGATTAATTAATTTATAATTACAAATAAATTAATCTTTAATTACTTAATTAATAATCCTTAATTACAATTAATTAACCTTTACTTAATTAATTATAACCCTAATTATAAATTAATTAAATCCTTAATCATTAGTTAATTAAATTAATTAACTATTCTTAATTAATTACTTAATTAACCCTTTATACTTAATTAATTAAGTTATTAGATTTTACTTACATTTCTAAATTAACTTAATTAATCTCAAATTATTAAAATCATAATTATCTTAAGATAAAACCTTATCTTATTTATGCCTTAATTATCATTTAAAAACATTTTATTTTAAAATTAACTTTACTTAATTAAATCATTAATTAGGTTAAAAAAATACTCATTCAACTTAATAAATTAAAGTTACGAATCACAACTTATTTTTAAATACTTTAAAATATCATCAAGTAATGGTTTTAAATCTAGTTTTAGATTTAAATCAATAAACTTTCTTTTTATAAGATATTTATAATTCCATTTCTACCTAAATTTTAAAATAACCTTAACTTAATTTAACAAAATTTAAATTAAACAAAGTTTTTAAAACTTTTTAAACAAAGTTAAAGAAATAATTATTATATAAGTATTTATAAAAGAAAGTTTAAACTAATTTTATTTTAAAAATTCAAAAACCAAGTTTTATAACCCTTTTTAAAACTTGCTTAACATTTGCTTCAGATCGAATCCGAAGATCACTCGGGTTCAACCCAAGCCCCTTTTATATTTCACAATCTTAGTTTAGTTTTAGTTTTAAGTTTTAAGTTATAAAACCTGTAACCAAACTGTTAACAAGTTTTAAAAACACTCTGACATTACTCCAGTTTAAACTTGAGTGAACATCTCCCAGTCTCGAGTTACAACCCGAGGCAAACCATCTTCCCAAACTACCACAAAACCACTGACACACACCTGCCTGTGCATATGCACCGGCGATCAACGCCGCCGCAACCAACTCTAGCACCTCCCACACGTCAGCGATCCACCCTACAGCCGATTCCGACCATCCATACGCCACCACATAACCCAAATCAGAAACGAGCTTCACAGATTAACCTCAAACAAAAACCACTACCTGAAAACAATCCCACGTCCACGTCACCGACCACCAGAGCCTCCCAAACCCCGGCCACATCTCCACGAAACTTTCACACAGCTTCCTTCTAAATCCCAAGCAGCTCGATGCATTAGAAACAACGCAGCATCCAATATTGCAAGGTCGACCAAAACTAGGGTTAGAACCGAAAACATCACACTGCCGTCGCGACAGTCCAAAACCATCACATCCACCATTTTTTTCAAACACACCGTAACTTCCTTCATCACCAGTAGAATTCTCGAGACTTCTCACCCTCTTGATCGCCAGAGGAAGCCTCGGCATCACTTTTCAGACAAACCCAAATTGCATACTTAATGCATTACTAAATTTTTTTTATTTTAGTTTTAAAAATCATAATTTCCTAAATAGATTCAAGTTATAATCCAGAATCAACAAATTAAAATATTTGATTTAACATGATTTTAGCATCACTGCTGTATTTTACATATTCTAGCATAATTCAAATCTTTAAAAATTCTTGAATCTATTTTTGGTACTTAGGTTATGATTTAACAAAACTATTTTGTTTATAATTCAGGTCCTAACAGTGGTTATATAAAAAAATCTTGAATTTTTTTATTTATCGCTTAAATTCTGTAACAAGGGACAGAGAAACACAGATATGCATAAATGTATCACACATGTATTCAGATTTAAAACCATTCACATATACATATATTTAAATTTAAAACAACATGCAAACATATTTTCAACCATACTTCATGAGTTTACTTCAACATTTAGCATCTGCACCCAATTTAAAGATGTTTCATGCACACAGTTTACAGTACAGAGGCATAAACAAAAAACAGGGATGATAAAATCAACTGAATCACATAGGCTTACATATGAACAGATATGAAAAGCAATCATCACACAGTAATTCACATGCAACATATATTTGTTACTAAAGTTTTTAAATTTGAAAGTTTACTCACCTTTTAACCAAAATGCAGAGATGATTTAAAACTGAGATGAGGCTTTGAAAACTTTGAATGCTTTGAAAAACTAGGTTAAAGCCTTGAATTACTGAAATGCTTTAAACTGAAATGCTGATGCAGGTTGAAGCTAAATTCTGCTGATAGCTTGAAAATCCAGGTTGCATTATCAATTTGAAACTGTATCTTGGTTTACAATCTTGCTTTAAGAACTTTTTTACAGGTTTGCTTTGAAAGTTTATTACAGAATATGTCTCAGATCAAAATAATGGATTACAGGTTAAATCTTTTGATTGAGAAATGAAGTATAAGGATTTTGATTTATTTAGAGGTACGGTTTCAGTCTTGCTTTTGAAAATTTATTGACAGGTTTTGTTTTTTCTAAATTGGAAGATGAATTTACAGATTTGCTTTGGAATTGGGTTACAAGCTTGCTTATTGATTTGAGAAATGGAGTACAGGTTTGATTTTGAGATGAGAAAAGAGGTACAGATTTTGTTTTGATTTGTGAAAGTGTTTTACAGATTTTCAGTTTTGATCTGAGTTATGCTTTGTTTTCTTTGTTTAGAAATAAGATTAGAAAGAAAAATAGAAATAAATGATGTTTAATAATAAAATCTAATTTATTATTTTCTAAAAATTAAGAAAAATAAATACAAGAGGTGACACTTGTCTTCCATCCTATTTAATATCTTAACACATGTTATCAAGAAGGTATATATGCTAACACTTGTATTTATTTATTTATATATATTTTTAAATTGATTTAGAAAGCTTTTATATAAATTTCCTAATTAATTTAGTATATTTCTAAATTAATAAATGCTTGTGTAAACTTATAAAAATAAATTCTTTAAAAGAAAATTAAAATGAAAAACCAATCATAATTCAAATAAAATCATATATAGTGTATTTAAATCCATTAATAAATGTAAATATAAAACTTTTATATTTATTTACTATTTAAATAAATACTTTCTAAATTTATATAAATAAAATCTTGAAGGAAAAATTAATAATAATATATAACAAATTATATCCAAATGAAAACTTCATTCATATATTTTATATTTAAGCTATTTCAAAATAATTATTCTTTAAATTCAAATTTAAATCCAAATATTAAATTCAAATTCAAATTTTAAAATCTAATTTAAAATTAACTTAAACATATATATATATATATATATATATATATATATATATATATATTAATTTAAACAAACATGCTATTAAATTTGAAAATAACAATTCTATTTTTAAAATTAACTTAAATAAATTTATATACATATATATTTGATCAATACTTATTTAATTTTGAAAATAATAAATCTATTTAAAATTCTATTTATAAACAATCAAATTAAATTTGTAAAAATAATTATTCCATTTAAAAATCCATTTATAATTATCGTTAAAATCATCACATTATATTGATTAAAATATCAATTTTACCAATTTTAATTAATTAAATAAGAGAGATTATCATATTTAAATTGCTTAAAATTCCAGGATATCACACTTACTTGGTCACTAAGTATTTGTTCAACGTTAATTAATATCATTTAATTTCTTCCATGCCCTGATTTGATTTAATTTAATTCTTATGTTAATGTTTGACATTTAATTTAGCGCTAAACTAATAAATTAACGATACTTATTTCCTTCTACGTTCAAGTTGTTTATTTTTTACTTCCATGCTCAATTTATTTACTTACATGCTCTCTTAATTAGATTTAATTTGATTGAGCACCCTTAACTAACATTTTTTTTAACTGTTGCTTAAATATTAGGCTAATAATATTTATTGGCTCCTTTTATTTTTAAACGTTAATATTTATTAGCTTTACCAACATAAATTCTTATTTATTTCCCGTTCAATACCGATTTAATTAGATTTAGCCCAGCCATTTCATTTAATGTCAATATTTATATTTAATGTCCATTTTAATGTTAAGTTATAGACATTTACTTCTTTAATTAGTTTTGAATTATTTTTGATCTGAAACTTCAAACGTTAATAATTTTTATATATATATATATATGAAAGTACATCAAAAAATGGCCAAAGACACAAAGGCGCAAGCTTCGTAGCCAAATTCTGACATTTGAAAAAAAAAATCCTATTTTTGGACATTAATAATTATTTATTAACTCCTTTTAATTAATTTTTTTATTTTCATAGGGTGTTACAATAATACTTATCAATGGATGCATTAAGTTATGAAAAATTATTTCACAAGTGTATCAAATATTATTTATGAAATAGCAATTAATTCAATATTGACTAAAAGTGAATATAGTTTTATTTTATTATGAATGTTTTGAATATTTGCTATCAAATAAATCTAACCATCAGAATAATTGTATTTGTCACATTAGCTACATAATACAGAAGTATCTATAATTTTTTTCAATTATTTTGGAACTAAGAACGAAGCAGCCACTTAGCAGGGGTGACAAAAGAGTTTGTGAACTCTTTCGAATGATACATAAAGATGTATGCAGCCAAAAGTCTAGTGGTACCAAAATCTGTTCCACTACGTTGTCTAATTCACTGAGAATTATCACAAAATTAAACATATGTATTTGATACACACATAATATGTCTACGATAAGTTCATTGAATATAAAGAGGAAGTAGAAAAAAAGTACAGAAGAAATAAGAAAATTGGATTTGATGAAATAGGTGAATATATAGGGAAACAGTTCCAAAAGTACCTAAAAACGAATATGTTTCAATCTCAATAGTCTCTCCTCCCTATGATACATAATGATATATCGATAAGGAGTAATCAAAATTTGTTGGAAAACATACGATTGATAATGAGAGTAGTTGAGTTAATTTTTTGTAAGGTTGTGTACTTAAGAGTAAGTATATAAGGTTGAAATTAATTTCATCCAAGGCATAGTTTACGAGATCATACAAGATAAAAGTTTATAAGTAACTCCTACATATCCTAGATCAAGAAGTTAGCAGGTTGTGTGAGTCGAGAGGCTACACGTAATACTTGCTTGTAAGGGACCTTGTGTGAATTACCCAAAAGGAGTTTGACACTGGTCAATACTGTGGAATATGCTAGTGTATGATTTTTGTTTGATGATAATTGTAACGACCCGTAAATTTCGACAATTTAATTTATTTAATAGAATTTTGTAATAAAAATTTAGTAGAAATAATAAAAGGTGATAAATATATATTGAACGCTAATTTAACAATGGTAATTTAAGCCTTTGTTTGTAATATGAATAAATTTTTCAATAAAAATTGGTGTAAGTATGGTACCTGAATATAATGGGAAGATAGAGAATATAGGTAAGGCATTTAATTAGTTAAGTGTAAATTTATGGGTATAATAACAATTCGTATACATTACCTAATTAATCTGTCAATTAATTTGTTAAAAAAAATCAAAACCTTTTAATTTGGTAAATAATTTGATGCGTATTGATAAGCGTTACTTTAACGATTAATTTTAAAGTGATGGGAAGAAAATAAGTAAAGTTATGCAGTAATAAATAAATAAAAATATCGCAATAAATAGGAAACTGACATAACATTTATTTATATGAACGTTACTTATTGATTTGAGAGTAACGGAAGTGTGAACGTAGAATATAAGCGTAGATTTATGTTAGGTAATTATTGAGAATATGGGGAATAAGTTGAAACAATATTAATTAAAAATTTATGCGTAAAACATGTTATGTAAGATATATTGATTCCATTTAATAAATTGAGGATTAATATTATCGAAGAGGATTAAATATGGTCTCAATGTAAATTTAGATAAGTTTTGAAATAAAGACTAATTCCATTCAGAAGATGACAATGGGTGCAATATTTTGATTTGTAAGCAATAGTAATAGGTTACATGTTTAATTGGTTGATAGAATTTGAATTGAAATAAATGTTAATACACTAAATAAAGGTTACATTAATATGATAAGTAATACAATGTCTAGATGTTTAACATAGAGTGTGTTAAGACGTAGAAATGGAAATTAGGAAGCAGTTGGAACTAAATGAAATTTTAGGTGTATTTATGAGAAATTTACGTACAATTAAAGAGGCGAATGAAATAAATACCAACCAATTTTAGTGAATAACGGGATCTAAACCTAAATAAATAAATTCCTTGAAATTTAAGTTTTAATTTTTGATAAATTGGACTTTTACTTTAATATTGAAAATTTTGGGATTATTCAAAAATAAATTAAGGTAGGAAGTTGTTAAAGGATTCTGAATTTACCAAGTGGTCCAAACTGACAAAATTTGCAAATAATTAAAGTTGGATTGTAAATCTGATTCAATTAACCTATTATTAATTTATTTGTTTGGAATATAAAAAGTAATGATATGGTTAATTGAAATTAAGGGTAGTTTAATTTGTATGTTATTTGGGATTAAGGCAAGATGGGTGGATATTAGGAGTTATATACTTAGATCATTCAATTTATTTGGATAACATTGTAATAAATGTAATTAAATGTACATTTACGTGAAATATAATACCATGCTTAATAGATTGCTAAGTTGTATATATTAAAGGGAATTTTATTAATTGTTTTTAAAAAAACCTTAATTAATATGGTTGATAAATTTAATATAAGAAAAACCAATGAAATTCTTGGGAATAATGTAGGTTAATATGAGTTAGTAGTTAGGGTAGTGACTAAAATTGGTAATACATTGCAATTAATGTTAATAGTGTTGACATAAGCTAATAAATTTAAATGTTAATGCAATACCAATTTATGTATTTAAGGTGATTGCATGCAGTAACTAACTCAGGGCAAATAGATTTTATGGAATCAATAAAAGATAGGTAAATTTAATGATTGTTTGGTGGTAATTTAAGCATGAATGGGAATAAATCGGGCAATAGTGAGAATTATTAATTATTACCCATCAATTTATTTAGAATCTAAATCAAATGCAACATTCGTGTTATTTGTAGCCTATAGGTGGAAATAACGTAAACTTTATTCAGAATATGATAATTAATTAGATTAAAAGAATGGAAGGCAGGATATATGGATTCATTTGGATTTAGAACATGATAATTTGAATTTATTGAATTTATTGAAAACTGAATAGAACATTTTATGTGATTGAAATTAAAGTTGGAATTCGGAGATGTTTTAGGAATTCCCATTTATGGGATACCAATAGATAGGATAATTAAATGAAAGGTCAACTAAAGGATTTCTGCAAAGTTAATTTATAATTTGTAGATAAAACAAAATTGAAGTTTTACGCTGAAGTTAATAATGTACTCAGCATTTAAAAAACATCTTAAATTGTCTAAATTTGAATAAACAATGAAGTAATTAATAATAATTATTAATAAAATCCAAAATTTGGTAACCCGTTTTCAAATTAATGATAATTAGTGTTGGTATAGGCTATTTATTTAAGTAACAGTGCGATGCCCAAAAAAACTGGATTGGAAGTAATTGCGAAATATAAATAAAATATTTTAGTAGGGAATTCAAATGTATATATACATAGAAATGTGGATTTTTATAGTATGAAAACTTAGTCAATTTACAATAGTTAAATCTATTGAGAATGAATAAAAATCTAAGATAATTATTACGGTAATTTAGAAATTTAGTTGAAAATGGAAACTTATCTATGAATTTGTAATTTAATGAAATTGTGAATTTATATTGAAACTTATAAATGAAGCATCTAAATTTACATTTGTAAATACGTTTAAAATTCAATGTAAATGTCTGAGGAAGAAATTAATTTATTTACTAATCCGTAACGTATCCAATTAATATAAAATATTCTGGTGGGCCAACAACCGTTTTGCGCGTTTATGATTCGTGCCCACCTATCCTATTTCACTTTGTCTATTTATAGGCTGTGTAAACCCTAGCCTCCATCTATCTTCATTCCTTTCTGTGTGTTCTTTTCTTCAACTTCTTCTCTTCCAATGGCTGCAAAATTTCTAGATCCAATTACAGTCCAAAATAAAAATAAAAATAAAAATAAAAAAATATATTTCAAACCTCTAAAAATTCCAGAAAAATTATATGTCATAATTCTCGAAGAGCATAATCTGTTGGTACCTTCCGTTTTTTTTATTGGTGTTGTAGCGTGCTCGAATTTGAGAAGAAGGACGTGGCCTGTGACGAGGCATGGTGATGGGGTATATTTGTTTATTTTGTTTTATTTAATTTTTGTTTCAATCGAAATTTTCGAATAACTTTCTCATACGTAGTCCGATTCACGCGAGATTTTTTTTTGTTAGGATCGTAATTAAATTCCAGATCTGTTGACGATAGTTTGGACCAATTCGGAGACCGTCGAATTTTTGAGTTTAAATTGAATTTAAATTCGATTTAAAATCAAAAGGTGAGTGTTTTAACCCACTCATAATTTCTAAAATTTCTTGTGTTTGTTAAATTAATTTAGATATGGGTACAAAAATTTTTATGACTGTTTGGCATGTTTTATTCACTATTTCTGTTTAAACGCATTTATTTAATATAACTGTAAATTTATTTATTTATTACATATAAATTTGACAGTTAGAATTTATCTATTTCATATTAACTGCCCGGCATAGTTGTGTTAAATTTTATTTCATATTAACTGCCAGTTAAGTTTATGTTTATTTTTACATATAAACTGCCAATTAACAGTTATTAAATTTATTTTGAGTATAAACTGATAATTGATACCATTATTTATCACCTGAAATTGGATGATGACTATGTGAAATTGGATGATGACTGTGATAAATGGATATATGATTTGATGGATGAATGGATGATTTATTTTATTAATTGCAAGTTGCTATGCATTTCATTCATTCGGGATTGCGTTTTGAAATGATATACAACCGCATTTTTATTTTTAAATTGCGGATTGAAATGATAAACATCCGTATCACTTGACCATAGGGTAGAAAATTTTATACAGGCACCGCGGTATATATATATATATATAAAATTATTTTTGAAATGATTTTCATGGTGTTGTAAAGCAATATATATGGTTTATGGGATATTTATTTGGTTATTTATATATATATATATATATATAGTAATTTTCGGTTTTTTAAGCTTTTTATGAATTTGATTTAAAGTATAAAATTTAGTTGATTGTCGAGATCAATATGATTAAGAATTTATTTAAAATTAAATTTCTGGAGTTTTAAATGGCTTAAAAGAGAATAAGATTTGAAGATGAATATTAAGTTAAATTGGAAATTTAATAAAAAGTTAGAATTTTTAAAGGATATGATTTTATAACTTGATTTTTGTGTAGAATGATTTAAATGAATGAATATCAGGTTTATTTAAATGAATATAAAATAAATTGAAAGATTTTTTCCAGTTATGTGAAGTTAAAGGTTTTCTTAAATTATATTGAATTCATTAAGTAAAGATTTCAAGTCTAAATAATAAGTAATTGAATTTAATATATATGGGATTTTTAAATGAGTTTGTTTTTTTGAAATGGTGAAATAATTAAAGCTTTGGAACATAAGACTTGAAATGGTATTTGGAAGTTTAAATCGATATTTGAATTTGATTTGTGAAATCTAAACAAGCTAATTTGTTTTATAAAAGTAGTTTGATATATAACCACTTAAGAGATGGAAACTTGTTTCAAAGTTATGATTGTCAAGGTAGTATAATTTGGAAATATTATATTCAAGAGTTTTGATTTCTAAATATTTTATTTTGGAAAACCCTAGGGTTTTGAAAAGAATATATATTGGAAAATAAAATGATATCGTATTGATTTGGGGTTTTAAGAATAAATGATATCGTATTTGTATGGGTTTTAAATGGATATTTTATTTTGGTTTTAAAAGAATAATTATTATTTTTAATGACCGCGGTGTTATAATAACGATTGGTTGGCAAAGAGACCGGGATCGGATATGGACATACTCTCTGCCGATACCAAAAACCACTTTGACTAACCGTGTACGCGGTGGAGATTCCAGAATGAAGTAGGTTGGTGGCGGCGTTTCCTGTAAGGTAAATACGTGGTCCCAACTCCCGTGAGTTGGCATAAGGTGGCTAAAACAGGAGCGATTGACGGGTTAATGAGGTAGCACCTCTGATCAGACACTTCCCTTCGATACTATACTCTGACTTTAGATTTTTCGGTGGCCACCTTCACTTTTGATTTCTTTGATGTGGGGAGTTTGTTCGAGGTGGGAGGCAGCTGCGCGCTGCGCGTTTCCATCGGCCCGGAAGCGTAATTGGTATATCTACCCTGGCATTGCCTAGTTGTGCCGTGTCACCTACCCTAGCGCGCCTTATACGATTTTGTTTTGTACCATACCTATGGAGTGCCCTCTGACGACGCCCAGTACGGGGGAGATTACGGTACTGTATAGACTATGGGAATATATAAATGTGTTCAGGTGGAAAATTTAAAGCCTTAACGCTATTTAAAAGTAAGTTTATTTTACAATTAGACACTATTATAATAGCGCAATATACTACATAGTAAATAGTTTAACGGATCCTTAGGAGATGTAAATCCCGAGCATCTCTTGAATTACTACACTCATATTTATTTCTGTTAATGTAACTCACATAAGATCTTTTAGTTCTGACTCGAGTGTTTTTGTCTTTCCAAATTCGCTCGGGTCAGTCCGAGCGTTTCAGGATTGAAGATTTTATTTCCGGAGGAAGAAGACGAAGATTTTATTATTATTACTATAGATAATATGGTTTCACTACACTCATATTGTTCCGCTGCATTGTTATATGGTATGTGTACTCTGATATGTATTGTATAAATAAATCAAAGGTTTTGTAAACAGATTTATGAACTGTATATTTGATTATTATATTTTATCCTTCCGCTGTGATATTCTGTTTCTTTCTCTGTTTTCTTATTTATCCCATAACAATCCGCCCTTACGTATGGTCTGAATTGGCACGTGTGTCTGTTTAAATCATGCAAAAAGGCGGGATGTTACAATAATAAACATATATATATATATATATTTGTTTAAATGTATTTGTAATTGTACTGTTTTATTTTTCCACATAATTAAATAAATATTTGTTGAATAAAATGACTAACTCAAAATTCATATTTAAACAAATAAAACAAATATTTTATTGCAAATTCAAATAGTACAAATTTGAGCTCTAACTACATTTACACATTTTCAATTAAAATTTCAATTACAACACATTTATCACCTCACTACATATTCACTCCCACTCGTATTTTATTTTGAACTCTGTTCCAGTATGTATTCAGCATCTAAACTATCTGCCAAATAAATACTGACACGGTAAAATTGAAAAAGAAATGTTTTGTAGTGCACAATAAAGTGCGTGTTTTGAAAATATTATTTGTCTCAGTTATTTGGGTTGTTCATCATAATTTTTTTATTAATTCAAGTTACACGAACAATTTGTAACATGCACGGTGTATTACCGTATATGCCACAAAGTCGTGAACACTCATATACACTTGCTTGTTAAAATCGCTGGGATATGTAAGCACAAGGTCAAACCCAAGCCGAGACTGGATTCAACTCAAGTGCATGCAAAAAAAATTCAGTTCAGAAAGTTCACGAGACATGGACAGAAACAACAAAGTCAAAGAAACACATGAAGATCAAAACAACCCACAATGCAATGATATATATGCAACCAGACCACGTGACAGTATGAATGCAAATGGGACAACAAGGCTTCAGACATAATCAGTTTCAACACATAGTGCATGTAAACATTGTAGCATACACATGACAACAGTGCAGACTCAAAGTGGTAAACCAGATCAACATACACACTAGACTTCATTCGAATGCAACATGAAGACCAACATATGTATGTATACATATGTGTACACACATGTATACATACATACATACATATACATACATACATATAATAGCAACCAAACAACATACTCAACTCAACCAGACCAAGGCAACCCAGTTCAATGAAGTGAAACATGTAACCGGACACAAATGCATGCATTTAGATACGATCACATGAAAATAATGCAACACATACAACATGTATTCAAACTAGATACAGACCAAGGCAGTTCAAGAATCAAGTACACCAGATTCCAATCAACCAAGCTCATGTGCATATGAACAAAGTGAGGAGACTCAATAATGAAATGGTTAAGAACAACAAAGGCAACAAGCTTCAGGAACTCAAAAACAACAAAAACAACAAGCCAGTGAAACAAGACTCTAGAGACCTCATGGTGACACTTCAACTAGACTACAACATCAAAGGCAAAACCACACCAATTCTATATATAATAATAGAGACCGGACAAACGAATACATATGAAGGCAACTCGAACATGAACACCACCACACAACGCAACACAGACCAGTGCACCAGACACTAAAGTCTGACTCAAACAAAACAAGACTACAACATACAACCAGAATTGATGCCGAGCCATCACGCACACATATACATACATATATGTATGTATATACATAGAGGTGACATTTCAAAAACAACACAGTGAAGCAGGTTACATGTGTATAACAGTGAAGCAGTTTATATGTTTATAGTTATTAACAGTAGCAGTTCAAACAAGTCAAGGAGCAGTTTCAAAGTGTAATGGAAAATCGAAAATTATCAATTGAAGCCATGGTTAATCAAAACATTGTTGAAGTGTACAACAATTGTCGGTAGCAGTTCGAAAATTGCCATCAAGTCAATGATGAACCAAACAATCATAATTAACCCAATATATTATCTCAAAAATTCAAATGTTGAAGTCAAAGGAGCAAAGAATGGAACCGACTCAAAGAGATTCAAGCAAATTCAACAATGAACAAGTCAGAATAAATCATATCGTTTAAGCAATAATCTAATGGCTGAGCAAAATATTTGAAGAATTCAAAGAAAAATATACGAACGAAAATTGAGGCAATTTATCCCTATTTAACCCAGTTTCATCATCGGCTTACAACCATTCGAGTTCAAGCAAATAACGGAGCAAATCCTTGAAATAAATCATGAAACTCAAATCAAAGTCGAGCAAAATAAAATCGAAAAAATAAAATCACGTACCAATCCATACCATTCGAGCTCGACACACTTGAAGCAACCGCATGCACTCAAGCTAGGGATCGATTGACGAAGCAAACCAGAGTTGAATTCATCACTTCAATCGATTAATATCAAGGTGGCGGCTTCAATTACAAAACTCTAAACTTTGAAGTGGAACGAAGAAAGAATAGCCGAAGACATTACACAAGCAAAAATAAAAAGGGAGTTAGATCTCTTTTGTTATATTACACTTGGGCCGGCTCAAATTTTTATTGGGCTTAATTTTTATAAATAGAGTTTTGTTCTTGTTTTAATTTTAATTGTAACTTTCTACTTTTATTTTGAGTCAAATTCTAGTTGTGTAACTAGGTACGAACAACGGTTTTGTAGTTTGAGAACTCGCAACTCAATGGCTGAGTTGTGGTAGGGTTTTGAGCTAGAGTTAGCTTAGTCAAGTTAGCGGATGTCGTAAGTTTACATGTGTTTGTAAGCGTCTGACTACTTAATTTTTAGTAGAAACCTTGAGGGAAAAACGTGGGTAGATTTTTGCTGAAGTTGGGTAAATCTTTATGTTGTTTTTACTACGTTACTTTCTGTGTTTATTTTTATTTCCGCATTAATTTTAGTATCACCCTATTCACCCCCATCTAGGGTGAAAACGATCCTACAAATACTGATGACTAATTAATGTTACGAACTTAAGTATCATAAAATAAAATAGTTATTTTAGATAGTTCATAAAATGTTTATAAATACCTATTTCACTGCATTGAGAAACAATTGCTTTTCAAAAAATGCTAACTTTATAGCGAAGAAAGTTTTTTTTAGAAATTATTGGCAGTAAAATGGACTTAGATACGATCTATAGATAAAACTAATTAAAAAAGAATGGAATAAAATTAATCGAATTATATAGACATGACACATTAGAATGTCTAATGATGAATCTCGCACATCAAAAAGAAATTATGTACCTTATTAGTGTTCAGAAAAGAACTTTCTTAATCTTAACTCTTAAGTAAGCCATTAAGAGTATTGACTCTACCATGTGGCATGACGTGCAAATCCAAAGTCGATTCCAAGTACATTATCAAAATATGATTTTGATATTTGTACCAAAAGGATATGATCCATCGATTGCAAAAGTGCCTTCAAGAAGAAGATTGGTGCAATTATTTTGGTGCACATATATTGAAAAAAATTCTAAATAATGATTTAGAATACACTATTTGCACATAAAATCCAAAATGTCTCAAATTCGGTGGGAGCAATAATAAAATTTATGAGTATTGGATATAATTCAAGAAATGATATGAAAGTGTTATTCGATAAGAATCGGAGTTATGTAAGTATTTTGAGGGAAAAATCAAATAATTTGAATTTCAGTCAAAATGCAGAGGAAGCATGCGTCTGTAAAAAATAATACTAATAGGTACTAAAATATATTTCTAAAAACAACAAACTTATGATTGTGAGCAATGTATTCGTGTGAAAATCATTTCAGCTTGGTTATTTAATGCTCGATATTGTATTTGAAAATGACATCTTTTATAATCAATATAAAAGGACGTTGAGATGCCTTAGAATGATATACATAGGCACTATATTAAATTGTTTAATATCAAGCAAGTAAGATGCTTGAGAATTGTAGTAGGAATTATCGTACGTGCCATATTGTCTACAATATTACACTTTTCTTATGTATTTGATATATAGAAAAAGCGTCAAATCTAGATTAAGATTATTATACATTTTTAGGGTTCTCAAGTATTTATAAAATACAAGAGAATTATTTATAGAAACAACGAACTCCTTATGAAGGAGTGCATGGGATTGAACTTCAATTGTGATATCAAGTATAGTATGTCAATCCTAAATTCAAGTTCAAACTAAAAACTTTAAGTTATAATTGTTCCAAATAATAAGTAGTTGTTGATTCAACCAAAGGCTACTGCAATGTAAGAAGCATAAATTTATAACTGAGCTGGAGGTAATTCCATTGTTGAGAATCTCTTGATGTTGTTATATGATAACATTCGTTATATAGTACAAAAGAACCTATAGCTCACTGGAAGTTGATAGACATACTTTGGATAGTTCCACATGATGTAAATAATTTATCAATATCGAAGAGAGTTGACTAATATAGTAGATAACAAAAATAAATTTTAATACTCATTTACAAAGAGACTGACTCAATTAGTTCTTGAGAAAAATGATCGATAAAGTTGGAATAAGATTCCATAATTGACCATAATTTCAAGTGGGAGATTGATAAAGTTAGGGGTATGCCCTAGTGGCAATTATATAATTTGTTATGTATATCTAACTCTATGACCGACCTTGTCCATAAAAAGTATTTTCTTTCTATTATATATCTGCCTTATAGTTATATAATAATCAAGTAATTAATTTAAGGTATATAGATGGAAAAACTTTATATGATATGTTATAATAACCCAAGTGTTATAATCATGAGAATTTTATCTCATTGAAAATAATATAATGTTTTAAATACTCTTAGTTAAGATGTTTTTACAATGGATATCGGTTCATAAATCGAGGCTAGAGTGCGCAAAGCTCTCCAAATTTTAGGTCGTGTGTTCCTTATGGTCATTGGGGAAACCAAGGGGTTACGTACTGCTTGTTATTAAACAACTATAGAATAACTCACTCAAGAGTTCTCTATTAGTTAATATAACTAAGGTCAAACAGACATTATTGAAATGATGAGATGTTACACAGTTCCCTCAACATGAGAATACTGTGAAACTTCGATGTGGACGCTCCACTTTGATTATAGTTAAATTATGGCATGACGTCCATTGAACGACTAAACTTGGATCCGAGTTGAAGCATTGGAAGTGAAATACTATTCAATAAAGAATTCGTTTCCTCGGCTATATGGGGTTGGACGGTCAATTATAGTCAACTCAAAATCAAAGTCTTTGGCTAGACAAGTACAATTAATAATAATTTTTATTTTTAAACCAATGATCGTATGCTTGGAATTACAAAGTTGAAGGTGGAAATGTTAGAATTTTAACCAAAACCAAATACCATATGTCCTGATGTGATATTGTTTTGATAAAGAGAATTGATGTAAATAATCTTCACTACCGGATACCACTTATAATGAGTAAAATTGGATTTTATCAGAAGATGTGTAAGCAATAACTCAACCAAAATGTCATAATTCTAGCAAAGGTGATGTGTGAACGTTAATATATTAATTGCTTAATATTATTCATAGACTAAATTTACACCACTGAATCACACATCTAAAATAATGAATATTTAGAATGAAACAAACCATTTAATTGATTTTTAATCATTGAATATTAATTAATATTTATGAAATATTAATTATGAAATTTTGATCATGATTGGGTTGAATTGATTAGCTAACCTAGTTGGAAAACTTAAATGTTTTGATATCAATACTATAGCCAGGAAAAGACATATATATGCGAAGGCATTGATTGAAATCACTCCAGACAAGCCACTATTGACCAAACTTAAAGTTAGGTCTATTGAGGAAAATGTTTCTATTGTTGACGTCTATATAGCTAGACCCCTGACATTTTTACAACTTGCCATTCATTCAGTCATACATCTGCTTTTTTTAAGCATGGTTTTCCCTATGTCATTACTCTAGTTGTTGAAGCTTCTTTGCCTTTGCCTGTGAAAATTCCTCTATCTTGTCCTCCTATTAGGAAGTTCCCAAGCCTAAGGTTTCCTCAGCTATCCATATGGGAAAATCCTCCGATGAAAAGCACATTGCCTGCTATGTTCCTGGTCAGGCTTCTTTGTTGTTACAAACAGTGGATCCTAGCCCTACAGTGTGTCATGCTGACATTATCACTCCTGCTGTCATGATGCTGCCCCTTCCTTCTATAAGTAGTGGAGCTTATTCTATATAGCCTATTATAGCCATTATTTCTTGGTTATTAGATGAGAGGGTCTAGTTTCATTCAAACTCGAAGATGATATTAGATCCGGTCGATGGGATATTCCATAAGTATATTAAAGACCTTAATGGTGGTGATTGGTGTCTATTTTACAGTGTTGCAGGGGAATATCTATTTATCACTGACATTGGTGACCATGGTGCTAAAACCAGGAAAATTATGGATGGTGTGTCTTGGGATAGGAAGAACTTATTTTGTTGCAAGTCCTCGAACTTTGTACCTAGCCTGGCTACCTTATTCATTGACTATATGCATGTTGTTAGTCCTAAACCATTTGATGATGCTAATGATCCCTCCTCTTCTAAGGGGGAATAGTCTTTGTATTTTATTTTAGTAGTAGAACATCCCAGTCTCTCTCATGTGCTGTATAATGCACTTTGTAGTTGTTGAGGCATCCTGCCTCACACCTTTTCTTATATATAAAAAGTGGTACAGCCACTATAATCCAGTTTGCCTTGGTAAAAATTATTATTTTTATTTAATTTTTTCGAATGCCAATATTATTTAATAAAGTACATATTGAACCAGAATTTTGGCTCAACGCCCAGGATATTATACAAGGTGGTGTTATTCGAAAATGTTTCAATAATACCCATCAGTTTCAGTATAATCATGAAGTTGTCCAAAAGTTCAAGTCATATGTTCAAGGGTAAAATAGGTGAGTCAAACAAATATGCAATAAGCCTTTATTCAAATATCAATGGGCAATATAGGCATTTCACATAAATATATAATAGTCCCTTGTTCATGTGTAAATGGGCATAGTAGGCAGTATGCATGCTAAACTTTAATTTAAGCAGGGGCTTAAGTGGCCTTGTACAAATTAGTAACATTCAAGTCCAAGTTCAAGTCCAAGTCAAAAGATAAAGACATTTGCATGTCCATTATTTAATAATAGTCTAGTATACACATTCGAGGAATATATGCTATACAAAAATAAATGCCGAAGTCCTTAAGTGTAAAAGTTCAGAAGTTACAGTCGGCTCTAAAAATCCCTAAATTAATTCAAGGTTTCCAACTTTAAATTGAGAAATGGGGAAAGAAAAATTTCTCCTCTTCCTAGATGATGGCGGGGGTCTACTTATAGTATTATCCATTATGCGGGATGACTGATGCGTATCTTGGCATTGAATCCTAGGCTTCGATTACACCATCCTAATGAAATTTTGGAATCCCTTTGTAGAGATTCGATATCCTATTTTGTAAAAGCTCAACAACATAGTCTTCCTTGTAGAAATATGGCAGCCTTTCATTGTAGTTAAATACTCGACATCTTTTAGGGTTGCGGCATCCCATCTTACATCTTATCGTTAGGTTTAACAGCCTTTATGCTGTAGACACTCGGTATCCCTTGTTACGTCTTGACAGAAATGCTATCTTTAGGCTAGATAGCTTTTGTTGTAGAAACTCGACATCCCTAGAATAGGTAGTTCAATGAAAAATAGAAAATGTGATCGAAAATTGTTTTCCGAATTTTCGACTTTTCGTCATCTAAAATTTGTCAGAAATGTTGGGTACATTTTAGTGAACATATACACATACATATATTAATAACATAAGCACAGTTAGTAATAAAATATGGTATATTCTATTTTCTTATGTAAATATAAAGATGTGACCTTTTTCCAAATTTTAAAGATAAAAATATAAAAGAATTTAATGTCATATTATACATAACATCATGGTACAAGGTACGAGTTTTAAATGGAGGGTATGTACTAAAAGGATACTTTAGTAATTTTTTCATTTCACTTTATATAAAAACAATTTCAAATTTTCTCTCTCTCATTTTTTTCATTTCATTCCATATTATCAAACTCTCCTTCTTCCTTTTCTAAATTTTGAAAACTTTTTAATGGCTTCTTTGGGATTTTCAAAAAAAACAGAAGTTATAACTTTTCTACTTTAATACCTTTCTAAATCACTCTTTTCTACCCTACACCAACTCCTCCTTCAAAAGTAAGCCCCTAACACCCTCTATAACCTAAGGACGAGCTCACTTCCTCTACGCCGAGCCCAAAATTCACTTCCCATGGTCCAAAATCAAATTTTTACTAAGGAAATCTAGGATCTAGGATCGACGCAAGCTGTAGTGGTGGTTCTAGTTGATTTGGTTAAGTTTTGGTGAGTAAAGCTCACTCATTTACACAAGATTTAAACATTATAAGTTAGTAATAATTATTGTTGGTGGTATGGTTGAAAGTAGTGTTGTTGTGTTGTACTTATATGTGTTGATTTGTTGTATTTGTTATAGACTTGGAAATGAAGTCAAAAAGTGAAGGTATGATTTGAAGTTATGATATTTTCCTTGTGTATGTTGGTTATGACATTTGTTGGATGTTTGAGCTTATGTTATACATATGTATGCTAAAGAAAGTTAGCGCTTAAACTTGTAGATGTCTGACATCGAGACCTCTTGGTTTAAACTTGGTTACTTATTTTATTTTTCTAGAAAAGTTTACCAAGTTTTCAAACTCTACTTTTTAGTTTTTCAAAAACTTTATACTAATTTATAAAGAAATTTAAAGTAAAAAGGTATGGTTTTCAAAGGCCATTATATATGTAAACTAATTTAAAGTTATGGTATCTATAGCGAATATAGTTCGTAAATACGAACACTTTTTAAAACTAAAAGTGTTTTCACTCTTATTATTTTTGAAAAGTGTTTTCAAACATAATTTAAGTATTAAAAGGTAATTATTAACTATTAATTATTAATTAAGGGTTTTAATTATTATTTTATTTATTTATTTATTTATTTAGGAATTGATGATTATTTAAATTAATTAATCAAGTAAAGGTAATTTGTGCTTAATTATTAATTAAGTAAGATAATTATAATTAGTTAATCAAGTAAGGGTTAATTAATTATTAATTAAGAAACAATTAATTATTTAACTAGTTATTATTTAAGTAAGACTAAATATTAATTAATTATTAATTAAGAGGGGTTTAATTAATCAAGTAGGGTTTAATCATTACTTAATTACTTGTTAAGTTAAGGTTTAATTAATATTTAATTATTATTAAATAAAGGTTTAAACTTATTTTAAATTAATTAAATAAAGGTTTAAACTTATTTTAAATTAATTAAATAAAGGTTTTTATTTTTAATTATTGTATTTTCAAGGATTGGTTTGTTTAAAAAGCAGCTTTCTTTCACAAAGAATAGTTTAAATACAAGGGATTCTCCTTGTCTGTGCCACTAAGTAGCCAAAAAAAGGGAAAAGATTATTGATGACATCTGTTTAGTAGAATAAATCCCTGTTTTGTTATAATTTAATTAAATAGATTATTTTCGACATTTGTCTAGCATAATAAATCCATGTTCTGCTATAATTAAATTGAATAAATCATAGATGACATCTATTTAGCAAAATAAATCCTCATTCTGCTAGTATATTAATGTGGACTTATGTGGATTAATTAATTTGCCAGTTTGTTGGATAAGTGATGGATTAGCTAGTGATTGCTAATGGATTTTATTTACATATCTGTTGCTTATATGAATTCTAGTTATGTGGCTTAAAAGGGTCAAATTGAATTAAATAGTGACTTGATTTAATGTCATTGAGGTCACCAAGCCACTTCCTGTAGAATACAATAGGCTAGAATTTTTGTTTGATGATAATAGACATATATATATATATATTCGTTTAAATGTATTTGTTATTGTACTATTTCATTTTTCCATATAATTAAGTAAATATTTGTTGAATAAAATAAATAACTCAGAATTGATATTCAAACAAATGTTTTATTCAAGAAAGTATTTTATTACAAATTCGAATAGTACAAATTTGAGCTCTCACTATATTCATACATTTTCAATTGTAATACAACTTCGATTACAATACATTTTCACTTTATAGTTTTTCATACATAATTCATCTCACTACATATTCACTCTCACTCGTATTTGATCTTCAACTCCATTCTAGCTTATATCCAGCATCTGAACTAACTGCAAAATAAACATTGATGCAGTAAAATTGAAAAAGAAATATTTTTACAGTGTACAATGAAGTGTGTGTTTGAAAATATTGTTTTCCACTATTATTTGGGTTGTTCGTCACCATTTCTTTTAATTCATCTTACACAAACAACTTGTGACATGCAAAGTGTATCACTATACATGCCATAAGGTCGTGCATACCGATATACACTTGCTTGTTAAAATTGCAGGGACAGGTGAGCACAAGGTCAAACCCCATCCGAGGCTGGATACAACATAGGTGCAATCCAAAATACAAAACAAAATTAGTTCAGAATGCAATAAAGTTTCGGGCTTGGTCAGGTGCAAATGAAAACATTCAACATAGTAACTTGTCAAAGTGCTCATACAACAAGACTTCATTCATATGAAACCATGGACAAGTGCACTAGACTAGAAAAGCACAAACCAGCATGATAACAGCCTCAACCACATGAAGACTCAAAGCTACACACATGACAACAAGCCAATGGAACAAAAATGAACCAGACCAGACAACAAGCCAGTGTAACCAAATGTACAAAAGCTCCAGAAAGAATGAACAAAAAGTCAGACCAGTCTCCAAAATGAACACAACAGTGCAGACTCATACATAAATGAACACAATAGTTCAGAGAATGAAATATGCATGTGTGTGTGTGTGTGTGTGTGTATATAGGTCCAACTAGTTACAACATAAACAATTGAATTAATTCAACATGGATAAACTCGAAGGAAACAGCAATACAAAGCAATCAAACAAGGTCAGGCACTAGCATGAATGGTCAAAGTAGTGTGAACATATATATACATGAACACCACCACACTGAAACATAGGCCAGTGCATAAGAAGGCGTGAACACATACAACACTCAAATGAAATCAGACAGCAAATCAATGAGCTAATGCAGTTCAGAGACATGAACAACTTCAAAGTGAAGTGTTCAAAGTGCACCAGCTCAAACTACATGAAACTAGACCAGCACAGCCAAACCTCAAGTGGAACAAGACTTCAAAGGCATAAGAACGGGGATAATAAAAACATGAAGTCTCAAATCAAGACATGTATACATTGCAGATCAACCACATACAACAAGACAACATCTTGAGTTTCAGACTGCAAATGCAACTCAGGCTAGAACAATGCACATGAACTCAATGGATGTAGCAAAGTGAAGCATAAGGATACGTATACATGAATGAACACATATATCAGTCCACTTAAACAATATAAGAATGAATCACGCATATATACATACATATATATGTATGTATGTATATACCTGAAGACCACTTCAAAGTTCACAAGACTCTAGAGAATACAAAGGCAACATGAAAGCAGTTCGAACAAAGTCAAAGAGGTGTTTCAAAAAAAATACAATGGTCAAACAAAACATCTTGAAGTGTCCAATTAAAAATTCAGATAAGTGTTTAAAGTAACATGATTAACAAGTTGAACTTCATCAAGTCTATCTCAAAGTCAAATGCCAATATGTCAGCGAACGATGCCAAAGTCATAGCAGAAAAGAACGAAGAAAATTCGAATTCATCAAAGGTATATGCAGTAACACGTTAACAAATGAACAAGTCAAAATCATCACAGACGTTCAAGAAAAAATCAAATAGCCAAGAAAATGCACTGAAGAGTTCAAACCAATTTATACGAATGAAAGTATAGGGTTTCCGTTCCCTATAAATGCCCAAATATCATCATCGGCAAAAATCATAGATTCGAGTTCGAGACAAATATCCAGAGAGCATACTTCTAACAGATCGAAAACAAATTTATAACTCGAATCAAAGTCGAGAACTAAAAGGGCAAAGTTTATGTACCAATTTATCAACAGTCAATCTTGACAAAATTAAAGCAGCCATAAGCTATCAAAGCCAGTAGTCGATTGACGAAACTAATCAAAACAAAATAATCTCTTCAATCGATCGACTATCAAGCAGCAGTTTCAAGTTAGAGAAACCCTACTTCCAGAATGAAAAGAAACGAGGAGACCACAAGAATGAAAGAGGGAAGATTGTCTTCATAGTAATTGTAACTTGGGCCAGTTTAATTGTATTGGGCTTCAAATATACTGAGTTGTGGCGGGGTTTAAGCTTAGAGTTAGGTTAGTCAAGTTAGCAAGTGTCGTAAGTTTACGTGTGTAAGCGTTTGACTACTTAATTTCTAGTAGAAACCTTGGGGGGCAACACATAGGTAGGTTATTGCCGAAGATGGGTAAATCTGTGTGTGATCTCTACTGCATTACTTTATTTATTTATTTTTATCTCCACGTTAATTTTTAGTATCACCCTATTCACCCTCCCCTTCTAGGGTGAAAACGATCCTACAAGTGGTATCAAGCCAGGTTAATAGTATAAATGTCTAGCCCTGGTTGCAAATCTAGCGAGAGTCAGTCCAGTATTATTCCCTCTATTTTTGATGGAACAAATTTTTTTAAATTGGAAATTAAAAATGAAATTTCATTTTAAATCCTTTAATTCTAAATGTTGGGATATTACTGAAAATGGGTGTGATATAGTAGACAAGAAAAATACTTCGATTAATGCTCTTGTTATGCATATACTATATTCTCATATTAATCGAGATAATTTTAACATGTCTCTCATTGTGAAAGTGCAGAGAAAATCTGAAATACTTTTGATGCAATATATGGTGCAAAAGTCAACAATGGTGAGAAATCCTCCACAATTGACTGAGTTTAAAGAAACATGATTGATAGGATTTGCAAAAGACAATAGTGATGAAGATTCAATAGCACATTAGATAAGTGATTTTTCATTCAATGATTTAGTTCTCTTGTGCGAAAATTAATTGAAACTAATGAAGCTCTTGAGATGAAAAATAATAAGTTGATAAGGGAACAATCTAAAGTACGTCAGAAAAATAATGATTTGGAAAATGAGCTTAAAAATATTAAGAAAAATAAAAATGCAATTGTAAAAGGTATTTGGACTATGAAAAAGAATTTGCCTGTTTTCATGAAAATTTTCTAAAGTTAGAAAACGAAATTTTAATTCGGGAGAAGAACAAAACTAAGTTGATTTGTAAAAATAATATTTTGTAAAAAGAATTGGATAGTTTTAAGAGGTCGGAAAGTTCTAAACGTGCGATTTTTGAAAAGATATTAAATGAGGTCAACGAAAATTTCAAAACCCTTGAAAAAGAAAACGTGATTTTGAGCAAATCTGAAATTATTTGAGTAAATCATGAGTTTGAAAAGGAGATTGAAAAAATCAAGGATTTTGAAAAAATCGAATTAAAAAAACTCCAACTCTTTGAAACTGAGATGCTGGAAATTGAGACTAAAATTAGAGAGCTTGAAAATGAAAATATAGGCTTGAAAATGAATAATTTTGAAAAGAGAGATAGTACCATTAGTTGTTGTTTGAAGCTAATAAATGAAAATAAACTTCTACAATCCAAAGTTAATAAACTTGAGTTGATTAATCGAAAAATTTCACTAGAGAAAAATCATATAATATGCTCTTAGAAAATCAACTCTTCATGAATAAAAGGAAAGGATTTGGATTTTCGAATGTGTCAAAATATGAACAAACGACTAATAGCACTGTTAAGGGAAAAACTGTGATACCTAAATACGTAAAGTGTGGAAATATTGGACATGGAAAAAATAATTGTCGAAATATATACAAATACAAACCGTTAAACAAAAATGGATTTTAGAAAGCACGAATATAAATGGTTTGAAATTTATACAAATTTGGATTCCAAGGGTACAATTGTAGATGCTAACGGTTTGTCATATAGACAAATTTGAGTACCAAAGATTTCAGTAGATAATAATAGTGGTCCTATATTCTTAGTTAGACCACTTGCCTTCTCCAAAATTTAGACACATAAGTGGGCTAAGGAAAAATTTGATGGAGATAGATTTAGAGTTGTTCTAGGTGATTGATAAACTAAAATTTAAATGTTCCTTACCCTATAAAGATTAGATGGAAACCATGACATCAAAGGAAAGTGTGGTATGATCTCTTAACTCAATTTTGTTCACATATTGTTAATTATGTTTTCATTGACATTGTTGCCATGTCTTGAGCTTCTTAACTCCGATTTGTAAAACTCAAGATGTTCTGGAAAATAGATTTAAAATGCTACAACTTTTCTGTTTTTAGTTTTTATTGATTCACTTTGGAATGTCATGAAAAACTGTAATAAATTCAATATATAACTCAGAAAGCATATATGTTTTACACAAAAAAGTTGTGGTATTTTAAGTATAATTTTTGATTGATTTGACAAATTTACTTGAAACCAATTTTGGCGAGTAGAATTTTTGAACATCTAAAACTCTTGTGTTATGAGCCAAATCGAACTTCGAACTTTTATCATCCAAATAAAGGTTTCAAATTGAGTGAGTTTTCGAAACAAAGATTGTCAACTATTTTGAAACAACAATCATTATTGACTCTCTTCATGTCTATCAAATCAATTTTCGAAACTGCTTTGATAAAAAAAATTTGAATGTGTGTTTGCTCAATATAGATTGCTTTACTTGTGCTTGATATAAATGGACGTGCTGAAAATTTAAAAAAAAAATTCAAGTGTCGAGGAGTGCACGTTTTTATTATATACCACTATATATCATCTCATGTTGAAATCTTTTTTGCAATTATTTAATTATTTATATTGATTTTCAACTAGAAGTCATTTTCACAAAACCACCTTACAGAAAATTGATTTTCACTTATTTTAATTTTTGAAACTTGGTTTTTCATCATGTTAAAAATACTCTAGTTTATTTCGGTAAGATATTTACTGTAGAAAAGATAACCATTGACTAATTGAATCTTTTAGAACTTATCAAAATTATTATAGTGCTTGAAAAGTGATGGATAGTGATTAAATTATATTTCATAACAAGAGGAAGTATAATTTTATAATTTCATGAAAATTAAACAAATTTTTAATATTTTTAGATTAGTACTTATTCCATGATCATTTCAATCACTTTCACCTTTCTGTCAATCCATACATCATAATATAGTGTGCAGAATTTGGTATTTCAAAATAAGAAGAAAAAAAATTTGTAAAATAATTATATCCTAAAGTATTCACTTGCATTTAAAAGTCCTTGCAGTTATGCATGGTTGAATTACTTGAATTTCTATATATGGGCTTCCATTCTCATTTAAAAGTCCCCGTGGTTATGCATGGATGGGACACATGTAAGAAAGGGATAAATATCAAGTATATTCTAATCTCATTTAAAAGTCCTCACGGTTATGCATGGTTAGAAAATACTTGACATACATATTTTTTTTTAAAAGGGTAACTACTAACCTCATTTAAAAGTCTTAACGGTTATGCATGGATAGTAAGTGCTTTATATTTTTTCTATAATATATCAAAGGAAAAAATGCACAAATTATTCCTTTATTGAAATATCAAACTCTTGTTATAATATAAAATTTTCCATAATCCTACCATTTCTCTAAAGTGGAGTTTGTTTCTAATTAATAAAATATTATGATTTTGTTTGATTAATTGGAATTTGAAATTAATATTTCCCTCTTGATTTGATTTTATATTTTAATCAAAATCGTAACTATTTCAATTACTATTATCATTTTTGATGATAACAAAAGGGTAGAGGAGAGGTTAAGATTTGGGTTTTTGAGTGATATCCTTACTAATATTCGAAAGTGTTTTTATTCAAAGTTATTTTCAATTAATTATTCGGTTTAAAAACACGCATCTGTATAGGGGGAGTATTCAAATAGGGGTAGCTAATAGAATCCATCAAAATCTAACACATTTAATAGAGTCAAAATCTTAATATATGTTTGTTATCATCTAAAGGGGGGAGATTGTAGAATACAATAACAGATGATTTTTGTTTGATGATAATAAACGAATATATATTCATTTAAATGTATTTGTTATTGTACTATTTCATTTTTCCACATAATTAAATAAATATTTGTTGAATAAAATAAATAACTCAGAATTTATATTCAAACGAATATTTTATTCAAACAAATATTAGTATAATTTGAGCTCTCACTACATTCATACATTTTCAATTGCAATACAACTTCGATTACAACACATTTTCACTTTATAGTTTTTCATACATAATTCATCTCACTACATATTCACTCTCACTCGTATTTGATCTTCAACTCCGTTCCAGCCTGTATCCAGCATCTGAACTATCTGCAAAATAAACATTGACTAAGTAAAATTGAAAAAGAAATACTTTTGCAGTGTACAATGAAGTGTGTGTTTGAAAATATTATTTGCCTCAGTTATTTGGGTTGTTCATCATCATTTCTTTTAATTCATCGTACACGAACAACTTGTGACATGCACAGTGTATCACTGTACATGAAACAAGGTCGTGCACACCGATATACACTTGCTTGTTAAAATTGCAGGGACAGGTGAGCACAAGGTCAAACCTAAGCCGAGGCTAGATTCAGCACAGGTGCAATCCAAAATACAAAACAAAATTTAGTTAAGAATGCAACAAAGTTTCAGGCATGGTCTGGTGCAAATGAAAACATTCAACATAGCAACTGGTCAGAGTGCTCGTACAACAAGACTTCATTCATATGAAACCATGGACAAGTGCACCAGACCATAAATGTAAAAACCAGCATGATAACAGAACCATATGAAGACTCAAAAGCGACACACATGAAAACAAGCCAGTGTAACAAAAATGAACCAGACCAGACAACAAGCCAGTGAAACCAAATGTACAAAAGCTCCAGACAGAATGAACAAAAAACCAGACCAGTCTCCAAAACGAACACAACAGTGCAGACTCTTACATAAATGAACACAATAGTTCATAGAATGAAATACACATGTGTGTGTGTGTGTAGGTCCAACCAGTTACAACATAAACAATGGAACCAATTCAACATGGATGAACTCGAAGGAAACAACAATACAAAGCAATCAGACAAGGTCAGGCACTAGCATGAATGGTCAAAGCAGTGTGAATATACGTATATACATTGTTTGCGCCAAAATTGGTCACAAACCTCGAATATCGTGAAAGCACCAATATATGAATATAGTTCAATAATGTTCTAACACAAATCTCAAATCCAGACGAAATAATTGGAAAATGACGAACAAAAACACAAGATTTATAGTGGTTCGGCTATCTCCTGCCTACGTCCACTTCAAATAATAATCTTTTTTATTAATGTTCTTTGCTGGTTGCAATCGATTACATCGGATTACAATGAAGAAATTCGAGTACAACAGCAATGATGAAGTGTGAAGTTGAATCCGGTAGAGTCTGGACGTCGAATAGCAAAAAAAGATCCCTTTTCTTTAGGCTCAAGGGTGTTATTTATAGGTGTAGGAGGCTGATATCTTGCTCAAACTTCGGGAGACTTCTTCTGGCACGTGGGTGGGCTCATGCGATCGATCCCATGAAGTTTCGACTTGATCCGTGATCGATACGAACGTAATTCGTATCGATCAAGATTTTGTCCAATAGAGTCGAAACTTGGCATGAAAATTCCTTAGCTTGTACGTAAGCTCCTGTGAAAATTTCATAGCATTTGGACTTGTAGATCTCAAGATATGACCGACACGAATTGTGGCTTTCTAAGTGTCATCTGGTTCGTATCGATCATTTCGAATCGATGCTTATCTGTGTCAATACCGAGCATGTACGCATTGGTGACGTGGTCCTATCTTCGAGGCTCGATCCATTTTCCATGCTGTGTTGCATGCTTCTTTCCTTAAGCCATGATTGCCCCTCGTTCGTGTCTGCTTCGAAATCACTACTTCGCATCCATCAGTAACACATTTTTCGTATCCACTCATCCAAGCCCTTATTCGTATCGATAATCGGTGGCGTTCTTTGCATCGGTGATCGCATTGTGATCGACACGAAGTAACTTGTTTCGAGGGGTCCTAATCGAATCGAATCAGAGACTATGTTGGAGGATGCCATCGATTCGAATGACCAGGAACTTGATGGATACGAGTAAGGTCTATGGGGTGGATGGATACGAGCTAACCATACCTATGATCGGTACACACGAGGACCATGATGGATACGAAGTGGCAGTGACACAAGGTATGCTGATGGATACGAACAGCATCGATTTGAAGCATACTTCTATGCTCCATCCTGATCGATTCGAACTGTGTCGCTGTGAAGTACATCGATGCGAAGTAAGCTCCCGTGCTCCCCCTGGTCGATGCGAACTGATCGAGTCGAACAAACCATTGCACGCTTACCTATCCAATTCGGGTCCACTTCCATCGAGTCGAAATCTATCTGGCCTTCCTACCTGATGGATGCAAATGCGTTGGTCATATCCACGTGGATCGATGAGAAAAACATCGGTTCGAAGTGCTGCCTGCCGATCGATACGAAATGTATCGATACGAACCGCTATTCACATACTTTAACCCATCCATATCTCGAGCATACGGACTCCGATTGACCTGAAAATTGAAATGTAGCCTCTCCTAGCCTCGATCACCATTCCCAATCGATCCCGTCTTGATTGGAGCTTGGCCAAATTTTGACGACATCGATCACAACCTTGTTTCCAATCGATTTCTAATCCTGACATCCATCATTTTCTAGCTAATTTGTTGACATTCCAGCCTTGACCAAAGGGTGTGATAACATACATGAACACCACCACACTGAAACATAGGTCAGTGCATAAGAAGGCACGAACACATAAACACTCAAATGAAAGCAGACAGCAAATCAATGAGCAAGTGTAGTTCAGAGACATGAACAACTTCAAAGTGCAGAGTTCAAAGTGCACCAGCTCAAAACTACATGAAATCAGACCAGCACAACAAAACCTCAAGTGGAACAAGACTTCAAAGGCAAGAGAACAGGGATGATGAAAACATGAAGTCTCAAATCAAGACATGTACACAGTGCGGACCAACCACATACAACAAGACGACATCTCGAGTTTTAGACTGCAAATGCAACACAGGCTAGAACAATGCACATGAACTCAATGGATGCAGCAAAGTGAAGCACAAGGATACGTATACATGAATGAACACATATATCAATCAATTGAACAACACAAGAATGAATCACGCATATATACATATATTTATGTATGTATATACATGAAGACCACTTCAAAGTTCACAAGACTCCAGAGAATACTAAGGCAACATGAAGTCCAGGAGGTGTTTCAAAAAAAACAATGGTCTAACAAAATAGTCTTGAAGTGTTCAATTAAAAATTCAGAGAAGTTTTTAAAGTAACATGATTAACAAGTTGAACTTTATTAAGTCTATCTCAAAGTCAAATGCCAACAAGTCAGCGAACGATGCCAAAGTTATAGCAGAAAAGAATGGAGAAAATTCGAATTCATCAAAAGTATATGCAATAACACGTTAACAAATGAACAAGTCAAAATCATCACAGGCATTCAAGCAACAATCAAATGGCCAAGCAAATGAACTGAAGAATTTAAACCAATTTATACGAATAAAAGTATAGGGCTTTCTTCCCTATAAATGCCAAATATCATCATCCGCAAAAAATCATAGATTCGAGTTTGAGACAAAAATCCAAAGAGCATACTTTTAACAAATCGAAAACAAATTTATAACTCGAATCAAAGTCGAGAACTAAAAGGGAAAAAAATCATGTACCAATTTATCAATAATCAAGCTCGATAAAATTGAAGCAGCCGTAAGCTATCAAAGCCAGGAGTCAATTGACGAAACCAATTAAAGCAAAATAATCACTTCAATGGATCGACTATCGAGTAGCAGTTTCAATTTAGAGAAACCCTACTTCCAAAATGAAAAGAAATGAGGCGGCCACAAGAATGAAAGAGGGAAGACTGTCTTCACAGTAATTTTAACTTGGGCCGGTTCAATTGTATTGGGTTTCAAATATAAAAAAGGGTTTTGTTTATTTTTTTTAATTTTCATTTCTAATTTTCTTTTTAATTGTATAATTTTCTAGTTGTGTAATTAGGTACAAACTACGGGGTGTAGTTTGAGAATTCACAACTCAGTGGCTGAATTGTGGTAGAGTTTTGAGTTTAGAGTTAGGTTTGTCAAGTTAGCAGGTGTCGCAAGTTTACGTGTGTAAGCATCTGACTACTTAATTTTTAGTAGAAACCTTGGGGGCGACACGTAGGCAGGTTATTGCCGAAGCTGGGTAAATCTATGTATGATCTACTGCATTACTTTCTTTGTGTATTTTTATTTCCTCATTAATTTTTAGTATCACCTTATTCACCTCCCCTCTAGGGTGAAAACGATGCTACACTTCCTGAATTTGTAAAGTTATGGATTTAAAATAACCTAAATTTTATAACAATGTGAGGTTAAGTGTTTATTAATGATGTTTTAAAGCAAGTTAGTTAAATATTTATTAATAAAGTTTTAAATTTAATAAACTAGTTATGATGTTTGAAGGGAATTTATTAATTAAACAAAGTTATCTATAAATAATAATTTGTTTGTAAAAGGGATTTTACTTTATAAAAGGATTTATTCAAAGGAAATTTTCAAATGATATTTGGTAAATGATATATTATAAAAGATTTTTATAAAGGTGTATAAAGGAAGATTTATGAAAGAATTTTTTCAAATATAAAGGAATGTTTTAATTCATTTTAAGAGATTTATTAAAGAAGTTTTATAAACTAAGTTTGGAGTTTTATAAAAGGAATTATAAATACAAAATGGGCTTATAGAAAGGGAATTTTATCAAAAGAATGAGATTTGTTTTGACAAATTATCTCTTTTAATTATGGTGGTATGGAAATATTCTTTCCATACTTAACATCGAAGGATAGTGGTTTGGTTTATAGTAAGTAACTAGTGTGAACCTATGCTAAGCACACGGGATGTGACTAAAATTTTGTATAAATATTTTTTTATATAAATTTACGTAGACTGTAACTTTGAATTACATTTATTCTACTCATATAAGCAACTTTATCATTTAATTTTTTTTGGTTATTCAAAGCAAACAATTAATAGTAAAAATATAATCTTTTGTGTTGTGTGCACATGATGACCTAAGATATTCTTCAAATATTAAAATATGATAGAAAACAAAGTAAATTGGTTTGACATAATCTATTATTTCTTTAATTGGTGTGGACTTTTATATGATAATGTAGAAGACAACATTTGAGCAGCGTGCACGGTATATAGTATGAAACATCCCTCAATCATAATTGCGCTAACTTGCTGACCATTCCAAAGCATCACTCTATTATTCATCGAATGCACATTGTTGAGAAAAATTCACAGCTTTATGCATAAAGGTTATCCTATTATTATTGAAATATTCTTCAAAATAGTATGTTGAAACATAGCATCAATTAATTATCTAATATGTAAAAATACAAACAGAAACATACGTGCTTTAGTCAAGATATTACATCTTTATAACATTCAGAGTTCATGTTTCATCACCCAAATATCTTTCTAAATCAAAACAGTATCAAAGCATATAGATCAAATTTTATAACAATAATATATGTTAATACAAAATGAATTTTATACAATAAATAGCTGAAATGAAGTTTGAAAATTGAAACAAATGATTTTTCATTGGGGTGGACCATCAAAAAAGACACACATGCAGCCATTGGAAGTGTCCTTTATCATAAAATCCAAGAGGAAATATTATAGCAAGTCAAGTTAGGTTGAATATATTCACTAAACAAAAGTAAGGTTGGTGAAATATATGAACATACATAAATGATTGATGACATTACATGGACTGCATTAAAGAGTATCATTTCTATGTAGTATAAAAGATGTACTAGATTGCACTATCTTCTTTTTACTTAAACTACTATTTATCCTAGTTTGAGAGATCTGATCCAGATTCAACATATTCCATATCCTTGGCTACATCAGATCTAATTGCACTAATAAACGTTTGAGTAGAGGAAATCCAAGCACCTCTTGGACTATACAAATTAGAAGAAAATTAAATGGAGGTTAAACTTTATTTTATCAAACTTAAACAGTTAATGTAAATCCATATTCTTTCTTACTACCAATATAAAATTAAGATTTATGTCATCAAATACATGTCTACCCAAATCTGCACCATGTAAATTCAAACATGTAAACAGTTTGGATTTGAGACCATATGTGAAAACAAAAACCATTTGGATTAGGAATGTAATCAATGACTACTATGCCAAGGTAAAGTAGGTAAACAAAAATATAGCAAGCCAATGGACAAATAAGAGCACAAAATTTTCAAGATTTGGGATTCTATATTGTTGAATAACACAATAAAATTTAAAACTTGTTTCTGAAATAGGAAAAAAAATCTTTAAGGCCAAATAACGAGAGAGAGGAAACATCTTATCCATCATGGTTCATGATATAAACATTGTACTTACGATATAAATCAGGAAAACTTGTAATGTGCTAAAATCAATCAAGATTAGTGAAAGATAAGTATGCACATAACTAAATTCAATAAACAATACCGATACATTTAATGGGACACACTAACGCATGTGTGTGTAATGATTATAATAATTTTGAGCTGGATGGCTTCTGAAATAAACATGCATTATAAAAAGTTGTACATGGGTTGAATCGTATGGTAAAATTTTACTATATATAGTGTTGTAGCTCCATGGTTTTAGTTTCATTCTAATCATTTATGCCCGTATCATTTTTTCCTAACATATGCTACCCATCTTCTCAATGATAATAAACCACTTATCAATTCAAAAAAATAAAAAAATGACATTCAACGTAGCATACTTTAACCATATATAATCTTCACTCACACTTCACCATCAAGAAATGAATAGACCATGAAAGCTTTAGAACCACCAAATATATGAGATCTACCTATAAAAAAATAATTCAACAATTCAAATATCTAATCGAAAAATAATTAATCATAATGTTTATAAATTTTTTCATTGACCATATTATGAAAATTTTATTTGTTACAACAAAATTGGATGATAATTCAAATATTTGCAGTTATAAACCCAATTATCACATGCAACTTTAAAATAAAGCCAGAAAACATCATAACATTATAGATTTGTGTAGAATCAGAATTTGTGTATTGAAATTTTGCATATAGATAAGTCAGATATCAAGTTTTTAAAGTATAGTGATTGTCATAGAGTAATTGGTGTATGTATATTTTGGTCACAGATATGCAGGTCCGGGTGCGCAAAAAAATGCTATTGTGAATCATCCATGGACCTCATAAAGTATACATGTCCAAAGAGATGAAAATGTCATGGGCATACAATGGTTTGACTCTATGAGATGTAGACATGGATAACATAAACCTCATGTGAAGCATACAGGTATAACACCGTTGCTCTTTTTTTGCAAATAGTTTACCAAGAAACAAAGCAATTCTAAAATAGTATCAATTTTTTTTGGAATTCAGCAATAATTAGTAATTTTTTATAATGCTAAATTCAAATTTGATTTCTCATGTTAGGTTTCAGTTTCAGAATGTTATATATTTAACGTGTCAACATAGGTATATATTCGTTTGGAGTTTAGAATTTTAATTGGAAGTTAAATCATACCAATAACCTCATATTTTAAATTTAAAGAAAGCGACATACTCAGATGAGTGTACAATTTCATTCAATGAACTTCATCTTGTAATCCAACATCACCTATGAATGTGTAAACCCATAAGTTGCATATACTCGAAGCCAATAGATAAAGCGTACATATGAAAGCATAAGATGAATAAATCAAACAACATTACATGGTATTTTTGAAATCTCGATCTTATATAACATCTATATCTTTCATCATTAAAATTCGGTATTGTAAATATCATAACCATATGAGAAATTAAAGAACTTAGCATTATTGAGATGGTTTATGGTTGTTTCATTCAGTAGTTAGTCTCGTTGTCCAAAGTGGATTATTTGTTTAGGAAATAAATGTATAAGCTAACTTAGGTTCAGCATATTCACACTATAACTGGAGAAAATGAAAAGTAAGAAAAACATTTTCAATGAACTAAATAGAATGAAAGAAATACTTTAGGTTTTGTTACTCGTTTTTTAAATCAAATAAACCTCTTTGATTCTATACAGTATGGATAGTTAGTACTGAATATATCAAAGTAGTTAGTTATCATATTTTCATTATCCTTATGTATTCGAGAATTTGTACAACATGATCACTTGGGAGAATGTATTGGTGTCAATTACGCTAGTTAAAGATCCTTTGATTCATAATCCTGTCTGAAATAGGTTGGATGAAAATCAAAATTAAACTGCTTGGGAATTATGCATTGTAGTGGTACATTTCTACATTTCTTATGACTACAAATTAAGTTACCTTTTTGGTTGTGCTCTAATTTTCTTCGTTCAAATGATGTCACTTGAGTTTCTCCCTTTTTCCTAAATGTTCACATCTGTGGTCCTGAAGACCAGTACCTGCATATTGCATTATTTTTAGAGAAGATGCCAAAAGGCTAATGCATATAACAATATAAGTTGAATACACATCGCCTGAAGTAATAACACATTATTGAGATGTTTAACCTGCTTCTATTTTTTATTTTCTTTAGTTTATTCACCATTCCAACATTTTTTTTTTTGAAAACCTAGGAGAACCGGCCAACCAGTAAACTCCTGAGGAGGGTATAGTAAAGTTGTCCGCTGACCCAAGCCCCCATACCCCCGGTAAATGAATGTAGATAGGGAAGTGCATGGTAGGAATCAAACCTGGATTTTTTACCAGAACCCAAGCATCGTTTCCACTACGCCACACCCACGGACACCATTCCAACATTTCACATACTCCATAACTTCGAGGCTTCGTCAAGAGTAAAGATGCAAGTTTTATTATTTAGGTTTTAAGTTCTAAAAAGTTGGATTTACCAATGCAATGCTAGATAATGATATTGGTCCATGCCCTTTATGGAGTCCAGTTTACTTTGATTCTTAGTTTTAATAAGTCATCTACCACATCTAGTATAAACTCATAAACTTGCAGAAAGAAAAGGTTACTATTGAATTGACTAATGGCTATTTAAATTTGAATGAAATGAATTTAAGATGTAAAATTATCTAATTTACTTTGAACATTGGCATGTAAAATTATATATGTGTGTACATAATTCTCCCTTGTTAAATCAAATCATATCTAATTCAAGCATCTAATTTAGTTTTTTTGTAAAAAAAAATAAAATCTATTAATGGTAGATTCCAATACTAAGGTAAGGCATTGCATATTTAATTTCACTGTGGGGTCTATATTTAGTTCGTAATAAATGAATGGAGTATACAGTAAGCACTGTGACATAGGAGTGGAATGGGTATAACATACATATAGGAAGAGGATATCCAATGTCGCCACCATATTTACAACACTAATGCGTAGGGTCACTTTTTTGAGCTTTGCCTTTGCATTTTCTACATGAGAGATAACTCAATCCAAAAATAACATCCACATTTACTAATTTTCCTTAAATGGCATTTCACGTTCTTTATAGAATCCTATAGAAATTTATTAATATATGATTATAGTTGTGTGAGATCCATGCAAGCTTCATCATTTCACCTAGCAGATTAGCCCTTGTTTCTATTAGTTATTTGTTTTTGTTGAGACAAATCTAAGTGGAATTTGAGTTTACATTCATAAAATATTTACTTTATCATCTTTCATTTTCAATGTTTTACTAAATAAGAAGATGCCACTAATAATAAAATATATAAATGCAATATTGATACCAGATAATGCAGTTCATTTTAATATTATTGCTATCTTTATAGTTTGAAATATGTTTAAGAAAAGTTGGGTAAATTGCATTTGTTATATTCATACAAAAATTACATTTACATTTTAGGCTCTTATTTATCATGGAACCTAGTTAGAATGAAATCAAATTTTAAGCAAATGGAAATTAAAACGTCTATTGGAAGGATGAAATTGCTTCCCTTTCTAAATTCAGACCAAAATTTTAGATTATTTAATACGATATCTTGTTTGGATGAAATCTGATTTTTAAACACTATATATGCACATATTTACAGGAATAAAACAATGTAGAATGTAGGCATTAATAAATTGAAATAATATCTCTTAAGAAATTGATATAGTTTAAACCTCGAACCACCTACATAAAAAATTGAAGTAGTTTAACGATACAGATTAAAATCATTCAACTGTCTAAATAACCTAAAGAGGTGAAACTTTATACATATTTTGAAACTATTCAGGGTTGGCACTCACCCATTTTCAATATATTCATTATGTCATACCTCGAAACATTTTCAAAGTATCATTGGTAGATTGAAATTGAGGTGTAATCCCAAGTTAAAAGTTTTGTTAAAGGGTGTGTTATATTAATGATTGGATGCTAACCTCTAGGTATAGCTAATTTCATAAGGTTAAATAGGTAACATATCATCAGTTTTATTTTAATTTTGTAAATTTCTAGTTTAAAACATATCTACTACAAATAATACACAACATATTCAAATATTTCAAATATCAGTCGGTGATTAATAGGAAAAACTCTAAAGAATGGAATTATGGTCCAAATCCCATTCTATATATGTATCAGTTGAATTCTATTTTGCAAAAATAAAATAGGAATCTTGTAGCAAAATCCACAGTTCTCATTATATATATATGGATCACTTCTTATAGAATAGTTACCAAAATAGAGTTCAAAAGATACATAAATTCATTTATTAAACATGTGTAGATCTAGATTTTATACTAAACGGGGTAGAAATATATTTGAAAAATGGCAGAGAGTAATTAAGGATTTATCGAATATAACAATAAATTACATAGTAAAAGTAATATGTTAAAATTAGATAGAAAAGAGTAATCAAAGGGGAAATTTTTAGTGAAAATCACAAATTTGTCGAATGAATGGCCATTGTCAAATGCATGTATGCTTTCTCATATAAAACTTGGATGACGGAAGTAGTACGTCGCAAACATGGTTGGCCAAAAAAAGTATGATATGGTTGGTTAGAACTAAAACTGGGAATCAGTACGACATGAGCATACCCTACGCAGGATTTCATGGTTCATATACTAATGACTATACCAAGCGTTCAATGAACGGGGAACAACCATAGGAATAAGGTTTACTGTTAAACAGTAGGGAAGAAAACAATCCTGCTTATTGAGTTAATCATCGAATCTAACCAAGCCAATAGAGCAGATCTTTTCAAGTTGTTAACCAGTTAGTGCCAAACTGCATTTAACTCGTACACACCATAATAGCTTCAGCTGTAAATCCAAAAAAAAAATCATAAAATGGAACATGAGTTATATAAGATTTTCTACTTACTATTAAAAATGATATCAGCTGTAAATCAATACATGAGTGTCCACTCCCCTTAAATATGGACCTACCTATAAATCAACAGTAAAGATTCCAAAAATGACTAAAGGGGCTATTATGGTTTATTTGTTCAATCATCGTTATGAAGAACCACTGGATAAGGTTACTAATTCCATTTTTAACATCGATTAATAAACCATATTAAATATTTTTTATGCACTCGAAATCATATAAAATTGTTCATCAAATCATAAATCCACTGACAAAATAATATATTTCGCTCCTATAAAATAAACTACAATCATTTAGCTAACCATACATACAACTGAGCAATATAAAATAATCTTTTCAAGTTGTTAGCCAGTTAGTGCCAAACTGCGTTTAACTTGTACACACCACAATAGCTTCAGTGGTAAATCCAAAAAAATAAAATAAAATGGAACATGAGTTATATAAGATTTTCTACTTACTGTTAAAAATGATATCAGCTGTAAATCAATACATGAGTGTCCACTCCACTTAAATATGGACCTATCTATAAATCAACAGTATGGATTCCAAAAATGATTAAAAGGGCAATTATGTTTTATTTTTTCAATCATCGTTATGAAGAACCACTGGATATGGTTATTAATTCCATTTTTAACATCAATTAATAAACCATATCAAATATTTTTTATGCATTCGAAATCATATAACATTGTTCATCAAATTATAAATCCACTACCAAAATATTATATTTCGGTTTCATGCCATCTTTATATGTAGAAATTAAACTCTGATAAGCTATTATTCAAATTATTTTTTGCTAATACTTCCACTATTTTAATTTCTTGGATAATTAATTGATGCATTCATGTTACAATATTTAAATGCTCAAGTATATTTGTGGTCATTAACTCAAAACCAACCAAAAAACCATTGAAGAACAATCACGAAGTAATATATATGGCTATAGTTTCACTTCATTGAGACAAATAGCATGAAAATTTTAAAATTGTAATAAAGTATGTGGAAATGAGCATCACTGTCGCATACGATAGAAAACTAATACAGAAAACCGAAAAGGCCACATATATACATATCTTAAACCAATGTAATAACATCTTTCTAAAACTAAATAACCTTTAATAATGTTTGAGAACCGTATTTTGAAATTATAAATACATCAAGTAGATAAACTGTCCATGCGTAGGACATTTCAAATATGTCTATTGGAATAGTGCGTAAGAACTTTTGTGAGGGAAAATGGAATGTGTCTGAAACGAACATATATAATCCAACATTCCATACATTAATTTCTTCTTCTTTTCTACCACACATCTCCTCTTAACAACTGCCGAACATTCCACTACTCGAACAGCTTCACAACTACAGCATCTGCTGCTACACCTTAACAGCCCGTGCATCAAAACTTCATTACTATTTGATCACACTCACAACTGCTGCCAACACCTTCAACTATTCCATCTCATCCCTGATTCAACATCCGTATTGCAGCGACAAACACACTCACACCCCATCCACACGACACAATCCAACTGCCCTTGCTATCAGCAACAACAACTCCTCACCATCCACAATCCCACAGGCTTCATTCTCCATTAAATTGCACAACTCAATGCAGTCGAATCTCCAGTTCAAACCACCAGTGTTCATATCCTCTAACCAAAGCAACATTTCAACTTGATCTGTTTCAAATTGCACATCAACATACTCATCACCATTTGCTTCAACTATCACCCAACCACAGCCCTAACCTTTACACTGCTGAACCACAACATCTACATCAACAATCACCACTACCTGACCACAAGGTTTCACCATAGTTTTTCATTTCCCTGTAACAGTGTATCACCATAGACCCACAATATCATCTAAACACTTCAAATCAACGAAAACCTGAATCACCAAAAGACATCACCAAGCAGCAACTTCAAGTCATACCGCCACTACAGCAATTGTCGTCCACCATTTCAGCATCCAAACAAAAATCAACTTCACCTCTCAAACAAAACATCACCACCCAGCTCCACAGACTCAACCACCCTACATTATCAAAGACCATCACTGCTTCACCCTGTTCCACTGCTAACATAAAAAAACAGTTGCCACAAATTACATAGCATCACCTAGCAACATTACATCATCAAAGACCATCACAGCTACCAAACTGTTGTACAACCGCACCAATCACCACCTTAATCAAATGCCTGAGTCACCGAAATCGCCTACCAAATCACGAACTTCCAATTTCCCAATCCCCCAACTGAATTCCTTGACATCGAGCAACTTCATCTCTTCTCAAACTACAACATGCGAATCACTAACAGAACCAACCCAATTCGATAATCGAACCACCTTGAACCCCCTTCAAAACAAACCTCACCTTCTGCTTGATAAATGAACTCAATCGACAACTTAAGGCTTCGAATTCTTGTTTAATTTCGAATTTTAATGTGGAATTTCGATTTGGTTTCTAGAATTTGAAATTATGAGGAGTCGAAATACATTTTGGTTTTTGATAATAGAGCAAGTACGCGATTTGTTTTTGAAAGTGGATGAGAAAATGATTTTCATCGAAATCAATGATATATTACAATTGCTAAAAATACCACCAACAACAGTAGGCGAAGGGGAACAACCAATTTGCTGTACTAATCCATACTGTAAAAATCTACGTAGATAGAAATATATGTAATACGAACCTACATTCAGGAGGGGGAAGAAGCTTGTCCCAAATCGAAGGTTATTTGAACGCAAGGAGACCGAAGATGATGGTGGACAGTGGGCAACTCCGGCAAATCAAACAACAGTGAGTCAATGGGTATTTAGGGAAAGCGAAGATGATGGCGACGGGATTTAGAGAGTATATCTTAAATGAGGGCAAGCAAGTATTTAGGATTTGGAGGAGGAAGAGAGAAGGGGAAGAAAAATTAGAAAACAGGGTTAACGGGAGGAGAAAATAATTTAATGTAGAAATTTAAGTCGCGACTGTACAGTTAAAAAATGAGAAGATACGTAGGAAAATTTGGAGACGATTCGGTTGCCAAAATTCAAGGGGGTCTGTGTGCTCTTGAAATTGAACTGGGTATTCATATTATAGTATAGATATTTTAAATGATATTTTTTTTGGCCCATTTAAATATAGATTTGGACAAGAGAAAATTTTCCTTAAGTTTTGTGGATATACTTATACCGTTGAGCTAAGCATATGGACATATTTTCTAACTATTGAAAATATAATGGGTTGTGAATGTACTTATAGCGGTAATACAAGTATATGAATATTTTTCCAAATATTTGAAAGGAGTATAAGTGGTTTGTGAAAATATCCTTTGTTAGGGTATTTTAAATCAAATAATTGAAAGAGATTTTAATTAATGAAAGATTAATTAATGTAGGCTTAGTGGATCCTATATGAAATTGAATCTATGTTTGATTATTTATTGTTAAAAACCGATTATCAAAATATAGACCAATTTTTAACATTGAAAATATCTAGGAGAAAGCACGAGAATTGTGTGGTACGGTTATCTTCGGCGATGTTATATTATACGTATAAACTCGTATGTTCTTCTAGGACAAATGATAAGGTAATCCATCCACTTAAACGGTTAAGGGGTGATCCCCGCTCTTATGTATTGGCTGTTTATTTCTAAAGAATCGGAGTTGAGTTTATTGGAAAATTATCGAATGTTGGTTCGAAGAGACCGGAATCAGAAAGTATGACTTATCTAAAAACCACTTCGAACCAACTCAAGTTTTCGAATTAAAGACATCTTGAAGATGATGAAATCAAAGTTGGAGCTTTTGAATTATCTGAAAAGCACTTCGAACCAACTCAAGTATTTAGGAATAAAAGAGCCTGTGTTTTCCGGTTTCTTCTTAAATAGAGAAGACCAAACACTAGTAGACGAGGGCTTAACAATATCATTTTTCAAGTGGGAATTGCAATAAACAAGTTTCATAGAGCGCGAAAGCAATATTAGAAAGAGTTGGATCAGGAAATACCTTTGGAAGCCTAACAGTAGATGAATCCGTCTTTTTTCTTATTAACTCCTTTGTTGGTGGAACAAAGGACGAAGGCACTTGCCCCAGAATCGACTTGGACCCTTCCACCAAAACAGCAACATCAGGTGAGTGTGAACTCAAGTTTCCAACATTAGGCAGCCTAGCAACATCAACCAAAGTGGCAACGATCGTAGCACCAGCAACAGCCAAATTAGGGTCCATATCGGACGGTCTAGACCCAAGCGGAGGAGCAGAAATCCCTTCAGACCTAGAAACCGCACCCGAATCCGCACGGTGGGAATCCAAAATTAGAGGATGAGTATGCAGAAGAAAGAAATCGACACTACCTAACAACGATGCTGAGCAAGGGCACCGTTGCGGAGCAAGGGTTGGAAAGAGAAAATGAAGCAGCTATTACAACCATTATTAAAGAAACGTATTAAGATTTGGTAATATTTGTAGAGTGACATTTTTGGTAGCTCATGCTAATGCAAAAAAATGTGATATCAAAATATGTAGATTGTTAGATCATATTTTTAAGTGATACTAAAATTTTATTATATCTATAGTGAGGCCTTTTTGGTGGTTCACGTGGACATCAAAAAAGTGTGATACAAAAGGTATTACAACTATTATTAAAGATGTTAAGATTTAGTAATATCTGTAGAGGAACATTTTTTGTAGTTTATGCCGACACAAAAAATACGATACTGAAGGTATTATAACTATTATTAAAGAAGATATTAGGATTTGGTAATATTTGTAAAAGAACGTTTGAAATTGTAAATGAAGTTTAATTGTGAGATCATATTTTTAAGTGATATGAAGATCTGGTCATGTCTGTAGATGGACATTTCTGATGATTCACACGGACATTAAAAAAATATGACACCAAGTGTATTGCAACTATTATTAAAAATATTAAGATTTGGTAATATTTATAGAGAGACGTTTTGGAATGGTAAAGAAAGTTTAGTTGTTAGATCATATTTTTATTTGACATTAAGATTTGGTCATATCCGCAGAGGAGCATTTTGGTGGTTCACGCGGACATTAAAAAGGCATGACACCAAGGTATTACAACTAATATTTAAAATTAAGGGGCATTTTTGGTAGCTCACGTTGATACAAAAATGTGTTGCACCAAAAGTATTACAACTATTATAAAAGATAAAATTATTAAGATTTGGTAATATACGTGGATGAATGTATTGAATTGTAAATGAAGTTTGATTGTTAGATCCTGTTTTTAAGTGATATAAAGATTTTGTAATATCTATAGAGCGACTTGGTTGGTAGTTTACAATGACAAAAAATAATAATGTTAAACGCACTATAACTATTATTAAAAATACTAGGATTTTGTAATATCCGTGGTGGATCATTTTGAAATTGTATAAAAAATTTACTTGATAGATCTTATTTTTAAATGATATTAAGATTTGATAATATCTGTAAAATGACGTTTTTTTTAAACTGGTACTTTACATACAACATGTCATTGGGACAACATATCACATGTTAATAAACGTTCGAATAACGCTACGCAAGTTTCGAACTTGTGACCTCTCGCACCAAATCCGAATCACTTGACCACCGGAACAAGGACCATTGTAGTAAATGACGTTTATGGTAGTTCATGTTGATACAAAAAGGTGTTACATCAAAGGTGTTACAACTATCATTTTAGTATTTCTTTGATAATCGTTGCAACACCTTTGGTGTCACTTTTTTTTTGATGTTAACGTTAACTATCAAAAATGCTTCTCTTCATATGTTATCAAAATTCCACTCATTTAAAATTAGAATCTAACAAATAAACTTATTCTACCAATTCAATAAGCACCTCTATAAATACTACCAAATCAAATCATATCATTTAAAATTATGTTCTAGCAAATAAATTTGTTTTAAAAATTCACTTTTTATCAATTAACAATGAAATAAAAATTGAAACAAACAAAAATTCAGATGCTGCAATTTAGAAATAAAAAATACAACCAACTACATATTATTTCAACGTAAAAATATGATTAAACATATACAATTTGTAGAAAACAATTCGCATGCAATGTGCGCTGATTGCTCCTTAAAAATATTTTGGGTTTGACAGAAGTTAGAAGTGGAATGAGGCTTAAAACAAGGGAGCATCCTCTTCAGTAAAATTGTAAAAAGTAGAAACTGACACTTAGAAATGCTCAATCAGTATACGCACAACTAGAAATCAACAAACATAAAAATTTCGTCAATTTTATTCTGCACATGGTACATGCCTTTTCGCGTAAGCATTGGTATATAAAAGTGAAACCAAATTAAAAAAAGGAAAAACAAAAATAAGAGAGGAGAACGAAGATAGTTAGGTAAAGTTTTGGACTATTCTTCTTCGTTCTCTTTTTTTCCTCCAAAAATTTTCTGTTGTTGCATAATTTATTCCACTGATTTCCCAAATCGGAAGGCAAATCATACCAGAACCCCTAAGATGAACAATAAGATTAAGAAGAGGAGTTCTTTTAGCCCACCAAAGCATCGCCACGACGGCTCCTCGCCTCTTCCTCTCGGGATGGATTGGAGTCCCCCGCCAAAAAATTGGGTACCTTTTCTACTTATTTTTTAAAAATAAAATCTGATTTGGTTTTCGTTTGATTTGCGTTTTGCATGGTGATTGCTATCTTGAGTTTTGCATCATTGGTTACAAACTGAGCTCAGTTTCATGTTTTGTGGAGATCCTTAGGTTTGATTATTTGATCAGATTAGATCACGCATTAAATGTGGGGTTTGAGTAGGCTGCCTATTAATTTATGCACTGGTTAAAAGTTAATAGCGATCTAAGTCACTGCTACTGGTAGAGAATATACAGTCCGAAGAGTCTGAGCTTGAATTTTGGTTTACTCCAATAGTTTACTGCTGATCTGCTGCTCAAATGATCGCTATTAAGTCCCTAGTTAACTCTAGGTTTTTCCAGTGAAGGTAGATCGTTCTTGACTTCCCAATAACTATTGCTGGTTTGGAGGTCAACTTAGCATATGTTTTAACAGTTACTACTATAGATATTAGATTTAATTTGTTAATTAAGTGACTTTAAACAGGAAGTTCACTTGACGTTTACTTACCTCAACCAAATTAAAGCTTAACTTCACCTCTTATATTTTCATCACATTGCTAAAATACAAATTTGCATTATGTGTACCAACCTATTTTCTCCATCTACATGTGTTCCCGATAGCAATCTCTCTATTCAAAGAAAATTTTAATTTGGACCTGACTCAAATGCATAATCATATGCATTTTCCAAGTTAGAAGGTTAGTTAAACAGAATACTGAAGTGCCCATTTACAAAATACGATTTTGTATTTTTAGTGCTTTTCTTCTTCTTCCAACTGCTACGTTATAATTTACATTGTTTTAGCTTGTAGCGCGTAAATTAAGATGGCCACAATTGCTACTGTTCTATTATACTATTTACAAATCACCTATTGATTTATTTGTTGTTTACACTATTCTAAATGTTGGCTAATTTGTTTGTCATAAGCATGATGCATTAATGGCCTTTATTCCATGTATCAAACTATCTTATTACCTTTATCAATTCCGTACTGAAAATACACTATATATATGTGTGTGTATTCATCTCAGCACATTATTATTTTTCAGCGATTTATTTTCTATCAGTTATGCATATTGGTCACATCACTTATACTAGAAGATTCATTGTCGAATATCGGAAATTAAGTATTGACATCTCCAGTTTAGCAATCCTGTTACTTGAACCACAGCATCCTTTTTTCTTCCCCACCAAGATGAAAGATCACCCTGATTAGTCAAGGTGATCATTCCTTTATTGTTTGACTGTAGCTTCTATCACATGCCATTTCTTCATGTAATAAATTCACTTCTACTGATTATAAACTTTACCTGAATTATTCATGTGGGAAAGGGAGGCTGAAAGGAGGGCTGTAGCTTTTTATATAATATTTGTTCGTCTTTCATTTGAATTCCTAACTTATACATATTTTTCTTATTAAATTTTAATCAAGAATTATGTGAGAATAATTTTAGTTCCAATCAAGGTTGAGATTTCGGTTGTTCCGTTTTCAATAGGGTCCGAAACGTAACCAAACTATAACTCCGGTTCAATTATGAAAACTATTGAAATTCAAATTTAGAAAAGAAAATCAAAAAAAGAATTATTTGAGTTTCAAATATATAAATATTCAAAATATGAAAATTTTACTTCAGAAACATGCAAAATCACAAAATATATGAGTAGTGTAACTGAAAAGTTAATATGAAGTAATAAATAAATATCTGTTAGCGTTGTAAATATTTGCGGTTAATCAATATTGTTCATTTATATCTTATTCACCAATTAGAGATAAATTACACATCTTGTTTCAATTAATTGAACAAATGTATAATTATATAAAAAATTAATAATGAAACCAAAAATCGAAACTTGAACCAAAATTCCTGAAATTTATCAATTAGATTGAAATTCATAACACTGCAAGCAACCGAAACTTGAGACTGAAACCGAGTTCTCGAACCTCGGTTCCAACCTCTTTACGAAATCAGGGTTTTATTATATATATATATATATATATATATATATTATATGTTATGGTTTCTATATATTGTTTGGCTACAACTTTCTGTCATCATTCATTTCTTCACATAGTTCATTCACTTCTAGAAAGTTACTGACCGTTGGCAAGACAATCATTCATTTTTTGCAGATTTTAATTTTAACTTAACATGGTAAATGAGGTTGAGAATAGGGTTACAACTTTTTAGAAAATCCAGTTCTTATTTTTTTTTTGAAACTCCAACTAAGCAATAACTGTTTTTTTAATCAGTATTTCCATTGTGAAACGATGAGTATTTCTTTTGGGTTTTAGAGTGAAAACCATTTTCTCACTTGTATATTTGTAATTAAAATCTGCAACCTTTTTTAATTGGTATCCTATAAACTTCATTCAAATTTAGTACTTTAAACTAGAACTTTGATGTCCCAATTTGTCAACATTGTTTGAGATTCTGAATAGTGTTGACAACACCGTATTTAGTATTTAATTTTCCGCATGTTTTTTCACGTAGTGATGGTAATTTGTCCTTAAAAATGGATTTGTACATTGGGATGCAAATTACATAATCAGTCTTTTAGTTGATAATAATCACTGCTGCATGTTTATAACATGTGTTTTCATGTATGAATTTAGGATGGAAGGAAAACAGTGTGGCCACATGATCCACGCACTGGTTGGAGCTACTGTGTCATGGTTCCTTCCTGGATTGTCCAAACCGAATCAACAGCATCTAGTGGTAGCTCATTGAATCCTACTGTTGTAAGTTCATTATTATCTTAACTAATATGAAGTTTAAATGTTAAAACTAGTTTTTACCGATACCATGGAGTATTTTTTTTTTTACTTCTTATACGGCGCTTACTCAAGCAACACCAGTCAGACATCGACTTACATATTCATTTTTATTAATTATAAGTTGTTGCATAGATAAGTCACTATCCCCTATCATATTATTTAGATAATAACAAGAAATGTATTCTACATTGAGTATTTAAGCTATAGCAAAGGTTTTATATATGGAAATTGGTCAAGCCTTGTCTTAGGATTTTTACATGCAATATATGTTGGATTATGATATATCTTATATCCGCTGAACTTTTGTCTTAAGTAGGGGCATGAATTATTGCTTTGATAGCGTTTAACATATATTTTGTGTCCATCAAGTCCGGTCTGTTTGAACCATGGTTTGAGGTATCAGACGGTATCCTGAAATTTCGATGGTATCGTACCGGCGTTGATGGTGGACGAAATTGATCAAAAAAGGAGTTTCGGTCACGATGTAAATAAATAAAAAAAATCAAATTAACAATCGAAATAGAGCTTAAGTTAAAGCAAAATGAATTGAGGATCAAAATCGAAATCCAAATTGCATGAGTTATGGTCGAGAATCGAGAGTCAAAACCCTAGCTTTGTCAAAGACGAGGGCAAATTACCTAAGTGTTCTTTTTTTGGCTTCAGTGGTGCTTTTTTTTTAGCCCTAGCTTTGGTCTAGAGTTGACAGGAATATATGGATAGAGGCGTGCGGCTGCTGTGATATGGGCTGTTAAAATTTGGTTAAGTGATATTGGGCTCCATTAAACTTATGGGCTGAAATTATATAATTTAGTTTAATACGGTGTTGTGTAGCCTTTGTTTAAGTGATAGTGAAATTATACAATTTGGTTAAGTGATTGGGCTGAAATTAAACTTTTGTTGTATGGCTTTTGAATATAATAAATTTATATGCACCTCTAAGAAAGTAAGAATTAATTTTTGTATGCAATGAATTTATAACGTTGTATTTTATTTCCTTATAGACTATATTTTATTTTCATTTACAAAGATTATTACTACATTTCCATTATCAAACCATTGAAAACCGAAATCGGGACCGAAACCGAAACCGAAAATTTTGAAATCATCCGAAACTAACAAAATTTCAAATAACGATGACCGACCGAAACGAGTTTTCGAACCTTGGTCTGAACTACTTTTAAGTGTTTGAACTGAATAATTGCCAATTAAATTAAATTAGTAATTTGCATATGAAATTGAAACACGAAGCTAGATAGGTCTACTCAAATGACTTAATATAGCCGTCTCTAATTCATAGGGAACAAATGCTATAATAACGATGAATGTAATGAGAGACTAATAGCTAATTTTTACTAACTCAACCATTGTGATAAGAGCCACATTGTAATTATTTGCTTGGTTTGGTAGAGCATATTTAGGCTATGTACCTTTCATGCATAGGTTCTTTTAATCATCTCAAGCAGATAAGCCTCTCCATTTTGGTCATATATTGGAACATGAATTAGTGATATGTTATAGTTGGTGTTTATTCATAATCAGTGTCATGATGCCCTGTACATCAATCTGGAAACATGCAGAATTCATAGATTTGTACCCACACACACACACACACATTATGCGCGCGCGCACACACTCAAAAAAAGTTCTTTTTGTGTTTTTACTTGGTAGAAGCCTAGTATTGAGATACGTCAAAATATGTTCATTTTACAAAAAATGGTGATGAATCATAGTGTTCTTTGAGACACCACTGTTCATTTTGATGAAAGCTAACATATCTTTTTTCAGCATCTAATACAGTTTGCTATTCTTACCAAGTGTTCACTTGAGCATCATCATCATCCATTCTTCCTTGTTATGTCAAACATATTTTTTGAAATTAAACTCACTATGTTTCATCCTTTTATCTTCCAAATTTCTTTTATGATAATCTCAGAAGACAGCTTTACAGGGTCCAAGTGGGTATACAATCTCCAGAAGGTGTTAGTTCCATCCACGGGATACTTCGCAGATTCAGCGATTTCTTGAAATTACATTCTAATGTAAGTTTGGATTCAACTACATTTGTTGTTTTAGCAGTCAAGTGATTTTTTTATGCAAGAAAGGATGTAAAGTCCCTTGTGATGCTACTTACAATGCAATTTCTTATGAGGCAAGCATATTTTTTTTCCAAAAACTTTTATTTTTATCAGTTAGTACCATTCAAACAAAGTATTTTGTGTGTGCATTAATACTTCAAATATATTTAAATAATTAACATAACTGTCCAAACAATTTTATATCGACAAACATAAATATATTTTCTGAACTATTGTTGCAATATGTTATCTTAATTATATAAGAATTTAAATGATTTTTTTATTGTAATAATAAATCAAGATGATTCTATTGAATCAAAATAAAAATTGCCCTTCTTTTATTACATGGTCGTCCCTCCTTTCCACAGTAACGATAAAGATCAAAGAGAACCTTAGAATTTGTAAATAGTTTTGGTAAATATTCTGTAAGAACAATGTCTATTTTTTATATGTTATATTTGTAAATAAAATGAATATTGTCCTTAAACTGAAAGTAAATGCTGTATGACTACATGAAGTTTTACAAAAATGAATTTTTTTACTTTTATTTATTATTTATATCGTTTATTTATCATATTTCCATATGCAAATTCATTTGAAACCAAAATTGATTGATTTCACATGAGTCGGCCACCTAATTTTCTCACATTGCCAATAAAAAATGACTGACCTAAAAAAAGAAAAAAAGAAGTAGCATTCATGATAGAGATTTGAGAGCATTATTTCATTATTTGTATATATATGTGGCAGCAAACTAATCTTTTATATTGCAACACTTGGCTTCACAGCTGTTGAAATAAATTTATTGGTAAATCATGTTTTGCTTTATGATTCCATCATTATTATCTGGCTGATTGCATGAATAGTTTTCCTGATACTGATTGAGATCAGAGCAATCAGACTTTCATATCTTTAGTTTTATTCAGACTTCCACCATTGATCAACTGTGAACACGAAATTTTTGGATCAGTTTACACTAGATTCTGCGATATAAATAATACCTATTGATTAATATACCAGTATAATCAAGATCATAATTTTGAACTATATAGCTAAAAAAAATAGTCTATTTTTCTTGAAGAGAATCTTTACTTGCTTCTCGTTTGCAGCATTGCACGGTGGTATCTGATATGTAAATTTGTTTTTTTTTAATGTTCGTGAGTTGCTTAACCTTTCTTTTTATCGTGCGATGTAATTTACAAATTGAACCTAATATTCTATTATAGTTCATGTAAGAAAGGTGTAAAAAGAATAATCTATTTCTGATTTATATATTTCCAAAATGATAATGATAATGTATGGTGTTTGTTTATGCTGCTATACTTACGTTGATCATATAGCCAATGCTCTAAGTTTTAACCTATATCTGTCTATTTATATCATTTCCTCACATTCCCATTATTATTTGTAGCTTAAGAAAGCATTTCCAAAAAAGGATATTCCATCAGCGCCACCCAAGCATGCATTATTGAGAATAAACTCAAGCAGGATTCTCTTAGAAGAGGTTAGTCAATATTTCAATCTTAGAGCACCTTTAGCAATTAAAATTAGCTTTTGCTTTTGTCAAAAGGTCATTACTTCAAATATCCGATTTGGTGAAATAATCATTTTAAGTTAAAAACAATAGCCAAATCTTCTTTCAAGGGTATAATTTTTTTTCCAATATTAAGTCAAAACCAAGGGTCTATTTGGTTTCATTTTGAATTTTTTGTTTTGTATTTTCAACATTCATTACAAAATATGAGAAGAGCGGAGGAGAAGATTTAAAATTCTAAGCTATTACGACGATGGAGCGACGGCAGATGGGAATGTAGGAATGACGGAGGAGAAGGATTGTTTTCCGTTCTTTTGTTATTTACCAAAACAAAAGCACGGAAAACAAAATAAATTTGTTTTCTATTTTATATGTTAACTTCATTTTCTAAATTGGTTGCCTTCCAAAAATACATGCAGCATACGCATTTTTGTTTGAACATAAATCCAAAAGTAAAAACTGCAAACCAAATGGTTCCTAACTTCCAAAAGTAATTTCTTTTTGCTCATCAAAAGGACTTCTGACTTTTGCTTTTAAAACACAGAAAAGCTGCTTACTATTAACTACTCAAAGGTTCACTCGGAAGAATTGTATTTTCTCTAGTTTGATTGTACTCTCTTGATATGACTGTTTTAATTTTCTTGATTTAAAGGATGTTTAGCTCTACGCACGTATTATAAACTATATGCTTGGATTTCAGTGCTATAATTCTCTGATTTATATGTACAATGGAACCAGCAGTTGAATATTCTGTTTGTCTATAATTATTTTACAAGTTTAGGAATATTCATTGGGGATTTTAGTGCTAGATTTTAATTGTTGATATTGCCTATTGAGATTCCCAGCTTGTTACATCTATCTATCCGGTTCCTATATATTTGCGTGTACGTGCGCGTGCCTATTGAAAAATTCCCAGCTCATTACATCTGTCGTGTACTGTGAGCGCCAGCGCATGTGCATGTGTGTGAAAACAAAGGAAAAGTGCAAACCGATTTGTGTTCTAAATATGCAAGGTACTTGCAACTGCTTGCTAGTATTTAATTCAATGAGGTAGGAATGCAAAACTGATTATCACAAAAAAAGGGTTGTGCATGGATGGCGTAAACATAAATCAATTTGCTCTTTTAAAAGTGCTTAAGTTAGAATGATTTTCTTTCCAAAGATCTCAAAAGTTTGAAGCTGAGAAAAATTGAAACCGATTTCAGGAAAGAAGAAGCATGTGGAAACTGTAAACTGATTCGTCTTTAAAAAGAATATGCCAGTTCAACTAGAATAGAGATAAGAATGTGCTATTCCACAAATAAATTCTGTTACGACCCGCTGCTTCTGAATTCAGTTTTGTAGCAGAGGGTTATAGTAATAAGTATCTATGTTACAGAGTCATATGCTTCAAAGAAGAAAATCTCAAACATACGACGATGAAAAAATCTGCTAAATTGATCTTATCTGAAAAAAGTATATATTAAAAGTGCAAATTCTTTTACTCTTAAAATGTGTTAAGCATAGAGAAGTCATATAATTCTATGATGAGTAAAACAGAATCAATTCAGAAAAAACATATGAACAAAAAATGCAAATATGTTTACTCTTTATATTTCGGAGATGGATTAATGACAGCGGGACGAACGTGAAATTCAATTTAGGAAGAGAAAAGGACGATTAATTGTAAGATATTTTGTTATTTAAAAGATAATGTGCGAGAATAAAACAAAACAAAATTATATATTTCTAGTATAGACATACAACCGCGTTTTAGCCTTGTATTTGAGTATTGCAAAAAAGCTACCACAAATTTAGTGATTATTATAAGTCATTGTTTGATTATTTATATTTATTAATTAGTTTATTATTGACAGTAATTAAATAATCACTTATTTCTGGTAATTGGAAATATTTTAAAAATTGATCCGTTAATTAATTAATGGAGAGATATAAATAGAAAGAGTGTTTCATATTATTATCTAATACATTGTTGAATATAAAAAATTAACCTGCTCATTGGCATCTTTTCTGCAGTTCAACTAATAAACAAATGAATGATTGAACTTGATTCCATGGTTCCACTAATAACTAAATGAATGAACGAACGAACTTGCTCATGGGTATTGCTTCCTCGGTCCCACTATTATTTCAGTTTTTTTACCAATCCCCTTGATTCTGGATACTTTATCGACGTTTATTCTTATTTACTTTGTAGACTAGTTGTAGTTGATTAAATATAGAGGGTACATAATTAGAGGATGCATAATTTCCCATATCGATCAAAGTTCAACTGAAACAAATTAGAAAAATATGCTACTTGAGAAATGGTGGCATGCAAATCCATGGCGAGTCTTTCCTTTTTCAATTTTCTTTTGGTGTGTATTGGACCAAATAGATGAGGTCAGTCCGTACAAAGCTTGCTCAACTTCAGGTCGTTAATTAACAAATAATAACCAAGTTGATTTGTTGGGCTTCATTCTCTTTTTTCAATTAGTCATATCCTAGATGACTAGCTTCATTGTTTTAGATTTTTTTTTCATCATCTTTGATTTTGCATGAATAAGTTTCATTAAAGTTGCTTGTACAAATTTACCTCCCATACTTGCATAAAAGCATTATACATATTAGCTCACGACCACCATTATTCATCTTTTTCAACCTCAAAGTTTTCAACCCTTTTCAATAATGGTACCTCACACTTCACTTTTCTACTTATATGGTGAAAATCACATATCATTTTCACTTTTTGTTGTGAATGTTAAAGCCCCTGCTGCAATCAAGCAATTGGCATACATACCTACATCTATTTAACAATTATGGATCTATTTGAACTACCTAATAGCTATTGTCTCATATGTAGCATAAAATGGGCTCAAGTTGAACTTAAGTTCCATTCAAATTGGGCCAAAAGTGACAACTTGAACACCGAAAGAGTCAAATCAGCAGGCATCCATATTTTTTACCTATAGATGTACCATATTTAAATCGATGAGTGTTGGTCCAATAAATTGCCTAATACCCCAAATTTCAATATCCAAAAGAATCTAAGTCACTAGATGTGATTTTGGACTCTCGTTCTTATAGATTTTTCAAGTGTTCTTATGGATCTTTCTTTTTTCAGAGGATCGGATCAGTGATGATCTGATAATGTATTATTGATTAATAACAGTAGATAAACACCAAAAAAGCAATATCTATCGATTTCACAACAAGTTATGCAAAGCGGTAAACAAAAAGGAAAGAAACAACACAATTTTTATAACACAATTTTATAGTGGTTTGACAATATGTGGCCTACGTTCACTTTGATCTTTGATTATTGAGATTCTATTACATCGTAAAAGATTCAGTGATTTCCAGATCTGACTTGTTTGGATTTTGGTAGAATTTGGTGAAGAAATGTTGGCAAAGTTCTGGCATAGATGAATCAATCCTCTTTTCTGGTGATGTCTCCATGTGTTTATAGGCGTAGAAGGAGCTTTTTCGTACCCTGATTTACTCTAGATATCTCTAGAAATTTGTCCAATAAATACCCATTCAAGATGTACGAAAACAGGTTGAAAAATAGGTAAAAAGTACAGATCATCGGTGATCTATCCATATGGTTCAGTACGATGGATTGTTGGAATGGATCGGGGTTGATCTATCAGAACAGACTAGTGAGAAAAAGGATGATCGATCCATAATCCTTTTTTTAAGTTGGATTCTCTTGAGATTTGAACCATTCATTTTGTATTATCGTGTAGAACACTCCAACACTCTCCATTGCTTTATTGGTGATTGTCTAGGTACTTGTCCAAGGTGAAATACTTAACGATTGGTTGATCGATAAGATCAGATTAGGAAGAGAAATGACGATTAATCCACAACTTTTTTCACAACAAATCAAATCCTTACACGATTCGAACCGTTCAAATTGTATCATCGTATAGAACATTTCGACACACCCTATTGTCTTATCTTTTGAATATTCCGAGGGGCTCCTCAAAGGTGGGTCTAATTGGGAAAAACAGATGATCCATCATCAAACTGTGATATCTTGGCTATGGTAACTCGGATTAGGATGTGATTTCGATCGACGTTCATCATGTTTCATTACGAACATTTCGCCATTGTTTTAGCCAATTTCAAGATGAAAAATTTACTGGTAACACTTGCTCTCAAAACATGCTTTTGTGAATACAAAATGTGCTTTGATCAAGAACATGCATCAATACTTACAAATTATCAGTAGTGTTCTCAAATCATCTATCAAAATCAGTTGTGAATTATTAGTTTTTTCGGATTCACTTGCAAATTAAAGGTTACTCCACACGCATCGAGGTTAATGACTTGTATCCTTGCCTAAAGTCAAATCATAATTCATCATGTTTCCGTGTTCCCTTGAGGTTCATATATAATACATAAATTGTATATCTTGCTATTGTACAATTTAAATCATGTGTTAGTGTGTGGGGTTATGGTTTTATTCAAAGTTTGGATTTCGGTTTCCAGTTCCTTTTTGGACAACTAATATTTTAAAGGTTTTGGTCCCATTTCGAAAACTCGGGGTTTTTTGCTTTAATTCCCTTTTGGATCCGTTGCCTTTTTGGTAATTATCATACACACACATAGTAAAAAATTGCATTTAGAATAAGCTAATTATATTTGGACTAGAAGTTGTAATTTAGTAGATACAATTTAATTATGGCAGTTACAAAACTCATTGGATCATTTTCTCCTTTTATTATCCACTAAATCCTAAAGAGCCAAATCAATATTTGAATAGCCATCTTACCTGGTGAAGTCCTAAATTAGCGTCTTATCATTTCTTTCTCAAACCCAAATCATCTTGAACAATTAGACTCAAACCTCAAGCTCTAATTAAAATGATGAAATCAAGGCGATATCAATCGAAATATCAATCCCTAATCGATTTAAATATCGAAGAGTATAAGATCGTTTCTCATGTACTTTTTTATTTTGGGTTTTTGCTGATTTGATTATTTGAATTTTTTAGGGTTATATAATTTTTTTGAGCTCTTATGTTAATTTTTTGCCTAGGCTTATAAAGTGATGTTTTTTTTGCTGCCATTATCAAAACTGGTTTTTTCAGCCGATTCCGTCTCGGTTAATGTCGGAACCGAATCAGAATGGTCGGAAACGCATTGACCGGAATCTTGAACCATGGTTTTATCCATATCCAGAGCATTACTTACAAATCAAATGGTATCTCCCAACATCACATTACAATCAAGTCTGAATAGATCGAAGTATTACCGATAAGTAATCATATATCGAGTATTAATGTATCATATTAGCGTATTGCCCCTACTTGAAACAATACATACAAATCGTCTAGTATCTCCAACGTCCTATTGTAAGTAAGTCCAACCAGATCAAGGCACTAATACCTATCAATCATTTAATAATCATAATCAAGTCATTTCAAATCAGAAAGTGTTCATACCTTAAAGTTATATTTTAACATCACTATATAAAATAATTGTAAATCTACATTGAGTCTATTTACTCATGCTTCGGTGAGGGGCCTCAACATTTACTGTGAGTTCATCCGCTCATTCTTCGGTGAGGCAACTTGTATTTTAAGGTTCATCGTCCCATCTCTCTAGTCCGGGAAATCGTAACCTATTGATTTACAAATCAAATATAGGGGATGATCTTATTCAATTAACATTCATGTCAACATTAAAACCAAATTAACATTATAAGTCATAGCTGTTTGGGTGGATGGGTACTGAACCTCAAGGCTTGTTCGGTACCGATCGATAAGGATGACTTTGGATTGGGTTGTATTGATGACTTTGTCCCGTGCTCTCGAGTCCCCTTGTCCATCATTTTTAGTTTCGATATCCTTTGGCCTTGGTCTCCAATTGTTCCAATCGTCATTTGTTGCTCAATTAGTTGGAAATAGATATTCAACATCTCTTGTCAGACTAATAGCATCGTCTGCATGTTTGTCATCATTCCTTTAATCTTGTATTCAATCGCAAAGGTTGAAGGTTGGCCTAAACTAAGGTAACTTCTTGGCTGTCCTCATGCTCTAATTGATTTACTCTGGCTGTAGTTTTCCTAGCAGTTAGCTTCTTCATCTTCAATGGAGTAATTCCGAGTTGTTTTCAATGAAAGCACAAAAAATATTGGACCAAAAAATAGTCCAACATCCTAAATTTTAATGCCTAAATGATTCCAAGTCACTAGATGTGATTTTGGACTCACATTCACATGGATCTTCCAAGCGTTTTTATGGATGTTCCTTTTTTTTAGAGGATTAGATCGGTGATACTGTATTATTGATAGATAACAGTGGATAAACACCAAGAAAGCAACATCTATTGATCTTGCAACAAAACAAACTATGCAAAGTAGTGAAGAAAAAGAGAAGAAACATAATTTTTATAGTAGTTCGGTAAATCTCTTGCCTACGTCCATTTTGATATCTTATTATTGAGCAACTATTACAATAGTCTAAGATTCAATGATTTTCAGATTTGATTTGTTTGGTGAAAAAATTGGAGTTTTGGCAGAGTTTGGACATAGAAGAATCAACCTGCTATTCTAGTGATGAATCTATGTGTTTATGGGCCTAGAAGGAGCTCTTTTGCACTTTTGATTTGCTCTAAGCTCTTTTGCACTTTGATTTGCTCAAGGCATCCTTCAAAATTTGTTCAAGAAATACCTATCGAAGATGTACAAAAACAGATTTGAAATAGGTAAAATGACGATTCAATATGTATAGATCAGCGGTGACTCAACCCTATCGATCGGCGGTGATCCATCCCTATGGACTAGTAGGATGGGGTGGGGTTGACCCATCCTTGTGGATTCGGGTTGATCCATCAGAACATACTAAGAAGAAAAAAAGGCGATCGATTAATAATTTTTTTGTTTTGAGTTGGATTCTCCTGAGATTTAAACAATTCATCTTGTGTCATCGTGTAAAACACTCCAACACTTCTCATTACTTCATTCAGTGATCGTCTAAGATACTTGTCCAATGTGTCATATGGTTATGGTCGAGCATTCGCTGATATCTCTCTTTCTACTTTTTTTATTTATTCATGACTCCGTCTCATTAGCAAAAGAGTAGATCGAAATGGTCTCATGAAGCCAGTAAAACCTCTACGCCTGAAAAAGGTCGTGGTTGGGCGATTTCTACTACACTATTGATACATAGTAAAGTCTCGAAGGGAGAAGCGAAGGAAAGCACTAGTCAGCTTCGTCAAAGTATTAAGAAGTGAAAGCTATTAGATTCGTCAACTTATTCAAATCTTTATTTTTAACCGAAAGAAGCAATTATCTTTGGCCATTGATGTCTATTTTGAGACATACTTATCGATTAAGGTTGATCGATAAGAACGAACTAGGAAGAGAAGGCACGATCGATCCATAACTTATACATAACAAGTAAGGATCTGCACGTGGTTTGAACCGTTCATGTTGTATCATCATATGAAACATCTCGACACGCTATTGCCTTATCTTCTGAATATCTAAGGGGCTTTTCTAAGGTGGGCCCAACTGGGGAAAACAGATATTTTGGTCACAACAACTTGGATTTGGATGCGGTTTCAACCGGCGTTCATTTCTTTTATTACGTACGTTTTGCCATTGTTTCAACTCAATTTCAAAACTATAGAAAATTTGCCATAACGCTAAGCACCCTTATTTTAAAATTGACTTTAAACCACAATTTTCAAAATGTACCGTTAGACTGGTTTTCAAAAAATAATCAAATATTCATGTAAGTTAAGCCAAGGTAAGCTTCGAAAGACACATATGAGGGACATGTTTGGCGTCGTAGTAAATGCAATCTAATTCGTTTCAACCCGCAACAGTTTTTTGTGTTCAATTCAAAAAAAAAAGAAAAGAAAAAAAGAAGGCAAGTGACCTCTTCAAGCAGTGTTCTCTTCCATGTCCTCATATCATGGAGAGTCTCCCACGTAAGCTAAGCAACCAATATGCTACTGTTTTGCTGATTTGAATTTTAGCACAATTTCTTGAATTTTATCCGAAACACTTTTGAGGATGGTTTTTGTATTTATTTCTACTACACGTTCACATAGCATGAAGCCTTGTTAACTGCTTTCTGTTCTGTTTAGTCTTCTTGCTTTATTACTGATAGTAGACCATCTTGTATGCGAGACCTTTTGCATGAGTAGCTTATCTTTAAATTCTTTTCTGGCGGATTTAGATCACCCATCTATATGAGTAATATTAAATGTTCTGAATCACTGTATAAATTTATATTTTTTTTTTGGGTAAATTTTATTCATAATGTAGAGAAGGCGAGCCTTAGAAGAATGGATTGGAAAGTTACTCTCCGACATTGACATTTCTAGAAGTAATTTAGTGGCTGTTTTCCTTGAGTTGGAAGTTGCCGCAAGGTCATGTAAGTGTTTGCTTTGTTATTTTAATTGTTGTGGTGTATTAATGGAAGTGAAGTGAAACTTTAGGTAATTTAAACATCGTAGCTTCACCGTACATTTCAATTATTATTTTCTTGGATGGACTAGAGTTAAACACATAATTTTACACTTTTCTGTTATCATACTATTATTCTTCATCGTTCTATATAGGGATTATTAGAGGAATCCATTAAGCAGTGGTCCAAAGTATGAAATCTCGCAGTGAGCTATATTGCAGTTGCTTCCCCCAAATCCAAACTCATCAGTACTTTTCCTCTCACATTCTGAACTGAAACAACCATAATTAATAGTCAAAAACATTATAAAAAATGAAACTTTTTCTTTTTGAAAAATTTGGTATTGCAGAAATGGATTTATAGCGAATTTCGATATTGGTGAACTGACCTAGATTTGAGCCTAGGGAGCTAATAGAGGAAGAAGATGATAGATTAGGGAAGAACTCATTCGGGGTGACATTTCTTTAGGAAGTGGTGCAGAAAATAGTACTTACGCAGTTATTTATTTATTTATTTAATGCGGTGCTAAGGGCACTTTAATTTCATCTTACTAATACCATTCTAATTTAATTACAATATATTAATTTTTTACTCATTATAATACTACAAGTATATATATATTTTTTATTTCAACAATTAATTACAAAATATGAGATATGGTCGTACAAATCAAATCCACCAACCAATTTTTGTTTAATAGAAGAACACCACGATGAGCTTCAACATCTTTCGGTATAACAATACCATTGCGCAACAATTTCCACCTATTTTTTTCTTTTTGAAAAGAATTTAGAAACGAATTCTATATAAATATTCATCAATCCCAATATCTTTAAAACAAGATTTTTTGAAAATTGCAAATTTTTTATATATTATTTTAATTTTCTTTATTTCAGATTTTTTTTTTTGGAAAAAAGGTATTTTTTTCATTAAAAAATATAACATGATTTGGAAGATTTTTTGAAGCACTTTATTCACATTATGCCAACATTAACTTGATTAACTTATTAGCAATTGAGTAGATTGATCTTATTATTAACAAATTAGATGTATTTTTTTTAACATAAATTTTTATTAAATTTTTTCATAAGCATTGATAGCCCCTAGATCGTTAATGGTATTATGAAGTATGGTAGGCAAATTTACTGGTATTTTTTAGAAATAGCATTGGGAAGAGGAAATCAAGGTGCCCTTGTCAGCACGCTTTATTTATAGCTGAAGTGAGGTGGTTGGTGCAATTGCACATCATTTCTTATGTTCGAGATACTTGCACTTAATCTTGCTTTATGCTTGTCTCAGCATTTCGGGATACAAATCACCTCTCTGCAGACGAACCTTTAGGTGTTGCTTCTCCTTCTGCTTCCTCTGCATTTGCTTCTACGTCTCATTCTGTAACATCAGAAATCGAAAGTGAAAATGCAGATGAATCATCTGCTAATAAAGAAGCTGGAGCAGCTGGAGAAACTAGCAATGGTGTGACTGAACCAGATCATGATAAGCTTTCTTTTCATTCTCGAAAACTTTCTTCTGATAGTATCGGAAGTGATGTAAGTTCACTGAGGGGAAGTGAAGTTTCTATTTCTGGAATTACAAAATCTATCTGGGACAGCTCTGTTGATCTTATGGGTGGAGGAGAACAATATTTAAACGATCCACAGATTCTTCTTCCCGTCGATCAACGGCACAAATTAAATAAATTATTAATCACGATGCAAAGAAGATTGGTGACTGCAAAAACAGATATGGAGGATCTCATTGCAAGACTAAATCAAGAAATGACCGTGAAAGATTATCTTTCAACGAAGGTGCATTTTTGTCTTGTGTGGTGTTTTCTTGAGCATCTCTTTGTTTCTTTTTAAGTTCATTGCGACTCTTTATAATTAGTTGAGTAGGGTTTATTTCAGTAGTCATAAACAAAATATACTGAACAAAATTGATTAACACACATCCTTGCTCCTGGTTACTTGAAAACACAGTGTATATGTCAGTAATAGTTTTGTTTTATTTGGGAAGTGATTACTAATGACAGCTTCATTCCAGTTATATGAGGTGGATCCAAAAGAATTTCTTCAGTATTCTTTCGCTTTAGAACTTCTATAGCTCAATCATATTATTGATTCAGAGAACAAGTTTGTCTATTTTAGAAACATTAATCACTATTAAATTGAAACTCTTGTAGGTCAAAGATTTAGAAGGGGAGCTGGAAGTTACGAGACAGAAAGGGAAAGAAAATTTACAAGAAGCCATATTGTTGGAGAGAGAACGGATGACACAAATGCAATGGGATATGGATGAGCTTCGCAGGAAGTACATGGATGCCGAGTCAAAGCTCAAAACTGAACAGGTTTGGTTTTCCCCTTAATTATTTTAGGTTAGTTAGATGACATAACATTTTGTCTTGCTTATGTTTATTCTAGAGAGAAATCTCAATTGTGGAATTGGAAAAATCAAGTTCCAATTTAGAGAGAGAATCTATGTTGCTAGAGTTAGATAACAAACAAGAACAGATAATTGAGCTGCAAAAACGTCTTGAAGGTGCAGAAATGAAGTCAAAAGCAGACATTAAGGTTCTTGTAAAAGAAGTCAAGTCCTTGAGGAGTTCACAGGCCGAATTAAAAGAGATGCTAAATCAATCTATGAAAGAAAAGACAGAATTAGAGGTAAACCACCGAGGTTTCCTTCGTAGATTGAATTTTCAGATGCGTTTTTATACATATCTTATATCTCTTGCATTTACTTTAATGTTCAAATTTCATCTTATCCAAGAATGCTATGCAGTATGTACATTTCCTGAAATCTTTTTATTACATTGCTGTCTTTGGTCGTCAGTATATCTAAAAACTAATTGTTTATTATGGTAATTTTCTTATGAAATCATATACGGTCAAGGTTAAACAAAGTATTTAAAATTAAAAATAAAATAAAAACCTCTATGGGGAATTTAACTTTCATGAATATAGGCTGGGTTTGGTGTATAAGTATTTGTATCAATGCATTTGTTTGTAACTAGCATTTTATGCATGGTATCTGAAGTTCCTTGAGCATTAATGCACAAACCTGACATTGAATACAAAATATCATTTTCCTCCCATTTCAAAATGTTCGTTAAACATGAAGGTATTAGGCGGGGCTTATTTCATAAATCACAAACTTGGTTTTATAATTGTCATACACACATATATTTTTATGGATACAAATGGATGGTTTATCCCAGCAACTCTTATCGCATTTACTCTTCAGAGAGTTCTTCAGAATGAGAATCAAAGTTTGGCAAATTCAAAATCAGCAAAAAGGAAGCTCTTACAAGAATATGACATTCTACGTCATCGATTACTAGAATGCAGTGCCCATTTTCTTGCTGAGGAAGAAGACAAGAATAGTGTCAGCTCTTCATCAATTTCAGATGCATTAGATCTCCTTGAAACATCAGATAATAGAATCAGCCTTCTTATTGCAGAGGTAATTATGTTTTTCATGCTTGTTATTTACTAATATTTTTGTTTGGATAAGTGAAATAAGTAGTCTTCTGCTTTTTCTCATTAATTTACTATATTTTATATATTTACTCCCATGTTCATACATCATAGTATCATTTTTATAATCATGGGTTGGATTTTGACACTTAATCCATGTAGGCTCAACTACTTGCGGAAAATGATGAGCATGCCACCACCAATACGGAGAAACATAATGTCACGGGTTCTTCTGAAAATACATTGAAAATGAATGGTGATGATGCAGTCAACGTGGACGATGAAATAAGAAAAATATTAGCAAACAGTATAGTAGACAATGCACAATTACGAAAGCAAATGAATTCTGTTCTCCGATACGCCGTCGAAAGGAACTCAGGACTTGAGAAAAATGACGGGATTGATGGAATTCTATACGGAAAAACAATTTTGAATAGATTTTTAGAAAGATGATATCTATCATTGGCAGCTCTAGAGATAATCATATAATGCTGAAGGGATTGTTCATTCAGGCCTTTGATGGGGAGGGAGGGTTTGTATTAAATTTATTGAGCACGGGTAATAAACCGATTAAGGAAATGAGCTCATGGGATGTGGGATTCATCGAGTTCTGTTCTCTTTGAATTTCTCCTGTTTAAGAGGAAAAGAGAATCACAAGCTGTCGCTGTAACATTATCGTGGAGTTGTATTTGTTTTCTTTTCCTGTATAGCATTTTTGTTTTGTTTTGTTTGTATACCTCTCACATTTTAATATAATGAACCAATTTCTTAACGTTTGGGGGTCAGTGATTTCAATATAATGAACTAATGTCTTGAATTTTGGATCAGCAGACTTTAGTGAATAAATCAGCTAAATTATTGTTTGGTTGTGTTTGCTAGATATCAATTTTTCCAATTTTCTTAAATCTGTGCATGATTTTTCATTTTCTACAGAAATGTGTTTGGTTTTATTTTCTTTAGTGCATCCTTTTTTAGATTTGGTAAATACATGTAACATTGTCTTCATAGTCATTCATATATTGCAGTTTTAACAGAAGTGGTTGATTGATGGTTTTAATCATGTGTTCTCATTTTCTTGCTAGCTGGGAAATTGTTGCACTTCTATATAAGCCTTTAAGTCTAGCCTTTAAGCTGGAAGAAACTGGTGAATCTTTCGAGTAGAATAACCCGATAAAACATTTGCTTTTGAAATTTGAAAGAAATGCGAAGGAATTATTGCATAGAACTCCACAACAAATAAGGCGGTTTTTGTGAGAAGGTTGGTGAATTCGAAGTTTGAGAAATGTGGGTCAAAGAAATGTGGGTCAGTTGGAGGGCATTTTTAGACGATCATGAACCAATTAGCGGTTGTGAATTAAAAAGTGGATAATGAGGTAGAAACCTTAGTGTTAATAAGTTCATTAATAGACACTTGGAAAAATCTCATAGTTGCATTGAACAACTCAAATTCGAATGGAGTTGTTTCAATTAGATCGCTAATTAATAGTCTACTTAACGAGGAGATAAGGATGAACGCAATGGAAGGAAATGATAAAGTTGAAAACGAAAGTGGAAACCCGATTGAAAAGGCCAATCTTGCCAAGGGGTAAACGCTCAAATATGGAAAGGCGATCAAATAGGTCGAATAAGAAAATGAATTTTATCTGCTATTACCGTGAAAAATCCAATAACCAGCTGAGATTTTGCAAAAAACTTATAAAGGGCGAAGAAAGAATGAAAGAATTAGAGAAAGACTAAGATAAGTTTGATGAAGGCAGCTATGACTAGATGAATTTTGGTATTAGCAATGACATTCTCTATGTTGACGGAAGAAAAGAAGATGAGTGACGAGTGGGTGTTTGATTCAAAGGCATGTTTCATATGTCACCAAAAGAAAGCATTCATAGATTTTTAGGAGGAAGATTGTAAGGCGGAGTCCGCTGGTGGTGGAGATATTGATATGAAGGGTATATGTTCGGTTAGGCTAAAGTTGTATGATGGAAGGAAGGTGAAAGTCACATGAGTTATGCATGTCTCAGAAATCATGAAGAATCTTGTTTTATTGGAACGGTTGGAAGGAAAATAATGAAACTTTTCGATTCAAGGTGGAGTTGCAAGGATTTGAAAGGATAATAGGAAGGTGCTGCGCATAAAATTATAAAGCAACCATGTATGCAAATTTTTTAGGAAAACAGTGGAGAATGGAGAAACTTCTCAAAGTAGTGTTGAAGGGGTAAATTTGTCTGAACTAAGGTGGGAACAATGGAAAGCCACAGACCACATGAAGGCCATTGTAAACAGTTCTGATTTATTGATGATATGCATGTTCAATTAGAGAACATGTGTAATTAGACGGTTTGGGGATTAGTTAGTTTTTGGAATGGTGACATTTGTTTCCATGGTAATATTGGAGATTGTTTGAAATTTGAAGTTCTAGGTGGAACTTGGATGACATTTATGAAATATCATATCAATGTGATGATTGTTAAATTTTTGGTGATACAATATTACATATTTAAGTAGATTTTTGAAATATGTGAGTGTAGGTGAATTGTAACTTAAATGCATTGTCTCTTTTATAGATTTTGAAGAATGATTAATTGTCTCTTTTATTGCATTTAAGAAGGAAATGAATTATCTACATGGGAAAGATTTATGAAGTATTTAATAGCTTCTAAGAGAAGATAATTTATCAAGATTATTATTCATTATAAAGTTTTAACTTGTAACATCCCCTACTTGGAGGCTCAAAACTAACGACTACGGATGCTGTAGTCATCTATATTTATTAATCCTCGACCACCGAAAACGGTAATGTTGGATAAATTGATATAACAGGAACACATGAATATGGAAAAAGTTTAAAATTTCAAAATAACTTTCACATTCCATTCCAAACTCATTTCAACATTCTTTACATAATCCCACAACGTTAACCACGTTCAGAAAAATATAATTATTACAATATACTTCAAGAGCGACATATGAAGATGTCCCCTTGGTAATTAGAGTATGTAATAGGCAACACTACTAGAAGCATAGTAAATAGCGGCGAACTTTTCTGACAGCCGCCGACGGCGCGTCTCCCAATTAGAGATGACAAGCAATTTCCGTGACATAATTGTAATTAAAATAACCTAGCTGTTGGAAGCCGTCGCTAATTTAGCCACTGGCAGCTGTCGATAGCCGTCGAAAATTCATGAATATTTGTTGTCCAGGCCAACGGTTTCTTTCATTTCCTTTCTTCTCCAAATCAGCCATAACCTCCTCCAACCCCTATCTACGCCGTAGGTCTCATTCTTCGATTTTCAGCTAGCTCCATTACCTATTTCTTAATAAGAAAGTTTAATTCCTAAACCCTATATTTAATTTTAATTTGTTAAATTAGGTGAATTTGTTGTTATAGTTGTATAACACCTCATTGATTGTTTGGTATAACCTATTGAATGCTAATTAGGTTGTTATTACAATTGTTTATTATTGAAATGTTGAGAATTTTTTTTTTGTTTAGTGTATATATGCGTTAATTAGTGTATATGGGTTGATTAATTAGTGCATACGTGCATTATGGCTACTTTGGATTAATTAGAGTCGATGCTCAAAATTTGGTTTATGCGTTTTCAAAATGACGAAAACGACGATTTAGTATATGCATTTTTTAGAATTTAAATAAATTATTGTAAAAATTGTTGTATAATATGCTTTAGTTTTTGTAAATCCCTTAGAGAGTTTTTTGTCCCGTCTGACAAATATTGTATATGAACGTTATATGAATATTCGTTTTTATCACAAAACATACATTTATATTCATCCGTTACAATATTTGTCAGATTTGTCCTTGCATTGGACAAGTTACAAACACAATAGTAACTATATTTTGCAAATCATTTTATTTTAAACGGTTCATAAAATTTCAACAACACTTTCTTTTTATTCCCTGTGTACACACATGTGTACGATACATGGAACAAATGGAAAGTGCTGTCGAAATTTTGTTGAATCGGTTAAAATAAAATGGTTTGCAAAATGTAATTGCTACTGTGTTTGTATGGAAAGTAGGACGACCAACCATCAAAATGTAAAACAATAACGTAAAAATTGTAGATTATATTCATATAATAATTTATGTAAGTCTGTTTGAAAATAAAATTAAATAGAATAATATTATATATTTGCGAAAATTTAAATTTATGATTTATTTGAAAAATAAAATGTCAAGAGGTAATTGATTAATGCGCTTTTATGTTTTAAAGTAGGAAAAATAGTCAATTATTTTATCAATCGGAGCTGTATGTACTAATAAAGATGAGAAATTGGAGGCTCAATATGTGAAAATTTTCAAAATGGGATACATATCTTTATTGAATTCTGTAATAATAAAAACGACGAAGAAATTCGTTGTCCATGTAGTAGGTGCAAACTATTGAATGATTTGATATCGGATATGATAAAAGTTCATTTGCGCCAATGTGGTTTCGTGTCGAATTATTTGGTGTGGGATCGTCATGGAGAACTTATAGCACCTAAACTCGTATATTCGGAGGTGGATAATGAACTTGTTTCGACGAATCTCATAGAAGATATGGTTGAAGATGCAGCATATTCAATGTTCCCTACTGTTGAAGTTGATGGTGACGATATTAATGTCGAAGAAGAACCAAGTATTGGAGCAAATTTTTTCATGATTTATTGGAGCCTGCTAAGAAACCCATTTAGGATGGTTGTACAAACGGTACTCAACTATCAGTAACTGTAGAATACATTGCAATAAAATCAAAATACAACTTCACAAAAGCCGGGTTTACAACTATAGTACAAGCTGCAAAACAACATATGTCACCCGATAATTTAATGTGCGAAAATCATTATGAAGTGAAAAAACTTATGTCTGCTTTTAGTTTGTCGTATCAAAAAATAGATATATGTTTAAATGGTTGCATGTTTTTTTGGAAAGAAGACATTAGTCTAAAGAATTGTAAAATATGTAATCAAGAAAGATACAAACCAAGAAAAAAGAAGGGAAATGAAGTTCCGTACAACATATGCATTACTTACCCATCACTCTAAACTTCAAAGGTTATATGCATCTTCTACAACCACGCATCATATGAGATGACACCGTGTGAGAACACAGGAAGAAGGTACGTTAACACATCCAGTCGATGGAGAAGGATGTAAGCATTTTGATAAAACATAACCCGTTTTGCATAGGAGAGTCGTATATGTTTATCACTATTATCATCCATGGGCCTGATGATCCGACAGAAGAAATCGACGTATATTTACAACTGTTGATTGAAGAATTGAAAACACTATGGTATGAAGGTGTTGAAACATATGGCATTTCAAAAATAAATTCATATGTCCACTTCTCTACTGCGGATTATAATCGATTTTCCTACGTATGCAATGCTATCGGGTTGGAGTATGGCTGGTCGTTTAGCTTGCCCTTATTACATGAAAGAAACACAAGTATTTTCTTTATTGCATGGAAAGAAAATTTCGTGGTTTGACTGTCCTCGGTGTTTTCTCTATATTAATCATCCTTTAAGAAAAGATAAAAAAAAACTTTACAAGTAATAGAGTTGATATCTTACGATCACCAACGATTTGGTAAAGTTAAGATATTTATAAGCTTGTAAAAGATTATCCAAAGATACATGAAACCAGTGAACAAATTGAAATCAAGGTAAATCGACGATTCATAATTAGTGCAAACAAAATATATTTTGGAAGTTTTCATATTGAAAAAAATCTCCTAATTCGTCATAATATCGACGTGATGCACAACAACAAAAATTTGTTCGATAATGTATTTAACACAGTTCTGAATGTTAAAAGAAAGGCTAAAGACGATTTGAAATCAAGACATGATATAGAAGAAATATGCAACCGTCCCGAGGTTCATATGAAGCCAAATGACACAAAGAAACCCAAAGCATGCTACGAGCTAGACAGTAGCCAAGTTAAAGTACTGTTAAAGTGGGTGGAAGGATTAAGATTTCCTGATGGGATTTCCTCTCATCTTCATAGATGCGTCGACTATAAGAACGATATACTGAGTGGGACGAAAAGTCATGTAATGATGGAACATTTGTTACTTGTTGCATTCGAAGAATTGTTGCCCACATAAGTTCGGACGGCTTTAACAGAACCTATTTTGTTTTATAAACAGCTTTTTTCAACTATCTTTAAAGTTGATTGTCTATGTAAACTTGAGGAAGAAATTTCTATACTATTCTGAAAACCAGAGGAAATATTTCCTTCTGCTTTCTTTAATATAATGTAGCATTTACCTATTCATCTTCCATTTGAGGCACGTCTTCAAGGACCTGTCCAATATGGATGGATGTATCCGTTTGAAAGGTATTAATATTGAGTTGTTAAATTTTAGTTTAACCACATGTAATAAAATTTAATTATAATTATTCTTAACAAGTACTTAAATTATCTAAAGAAAAAAGTGAGATAAAAAGCAGGAGTTGAAGGTTCGATATACAAATCATATATCGAAGAAGAAGCTTCGTTCTTTCTCTTTCATTATTTCAGTGACCATGTGAACTTATCCTTTGAAAGTGCTACACGAAATGATGAGGGCATTGAACAAGATTCTTCTGAATCAATGCTATCTAAAGTTAGACAGTAGGGATGCCCTGCTGGAAAATGTGTGGAAGTATGCTTAGACAACAGAGATTACCATGTAGTCCACACATACGTTCTTCTTAACTGTGCAGAAGTTGCACCATTTGTTAGGTACTAATGAATAACACATCTAAAATTATTTACTTGAACAATACATATGTATATTAATTATAACGAAATATATTATCTATAAATGCGGTATATATGAATCACAGCATTCAAGTGGGGATATCAGCAAAGATTTTGCTACTTGGTTTTCGAACCACGAATATGATCTGATAAATTGTGTGGTCGACGAAGGGTTGAAACAAATTACGACGGGACCAAAAAGAAAAGTCAAGACGTATCCAATATTCTTTGTCAATGGATACAAATTCAAGACCAAAGAATACGGGGCTGAAAAATTAATTAACAATACCGATGTATATGTTAAAGGTAGCGATGATCCAAATGATCGCATAAATGATTTTTATGACGTGTTAACTTAGGTTTTGCGATTAACATATTTCACCACACCCATGGAAAAAGTTTATTGTTTAGATGCAACTGACTCAATAATGTTTCAGGTTCTGGAATCAACGTGCACCAAAAATATAAAATTATTGAAATAAGCATACAACACGTTATCATAAGTACGATCCGTTTATACTAGCAAAACAGGTCCTACAAGTTTATTATACTCCTTGTCCATCTCTAAAAAGAAATAAAGCAGAATTGGTTGGCAGTTTTTTAAAATGACGACAAGATTTATGTTTGATGGAAAGAATATTCCAGACGGACAAGCGTACCAAGCGGATATCGATAAAAATAGCGAGTTTGCAATAACGGATGATCAAACCGATTTAGGACCTCTAAATGATGAATCAAATGTATTAGTAGAAGCATTTGAGACCACAGAGGAAAATAATATAGAGTATGAGATAGAGTCCGAATCATAAAACGACGATGACTAATTTAATAATATACACGTTGAGAAAAGGTAATTTGTAGGAGTATCGATGTTACACTTTTTTGTACGTTACATGCGATTATTGATGTTAAATCTTGATATGTTTACTCATAATTGAATGATATATTCTACCATAATAAAATAATACGTATGTCACAGGTATTACATATGTCATTTTTTAGGCGGCGGAGTTCCTCACAGACTGGTTCTCCCTCTAGATCTCAGAGAGGGATGGGTCGCGGCAGTGGTGATGGTAAGGAACCTTCACAGGAGGTGCCTCATGCGGTAGTTAGATTACAACCAAAAGCCGACGGCTCGTAAGTATTAAACTGTAAATATTTTGTACAATATATCAATCATGATTTGTCTGTATCATATTTAATGCAGGGTTTTTGAGCTTGAGCCTTCTGACATTGTGCTCAACATATCAAAGGAGGCGTACATGAGTCGCATGTCTACATGTTAGACGAAGTGGTGCAGGATCCTGGACCATGTATGAGAGAGAATATGACATGACTTACTGGTAAGTGTAAAATTATATATCATTATATAAGATCACTTTACAATTTGCCGAGTAAGTATAAATGTATAACTTATATTTTTTCAACATATATACAAGGGGTAGTAGACTAACAAGAGGAGGACGTGTCCCTTTTCCAGCGACACTGGAACTCAAAACTGACAAAGAATCATAGGGATGCGATGTTTAGCATAAGAAAATATGGAAACAAGCCGCAATGAATGGGTGCCGGCGTCTGAGATGCTTGGGTCGTATGGTGGGATAACGACGAATTCAAGGTAAGTATATCAGATATCACCCTAATTTATTCAGTATAGAATACATAATTTATACCTGTAAAATATAATCTTAATTTTTAATTTACAAACGGAGTCAGACATGAACTCTATAAACAGGTAGAAAAATCCTGTCACACACCGTGATGTCTTAAAATCATGCCAGCACCATCATAAGGACCTGGTAAATTAATAAATTGTAATTACGAGCAGTTATTACATTTTTAGTATAAATTTGTATGAACAACAACAATATACACCAATTATTGCAGGAAAGAGCGTTGGTGTCCCATCTCGTATATGGACGTGTTTGAGCATACCCATGCCGTTAGGCAGATAGATGACGAGGGATCAGTGTCGTATGTCTGGGATCAGTGTCGTATGTCTGATATGAGGATGATAGAGCATACACCGCACATGTATGCATATTTTAAGCTATAAGTTATTAATAATGATCATTTTAATCAATTAATTATAAACTATTATAATAATGTCATGTAATATTTACTATGAAAATAAGGGACACATCCCCAAAATCAAACTTAATACACAAAACATCCTTCTAAAAAATGATATAAATTACATCTCTATTTTTAAATACTACAATTTTCTTCCCTACAATACCAGTCTCCTCCATTGCAGCAATATTGATTCTTCATATGTTGATGTTATTCTCACAACCATAGTTAAAATTTGCACCCTATTAATTATCAATCTTTAAAACGCAATAACTTTTTGTAGAAATGACGGATTAACAAACCGTTTTCACCATTAAATCACAAATTTTATTATCTTTCCAACGAGTGACATTGTGCATATGTAAAAACAACGGTAGGACAAACTATTCGTGGATCCAACTATATGCGGACAATTCAGCAATTATATGCAACTATTGCAGAAATGTCTGCAATTATACCATATAATTGCAGAAATGTCTGCAATTATACCATATAATTGTGGTATGCAACAATTGCAGAAAATTCAGCAACTATATGCAATAATTGCAGAAATGTGTGCAATTATACGCAATAGTTGCAGAAATGTCTGCAATTATATGCAAATAGTTACGGAAATGTTTACAATTATATGCAATAGTTGCAGGCAACTCAGCAAATACATGCAATAATTGCAAAATTGTCTGCAATTATATGAAATAGTTGTAGAAATGTCTGTAATTATATGCAAGTTGCAGAAAAGTCTGTAATTATATGGTATAGCTGCACATTTAAGAAAAATTGATGATGTTCAAAATTTGCAGAATTCTCTGCAAATAAATGGAATAATTGCACCCTTGCTGCAGATATGATTTTTTTGGGTATCAACAATGGTTCTTATTTCAAAGATCATATTTTTTTGATTTTTTGGTGAAAACGGTATGCTGGTCTGATGTTCCTACAGAGATTTATACGCATTTGAAATGTTAAAAACGTAAAGGGTATTTAGATCTTTTTGCGCACATGAATTTGAAAACAAGGATCGGAAACTTATTAAATAAACAGAGGGGATGTTTTGTGTATTTTCAAACTTTATCAGGAATGTATGCCAAACATACCCATATTTATTTGTATTTACTTTTGCGTTGTAGGAAAAATTTATGCAGGTACATGCGCAGATGCTTGAGCATTCCAGATGGGAGCAGTTGACCATTGACAAGGAGGACGCAATTTTTGACTCTGTTATGGATCCGACCCAGAGAAACATGCACTACAACTATAGTAACCAATCGGTAATTTATAAAAATTAACTACTTTGTAAAATTTTCTTAATTTTTATGAAAGTTAAAATTTGCTTAATTTTTATAAAAGTTATGTGATAACTTAAATATATTTCGACTTGTTTTATAGGCTCGGACGGCACAATGGGCTTACCAAAAGGCTTAGGACAACGCAGAGATTAATGAACTTAGATAGCAGATTGCACGGCTCCAAGAGCAAGACCGCCTTCGAGCAGTGCAAATGGAGCAGCTCAACCAGCGTTTGGCTAAGTATATGGAGCATCATGGTACATTTCCTTTGCCCGGTGGTTCCAGAGCCGATGATGAGTCTTACGGTACGATTTGCAGTTTTTTTATGGACATGTGGTGTTGGATGTAGTTTGTGTATATAAACATTGAGTGACGGTGAGGTTAATATATGGAGTGTGGTGTTAAACATTAATTTGTTTGTTGATTTGGTGGTTGATTTGTGGAGTTGATATGTGGAGTTTGATGTTGAATGTAAATATTGGATGTAAATATTGGAGTAGGATGGGTGAGAGTGGTGATGGTTTGTAAATATTGGAGTTTGATGTTGGATGTAAATATGTTTGCATTTAACATTATGATGTTTGAGTTTTGTATTGATATTAATATTGATTTCAGCTTATATTTATGGCTTATACATTGATTTTGATGAGTTATATATTGGTATTGGTATTGGTATGGAAGCGAAGCTGTGCTGTAGAAAAATAATTGCCCAGATTACCAACGGCTCCCGATGACCTATCGTCCAATTTTTCCGACGGCAAGCAACAACTTCTGATGGCAATCAGGACGAATTTTTCGACGGCTCTCGGCGGCTTAGTGGAAAATTACCACGTCACATGGACGTCATCGATGTTGGAAAATACGCAAAAAGGACATCGAAACTGCCATCGAAGGCTGTTGCTATTATGGCGTCGAAGCCATCGGAAACGGACGAAAGTCTTGGCCCATCTTCCGACGGCTAGCGACAGCCGGCGGCGGCTGCTAGCCGTCGAAAATTGTATGTTCTCTTGTAGTGCAGCAAACAACTTTGCATTAACAAAACAACATAGCGGAATCACATGAGAAAGAACTTAAATAACTACATGTCTTCTGCATGACTCCGGAAGCTTTTTTGTCTTAAGAGGTACCTGAAAGCCTCAAATATCAATCTACTCAAAATCAATTGAGCTCCCAAATGTTTTAGGGGAAAATATAAACTTCGAGTTAGACGTAAAGTCTAGTATGAATAATAATATACCATCTCAAATAATTTAGATATCTAATGAGACCATGCCGCTTAGCGGAACGGGTTTCCCCTCATTAGTATCGTAAAACCTTTATAAACCATTTTCTGTGCCTCTGCATCCACAATGGTTTATTCAGTTGAAAACATTATTTTGTGATGATATGCAAAACAATTGAATCAATTCTGGATTACCCATCCAAAATTATTTTGACGATCTATCATAATTATAGTTTCTAGGATTACTATTAACCTAATAGTTTTCATGGGCTAACTAATAACCAATTAAACTTTTAAGGACTCCCTGTCCAATTATATAGTTTTCATGGGATTACTGTAACTCTATTAGTAACTCCAATATCATTTCTTTTATCCTAGTTTGCATGGGCTAACTAAGAATTTATTGACTAATAGTTAATATCTTTCTTTTACGCTAGTTTTCATGGGCTAACTAGGAGCCTACTGATTATCTGTTAATATTTTATTTTTTATCCGGATCTAGTTTTCATGGGCTTATTATAAACCTATCCAACCGACACATTCAATTTTACATAGTTTTAATGGGCTAACTATGAATCTATTTGGCCCTTGCCAATATCGTTTTCCTTACATAGTTTTCATGGGCTTACCCTTAACCTATTGGTCCTGCTAATATCTTTTATTTATTCACTATTAGGTCAACCTAACTGGTTATTCTACCTTTTTCCAAACATTTTTTTTTAGATTCGTTATAAAGTGAATATATACATATACGAAGAAGCAAACAATATAACTTGGTTAATTCTTTTAACACATTAAAAATTTCTTCATAAATCTCATTTAAAAGAAAAACCATGACATATTAATAGGCAAAGTATTTTGAATAAATAGACATGTAAATGGTTCATTAGATGTGTGTGGAAAAAAGTTTATTTTTTTTTTAAGTTTTTAGGGATTGAGACATTTTTTTTATTTTTTAGGCGTTCTCTTATAATCTTTTGGTGAACTAATAAAGAGGTTTTATTTGGAGGAATCTATCTATCATTATTTTTCTTCACTTCATATCTCACCTAAGATCAACACCACTATTCCAATGGTTAGGAACTCAAATTGGTGCAAGAGATCACATGTTCAAAACTTGTGTACTGTGATTCGAACATATACATACATATAGTATGTTTTTTCCTATCTAAGACTTATACTACAAATATGTACTATCATCTAATTATTCAATTTCAAAAAAATCTAATTGTATACGGATCCTAGGAAAGACCCTAATATTGTGTAGGATGTTGAATAGACCTATTTTAGTTGTATGACGAAGTCAAAGATTTATTTAATTTCAATCCACTGTCATTCAATTGGTTCAAAGCTAATTATGTTAGTGGATTAACCGCAAAAACAATTTCAATTTTTGTATGTTGTGCTAATATATAACATCACATCAATAGTGCTAAAGTAAGATGTTTCAGACTTATGTTTTTTCCACCATGTTATTTATAGCAAAATGGATCTGGTTTTAAATCTGATTATCTAACAACCATAAGTGAACTTGATGAATACATTATTCATACTAGAACAATAATAACAACAATTTTTCTTTCATATATGTTGTTTGACATATAAGGACTGTTTCATTAAATCTTTCATCTCCAATCTCATCTTCGAATATTGAATAACTTTTGTATGTTTAAGTCTAAATTAGGCTTGTGCCAGGTTAACGCCTGAACCAATTTCACTCTGATATCATTGATAGAACCGAACTAGTCGAAAGTGGGTGAACTAGATTTCATAAAATTTTCTATTTGAATATATTGGGCCTATGAACCCTAAAGAAACTTTAGATCCAATCTAAAAGATGTTTTAAATAAAATTCTTTATTTTATTTAATTAGTTTGAAAGAGTTTGATTTTGATATAAGTATAAATGTATGAGTATCAAACACTCACATGTGTAACAATTACTCATTAAAGTTAAATTGAGAAGCAAACCTTTCTTTTCATTCTCTAAATCCTACGCAATCAATTAAGGAAATACATAGCTTTAATTGGAGAGAGAAACATTTCATCTCTCTTTGGTTAGATTAATGATTCATTAAATGTCACTGATGATCGATTTAAACATAGAATGAAATGTAAGTATACCCATATATAGTAACAATGTATATTATGTAAGTGCAAATATAACATACAAGAAGTGTGCATAATTAATGTGTTCCTTTATATATGCCTTTTTTTGTCCATAATTTTTTACTTAAACAAAATAACATTATATATATATTAAAAGTGCATAAGGGATCTCGTATAATATGGCTTAGATGTATATTCAAGTGTATATTCAAAATTAAGCAATACTAACTAGCAGAGTATAGTAAAATAAATAAAAGTGATCACACTACAGTTTTTATACTGGTCCAGACCTTCTATCCTACATTCAGTCTCAGACTCTGTTTGGGATTAACTACATTTAACCAGAGGATCATGTATCTTCGGAAGTACATAAATCGCTGAATAGGACTTCAACCTTTGCCTGAAGATCTCTAATAAGACTTCACAAAACAAGAATAATTCTCTAACTTCTGATGAGTTCTTGATAACTCCAATACGGTCAATTGTAGTACAAGACTTCCTATAATCTCCTTGATGATTCAAGATGCATGCTCCGTGATTATGGAAGTATAGTAAATGATTCTTGAGTAAAGAATAAGATTTGTATGAAATAGTTCAAGAGTGCTTAAGAGAGGGAATAGAGATCAAGAAAGCAAGTAGAAAAGTTAAAAATGATTTCAGATGATGATCTCTCTATATAGATATCAAAGAGTTACGTTGAATAATTATAATAGTTCAACTGCAACCATTACCATTCGCAGAGATGCTTATGAGCGTTGCGATTTTTGTAGACGACTTTTCAGAAAATAGCCATTATAGGGTAATCAGTTGACTGAGTATAAAAAGTCGGTCTCCTGAATAAGAACATTGAATTACGTGGCAAAAGTCGAAAATAAGTTTGTATAATAAAATATTGAAGTTCAATCGATTGAGATTATTTTCAGTCGACTGGCCTTAGTCGACTAAATACAATCTCAATCGACCGAATAGTGTAAAAACTATTTTTATAAAATCAGTATTTTAAAACTTGTTTCTTCTCTTTGATATATGAAAATATTTATATGAAGGTGTGTCTGTGCATGCGTGCATGTGCGTGCATATGAACTATCAAGGAGATTTTACAAGCCTATCTAGGACCAAATACACTCGATGGTCCATATTTTCATAGCTTTTGAAATGCAGTTGATTCGCCTTGCTCTTTCCTTGATTATCTGATTTAATAGCTCCTTCTACCTACATGACATTGTATACCAGATATACAAAGAGATATAGTTGTCATCATTAAAACATAAAACCATGGTTCAAACAAACTTCCTTCCTTTTTTGATGATGAAAACTATATGAATTACTGATTAAAAACATATGCATTTCTCTCTCTTTAATACGGGCTCCCCTGTTAATATTCTCTTCCCCATTAGCATCAACAAAAAGAGGAGAACAAAATAGAGATTATAGTATACAAAAATATATCATAGGAGATGATGATGAAATTCAAACATTTACTGGAAGTTAATGCTAAGCAAATGCACAAATTCATACTTGAAAAACTAGAAGAACATAATATAAACATGAGTTTACGTTGAAGTTTATAAGAAAATTACAACAATATATTGTTTAAAACACAAGAAAATGACCATAAGACCACCGCACTAGTTTGAATGTTATACATCACAAATTCTAGACCAAATAAAAATCACAAACATAAATACAACAAGTTCAATATACAACAAAACACAAATACCATATGTTTAACACAAGATGCAAAAACAGAAGAAAGTTAAGGCCATCACCAAACCACACCATGAAAAGCTTTACCAAGGTAAGAAGCATGTATAATCTTTGGCTATGATTCATGGGGTGTGGAAGGTCGTGAGCATGAGGACAGCTTGTTCCATATCTTCTCCAAGAAACAAAGCATCATCTTCTTGAAAGTCTTTTGGTGCTTAATTATTTTCCTTTGTTATTTATCGAGGATTCCTTGGTTTTTGACAATGGCGGCATGGGAGGAAATGTTTTTGGATGGCTGAACAAATGTGAATTCCTTATCACTTTCGGAACTCAATTAATCTCTTCGGTAATCTCTTGTTGTATAGGTTGTTCCGATGATTGTGATTGCAATGAGAATTGATCTATGTTCTCTCGAACTAAGCAGTATAGATAAATGTTGTACGACACAAGAGGCTCAATGTTCGACGTTAATTTCATGAGAGAGAAGGATTTTTGATCCATGACCTTAGGTAAGGTAAAATCTTGCAAACTCTCCACACTAATACCACGGTGAATGAAAATTTTAGTCAAGTAAGATGTAAAGAACATGGCATATCAGGAGTGAGCATGAAAGCTCATGATCTCATCATGAATTATTATTTACCCAATTCAATTTCTTGTTGGAATAAATATCACATAAGACCTTTCAGTTGTTATCATACATTTTCTCGTAGCTTTCAATTCTTGGCAATATAGTGTGAATTATCATTTTGTTGAGAATTTAAGCTTGGGGACGTAGGTTAACCAAAGTGTTAGGAATTTGGTCAGTGCGAAATAGATAGCTAGTTGGATTATAAGCAAATTTATCATGAGTAATGTCATCTAAATCATAACCAAAACGAGCACAACCTAATATTATCCCTAAATTTTCCACAGATAAATTAATTTCAACGTCTGAAACTTTGCTCCATAACAAACCATAATCATTATTAGGTTTATAGAAGTTCCCATATAAGTTTGCATAAAACATTCGTACTAAGAAAGGATAGATTTTGACCTTGTTATGATTTGCATCAATCAAAGAGAGAAAATCATGTTCCCTAGCAATTGCTTCAATTCCAAAAGCTTTAAAATATGACATCTTGTAAAATGTTTCTTGTAATACCCTCTTATCGTTCAATTCATTGAAGTGTTACAACACAATTTTACTGCCATTTAACCATTGTAGGATATGGTCATAAGATGCAATTTCAGAATAAAAGGGATTAGATGAGGAAGCCGTAGCTTTGTCCTTTTGTTGTCTCTTCTTAGTGATGGTGAGTTTCTGCTTTAGAGCCATTGATCCATTGGTGAAAGATTTATAGAGGCCAGGGTTTGAAATTTGAAAAGATAAAGTGATGATTTGGATGAAGAGGTACGACCTTTTACATTAAAAAAAACCTTGTTTAATCGACTGACCAAACAATTCAGTCGACCGAATCTTTACAAAGTGGTTTCCTGGAGTAAATTGCAATTTTCAGTCGATTAAAATATATAGATTTAGTCATCTGAACTACCCCATTTCAATCGAATGAGGGACCTATTCAGTCGACTGAACAAGGGGTTTTTGGAGACAGTTTGCAAACCTTTGTTTAGTCGTTTGAAGTTTATAATTTAGTTGATTGTCTTTGGTCTTTGCCTAAGTTTGGTCGACTGAGGGTATTATCTAGCCGACTGAATGAATGAAAAGCCGATTCTAAATATTTTTGTTTGCAATTTTTGAACCTCTTATTGTATTTTATAACTTATATACTCTAAATATTTGATTTTCTTATATTCTTATTTAAAAAAAATATATGCATTGTATTGTATATGTTTGAAAACTACATTCAGAATCTTGTATAAAAACTTTGTTTTCTTAAGAATTGCATTATACCTAAAAATATTTAGAATCACATTAGTGGTACAATTATGAAAATAATTTATTTATTTGTTAATGTATCTACGTAATTTCAATAATGTAGATTCACATAGGGACATAGTAAACATATAGATTGTTTGGTTTTATTGGGTACCTGAAAAAAAATAGAATAGGGTTCCATTGGTACCCATTTCCTTCATTAAAGTCCTACATGTTAGCAGAGAAAGGTAGCCATATCCAATATGGTTTGGAGCCTAAAGATATATAATTATCATTATAGACAACATTTACTAGATAATCATTTATATATTTCTACCTAATCAATTTACTATTGGTTTTAGGAATCCAAACTTTTAATATTTTTGAATTTGAATTACTTGAGTTAACACTATTTTTGGACTTTTTGAACTTAGTATACAAAGTGCTATAATTTTGTTTAGGTTTGAAGCCGAGTCCATTTTTATTACCAAACAGTTATGATTTTAATAAAATTTTCTAAATTTCTCTTTTCTTTATTCAATTTCGTAACATTGTTAGTAATTTGTTCCAATTTTTTCTTTAGTTCAAAATTTTCATATGCAGCTAAATCTAGGCTAGATTTTAATTCATAATTCTCTTTGCTAAGCTTATCTTTCTCAGTTTTTCTAGCCTTAAGTTCATCGGTTAGAGCAACATTTTGGAAGACAAGTTTTCATAAGGTTTTTGTGAAATTTCTTGTTCCTTTTCTAGAATACTTTTCTCATTTTTAACAAGCCAATTTCTAGTTCAGCTATATTTAACATACCATATTTTCTTTATATAATATCTTTAGATATCTAAGTTTGTCATCTAATTCAATAATAATTTCTAAAACATCATTAAAAGAGAGTTCGAGATTTACCTCACTAGTAGCCATGAAATAAACATTTACTTGTTCCATGCCACTTTCGCTATCACTGTTTGAAGAAGATGAGTCTGAATCATCCCATGTAACTTGAAAAGCTTTTCTTTTCTTCTCAAAATTTCCCATCTTCTTTTCCTTATTTAGTTGTGGGCATTCCTTCTTTATGTATCCGAAATCATCACATTCAAAGCATTTGATTGAGGTAATGAAATCATGTTGGATAGTTTGAAATCTAGCATACATATCTACACTAATTTCATTAGTTTTTATTTTGAGTAATGAAAACTGATTTTGTAATAGAAATTTTAGTTTGTTTGACTTTTTTTATTTTTTCATGTATGGTTTGAAGTGTATGCCAAATATCATATGTAGTTTTACAGAACATCACTCTAGAAAACTCATTCTTTCAAGTGAACAGAACAAAACATTCATAGCCTTTGCATTGTTCATTGCCACGGTTTTTGAGCATCTATCCAAGCACTCATTTCAGTAGTAGGTGCTTCGTACTTAGTTTGAGTATATTTTCAAATCTTAAGACGGTTAGCTTCCATAAAAATCTCATAGATTTAGACCAATATGCATAGTTAGAGTCGGTGAATAGTGGAGGACGTGCAGTTGACTGATCTTCTAAAAAAGTACTTACCATATTATGATGATTATTCAAATACTTTGTTACGGTAAGTGAAAAGACTTCACTCTGATACCAAAAAAAAGTGCATAGGGATCTCATATAATATGGCTTAGATGTATATATTCAAGTGTATATTCAAAATTAAGCAATACTTACTAGCAGAGTGTAATAACGTAAAGTAAATAAAAATGATCACACCATGGTTTTCTACTGGTTTGAACTTTCCATCCTACATCCAGTACCCGACTCATTCTAGAATTAACTAACCAAGCCTTGGTTAATTCGAAGGAACAAGTAACTTACAAAATGCCTAAGCAGCCAAACAGAACATCAAACTTTGTCTGAAGATATCCAATGGGACTTCACAAAACAATAATAATTCTCTAACTTCTAATGAGTTCTTGAAAACTCATATACAGTTAATTGTAGTATAATACGTCCTATAATCTCCTTGATGATTCAAAATGCATACTTAGTGTTATGGAAGTGTAGCAAGTGATTTTTGAGTAAATAATAAGATTTGAATGCAATAGTTCGGGAGTGCTCAAGAGAGAGAATATAGATCAAGAAAGGAAGTTGAAAAGTTAAAAATAATTTCAGATGATGATCTCTATGTATAGATATCAAAGAGTTACGTTGAATAATTCTAATCGTTCAATCGCAACCATTACCATTTGTGGAGATGCTCATAAACGATCGCAACTATTGGATCTAACTTTTCAAAAATAGCTATTACAGGGTAATCAGTCGATTGAGTGTAAAAAGTCAGTTGTAACGGCAGTAATTTTTAAAGTTTTGAATGTAAATATTTAATCTATTTAATTATTCAAATTTGATTCAAATGTAATAAATTTTAAGGAAATCAAATTTTGATAAAATGACTTGAATTTTGACGACATCATTTTAATTTAATTTATAGAAATTTTCCGTAATTTTTAATTTAAAAAATAAAAATATTTTCGTTTGACGTGTTTTGCGTCAAACGTCGGTACTTTTGAAATTTAACTGAATATGTAACATCCCGGCTTTTCGCACGCTTTAAATCGACACACGTGCCAATTCAAACCATACAAAAGGGCGGATTGTTATGGGGTAAATAAGAAAAACGAGAAGAAATAAAAGAAAGCAGAATCTCACAGCGGAAGGATAAAATATAATAATCAAATATACAGTTCATGAAGCTGTTTACAAAATATTTAATTATACTTAGACAATATATATCAGAGTACGCATACCAATAATAACAATACAGCGGAATATGGTGTGTAGTGGAATATAATAAATAATAATAATAGAAATCTCCGTCTTCGTCCTCCAGAGCTAAAGTCTTCGGTCCTGAAACGCTCAGATTGACCCGAGCGAATTGAAAAGACAAAACACTCGAGTCAGAACTAAAATATCTTATGTAAGTTAAATCAACTGAAATAAATATGAGTGTAGTAACTTAAAAGATGCTCGGGATTCACATCTCTTAAGGATCCATTAAACTATTTACTATGTAGTATATTTTGCTATTATAATAGTGTCTATTTGTAAAATAAACTTACTTTTAAATAGCGTTAAGGGGTTACCCATATAGCCCTTAACACAAAATATATTCCCATAGTCTATACAGTACCGTAATCTCCCCCGTACTGGGCGTCGTCAGAGGGCACTCCATAGGTATGGTACAAAACAAAATCGTATAAGGCGCGGTAGGGTAGGTGACACGGCACAACTAAGCAATGTCAGGGTAGATATACCAATTGCTATCCGGGCTGGTGGTAACGCGTAGCCGCAGCTACCGCCCACCTCGGACAAACTCCCCCCTCAAATCAAAGAAATGAAAAGTGGCCACCGAATCAATCCAAAGTCAGAGAAAAATATCGAAGAGGAGTATCCGATAAAGGGCGCTAACCCCCTTTGTCCGAGAATCGCTCCTATTTTAGCCACCTTATGCCAACTCATGGGAGTCGGGTCCACGTATTTACCTCAAAGGAAACGCCGCCACCATCCTACTTCATTCTGTAATCTCCACCGCGTACACGGTTGTTAAAGTGGTTTTCAGGGTTGGCAGAGAGTATGACAACTTCCGATCCCGGTCTCTTCAACAACCAATCGTTATTATAACACCGCGGTTTTCCAAAATAATTTATACTTTAAAAGCAGAATATAATATCTCTTTCAAACCATATAAATACGATATCATTTATATTTTTAAAACCCAAATCAATATGATATCATTTTTATTTATTAAATATCTCTTTCCCAGAATTATAATATTTTTCAAATATATATATACTTTGAACCCATAGTTTTGAAACATAACTTTTAATACTTAATGGTTCAAATACTATATTACTTTATAAAATAAACAGCTTCTTCAAATTTCACAATAAATTCCCAATATCAATTTGAACCTCCAAATAAACCATTTTAATTCCCATATATTTCAAAGCTTAAATATTCTATATTTCAAAGCGTAAATATTCTATATATTTCAATCTTTAAATATTCCACTATTTCAAAATGGATTCTTTGAAAATTTAATATATATCAAATCCAATTCCTATTATTTAAATTTGAAATATTTACTTACTAAACAATATTATTCAGGTAAAACCCTTAAAATTCAATAACAGGATATTCTTTTAATTAAATTAACTTGATAATATTCTTTAAATAAATTTGATATTCGTTTAAATTCTCTAATAAAAAAAATCAAGTTATAAGATCATACCCTTTAAATCTTAATTTATTTATATTTCAAAACAAATTTTTCCGAGGAAAATTCTTAAATACCTTAATTCAAATCATATTCACATTTATCTTCAACCTTACTTTTATTTGAGTTATTATAAACTCTATATACAATAGAATTTCAAATATATTCTTAACCATATTATATAAACGAAATCAACTTCATTATTTAGCTTATTTTAAAATTTGAAACAAATTTATACATAGCTAAATTCAAGAAATTTACTATATATATACCAAAATTTAATATTTATTAAGCCGTATTCTTTCCAAAACTATAGAAAAACCATTTCAAAATATTTATATATATATATATATATATATATATATACCGCGGTGCCTGTATATAATTTTCTATCCTATGGTCAAGTGATACGGATATTTATCATTTCAACCCGCAATTTAAAAATAAAAATGCGGTTGTATATCATTTCAAACCGCAATCCTGGATGAAATGAAAATGCATAACAACTTACAGTTTATACAATATAAATATAGTATCCATTCATCCATCATATCAATCATCAAACATTCATCAATTTATCACCCAATTCAAACAATCACATCAATAAATAATAATTAATTACTGACAGTTAATTTTCAATAATGAATTAAATAACTGTTTAGCTGTAGTTTATATGCAATAATAAGTAAATTTAACTAGCAGTTTATATGCAATAATAAATTTAACTAAAATTTTAACTGGCAGTTTATATGCAAAAAGAAATTAAATAACAAGTAAATTATATGAATGCAAATTTACTGAAATAATGATGAAATATATGCCAAACAGCTATAAATAAATTTCTAAACATCATAAATCAATTTAACAAACACAAGAAATTTTAGAAATTGTGAGTGGGTTAAAACACTCGCCTTTATACGAATCTAAAAATAATAGACTTCTAATCAATAGCTTTGCTCTATGTTTCCTTAGTCTTCTTCTTGATTTCTAGCTTTGTTTCGTAATTTTTTTTTTATATTTTGATTTACTTTAATTTCCCTCCTTATTATATTAATATATATATATATATATGTATTTATGTATGCATTTTTAAAAGGTTTGGAAAAGATTTGAAAAGGAAGAATTTGAAAAAGAAAAGGATTGAAATAAGAAGAACTGAAAATTGTAGAGAAGATCAAGATTTGAAAAGAAAGAAGAAAGTTTGAAATAGAATAAAACTTGAGAAGAAGAATATTTGAAGAGGAAGGAAAAATTAAAATGAGATACAATAAGGAGGTTTGAAAAAAGAAAAGAAAAAAAAGGAGAAGATTTGAATGGAGGCTAGGGTTTCATTTGCATCATATCGTATTTATAAGGTTAGAGTTAGGTTTAGGGACAAAGAGATTTGAAAAGAGAGGCTGCTATTAATTAGAAATAAAGTAAATATGAACAAACTTGGTATTGAAATATAGTAAATATGAACAACCTTTTTTTTAAAGTGGCAGGTATTAAAAAGAGGTAATTATTAATTAGAAAGGGAATGAATATGGAGGGACAAAAATAAATGTCACGTTTTATTAGTTTGATCCTAAATTAATTAAGTACTAGACACAGAAAAGTTTGAATACATCATATATATTCATACTTTAACTATGTGTCAGAATTGCTAAACATATATCAAGTACGATTAATTGGTGACAATATATAGGAATAAACAAGAATAAATGTAGATGCAATCACATAAGGATCTAATAGAGAAGGAGATAAAAGGTGACGCCATTGATTAATTCCACTTTCCCACTTTAGCCATTTTTATTAATACGACATTTAATTATCATGCAAGTTGTAATATGACTAGAAAACATAAACAACAAACAATAAATTAATATGTATATAATATTACCTCACTTTTAAATTGTTTGATAATAAAAAAAAATTAAATCATGCTTTAGCAATTTGAAATTAATACATTAAATGTTTATATGTATAAACATGCACACAAACACACATACATGTGTGTATAAAGATTAAACCAAAGCTTATTAATTAATTCAAAGCATACTTCCATACCACATTAAATTGTCTAATGCATTTGTAAACTTATGTATACTTGAAGTCAAAAATACATATATACATATAAATTAAACCTTTTTACCTTAATGAAATTTATTTAAATTTTTAACAAAACAAAAGTGGAACACGACAAATTAAGCAATATAGTAATAAACCTTTAAGATCCTTAAATAAGGACATTTGAGATAATAAATTAGGTAACAAATTTAAACTTTATTAGGTAACAAATTTAAATATTGTTGTAATCAAAATCAAAGCTTGGATTTATTATCGAAAAATTATTAAGCATATGTAAACTTCTATTATAATTTATTAGATTAAGAACAAATAATTTATTCAACAAAGTATTCAAATTTCATGATATATTCAATTCAAGATAAAGTGACAATATGTGCATACAATATTTCTGTTTCAACACAAATGCAAATTATATGTATATAAACTTTCAGATCTAAAAAAAATGCAATTTGGTTTAAGAGTTTAAAACATGGATCTATAATTAAACATTCTTTTAATATATATATATATATATATATATATAAAATTGTTTTGATTTATCAAATTAAAAGTCAAATTAATTCATTCACCAAAAAAATTCAAATAAATAAATAAATGTTGATTCCCATTCTTATTATTAAAACAATCATTATCCCATAAACATATTTACATTTGGTTATGTTTCATTACATTGATACTTCCGTTTCACCTTTATTCGTGTTACTATTTTATTTCAACTAATTGTGTAATAACCGCTGAATTCAACATATTGAAATGTGTCGATTTCACTCATAAATTAAGATTTTAAATCCACTTAACTAATTTTCCTCGGTTCAATCCTTTATTACATCAACTGTTGCCTTAATTTACATTAACCAACGTAAAATTAAGATATATTTGTAATCGATTATCAAATTTTATTTTAACTTATTAAATAAACAAGCAATCTAAAATTTGCAACTTATGTGCTTTTAATTGCATTGACATTTAAACTTATTAGCTTATATCAACACTATTATCATTAATTGCAAATGGATTACCAAGTTTAGTCACTACCCTAAATAACTAACGTATATTAATCAACATTATTCCCAAGTTACAAATTTTGAATTAATTAGTATCTTTAAAATAACTTATTTCTCTATTTTATTTACCGAAATTTAGTCGCTTATACACATTTAATATCCCAATTCATTTATTTATCTTGGTTTCAAAATTTATTAAATCAATTGCCATCTATGCATAAAATCAACATTTCTATTGATTTTACATTCAAAATCTTCAGTTATTATCTTAACTTAATTACGTAAGGTAATGTTTAATTACAATTAATTGCTAATGATTAAATACATTGGTAACGAACAATAGTTGTCATCAACTTCCATTTTATAACATTTGTAAATTTATTCTTTACCTTTTACATCCCACTAAAATCAGTGCACACATATTATAATCCCTTACACAAAACTGATCTTTCAATTACCATTTACTGTCTATTTATTACAAAAATCAAATGTTTACATTTTGTTACTTGTTAAATTTTATAACTAAGTATAGCATGTTTAAATACAATGAATTGGAGTTTCATTTAGATTGTTGATAATTAACACTACAAGAACGACAACAGTTAGCGACGGCTTTAAGCCGTCGCCGGCCGTCGCTAGCCGTCGCTAAAAGCCGTCGCTATATTTGTCGTCGCCCAATAGTGTAGCGACGGCTTTAGCGATGACTCCGTCGCCAAAATAGCGACGGCTAGCGACTGCAGATGTGCCACGTGGAAATTTTTCCAACGTCTCAATGTCGTCGCTAGTCGTACCTCGCCGTCGCTAATCTGTGCAATTTGGCCGTCGCAAGCCGTCGCTAATCTGTGCAATTTGGCCGTCGCTAGCCGTCGCTAACCGTCGCAAACCTGGGTAAATTTTCAGTGCACATGCACAGCCCATACACACCTCAACCAATCTGAACCAAACAACCACTATACACAATAATCATCAAGTATAACCATCAGATATCCATCATATATCCATCATATAACATAACTATACATTCAAACAATATAAAATCCAACCAAATCTCATTTTCAGATCCACTACTCGGAATATGTAAATAGTAAACCGAAATTTCTACATAATATCCCGACATATATATACATAATATCCAACCAAATCCAGCAACTAGAAGTCATCAAAATATATGTACATAATATCCTGAAATATATATACACCATACCAACCAAAATGTGTATATACCAAACTATCGGCAAACAAACATACCTACTCCTCGCCATCGCTGCCGTCATCTCCAGGCATCCTCCCATGCTGTTGCAAATAGGCCGCAATCCGCTCATCCAGCTGTTGCTCAAAGAAACTCTTCCTCCAATCATTTATTTCTTCAACTGTCGCCCTCAACTGAGCAATCTCCGCCTCTTGCTGCGACCTCCTGTATGCACTCTGCATTCTCGTGGCCTATAAAATAGTTCATAATTATTTATATATTAGTATATATATATATATATAATATTATTAAAATTGTTAAACTATTCATATGCATGATTAAATTTATATATTAGTACATGTCAAAATTTACCTCCACATTTCCATAGCTATACCATCGACTAGTCCGAGAAGGCGCGTCAATAATAGCATCCCAAATATGGTTCTCCTCCTCCAACGTATGCTCTTCCCGACCAGTGGACTGTGCTACACGAGCCCGCTCTGCTTCGTACCTCTCCTGCGATTACAAACAATTGTTTTACACGATAAAAACCGAATTTCAAAATGTTGAAAATAATATAAGAGAAAATATTGTTATTAACAGTAAATTAATTTACCATTACGGATTGTGATTTGTCATCCATCCACTCGTACGAAACATTGCCCTCTTCGTCAGTCCTCTCCATGGCATGTGTGGCCTTAAACAGCTCGGCCATAGTGGGCTCGCGGTTGTATCTTGCGGCCTGAAAATATATAAATATTATTGCTAATCTGATTATAAAATATTGTAATAAAATGTAAACACAGTTTATAAATTTAATTACCAGCTCTCTCTTGTGCTCCTGAAAGGATTTGGAGCCACCACGGTGCAATGCAGGATTTTTATTCCTGTTTGCCCGGTTCCGCGCAGATAGCTCCTACAAATTAAGATAAATTATCACGTATACATCTTGCGAGATTTATATTAGATTTAAATAACAAAGCAAACATATATTACTTACTCTTGCTGTCGGACTGTCCCAAAGCTGAAGAAAATCATTCCATACACCCTCGCCCATCCAGTTTGGCTTTTTCCCTAAATTTTTGGCCTTGGACAGTGTATCCCTGTAATTTTTTCTCATTCGTTTGTTCCAATGATTTAAAAAAATGTCCAAGTCATCAGGGTCGACGCAGACTGCAGCCTGTAAATTTTAAGTTATAAAGATTATATTAATTTACAACTGAAATTCAAACTCTTACTTACAAGTAAATCCGCTTGTATGGCGTTCTTGACATGAGGGGGGATGTCGTCCCAGCGAGGGCAACAACCATGCATCCGGCTCTGAAAAGCCTTCCTCGAAACCTGTAAAATATAATCTGATGGCTCCACCTCAAAGCCACTGCAAAAGTTATGATATACATGTTTAGTGGATTTTAAAACTTATACTTTAAATAAAATTGATACTTACCCAGCACTTCTAGGAACAACTTCTGCAATCGGACGTAAGTCCGGTGCAGTGCCACTACCACCTGCACTGGGAGATGGGGATGGCGTGCCACCACCACCTCCACTCCGTCTCCTGCCAGACATATCTGCTATAGAAAAACAATATCATCACAGAACAATTATAGAAATTCACTACTACATATCATGTTTCAATCACTTTCACAGAAACAACTATAAAAATTTACTAGTACAAAACATGGATAAAAATTATATAAATAATCATCACAGAACCATAATAGAAATTCACTACTACATAGCATGCTTCAATCACTTTCACAGAACAATTATAAAAATTTACTAGTACAAAACATGGATAAAAATTAACTAAATGATCATCACAGAACAATTACAAAAATTTACTATTACATCGAATGTTTCAATCACTATCACATAACAATTAACTCAGTAACGATCAGTCTTCATCGTTTTCTGATTCAGATTCAGTCTCGTATTCTATCTCAGTCTTCATATGAAGTTCCGGGCGCTTACAATAGTTTGCTATATCAAGCCTCGAATTCAAATCATCCTTGGTTTTGCCCTTTACATTCAAAATTGTATTAAACAGATTATCAAACACGTTCTTTTCGTTGTGCATCACGTCAATATTATGTCGGAGTAAGAGATCTTTCCAATATGGTAACTCCCAAAATATGCTTTGTTTGCACCAATTATGAATGTCTGACTTTCTTGGGATTTCAGTCTGGACTCCAGTTTCATGTATCTTTGGATAGTCTCTTACAATTTCGTATATTTCCTCGCCTGACCAAATCTTAGGTGGTTTCAGATTCTCTTCTCTGTTAGCTATGAAAATTTTCTTATCCCTTATAAAACTATGATTGGGATGAAGAAAACACCGATGACAATCAAACCACGAAACTTTCTTTCCATATCATAACGAAAATGCTCGTATTTCTTCCATACAATAAGGGCATGCTAGACGACCAGCCGTACTCCAACCAGAAAGCATTCCGTATGCAGGAAAATCATTAATCGTCCATAACAAAGAAGCGAATAACCGAATTTTTTTTCGTTGATACATCGTAAGTTTCAACTCCTTCATTCCACAGTTTCTTCAACTCTTCGATCAATGGTTGTAAATAAACATCAATTTCTTGAGTTGGATCATGAGGGCCGGGAACGACAGTGGTGAGAAACATATATGGTGTTTTCATACACATCCATGGAGGTAAATTATACGGAGTAACGATAATTGGCTAGGATGAATATTTACTACCAAACTGTGAAAATGGTGAAAATCCATCCGTACATAAACCAAGTCTGACATTACGACTTTCCACAGCAAATGCAGGATAAGTCTTATCGAAATGTTTCCATGCTTCACCGTCGGATGGATGTATCAAAGTTCCTTCTTCCGTTGTTCTCACACTATGCCATCGCATATGACAGGCTGTAGCCGAAGACGCATATAATCTTTGAAGTCTGGGAGTGATGGGTAAATAATGCATTCTCTTGTACGGGACTTCTTTCCCTTTCTTCTTTCTTGGTTTGTATCTTTCTTCGTTACATATTTTGCATTTTCTGAGGTCGACGTCGTCTTTCCAATACAACATGCAACCTTTCACACATGCATCTATCTTCTCGTACGGTAGACCGAAAGCGGACATCAATTTTTTTACTTTATAATGACTATCGCACATCAGATTGTTGGGTGGCATGTGTCGTTTTGCAGCTTGTACAACTGCTGTAAATGCAGCTTCCGTAAGGTTGAATTTTGATTTCATAGTTATGTATTCGGCGGTTACTGAAAGTTCGGTTCCGCTTTTACATCCGTCCCACAACGGCCTCTTAGCAGAATCCAACAAATCGTATATTTTTTTAGCTCCCGCAGTCGGTTCTTCTTCGACATTTTCGTCTTCATCGACAGCTTCCGTTGTAGGAAATATTGATCGTGCTGCATCATCCACCATATTTTCTATCGGATTCGTCATCATATTACCGTCCTCTAAAACATCAGTATTAGGTGTAGGTTCAACAAGTTCTCCATGACGATCCCAGAAATAATAATCAGGCACGAAACCATATCGATACAAATGTATTTCAACTATATCCGGTTTCCAATGCTTCAAATGTTGACACTTACTACACAGGCAACGAATTTCTATATAGTTTCGGTTATTAGATTTAGCAAATCTAATAAATTCCTGTACACCGTTGTATAAATGTTGCTTTATTGATCCTTTCTTTCCAGTTCTAACTTCATACATCCACGTACGGTCGAGAAAATAATTGAACATTTTTCCTGATTTGAAAATGTATGTTAGACAATTTAAATGATTAATTTACAACCATTCTCCATTGTAAAAAGTTCATCGTTGCAGGAAAATCGAAATATAAACTTCACTTTATTTTTTTATTTTTGGGTATTTTGATTTTCACTTCGGTGGTCAGTCATCCTACTTCCCATTACAAACACAATAATGTAATTACATTTTATAAATCATTTCAGATTAAACGGTTCAACAAAATTTCGGCAGCACTTCCCTTATGTTCCCTGTATCGTACACAAATGCGTGTACACAGGGAACGTAAAGGAAGTGCTGTCAAAATTTTGTAACCGTTTAAAATGAATTGATTTATAATATGTAATTACTTTATTGTGTTTGTAACTTGTCCAATACAGGGACAAATCCGACAAATATTGTATCAGATGAATATAAATGCCCGTTCCGTTACAATACGAACATCCATATAACGATCATATACAACACTTACCAGACGGGGCCAAAGACAATCTAGGGGATAAAGAAATTTCTTTAAATTTTATCAAATATTATTGTTCTTTTCAAATTTTGACAATGTTTCAACTATTTATATTTTATTTTAAAAATTTGTGTATTTAAATTTGTAAGTTTTAAATTTGTTTCAACTATTGTTCTTTTAAATTTGTGTATTTTAATTTTAATTTTTTGTACACACTTTATTTTTTACAATATATACAACCTTTTGCATTTTGTCCGTCGCTAGCCGTCGCGATTCATCGCTAAAATTATCAAAATGGCAATCGCTAACCGTCGCTAGCCGTCGCTCAATCAACATGGTAAATAAAACAATTATCAACGAATATACTTAGAAAACAACAAATTCTAATTATCAAATAGATAATTAGAAAATAATAAAAAACTAATTATTTAATAAAAATTTGTCAATTTAAATTTACTTCACAACTTAAATTTGTAATTTATCAATTTCATAAACTATGAAATACTTTCATGTAAATTTATCAATAACCAAGTTAATCATTAATATATACTATTTTTTCAGCTAAAACAACTAACCATGTTAATCGTCAACACTAATTATCTACATCAACCATTTAATCAACTTCATCATGATGAAATAATTAATATGTACTTAATTCAAGTTCATGATAATAAACTAATTCATCTACCAAATCAACAAACAACACAATTAAAACCTAATTTAACAACACTACTAATACTCAAATTAACAACAAATTTAAATTTTACAACAAATCATAATTGAATTAGGGTTTAAATTAAACCTAAAAACATCAAATTTACATTCAAACAAGAGATTAGAAGCATACCGACACAAATTTGGGTGATTTGGAGGCTTTGAAGGGTTGGGCGCCGGCTGGGGTGACGGGGGACGACGAAGTTGGGGGAGGAGGAAAAAATTTAGGGAAGGAGGAGAATGAAATCTAAGCTCTCGGTCAGAACCTGTATACTGCGATTTGCGACGGTTAGCGACGGCCGCTTTTTTTAGCCGTCGCAAGCCGTCGCCCCCTTTCGTCACAAATCGAAGCCTTTCTTGTAGTGTAATACGTATTAACATTGTTTCATTTTAATTTAGTTATTATTCCATTATTAAATTGTGAATTTTAATTTCTTTCAATATTAACTCATAAAATATTACTGAATTAACAATTTTAAACATTCGCTTCATTATTAATTAATTTTTTTCTTTCCTTTTCTTTTCTTTCTAAATTTAATTCCAATATCTTATTAAAATGACAAATTTAATTAACGAAATATACGGGTCGTTACAGAATAAGTTAACCTATCTATTTTATTACCGTTTTGTTATCGTCCTACATTGTTGAGCTTAATCATATTTATATTTTTGTCATTCGTGGTTGATATGCAAAGTATTTTTGTGTGGCTTTGTTCTGCAATCTAACTTTTTTAAAAGCCAAATATTTATACACAGGCAACTCCTCAAATCTTTTCATTATCTTTCACTCTTTGCACGTGCTTATGACCTTAGCATTTAATAAATGGCCCTTCCATTTAATTTTCATTCCTTAGCATTTAAGTAAATAAGTTTATATATGTAATAACAGTCATTGCACAAAAGAATGGAAGCTGGACACATTAGTTTGGTACGCATTTTTATGTCTTTGGTTCTCTGGAAATTAACAGGCATTCATTATTTTTCTTTAAATCAAAGCAATGCACGGGCGGACTCAAAAAGAAAAAAAGTAGCACATTTTTCCACTCATGCAAGTTTCCTTCTTTCTTTGCGTTATCATTTTCATTCCAATTACATACATGGGTAGTGTAATGACATGTACAACTTGGGAACGAGAGTTTAAAGGGATACTTTATTTTGTTTTCTTTTCCACTGCAAACACAGAAACATAAACACATACATTACATGCGCACTCACAAATGGACACATTATTTCCTATTTTCTTCTTTGCATACGAAAGTTTAAGACAGCAAAACCATTTTTCATTTCTGTCCATGGAAATATATACATACACTGCATACTTTTCCATTTCTTCTCTCTGCACATGAAAGAAATTTGTAGCCGAGATTGGCATGTGTGTAGACGTGAAGTATGTAGATGGGGCTAGCGTTTGTAGTGGAGGAAAATTTGAGGAGGAAACGAAAGAGCATGAACACTTTTTCCCCTATTTCACGTTCGTACTTCAACAAAACACAAAATATACATTCCATCAATCTTCTTCTTGGCAAAGACACATTTTTAGATTTTTCTTTTTCTTTTTTTTACTCTCTGAAAAACAAAAACTTAACTTATATTCCATTTTTTTCTTTTCTTCTTTCCCATTCTTTTCTTTTTACTTCCTCTTTATTACTAGGATTGGTCCGTGTTTCACACACGGGCTGTTTATATTATTGTAAACGGAAAGCAATGTCATTTTCGGAATTTTAAAAAGACGTCGAATAAATTAATTCAACGAATTTTCTTTATTAGTAGTAGAGATATGCACGGTGTGCATGTAAGTGTGTGTGAGTGAAGATACATGCATGGAAGAAGTGTGGCAGTTGTGAGTGTATAGGCTTGAGTACAATATGTAGGAACTGAAGGAGGAGGAAGCATGGTCATGAAGTTTGTGCGCAGGAATGAAAGTGTTCGCATGAGGGTTAGCATGCATGTTGCGCCTGGGCGCTTAGACCTTGTTGGCTGTAGTAGGGAAGAGGAGGATGGCATGCGAGGACGCGTAGAAGGGGAAGTACATGTGTGTGTATCCATGAATAACATGTGTAGGAGAAAATGAGCTTGGTGAGTGTTCAAATTAGCAGGCGTGCATGAAAAAGGGGGAAGATGCTGCATGCAATCTTTTCGTAACCGGACTATGAGTCAAACCGTGAGGACCAAGGGTTCGATGTTACGAGGGTTCGACCGATCGAACCATCAAGAACCGCATATACTCTTTTTTGAAAATTAATACATTTAGATGCAACGTATCAACCATAATAAGTACACAATAAATCAACATCTTCAATAAATATATACGATATTAATTCATAATCCACGCATTAAATCAAATATGAAAAATTAAACAAAATTTATCACGCTAGCTGCACTAATTATGATTATATAAAACATACGGAGATTTAAAAACATATTTAAAATGAAGAAATTGCGCATATAAGAAGGTTCAATTGGATTCAAATGAAGGGTTAAACCGTCAATTCAAAAGTCGAATCAAGGTTTTTGCATGAATGAGGTTTGATTGAGTTTCCGACCTTTGACCCCTATGGTTTGCGGTTATTCGCGGTTCAACCGCGGCCGGGTCGGATTATGAAAACTATAGCTGTAGGCATAAAGGTTGGTGGGATTTGGGTCTTAGTACTGAAGGTGGTGAGATTTTATTTAACTATTTAGTTATTTATATTGGCTAGTTAAATTAATTAAACTTTGGAAATGAGAATTTGGAAACCATTTGCATGCATGTGGAAAGCATGCGGAGCCGTGGGCCTGACACGCAGCGGCTTTGGTTGATGTGTTTGGGTTAGAGTATTGTATCAGTCATTTATTTAAAGAGTTTGGTTATTTATTTTATTAATCTAATTAGTTAATTAATAGTTAATTTGTTTAGTTATTTAATTTGTTAAATAAGAAATTTAACTTTAAAAATTGATATCTCATCCATACAGAGTCCGTTTAACCTGCGGACTTCAACTTTAGATTTGTATTAACGAATAAAACACACTAGTGTAGTTTACTGGCACACTTAAAGAAGTATAAAATATCAATAAAATATCAGTGAGTACGCAAATGTGGCCTATGGTTGAGACACTTGCCTCCTGGTAAGCAGGTCGCAGGTTCGATTCCCAGGTTGCCCATTTAAGGGCTTACCATGTGCGTATGCTAAGATCAGCCTTCGGGTGCCCGCGGACCGGGTAGGCGCACTAGGGAGGGTTTTACGGCTCCGGCCGGTTTCCCTCCTGAACAAATTCAAAATATATATATATATATATATATATATATATATATATATATATCAGTGACATTTTATTAGTAGAACAAATCATCATTCTGCTAGTATAACTATATAGATTTTTTATTATTTGATAATTGATCTATTTCATATTGATTGTTAATTACTTAATAAATAGATGCTGCTATTTATTATTGTTGTTGACTGATTATTTGGTTGTTTGGATTGCGCTCAGCCAGTTTATGAGCATCGATTATTATTTGATGATTGTTGACTTTACTTGACCAGTTTATGGGCAATTAATCATCCATATGCATGGACTGGGTAGAAAATAATCGTACGCTAACACCTTGATTTATTTCACGATTTGACTATAAGGTGTTTAACAATAATATTGGTTCATTTAAATTTTTATAATTAGCTATAATAATTTGACGTCAATGGAATTGTTTCAAAATTGGTTTGCATAAATAAAAGTTTATGAAATGTTAAAGAAATAAAAATATTTGGAAATGAATATTTTGAAGTTATATTATATAAAAGCAATTTGTATAATGGCTTTATAAAAATGTTTTATAAAATAGAAAGAATTTCGAGGACTAAACATGGTGGTTTTAAGATGATTTTTGAAAGGATTTGGAAATGCAAATTATTAATGATTTGAAGTATTTGTAATTATTAGTGTAAATGATTCTAGCTCTTGGGGATATAAAGTGGTTTGTTATATGCTAGCGATGATTCGGGTAACGCACAACAAAAAGTGGACAAAAGAGGTGTAGATGTTTTGTAGCCTCAGTATAGTCCACTCTCGTTGTAGAGGGATATACATATCTATATTTATTTTCGAAAGGCTGGGACCCAGTTGCCTTGTTATGGCTAGAAAACTCCCGATCAGGTAGCATATAGTTTTGTATGCTTGTATATTGATATTGTTTCAAAAAAGTATGATTTGTTTTCAGATCTCAAAGTAAAAGACTAGTTTGAATATAAAGGATGCGTGTGGTATATATTTTTCAAAAGATTTGAAATAAGAATTTGAAAATAAAGTCCATAGAGATAATTTTCGCAGAGTTAATTAGGTTTTAAAAATGTAAAATTGAAGATTATGCCTAAGTGGGTAGTTTTTGGAATGGCATATTGTTTGTGCATCGTAGGCTCCATCAGTCCTATTTGTGGTAGAAGAACTACGTTGGTTTGATCCTATATCTAACTGGGTACCCAGTTTGGTACGGGTATGTAGGCAGTCACAAATGGTAGTGATGCAGCCCCAAAAGTAACATAAAAAAATTCTATTCATTGTTCGCTGTATATCGTATGTTGTTATAACTTTCCTGCTTACTATTTCATTCCCCATTTACATTGTCTACTGAGTTCGTAGGTAAGGATATTGTTGTTTCTCATCAGAGTTGTGCAGCGGTATATTTACAGTTATTTGTAGTATTTGATTTTGGGTTTGTATTAAAGCACATTAGTAGATTTAATTGATTACTCCAATAACTTGTATAATTGAAATTGTATCATATACATTTACTAGTGTTGAATATTTATCAAATATTGCGTAAAGAGTTGGTAGATTTTATTCGTAGTTTTAGACCGGATGGGTTTCGACGATTTTGTTTGGCCCGAAAATCCAGGTCGTTACATTAGTCTACTAAATAAGAACATTGAATTATGCGGCAAAATTAAAAAATAAGTTTGTATAATAAATATTGTAGCTCAATTGATTGAGATTATTTTCAGTAGGCTACCCCCAATCGACTGAAAATAGTACCAGTCGACCGAACATTGTAAAAACCGTTTTTATAAAATCAATCCTTTAAAACTTATTACTTCTCATTGATAGAAACATTTGTTTACAAGGGTGTGCACGTGCATATGAACTATTAAGAAGATTTTACAGTTGTTTCTAGGACCAAATATATACTTGACCTGATGATTCATATTTTCATAGCTTTTGAAACGTAGTCGATTTACCTTGCTCTCTCTTCTTGATTCTCTGATTTAATAGCTCCTTCAACCTACATCATCTTGCATACTAGATATAAATAGAGATATAGTTGTCATCATAAAACATAAAACAAGGTCATTTATACATATATATGAGAAGTGCTCAATAGCACCTCTACTTTGCAGCACCCATGTAGCCCATTGATTTACACCACAAGCTTCGAATTAAATAACCATACTTTCTCTCTCTTCTCATTACCTATATCATTTAATTCAGAGCTTGTGGTGGAAATCTGGGGGCTATAAGAGGTGCTAAAAAAAGGGGTGCCATTGAACACTCACACACACATATATATTCTTATTTACACTAAAATTGATTTTGGTTGAAAATAAAGCAAATAATTTAAAACTAGTCTTAATTAACGTATAGTTTAAAATCAAAATTGCAATTTTCATAGAAGTCTATTTTGTAAACTTGAATTAAGAACATATACATATCTGCACATACATACATACATACGTACATACTTACATACATACGCGCGTACACACACACATATTATATATATGTATGTATGTATGCATGCATGCAATAATTGAATCAGTGTTTTAAATTCGAAACAAAATGTAACATATATGTTCAATTAATTAGTAGTTTAAAATATACATACATTAAATCAAAATAACAATCTTAAATCTAATCATCCATTTAAAATAAAAGTTTTAAGATTTAACAAAAAAGTCCATATGTAAATCTTAGAATGAATTAGCTTTATTTTAATGTAAATAATGACCAAAGTTGTTTCAAAATAACTTGTAACTGTGTATTCAATTCTCAAACCTGTAACATAAAATTTGAATCAATTAATCAAGACAAATTTTAAGAAAAAATATTGTTCAAACAATAATTTCTGAAATAGAAAAGAATTAGATAACCAAGGCACATAAAATTTCAAGGTAATATGATTCAAATCTAAACTTAACATACAATATGAACAAAAGAACCAGATGGGTGATGGATTTGACATAAATTAACATGAGCTATTAGGGAATGAAGAACATGTGCAAATTTGAGTTAAATCAATTAATAGACATGCTTGTAATTGAGATAAAAGGGTTTTGATTCACATGTTTAAAATTAATCTATTAAACACATAATATCATTTAAATCCGAACATGTGAATGATAAAACATATAAATAAATATATTAGAGAATCGCCTTAGGATGTTGCCTTTAAATCATACTTTGAATGATGATATCTCCTAAGATCTTCAAGATCCATACTTAATCCTTGCAAGAGATGGATGAATCACTTGTATTAATTTTTTTTCTAATTTAGAGTTTAAATATTTTAGAAATTTTTATTTTTATTTTTTGCCATTAAAGATCTGGAGGAAAGAAGAGAAAAAATGAATGAGAAAGAATGGAATGTCTGTATGAAATGAATTAGTGGATTTGTTTTAATTGAATGAACGAAACATTTCCTATTTCTTAATTAAATTTTTCTCTAATTAATTATCTTGATTATATCTCTCTCCATTCCTCTCCCTTTACATGGTATGATTGAAATAATACACCATCAAATGATACAAAATTTCCATAAATCACTTCATATAATTATCTTTTATTTACCATTTACAATTACATTGATATTGTATATCGATGCATGCAAATATAACTTTTATAAATACATTACAAAAATTAACAAAAACCCCCAAACATCAATTGAAATAAATAATAATTGATATTTACTAAATATAGTAGTTAATTTAATTAATTTATAGCATTTTATGAATTAATTAAATCATGTTTTTTTTTTGGAGAATTCATCTTTATGATTTTACGATATAGAGGTGTAAATTAAGTCAGCATTAATATCAGACAGTTGGAATATTAATATTCATATGTCACGTTAGCTAACAGCATGACATTTTACACTTTGTAATTTAAAATCCCATGGTTATTAATATTCACATGACCACAACACTTTGTACTTACAATTACATAACGTATCACTTAAGGATTTTCTGTCTATATAATTTAAATTAATTACTTATTTGTTTGTATCACTATATAACAATTATATGATAGAAAGAAAAACATATTTTATTTTGAACAAGATTGGCCATGGAGTTAGATATATGTAATAAATTACATAATTGCCCGTAGGGCATATACCTAACTCTATCAAGGATAAGGCATGTGGACTATTAAGAATAATCTGTAGACTTATGCAAGCATCTAGAAGTTGGAATAAATGTTTTTACAAGGTAATTGATTTCACTAAGAGCTCAATTTAGACTCTGAAGCCATTAGTTAGGAAGTAAGGATCGAAGAGGAGCTCATTGGATGGAGAGTAGTCTGCTCATGTGGGCAATGAAGAAGCAAAATCTAGTACAATTCAACTGGTCAACTGCTTTACCAAGTAGGAGGTACAAACTATGATGGCATATATGAAATTCTTTCTTAGCTAAGCAGTATAAGATAATGGATGCAACCCATATATGGATAGAGCAAGCATCACCTACTTGAGACCAGAGAGACCGAACCGAGAACTCTATCAATAACCCATTAAGAATGAATGCAAGAGAGCAAGTAAGGAAGAAGCTCTGAAGATATAGACTGCCACACAATGAAAAATACCTAGGCTCGAACCAACTCGTCTTGGCATCGAACTAATTGGTACCAGACTAGATGGTACAACCTATGTCCTCTAAGGGAGTATGTCGCATGCTCCTACTAAAAGTTGATATTGACACTACAACAACATGCTAAGCTATCAAAATGGGACCATTTGAGTTCAGATTGATTGGTCCATGGGTAGTTGATACATTGCTCACATGGCATGGTATTGGCATGCAAACAACCCAAGGAAGCATTTAAGTAGGGGAGGAGTTAGTCATTGAGCTAATATGTCCAATGTTTAGGAACAAAACATGAGTTAAATGTTGATGAGACGTGGCAGAGTCTATTTACTCCGAACATTTAATATACAATCAACTCCCCAGATTTTAATATGTTGGTCATTGAACCTTTCGTTGGGAAAATTAGTCATATAGTGCCATTGAGGAGCTACATTCAACATGTAAAGAAATTCAATGCTATAGAGGGAAGTGATGTGCTATTTTTCCCCTATACTTGTCAGACTTAGCAGCTTTGTGGTTTAGTCATTTGGAGCATGGATCCATTAACACTTGAGCCATATTGAAGGAAAAGTTCATGGATCATTGAAGTGTTTGAGAATTTCAGCCTGAAAATGGGACGTGCTTGGAAGATATCTAGCAAAAGGATGACGAAACCCTATAAAACCATCTTGCATGGTTAATACTATAATAGGTGTTATACATCAAACGAATGAATATATTGTCCATGTGGCTGTTGTAACAACCCACACCTCGGTGAGCCCAAATTTTCGCTAAACGAAAAATCCAAGTCCATCAAAGTATAGATCTTTGGTTTGGTATCTTGCAAAAAAACAAATGATGCATATCAGAGCACTAATGATATAACTCATAGCAGAATAGTAAAATATAATAAGTCATACAATTACTAACCAGGATTTGACATTTCTAATATTTAGTATCCTCGTCAGCATCGAGAATGCATAAGGAACCCGTCCTTCGACTGTTTTCGCCATGTACCAATACCCGTCCTTCTAAATTATCATTTGGATTGAAATAAGAATTGGGTCAGAACAATGTTCTTGTGACTGGTAAATTATACACCTTATAAATTACACTAGTTTATACCAGTTGCCTTCTATCACATGTTATGTGTAACATCCCACTATTTGGAGGCCCAAAACTAACGGCTACGGATGTTATAGTCATCCATAGTTATTAATCCTCAGCGACCAAATAAGATGATGTTACATTGATACACAAAAACGCAAGAATATGGAAAAATATTTGAACAACAAGAAATTCCATATTCCATTTCAAAATATTCCAAATTGATTACATAATCCCAATTTACAGACCACGTTCAAATAATAAATAATTATTATAAAATAAGACAAGAGTGACATATAAACGTGCTTCCGGTAGATTAGAGTATATAGATAGGAAAGAAAGCAATTTTCCTTTATAAACAAAATATATTGCGGAAATAAAAGAACTCTAATAACAAGCTTACCTCCTGCACGTCCACGGAATCTTTTATTCATCTAAAATAACACCTGGAAACCTTAACTCTCAACCTACTTAAAATTTATTGGGTACCCTAGAGTTTAAGGGGAAAATAAAAAATTCGATTTAGACATAAAGCCTGATATGAATAATAATTTATCTTCTCAAACCATTAAGATATCTAGTGAGACCACACTGCTTAGCAAACGTGTTTTCCCCTCACTAGTATTCTAAAAGATTTATAAAACCATATATCGTGCTCCTGCATCCACAATAGTTAAAATATAGTATTTCAAAACATTATGATGATATGCAGAACAAATAAATGAATTCTGATTATCATCCCCATTCATTCTGACTATCTGTCTCAATTATGATTTCTAAGGTTACTATTAACCTGTTAAATGTTTATAGACTATCTGTCCAATTACATAGTTTTGTTGGAATTAATAAGAACCTATTGGTAACTCCAATATCTTATTTATTATCCTAGTTTTCATGGGCTAACTAGGAACCTATTGGCTGATTGCCAATATCTTAATCCGAACATAGTTTTCGTGGGCTGACTGTAAACCTACTGGGAACCGCCAGTATCAAATCATAGTTTTCATGGCCTGACTATGAACCTATTGGCCACTGCGAATATCACATAGTTTTCATGGGATTACCGTAAACCAATTATCCCCTGCCAATATCTTTAATTAAAATTTTAATATTTGTTAAGTTATATTAACTACTGGGTCAACCTAACTAGTTATTTTTCCATTTTCCCAAAATACAGTTATGAGTCAATAACATTGTGAATAACATTTCAAAATCTTTATTTATGCCATGGTAATTACTTTAAATTAATTCTGGGTTTATATTTTGAAACCATAAAAACATCTCTTTCGAAACCTCTAGATAACTCCCTTCGAAAGTAAAGGCCTCTTTTCAAAACATTGTATACATACCTTTCGTAGCCTTCAATAAACATTTTCTTTCGAAGCATATTATACCTTTCGATGGTATCCAGTCTTCTTTTTAAAATATAGAGCTTCAAAACAAAAGAAAGTACCCGTTTGAAAGCATTAGCTTGACTCTTTAAAAACATCATTTGGGTCAAAGTGGTTATATACGAAAGTATCTCTTTCGAAACCAACAAAAATAAGTTTGGGGAAAACCGATGGCGTTGGAACTAGGGCTGTCAATGGGTCGGGTCGGGTTTGGGTCGGGTCAAGTCGGGTTCGGGTTGATTTTAAATGGGTCGGGTCAACCCATTTATTAAACGGGTCGAAAAAGCTCAACCCGAACCCGATCCGTATATAAACGGGTTGACCCGACCCAACCCGTGTAACCCGATTATAAACGGGTCGGGTCGTAAATGGGTCAGGTCAACCCGTATAAGGTGTAAACGGGTCGTAAACAGGTCTGGTCAACCCGTAAAAGGTATAATTGAGTCGTAAATGGGTCGGAACGGGTCGTAAACAGGTCGGTTCAACCCGTATAACCCGTATAAGGTACAAACGAGTCATAAACGGGTCAGAGCGGTTCGTAAACGGGTCAGCTCAACCTATATACTGTATAAACGGGTTGTTAACGGTCAGTTTCGGGTTAGCGGGTCAACCCGAAACCCACCCGTTTATAAACGGGTCAAATTCGGGTTGACCCGACCTGCCAATTAAATGGGTCGGGTTAACCTGCTAATTTTCGTGCGGGTTTCGGGTCGTGTATCGGGTCGTGTAGGAAATTGACAGCCCTAGTTGGAACCATCTTAGTCGAAAGTAAAACCTTAAAAAAAAATTTGAAGGACAGAGTCGAAACCCCTTCTGACTCCATCACCTTCGAAATCCTCATCTCATTCGAAAGCAATTAGGAAAAAGGCTTAGTTCAAGGTAAAAATAAGGGTAACCTTTCGAAAGCATCACGGGTCAATATAGCCGAAAGGTAGAGTAGTGGCTAGGTTTCGACTAGATCATAACCTCCCCTTTCGAAAGCAATTATTTAAAGAAAAAAGATACTCCTTCGAAAGTAAATACTTTAGAACAATGTCACAACCTTCTTTAAAAGCTAATCATAAAACCTTTTCGAAAGCATATGTTTCGACAGTGTCGAAAATCTGTAGGTAAAACTAGGCAAGATTTTGACTTTTGAAAACAAAGCAAGGTTTCGACCCCATCGGAATCTACCCTTTCGAAACCATGACTTCCGCCTTCTTTCCAATCCATTGCATACCATCTAAGTGATATCTTGTGTATTGGTTTCGACTGTGCGAGTTTCGACTGGGACGAGGCAGAATCAAAGTAGTCAAAAGGTCCTTACTAATAGAGCTGGAACACCTTTTTCTGATTTAAAGGCTGAATTTTTGCAACTTTCAGTAATTAGTTTCTAACAACTTGCCTATTTGTAAACTATTTATTGGTTGTCATGAATTTTTTTCAAATACTTTACATTTAAAACCGCCATATTAGTACCTGATTAAAACCATTAAAAAGGCAACGTTTTAGCCCTTTCATATACAAAAATCAATTATTTTAGAAAAGTCCTTCTTTTCAAATAATTTATTTTCCCTAGTGAATCAATTAGGAGAAACCCATAAAAAATCACAGAAATCCAGTTTCATCATATAATCAAACATATTAAAATTTTATATCCAATTTCTTCCTAAAATACTCGAATTAAATTTTAATCCCAATTATATCGTATTTTTCATTAAAAAATCATAATAAAACTTGCGTAGCTTGGAAAATTATGAAAATTAAAACCTATCTCCAAAACCATGTTTTATATTACATAAATATTTTCTATTGCAATCTGAAATTATATATTCTTGGTTTCATGTCAAAACCATGCAAATTCATGTGCTTATGAATTTAAAACAAAATATCATAATATAACTCAATCAGATCATCATCCATTTTATCACAAAAACGATTTTAATTCATATATTTGAAACAATACAATCATAGAACAAAAATAGAGATGGTATGAAATTATTATTCACCTTAAAATTGATAAGGAATTTAGTTCCTCGACTTGATGTGGAAACTATTTAGTCGTACACTTCGTATGTAGCCATATGTGTAGCTTGATTATCGTTTGTGTTGAGAATGTTGATTCGTGTAGTGCAGAGTGATCACTCCAATCTATCGAGCTTCCTTCTTGGTTGAAGGATAGTAAGTTGAAAGTTAGAGACATGATAAGTCTATGAGACTTAGTTTCTATGTGAGGTTGAGAAACTCTTTTGCATTGTTGGCGCGAAGAGAACGAGATCAGATTTATCTGAAAACCAGTTCGGACCAACTTATATGCATTCGATTATGCAAGTTATCGAAGATACTGATATTTAAAATTTTCATAGTGGAGGGCTGCTTGTTGATCGTTTGGGGTTAAAATCCTAATATACATGTAGTGGAAGTATTCTCTTCATTATGAAATATCCAATGTAAGAGCTATTCGCTACTAATCCTATGGATTTTCCCACAGGATGTGGTAGGAAAGTACCTTCGATTTGTCCTGCTCCTGGACAACTTGTATGGATGATTGTTTGATATTGCATTTCTAAAGATTATGTACATTGATTTTTACAAACGTACATCAGTGGTGGCGGAGAGGCAACTTCTCTTAGCTTAATGCCTTCTTTGAGATGTACGAGCTCAAGGGTTGTATTTTTGTGGAAGGTAATTAGTAGTCAATGGAAATGACAACGCGACATTCAAAGTGATGTGATATGTGATATGTGAAAGGCAATCGTTACCTCAGGCCTCATCAACAGGAAATGATCAAAACAGGGTTGGATGCGGTAAGGCTAAGTGGGTCATTCCCAATTAGGATATGGTTATCCCCTTCTAGATATATTTCTTCCCGCTATGACATTCGGGATGTTAATTAATGTGGTTTGTATTGTATAAGGACCCTCTGAAAGGTCGGTAACGACCAGGGGATGATATATTCGATACTACCTAGCTATAGAGGTAGGCCGATCTTGTGTTGGTAGAGGATCCTTTGTGATGATCCTCGGTACATTCCTCTAGAGATCTACTTCCAAAAGGTAGTCCCTTCACCTAGTCATTTGTATGGAAATCCAAACTCCGCTACGTGCCAGCAATTTTTATTGTATTAACCATTTTAGGCTATATGCTAGAATGTAATGATGGTAACAATTTCGGCTGTTTTAATGTTATTTGTGCAATAGGCATTATTATAATATAAGATGATTTGATATGAAATGTTTTGGTTATTGTAAGGTAAAAACATGTCCGTGTTTATGTTTGGGCGTGTCTTATGAGATACTTTTGTTTTGAGAAGAAATTTTTTGGTAATTTAATAAATTCAGTTGAGTGTGTTTCTCATGCTGGTTTACCAGAGTGATTCGGGCGTTCTTCCCTTTTAATGCTCGAGTCAGACCGAGTATATTTACCGGTTCATATTTGGTGCTTTTGAAGCTTTAGCAGGCAAGCTGAAGATCTTCATTGTCGTATACACGTATCTGTTTATTTTCGGCTACATTGTTGTTGTATATTATCAGTATTTGTAAGGACATGTTACTATAACTGCCTAAGTTGATGATTAGTGATTGATTGTTGAACTCTGATTGATGTATGTATATACATTTTTTTATAAAGATCATTAATATGATATTATATGTTACTTCGCTGTGATGTGAGACTCTACATTGTTCTGTTTGGTTCTCTCTTCTATCTTTCCTTCTCTTCTTCTCTCTTCTTTTCTTTCTCATGACTTTCCATCAGTTTGTGCTTTTTGGATCGGACATGTGTGGTTTATTGTCGATTCAAAGGGTATGGATTTGCAGGTCATCACACATGGTATCATAGCCTAGATTTAGTATATTCCTAGGCTTTGATGTGTACTCATTATAGATAGGGTCAGTGACACCCTAGATTGAATTTGAGTGTATTATAGATATAAGCGCATATTTGTTAGTGATATAAAATGTTTTATATTGTGTTTACTTATCCGTTGAGATGTTTATGAATCCTGGTCGGCGCATGGGATGCCACGTTATCAATAGGGATTTCTAAATACTTAAACGAAACAAGTCGACATAGCATTGTTTTTTAAATTAGGTAAATGAAATAATTTTACCTCGATTTTATTTATATATAAAAAAGACAATTTTTCAAAATTTATCATAGTATGTATAAATTGATTGTTTGGTCACTTGGAAATGTAAATATATATAAGTTAATAAAAGATGTTTTAATAATCTAAATAAAAACAACAACTGTAAAAGAATAAATTATGTAAAAAATGAATTATAAAGTATGGAATTATAATTAACATGATTTACAATGGTGAAATAATCTTATATATAAAAAATGAAACTACTTGAGTATATTTATAAATATGGGTTATAAATGAAAATGGATTTAAACTAAGAATCTGAGAATTTGGATCTCGTTGATTTTGATAGTTGTTTTTAAAAATTTGAAGAGGTTATATTATTATAAATCCAAATAAGATAAATGAATTTGGAACGAATTTATATAAGTGAAGTAATATAGTGAAATTATATAAGTAAGAGTTCATAAATGTGATTTATAAATATAAAGGGATTTTTAAAAAGAATATAAAGCACTGAATTCACTACCGTTGTTGGAAAATAATAAGAGTGATGACTGTAGCATCATCAATATCATTTTCGAGTTTCTATGTGATTGATTTGCTACCATTAGTAATTGGGAATTGAAGTTTTGTTGTGACAAACAAATTTGAATTTAGAATCCAAGTTTGAAATTGATTAATATAAGTGAAATGAGTTTTAGAAATAAAAATTTAATTTTAGTAAAGTTAAATAAATTTGAGTTAGCATAATAAAATTATATGATTTGAAATTTGACTAAAGAAAATTTAAATAAATTGAATTGGATTTGAACTGGATTAGATAAGTTATTGAAATGGAAATTAAACATAACTAGTAAAATGATTATATAACCATAAATTGAAATCATGGAATGTGAATAAATTGAAAACCAATTCAATGAATATTAATGAGAGATGTTGGCTTGTTGGATGATAGTTGTTCGATGGTTGAAGTTGTTGCTTTTGGCTGCATTTGCTATATTGGCATATATAGTTGTTGTATTGGTATATGTTGTATATTGATATTTCTTTGTATGCACTTGTTTTTCATTTGTTTGTTAAGTGTTTAGTAGGTGCCGATGGTGTATGCTTCGCAATTGGAGCTCGCTTTCGTGCTGTATTAGCCGTATATGCGTATATGCTCACTAATAATATATAAGGTACATATGTCGGATTACATATCGTACTTTTATATTTTTTTTCCCCTATGGGATGCCTCATCCTCAAAGATGAGATGTATATTTGTGATATATATATATATATATATATATATATATATATATAGTTTTTTTTTGAATCGAACCGCGCAAAGCAGGCTATGGTGAATTTTTTTTGAAAATTTAAGGCACTAGAATTTTTTTGGGAAAATTGAAATTTTTTTCGATAACTAAAATTTTGATTTTTGAGTTAAAGGTTAAACGATATTTGTTAGTTTTTAAAACATAACTATAAATGGATTTGAAAACTTAGAAAACCATTTTTATAAGAAGTTTAACTAATGGATTTTGGAAAAGCTAAAAGGTTTAAATGAATTTGGCATCTCGTTTGAACGAGTTGTTTTGAAAAGTTAATGGATTTTGTGGCTTTTCCTCACTTGGTAATTTTGAGGACGAAATTCTTTTAAGTAGGGAGAATGTAACGACATAGAATTTCGGTCATTCGAAATTAGGGTATTTAATCGATTTCAAATATTCACAATAATTTTATTAGTTGAATAACTTATATTTTAAATACCTTGATTTAATTTGATAATTAAATTATTGATTTAATATTTGAAATTGCATAAATAATTGGAATTTTGAACTTAATGTGAATGAAAATGATTTATAAAGTTGAATTAAATTTTATTTGAATTAGAATGATGTTAGAAATTGAATTAAAAGTTAATTTATAGAATTTGAAAATTTTAATATTTAATTAACGTGTAAAAATAGTCATTTTGACACGGTCTTGGATTTCGATGAAACATGTTTCATTGGATTCATAATGTTATATTATTGTAGGATTTCATATTTCGTGTCAATCGAACTTACAGTTTGGTCGTGTGAAGCTAAAACGCCAAGAAATTTATTTAAGTAAATTTTAATTAGAATAATTCGATTCGAAAACCTATGTTCCAAATATGATGGAATTAGCTATCGATGTATGTCCTATTATGTTCGAAATAGGGGTAAAACATTATAAACGCCTGGTGGCACACTTCATTTGGAGTTCGAAATATTTTCAGATGAATAGTACGCGAAATTTTCTATAAAAGAACTTTATCATTTCCTTTTTCACAAACATAAGGGTTTTTAACCCTAGCCGCTGTTCTTCATGTTCAATGGCTATGAAAGTTTGATTTTTTCCCTCTCAAAATATCTCGATCCATCAAATGTTTTGAGAAACTTTCAACTACAAAAATGAAGAACACAACAAGATCTCTCTATCCAACGGTTGTGATCTATTTTAGTTGAGTAAATCAACGGAAAATGTTTTTCAAAGTCCATCTGTTCAACCACGTTTTTCAAGGTTTATACATAGCTGAGTTCAACTGGGTTCTGGGTGATGGTATATCTCGCGATGGTCGTTTGATTGACAGTCCCTGATCAATGTCTCGGCGTTCATGGAGGGAGTGGCCTAGAAAAGTTTTCATGTGTAACTATTGGTTTACGTACATGATATTAGGGAAGGAGGTTACGCAAAGAGGGAGAAGGATTTGTGCGGCCCAGATCTGATTTTTCAAATTGAACGACCTTCATATGGATTAAGGTTAAATTAAAAAAGAGAAATTTGTAATTAATTATATATAAAATCGTGTAATCTTTAAAAACATGTATCTTTCACATACGAGGTCGAAATCATATGAAACAAGTTGCGTTAGGATTGTATTGACGAGCTTAGAGCTAGATTGGAGTTGATTGGAACTAGAGAACATTTTGGGTAAAATTAAACGCGCATTTAATTTTATTTGAAATAAAGCGCCGCAACGGCAAAAGCAATCAAAGTGAGTACAACTCATTCTTTCTAACTCACTTATATTTTCATACAAGTGAGAATAAAATTTATTTATGTTGACTGATGATTGTTTGGATGATATATGATGTATTATATATATATATTGATTGGTTTGGATATATTCCTGCCTACTAGAGCGGATGAGACCTTATACGTTCCCATATATGAGTGGATGACTTTTTGTACGCGCATCTGCCTCGAAGTATGCATTGTACATATTTTTTCATATGTATATTTGTTGCTGGTGACAGGTTAGAGGGATCCAACAATATTCCTCACCAGTGTTGATTTTTATTTATAGATATTGTTATGTATGTTGTTATCATATGATTTTTGGTGTTCGGATGCCGTGATTGATGTGAATCACTTTATTTAGTATTGTTGTAGCATCAGGCCATATTTTGGAATTTTAAAAATATTGAAATGATCGTTTCAAATTAAAAAGAATTTCAAAGTGATTTTGAAAATATATGTTTTATTAATTTTTGAATTGTTAAGGAAATGAATTTATTTTAAATAAATAAAAAGTTATAATTTTTATGTTATAAAAGTTATTATTTTTGTTACTTAAATACGCTTTTTGAAGCTATATAAGTTTTAACGATGATTTGTAAATTGGGATTTTGGACTTATTATAAATGGTTTATATAAAAGAGTTATAAAATTGATATTTTATAAATAAAAAGTAATGGAATTATAGACGAGCTTTGCAAGTGTTAAAATGAAGTTATAATTGAATCTTATAAGAAAATAAGATTTGTGAATTGATGAAGTTATAAAAAGAATGAATTTGTAAACAAGTGAATTAACTTATAATTGAATTCTGGCATATAAATGATATATAAATGAGATTGGTTAATAAAGGGATTTTATAAGTGGAAGTTTTTATAAAATAGTAATGTGAATTATAAACGTTGTTTTATAAATTTGAAATCAATTTATTTTGATAAGTTAAATATGTAAGTTTAACAAGGGAATTTTATAAATGGAAGTTTTTATAAAATATAAATATGAATGTATAAACATTGTTTTATAAATCTAAAATCAGTTGAATTTGATAAGTTAAATATGAAGTTTATTTAAAGGAATTATATTCACGATTTTGGACAGTGGATAATACTTTAAATTAAATGTGTAGAAGTAATGAATTGGATAAGAGAATTATATTCACAATTTTGGACAGTGAATAATCCTTTAAATAAAATGGATATCTTTGGAAAGTGATATTATATAATGAAGTTTGAATGGTTTGAAAATAAAGTAAATTGTGAATTACTTATTATTAAAATAAGTATATGGAAATGTTTTCCAAATAGTGAAAATTTGAAATGGTTTTAAGAATATATCTTTTAAAGATAATTTGAAGTGGATAATTGAAAAAGTGATTTAATTGATAAAAGATTAATTAAAAGGGCCTAGAGATTGCTTATGGTGTTAGATAATTGTTATTTGCTTTGATAGTTAAATAACCGACTATCAAATTTGGACATTTTAGTTCCTCGACTTGATGTGGAAAATATTTAGTCATACACTTAGTACATAGCCATCTGTGTAGGCTTGATTATTGTTTGTGTTGGGAATGCTGGTTCATGTAGTGTAGATTGATTACATTAATCTATCGAGCTTCCTTCTTGGCCGAAGGATAACAAGTTGAAAGTTGGAGACATGATAAGTCTATGAGATTTAGTTTCTGTATGAGATTGAGAAATGCTTTTGCATTGTTGGTGCGAAGAGGCCGGGATCAGATTTATCTGAAAACCACTTTGGCCCAACGTATATGCATTCGATTGCGCAAGTTATCGAAGATATTGATATTTAGGATTTTCATAGTGGGATCGTTTGGGGTTAAAATCTCAATGTACATATAGTAGCAGTACTCTCTTCTTTATGAAATATCCAATACAAGGACTATTGGCTGCTAATCCTAGAGATTTCCCTAGAGGATGTGGTAGGAAAGTACCTTTGGTTTTACCTGCTCCTGGACAACTTGTATGGACAAGTATTTGACATTACATTTCTAAAGATTACTTACATTGGTTTTTACAAACATATATCAGTGGTGGCGGAGAAGGCATCTTCTCTTAACTTAACACCCTCCTTGAGACATACGAGCTCAAGGGTTGTATTTTTATGGAAGGTAATTAGTAGTCAATGGAAATGGCAATGTGGCATTCAAAGTGATGTGATATGTGAAAGGTAATCGTTACCTCATGCCTCATCAATCGGAAATGACCAAAATAGAGTTGGATGCGGCAAGGCTAAGTGGGTCATTCCCTATTAGGATATGATCATCCCCCCTTTTAGATATATTTCTTTTCGCTATGACGTTCGGGATGTAAATTAATGTGGTTTGTGTGCTATGAGGGCCCTAGGAAAGGTCGGTAACGACCGAGGGATGATATATTCAATACTACCTTTTTATAGAGGTAGGCCCAGGTCTTGTGTTGGTAGAAGATCCTTTGTGACGGTCCTCGGTACATTCCTCTAGTGATATACTGCCGGAAAGTAGTCCCTTTACCTGGTCATTTGTATGGAAATTCAAACTTCGTTACGTGCCTACCATTTTGATTGTATTACCCATTTTGGGCTATATGCTGGAATTTAATAATGGTAACAATTTCGGCTATTTTAATATTATTTGTGCAATAGACACTATTATAATATAAGATGATTTGATATGAAATGTTTTGGTTATCGTATGGTAAATACATGTCCGTGTTTATATGTGGGTGGGTCTTACGAGATACTTTTGTTTGGAGAAGGAAAGTTTTCGTAATCTAATGAATTCAGTTAAGTGTGTTTCTCATGCTAGTTTACCAGACTGACCCGAGCTTTCTTCCATTTCAATGCTCGAGTTAGACCGAGTATATTTACAAGTTCAGATTTGGTGCTTTTGGAGCTTCAGCAGGCGAGCTGGAGATCTTCATTTCATATACACGTATCTGTTTATTTTCTGCTGCATTATTGTTGTATATTATCAACAATTATAAGAACAGGTTATTATACCTGCCCAGGCTACTGATTAGTGATTGACTGTTAAACTCTGATTGATATATGTATATACAGTTTCTATTTTGTAAAGATCATTGATATGATATTATATGTTATTCTTCTGCGATCTGAGATTCTGTATTGTTCTGTTTGGTTCTCTCTTCTCTCTTTTTTCTCTTCCCTTCTTCTTTGTTCTTTTCTTTCTCATGACTTTCGGTCAGTCCGTGCTTTTTGGATCAGACATGTGTGGTTTATTGTCGATTCAAAGGGTATGGATTTGCGGATTGCCACACTTAGGGTGAAGTACGCTAAAATAGAATCACAAAAGGATAGTTTGATAGAACTAAATATGCAGCTTGATCAAATGGTTCAAAACTATAGAAATAAGTGCCCTAAGTGTGACAAATGTCCATCATTTGAAGAGGAAATAAAAAAATCTGAAACTAAAATCAAATTTCTTGAAATAAAATTCTGATTTTGAAAGAAAGTCAAAACACCAGGATAGAAAATTCTAATAAAAAGAGCACTCTGTTATTAAATGAAAATGAATCTCTTAAGTCGTAAGTCCAACAATTGTCTACAACCTTGGAAAAATTCTTCAAAGGAGAAAGATCACTAAATATGCAATTAGGGAAACAAACTGTTAATACAGTTAGACAAAGATTTGGATATACTCAGTCTAAAATTGGTAGAAGTGAAACTAATCATGCCAACTCCAAGTGCATGATTTGTGAAAAAATTGGACACAATCAAAACAATTGCTGGCATAGACCCAAACATCCAAAAACCATATCAATTTGGGTTCCTAAAGGTACGTACGTAAAATCCCTTAAAGTCAAGCAAATCTGGGTGCCAAACGGAATAAACATAAACTGTTTTAGTTCTAAGCAAACTTGTTTTCCAAAATTGTTTGTCACTAATAATCATGAACCTATAAAAACAAAGAGGTCATAAAAATCTTTTCTCGTGTATGAGTATTGGCAAGCTAAAGAAAAGTAAGAGTGGTACTGGATTCTGGCTATTCCAGACACATGACGAGTGACAAATCAATGTCCCTTAGCTTAGAGAAGTACAGAGGTGGCATAGTCATAATAGGCAACAACGATGTATTGAAAAAATTTGAGCACCACAATTAAATTTGACAAGGATGTAAAAGGTAAGGTAGTTAATCAAAAGAAATATCGAGGTATAATTGATCACTTCTTCATCTTACCATTTCTAGACATTATGTTCTCTACCTGCTTGTGTACACGGTTTCAATCAATCTTATTTTAAAAGCGGTAAAAGGATTATAAGTTATCTATTGCACACACCACGGTTTGGTCTATGGTATCCAACTTATTTAACTTTGATTTAAAGGGGTATTCAGATGTAGATTGTGCTGGTAGTCTAGTTGATAGAAAAATTACTGGTGGAATGTGTTTTAAGTAGGGACATTCATTAGTTGCATCACATTCACAAAGAAAATATCTGCATAATTCTCATTCCAACCGATTTTCAATTGGCAGACATTTTTACAAAACCCTTCCACAAAATAGTTTCTATCGACTTCATCTCAGTTTAGGCATTTTAGAAATTTGATTTTTGGATTTGGTCTTAAAGCCTATGTTAACTAATTTGACTCCCTACTGATTATTGAAAAGATAAATAGTTACTGAAAAAAGGTGACGAATGTTGATCTTGATCATACATTATGGCTTGAGACATATATGTAGTAAATTTCATGATTTTTTTTTTAAAAAAAATTGTAATATCTTTCATTGGTAAAAATTTCATGACCATCTCTATTTCTATCTAATGACCATCATTTATCAACATCCAATATAGTATGTCAAAATGTGGTATTTAAATAGAAAATTATTCATTTTTTAATTAATTAGAAATAAAATCATCATCCAAAAGTATTCACTCTCATTTAAAATTCCTCACGGTTATGCATGGGCGAACTACTTGGAATCATTGATTATGTGCTTTCATGCTCATTTAAAAGTCCTCGTGGTTATGCATGTATGGAACACAAATCAAAATTGATTATTAAATAGGCGAGTTGATTCTAACCTCATTTAATAGTCCTCATGGTTATACGTGGTTAGAAGATGCTTGAAATTCTTTTTTAAATTTAAAGAATACTACTAATCTCATTTAAAAGTCCTGACGGTTATGCGTGGTTGTAGTATTTATCAATTTCCTATCATAAATATACCACAAATAAACACAACCATATGGTTTTCTATACCGACATCACCCCTATCACTCTAAAGTGGAATATGCTCCTAACAGAGTATTGATGATTTTTGTTTGATTTTTTATTGAAATTTAATATTTATACTCGATTAGGTATTAATGTCTATCACTTTATCTCTATTTTCTAACACTATTACTCTTTTGCTGATAATGAAAGAGGGAGAGAAGTTAAGATTTTGGCAAGCATATTCTCGTATGGGCTCATGCATTTGTTATTTATTTTATTTTCATATTTTCTCATGCATATGTGAAGGGGAGCCTTGTTATAGAGGGAGTATTCAAATAGTGGAAGCTCATGTAATTCATCAAGACCAAATACATTTAATAGAGTCAAAATCTTAATATATGTTTGTTATCATCAAAAGAGGGAGATAATAGAATATGCTAGTACATGATTTTTGTTTAATGATAATATATATATATATATATATTCATTTAAATGTATTTGTTATTGTACTATTTCATTTTTCCACATAATTAAATAAATATTTGTTGAATAAAATAAATGACTCGGAATTCATATTTAATAAACGTTTTATTCAAACAAATATTTTATTACAAATTCAAATAGTACAAATTTGAGCTCTCACAACATTTACACATTTTTAATCACAATACAATTTCAATTACAACACAATTTTTAATTTACAATTTTCACCTTACTACATATTTACTCTTCACTCGTATTTTGATCATCAACTTTATTCCATCCCGAATCCAGCATCTGAAATATCTACAAATGAAACACTGATGTAGTAAAATTGAAAAAGAAACATTTTACAGTGCAAAATGAAGTGTTGTTTGAAAATATCATTTACCTTGGTTATTTGGGTTGTTCGTCATCATTTTCTTTTAATTCATCTTACACGAACAACTTGTGACATGTACAGTGTATCACGACACATGCCACAAGATCGTGCACACCGATATACACTTGCTTGTTAAATATGTAGGGACAGATGAGCATAAGGTCATACCCAAGCCGAGGCCGGATTCAACTCAAGTGTAGACTTGAGGTGAACATGTTCAATGGCATGGTTTGGTGCAAAGAAACAAATGCAAGAACAGTTCACATGCCAGTGCAACATGAACCAGAATCAACATCATATACAATGAGCAAGATGAACCGGACCAATTTAACTCATAACAATACAAATGAACCAAATATAATAAGTTATGACCACAAGCTCAAGCACACACATGAAAACACGTATCAAGACAACCAGACCAGCATGGAATCAGCTCAAATATGGATCAAAGTCAAAGCAACAGAGCTGCAAAACAAAGTCACAATGACAAGCTTCAGACATAAACAAAGTCAACATGAATATATACAACATATAACATGAAGTGGACTCAAGGAAGATGAATTCAGTGCATGTATACATATGAAAATGCAGAATCATATACACATACATACATATATGCACATATATATGTGTACATATATATTATTTCAGAGAATTGGACTGCATATGTACAAAGTTCTCATGTAACAAGAGTTAATTGCAACTGGGCATGAAGCAATTGGATTCAGTCTATAACAAGACCAAAATAACAACTGCCTAAATCAGATGTGCAAACAAGATCACAATAAATGAAATAACTCAATGCAATGCAACACAGACTCATGAACACTCACAACAACAAAATGAACCAGTAATGCAGTTCAAGCTCTAAATGAATCAAAAGCAAAATTCAGACCAATCTCCAAAATGAACAGCCACAGTGCAGACTCGTGAACCCTCAACCAAATGGTCGAGTACAAGTTCAGTTCCAGTCAAAGCAAGGGTAACAAGACCATTCAAATTTGAGGCAAGAACAAGACAATATGAATGCAAATGGAATGCAAAACATGGAACAAAGGCCAACAAATCAGTGCACACTTCAACTCATGAACCAGACCAGTGCAATAACTCAAAAATGCAAAGACCTTATCAACATAACATATATCAATCTAGGCATAAACTCAATAAGGCAGTGGAACTAGGAAGATTAATGTTTACTGTAAATGACAGTGAAGCAGTTAGATTTTCCACAATACAACATGATGAACAAGTTATAGTTCAAATACGGTTAAGAGGGTATCATGGTGAAATTCTATCAGAAATATATCATCAAACTCGAATGTCAACAAGTCAGCAAATTGAACAAATCAAGCTTCACGAGGTCACAAGAATATCTCAAATTCAAGTATCGAGCCGTAAAATAACGATGCCAAAGTCAAAGCAGTGAAGAACGGAAAGCAAATTCAAATGATGATAAGATGAACAAGTCAGATTAATCACATCGTTCAATCGAAATCGTATGGCCGAGCAAATCACGTGAAGAATTCAAATGAAAAATATACGAATGAAACTTTAGGGCTTTAATCCCTATAAAATCCTAGTTCATCATCGGCATATTCTTAGTCAAGTTCAAGCAAATCAATAAGTGAAATAAAGCATAAATCATATACCAATTTGGTATCATTCGAACTCGACAGTGAAGCCACCGTAAGCAATCAAAGCCAACAATTGATTGACAAAGATACCACAGTAATAACACACTTCAATCGATCAAAAGTCCAAGTGGTGACGTTAGCTTGAAGAAAACCTAATGTTCAAGAGTGACGAATAGAAGGCGGCCGAAGATAGCATACGAAAAGAAAAGGGGAAGGCACTTTCTTCATTTAATTTCTTATTGGGCCGGTTCTTCTATTTTTATATGGCTTTATTATAAAATTAAAATTAGGGTTTTGTTAAGTCATTTTATTTTATTTGTTATTTACTTTTATAATTTGGTGAACTTCTAGTTTTGTAACTAGGTTACGAACTACGCTGGTGTAGTTCGAGAATTCAGAACTTAGTAGCCGAGTTGTAGCGGGGCTTTAAGCTTAGAGTTAGGTTAGTCAAGTTAGCGGGTATTGTAAGTTTACGTGTGTTTGTAAGCGTTCGACTACATAATTTCTAGTAAAAACCTTGGGGGCGACACGTAGGCAGGTTATTGCCGAAGCTGGGTAAATCTATGTGTGATCTATACTGCACTATTTACTGTTATTGTTTTTATTTCTTCATTAATTTTTATTATTATTTTCATCACCCTATTCACCCCCCACCTTTAGGGTAAACATGATCCTACACTATCAACCAAATATTGAGACAAAATGAATGTGATATCCTGGTATCAGAAAGTACTCTAACTGAAATACTCTTAATTAAAAGCATACTTTCCATCATAGTCTTTCCTTTATCTGCTGCAGTAGGCTTAGTTAGTCCTATAACAAAAAAAATTCCTTTGTCCTTCCTGACTGGCTCTAGACACTGATTCTTGTAATGCCCAACTTGATCACAGTTGAAGCATTTCACATTCATCTTAATTGCAGCTTTCTTCCCATTTCCTGACCGACATTCATTAGCGAAGTGACCCTCTTATCACACTTATAGCAAACTACCTCAGCCTTCGACTTCTCGGCAGTATCTCCCTTCTGGGTTCCCTTTTTCTTAAAGAACTTCCTCTTCTTCCCTTGAGAATCTAAGTTTCCACCGACTTCTCTTTAGTTAGATCAGCAAGAAACTCTTATGGCGAATAGCCATTCCCACTACTATATTACAAGGATCACGAACATGTGTCATGGTCATTCTAGCAAGCTCAGGCCTCAGTCCTAGAATGAACTTCTCATTCCTTTTGATGTCGGTATCTATAATAGCATATCCATATCTAGACAACTCTTCAAACTTAGTAGCATACTCAACTACTGACATATCTCCTTGTACTAAATCCATAAATTTCCTCGTCAGCTCAGACTTAGCAAACTCAAATACAAACTTCTGCTCAAATCTCATCTTAAAATCGGCCCAACTTAACTGCTCTTCCAAAACTTCGATAGTGACACTATTCCACCGATGTTGTGCTGACCTCTACAACTCGCTAGAGGCCAACCTCCTCTATTGCCCATCATTCAGACCCAAATTAGTAAATATACGCTCACAATGCAGCAGCCAATTTTGAAACTCTATGGCACTCACCGTTCTCAAGAAGGGCTTCCCACCCTAGCTGGTGTAATCTCTACTCAGCAAAGAAATATTCTCAACTAGAGCCACAGGATTAGCTCCTCTTACATTTCCAACAACTCCGGTAGCAGCTCTAGCTTGCATCAAACCGGCTAGGAAGTGATACATCACTCTCATATCTACTGGTGGATTTCCAACACCCACATTGGCTTCAACATTTTGGTTACTAGCATTAGCCAGTCGTTTCGGGTTCTCCTAGTAGTGGTTCAAACATTTCCATTAGTTGTGGTGCTTCCTCCACCGAAATTTCCTCTTCATTTCCTGCTTCTATATCCACCTTCTTGTAAATCTTCATACGAGCCTTAGTAAGATACAGAAGAATGGCCTAACAGAGCGGGGGATACGTACTTATGTATATATATAACTATTTGGCAAATACAAGTACGTTACTATAGCATTAACCCAAAACCCAATCTTATTATCTGATTAATTGGATTATATTTGGAAAATCTTTTAGGTTTATGTTCTTTTTAAAGTTTCACAAACTTATGCTCCGATACCAACTTGTAACATCCCCCTATTTGGAGGCCCAAAACCAACAGCTATGGATGTTGCAGTCATTTGTAGTTATCAATCCTCGACGACCAAACACGGCGACAGTAAATACATTGATACACAGAAAACACAAGAACATGGAAAAAAATTTAAACAACAAACAAATTCCACATTCCATTTCAAAATATTCCAAATTGATTACATAATCCCAATTCGTAGGCCATGTTTAGATAACTTATAATTATTACAAAATATGCCAAGAGTGACATATGAAGATGCCCCCTTGGTAGATCAGAGTATATAGATAGGCAAGAAAACAATTTGCCTTTATAAACAAAACACGCAGCAAAAATAAAAGAACATTAATAACAATCTTGCCTCTTGCACGTCTTTGGAAGCTTTTATTCATCTAAAAGAACATGTGAAAACCTTAATTCTCAACCTAATTGAGTACCCGAGAATTTAAAGTGAAAACAAAAACTTTGAGTCAGACATAAAGCCTGGTACAAATAATAATTTACCATCTCAAACCATTTAGATATGTAGTGAGACCACGCCGCTTAGCGGAACGTGTTTTCCTCTCACTAGTATCCTAAAACATTTATAAAACCATATATTGTGAATATGCATTCACAATAGTTAGAACATAGTATTTCAAAACATTATGATGATATGAAAAGTAAATAAATCAATTCTGGATTATCCATCCCCATTCATTCTGACTATCTGTCTCAATTATAGTTTCTAAGGTTACTATTAACCTATTAAATGTTTATGGACTATCTATTGAATTACATAGTTTTGATGGCATCCCTAAGATCCTATTGGTGACTCTAATATCTTATTTATTATCCTAGTTTCCATGGGCTAACTAGGAACCTATTGGATGACATCCAATATCTTAATCCGGATATAGTTTTCATAGGCTAACTACAAATCCACTAGCCCCTGCAAGTATCAAATCATAGTTTTCTTGGGCTGACTATGAACATATTCATGTGCTTATGAATTTAACAAAAATCATCATAATAAACTCAAGCATATCATCATCCATTTTATCACAAAAACGAATATAAATCATATATTCGAAATAATGCATTCATATAATAAAAATAGAGATGGTATGAAATTATTATTAACCTTAAACTTGGTAAGAAATTTGAGATTTGTTGTTGATTAATCCTCCCTAGCTTTAGATTTTTTCTTCTTTTCCTTCCTTTGTAATGGCCGGCTTTAGTTTAGGTTTTTGAACTTTCATTTGTGAAAGTGGAAATGAAACGTGAATGGACAAAATGAAAAGTTATAGCCATATATAATTAATTGGCTAATTTTACTAATATGCTCATGTGTAGTTTAATTAACCAATAAACCAATTTAAAGCCCATTTATCTTATTAATAAGCAGGACCCTATATAATATATTCAAATCTCAACCTTGTTATCATCATTATTCTATTTAATTCATCTAACTAAATTTCCTAAATAATTTTATAAAAATTTAGGGATGGTACAATATGCCTTCTTATTTTTAATTAGTCATCTCGACTTCACGTATGCATACGGTTTTCCCCAGCTAGTCGTAGTAGACTATAGCTATATATGTATATATAAATATATAATACCATAGTCCCCCATCGGACCAAGATACTATCCTCACTAGTATCCATAACTTAGCGCCCCGTTAGGATCCGTCACACTCGTCGTATCATGCTCTCATATCCCCGCATACCGAGGAACTTTCATAGTGCTTAAAAATGACTTTTCAATAATGTAGCCATACTCCATCTCGCTTTTTAGGGATTTTTGACTTATCTATTTCTTGATTTGAAGACTCAGCTCTACGAACTATACATAATTATAGACTCAGTGTCATGGGCTATAGACTCAGATCCATGGACTACCCTATGTGTTTTTGAAAGATCTCTCTAAAAGGGTTGGCTAACCTTGCCTCATAATGAACAAACTATCAAACAACTGTGGTGGTGCATGACCTAGCGTGGACCGTACACTTCTAAGGAGTGTAGCCTATTAGGTGTAACCCCTGTATTTTCCATCGACCGTGTGGGACTGATGATGTTCTCGACCTATATAGAGCCCCAACTCCTTAATTTGTTACAACCATACTGACTTATCATCGTTCTTTGCTCACAGTCTTATTTAGATTGCCTATTGCAATCAAGGCAATACCCCTTTTATTTTATTGAAGCAGATTCTACTCTCTACTAGGGTATTCCTTCATTTATATGCAAACTTATATACTCCGTGGTTCCTACGGTTGGATATACCTTACATCAGTATAATGTATACACAACTGTTGGTAGTCCCTTGCGGTGGGAAAACTTTTATTGTGTAAAACTACTGACCTTTCATTTCAATACATTCTAATGATTATGTCATTCTTATCCATTTGAGTTACAAATTTACATAAGTCACACCCACCATAATCGCACATTTCTGGCAACGTGGGTATATATATATGTATGCATGTATGTTTATACATACATACATACATACATACATACATACATACATACATACATACATACATACATACATACATACATACATACATACATATCTTCATTCATTCTTGTTTAATTGTTATGCCTTTACTGTTCACTATTAACAGTATTTCTCTACTTTTTTATATGTTTACATTTTTATTTAGTTTAATGTCATTACCGCTTTCTTTTTAAATAAATTTTCTCATTTATTTTCCCTTACCTTCGTTATTTAACTTCCAATTTCTATTCTCTTTTAACCTTTGATTTTCTACCTTGTTTTAGAGGACTATTATAACTTGTTTGTCTTTTCATTTCTTTTTATTTTACTTCCGTTTTACTTATATTATGCATATTCTTTTTGTAGAATATTTTTTTATCACATTTATAATGCTTTTAATTTATCCTTAGGAATTTTCTGTATTTAATGCATTGGAATTACATTTCCCCCAAATGGAATGGTTAACGCTGCAAATTTCTATATCTTATCCAAAAAGAGAATTTGTGTTACGTATGGAATTACAAGGAATTATCTTTACATAATTATTGAAATAGACTGTATAAAATATGATGAATATCCCTATTTTATACCTCTTTTTTGATATATTCCTTGTTATTTCAATCGCTACACTATTATTTATTGATCTAAAACTTGATAATGTATAGAAATTCACATTGCACATGCAATATAGTTCAATAAATTAAGATACTACTTAAATCTCTACGTTTTAACGTGGTAACTCAATTTACATTTTTATTTACACAAGTTATATTAAATTCATAAATATAAAATTATCACATATTTTGTAGCGATCCGTACTTTTAACTATGTTTAAATTATTAAATTTAATATGATGATTGAATAATAATGGTTAGAAATAAAAATTTTAATGTTTACTTATGTAATTTATTGAATTTGAATTTGGATAAAATTTTGAAATAATTAACTTCGATGATTTGGGCAATAATTAGTATTGTAACGGAGTTCTGTATATTGAATGGGTTATAATCAACGGTTGGAGTTGAATAATGAATATCGAATGACTGTAAAATAAAAGTAGTTATTATATTATTTGAATTCATTTTAAAGTTAATTTTTTAAGTTGAATAACTTATATTTGAAATAACGTAATTTACTGGGTAATTAAATTATTAAATTTAATATTGCAATTATTTAAATAATTGAATCTTGAATTAATGTGAATGAAAATAATATCAGAAATTGATTTAAATTTTATTTAAACAATAGTGAAGGTTGTCAACATTTGAAATTGGATTTAAAAGTGAATAATTAGAAATTAGAAAATTTGTATTATAGTTAACGAGAAATAAATAGCCATTTATGCCACTGTCTTGGATTTTGACAAAACTAGTTTCGTCGGGTCCATAATAGTGAATTATTATAGAATTTCAAATTTCGTAGCGATCGGACTTGTCGGTTGGCCGCATGAGCTTGAAACACGTAGAAATTAATTTAATGAATTCGATTAAAATAAATCAATTTTGAAATGATATCTTCTGAATATGATCGAATTAAGCCTCCAGACTAGTTCCATTATGTTCGGAATGAGGGTAAAACATTATAAACGCCGGGCGACACGCTTCATTTGGAGTTTAGAATTTTGGGTGGTTAAGAGCGAGATATTTTCCAATAATAATAATAATATATCAATTTATACTCGACAGTACGTACGTTGCGCCCCTATTTTGTACCGTACCTTTCTTTTCTTCTCAAATTGAACCAAAAAATATATTTTAAAACGCGGTAAAATCGCGACGGCGAACGCACGATGACTTGGAGGCAAGCGCGCAGCGGTGTGGCACAAGGTCGGAGTGGAGGAGACGAGAGTGCTGCAACCTTGGGTTTCTGTGCATGCTCGTGCATAGCGGCATGCTCAAGCGTCGAGTTAGGGTTTGGTTGGCATCGTGATGCGTGCGCACGTGATGGGGAGGGAAGCGAAGGTGAAGAAGGCATGGGCGCTTCACGTGGCGGCATCGGATGGTGCTCCGGCCATTGATAGTTGCGCGCGGTGAGGAAGTTGAGCATGATTTGGTCGTTCGCGTGTAATTTGAAGTGTGTGTACGTGAGGAAGTTGGGTTATTTTAGTTTTATTTAAATTTTGTTAATTAAAGTTTTGAAATTATATCGTATATTAGTAAACTGCATAACTTCTCTGTACGAGGTCCGATTCAGGAGAAACAAGCGGCGTTGGGATCGTATCGATGAAGGCTTGGCGTGGAGTCAAGGTGGTATTTATTTGAAGCTGAAAATGTTTTTCAAATGAAAGGTCAATATTTTATACACTCACGATTGACTAAAATATTTTTATGCTAGTTAAATTTGAAATTATGAAGTTTTATAAATTTATTGATTGTTGTTTAATAAATTTAATTGTCATCTAAATTGTCATTTGAATTGACTGTTAAAATTAAAATTGACAGTTAAACTTGAGATTGGAATTTAACGACCAGCAAAACACTCGATGTTAATAACTATGAAATTGTTGTGAATTTTATTGATTGCTTGGATGATTGAATGTGGTGGATGCTATTGGTTGATATTTTGGATGATATGGATGTTTATTTATTTTGACATATCCTGTATCATCCTGTATAATATTTATCATATATAAAACTATAAATTGAATTATTTTGAATAAATTAAGAAATAGGTTAAAATGATATATACCTATGACATTTATTTAGGGTTGAAATGACATATATATATATATATATATATTCCTGAATTAAATTGAAATAACCGATTCACTTGGCCATAGGATAGAAAATTATATACGGACGCCGAATTTGGTTGAATTAAATGATTTTGAAAATTTCTGATTTGAAATTATTTAAAATGCTTTGATTTAAGAAGTAAAAATTGAATTTATTGAACTTGAATTATTTTTGAACTTGAGCCCGAAATGTTGAAATTTAAATTTGGAAACAGGAATTGTTTGAAAAATTGAATTTGAGATTTTGAAGTTATAATCGAAATATGATTTGAATCTCGGAAATTGATTTGTTTTAAAAGATTGGACTTTTGTTCGAAATTTGAAAATTGCTAAGTAAAAGTAATTTAAATTGATATTTCGAGTTTTGGCTCGAAATTGAATTATTTTAAAGGATTTGAACATTGATCGAACATCCAAGTTAAACTTCATTTAAATGATTTAAATCAATATTATGAGAATGGAGCTCGAAATTGATATAGGTTGAAATGGTTTAAATTTGAGAATTGAGTTGAATTTAACCATTGAATCAAATAGTCGAAATTGAAATTGGAATTAATTTGAAATTGAAATTAATTTAGGATTAAAATTGAAATTAATTTGTAATTGAAATTGAAATTAAATTGGGATTGAATTATTAATTCAATGTGGAATTAGAATTAAAGTGAAATTCGTATTGAAATCGAAATTAAATCGATTAAATTGAAATGGAAATTGAAATTGATTTGAATTGTAAAATTTGGAATTAAATCAGTTTGGCTTTAAAACTATTTTCAAATAAATTATTTTAGTATAAACAGTTTAAACCTATCTTTTAAATATTCAAATTATTTTGAAAGCTATTATATTTTATAAACCATTTTTAACACTCAAACTATTTTATATTAAACTATTTTCTAAAAATTCAAACATGTCAAGGTTGGAATGTTTATATTTAAATCATGGATTTAATATGAATTGGGTTAAATTGAGATTATAAACCAAATGAAAATTCTAAGCAATTTTGAAATATTGGAACTAAAATCGAGATATTAAGGCGAGAATGATTTTTAATTGAAATAGTAAATATTGAGTAAATACGATGATTTTGAAACGAATCTGATTTTGAAGCGAATATGATATTTTGATATCAAGTATGAATCATTTTTCAAAATTTAAAAGTACCAACCGGTGTGCAGAACGACGTTTGGTTTAAAGAGACTAGGGCCTCTTAATCGCGTACTCTCTGTCAATATTGGAACCACTTTAACAACTGTGTACGCGAAGGTGACTCCAGAACGAAGTGGTTGGATTTGGCGTTGTTTGTTGGATTTGAAGAAAGAGAAGATGATGGATAGACCCTGGCACTTGTGCCAATTTGAAATGAGTAAAACAGGACGGCTTGATAGGGCCAAGCGGGCTTGCTACCCGTAGCGGACATTCGTTCTTTGATTTCCTTGAACTTGGTTCATGTTATTATTCTTGTTGTTGGTTTCGTAGGTGCACCTTGATTATGGGATAGCTTCCCTTTGACTCGATATGGGATGAATGGACATGGTGGGCGGTCGTGGCTACGATGCGTTACCACCAGCCCTGCGATTCGAACTGATAATATCCTGCTTTGGAAAATGCCTCATGTGCCATGTCATACTTTTATCCTTATATGAGCTACTGGTTTAGTGTTGTTGTATCACGACGCATCCCTATCCCCCGACGTGCTACTGGGGCGTTTATCTGCAAAATGCACGACAATGCTTAGAAACACGTTAAGGGGGATTAATGTAAAGCCTTAAAGCTAAGAAAAATATTTATATTACTGATTAGACATTATATATATAGCGTATTCTACTACACCTAAATACTTTAATGGGTTCTTAAAAGGTGGAAAATCCCGTAACATTTTTTGTTATTGCACGCACGTTATACACTGGATATGAGAAGTGAAATCACATAAACATCTCTGACGCTATTACACTCATGTTATTCGATATCGATTGACTCTCATAAGGATATTTTTGTTCTAACTTGAATGTTTTGTCTTTTCATTAAGCTCGGGTCAGCCGTGAGGTTTTCAGCGCCTTGAAGATCATTTTCAGTAGGAGGTAGACGAAGATTTGGTATGTTATTACTGTTACTATTCCTGCATCATGTTGTCTGCCGCATTATTTATTTATTCCTATTGTATATACATATCTCTGATAAATGTAGTATAAATTATAATCAAATGTATAGTAAACAACTTCGTGAACTGTTTATTTGATTATTATATTTTGTCATTCCGCTGCGATATTTTGTGTTTATTCTTTTTTTTTTTTTATTAATTAACCCCAATGATTATTTATGTTTTGGATTGTTTAAGTTGGACATGTTTGGATTATTGTCGATATAAACCTTCCGAAATGTGGGTCGTCACATATTCTATAAATTTCAAGGATTATTAATATCCAATATTCTCTATATTTACATACATGCAATTTAAAATACAAATTATTAATAATAGTATATGTAGGCAGGGTTTATAATTTTATTTCATATATACAATTTTAGCCTATAACTCCAATTTACATTTCAAGCATACATAAATAGTTTTACACTTATATAAGTTGAATATTATATAAAATATACATTTTCACACTTAACTTTTTAGTTTTCCAAATCTCCAGATCAAATCCCTATCATTTCAATTTGACTCTCTTTTCTCTTTATTCGGATTTATACATGGCAGTTGTATATAGATTTATTGGAGATCTTGATTAGAAAATAGATTTGAATTTTGATTTATATTTTAGATTCGAATTTGCATACCTAGGGTTTGGCGAATTGACTTGACCCTATTCTCTTCCTCAATCATCTTCCATGATTCTCCAATTGTATATATGTATAAACTATTGCTATTTCTAATTTAGAGTTTGGAGGAGAAGAGAAAATAGTAGAGCTTCGATGTTGCTTCAAAATATGAGTTTTAGAATTGAGCATCTAGGTCTATATTTATTGTGGTTTAAATCAATGCCAGCCGTTAGATTAAACTATATTACATCCAGGCCACATGGCCACATACTACTCTCGAATTCACAATAACACAGGTCCACGTCCCTTATGTAGGATCGATTTCACCCTAGAGGGTGAATAGAGTGATACTGTCAATGATAAAAATTAATTGTGGAAGCTTATAAAATAATTTCAACACAAATCACAAAATAATAACAGCACAGATAATAGCAGAATAATAAATGCAGAAATGGAACGACACCGAATTTACCCAGCTTCGGCGAAACCCTGCCTACGTTCTGCCCCAAGGTTTCTACTAGAAATTAAGTAGTCACACGCTTACACACGTAAACTCGCGACACCCGCTACTGACTAACCTAACTCTACGCTCAAAACTACGCCACGTAGTTTGTCCCCTAGTCACACGACTAGAAATTATTCAAGTTTAAAAGGAAAATACAATTTTAAAAACAATTTAAAGGAAAACAAAACCCTAATTAGCCTTATTATAATTTTAAACTCAAAGGCCGGCCCAAATATCTTTTCTCTTTATTTTCCTTCGGCCCGTTCCTTTGTGATAATGGCGGTTCTCTGTTACTCGTTCCTCTTCCTTCAAAAATTAGGGTTTTCCTAATTTCAAAGATGCCGACTTTAGTTGCTCGATCGAATGAATGATTTATCACGTCGTTTGCTTTGTCGATCGCACGTTTCTCTGATTTGCTCACGGCTCTTTGAAATTGATCGAGTTCGAGATATGGCTTCGGTAAGTAATTATTGCTCCATTTCTTTTCTGATTGAATGCTTGAACTCGATTGCTTTATTTCGCCGATGATGTTGTGGTTTATATAGGAGTTCGATCTCCTTTATTTGTGTTCGTATATATTTGTTTGAATTTGTCAATTGATTTGCTCGGTCGTTCGATGTTGCTTGGATGTTGATGATTTCTCTGACTTAATCAAATTCGTATAAAATGATACTTGCATCTCACGGTATTGATTTTTGACTGGTTCATTTATACAGCTTTGATGATTTCTGACTTGGTTCAATTTCTTGTTTTCCACGGCTTGATGATTATGCTGTGACAATTTTTGGTTTTGTTCGACTTTGGCCATACTGTTCACTGCCTCTTGTAGCACTTTCGACCTTGTTCGATTTCACCTTGCTGTGTATCGCTGAACTACTTTGTTCATGTACAATCTGATGTTAATTGCATACATGTGTGATTGTGTATCCATGTTGTTCAGACCTGTAGCATGCATTGTCACTCTGGTCATTGTAGTTTGATTTGGGATGTATTTGCACTACTTTCTGTTGGAAGTGCTTGTATCAGTACTGTAGCATATTTTGATAGAACCATTTTCACTGCTGTATCACCATATTTGTATATTCATGTTTTTAGACTGCTATCATATCTAGCTGTTCACTAGTCTTAGCCGATCTCTTTGTATTGTTGTTTGTTGTACATATGAACATATGAACTTGGTTCATATGTATGCTGTGCACTGAGCATTGCTTCGAGTCAGTGTACTCGAGTGTGATCTGTGCATTTTTGCCATGCTGTAGCTTGATTGCTCTGGTTCATGTATTCATTGAGATGTTCAGGTTGCGTAATGCTTGCTGCCTGGTCATTATTGTATGTTGTCACTGCCCTTATGCACTGTTATTTGCTATGCCTTGCTGTGTTGCTTTATCTTTGGTGCACATGCTTGCTTCTCCGACCCGTTTCAATGTAACCTTCATGTGAACTTCTGGTTAGCATATTTAGCTTGGTTGTCACTTGCTCATCCAAGCTTGCACAGTCCAGTTTCATGTTGTTGGCATTGATTTGTATTAGTTCGAATTACACTTGAGTTGAATCTTGCTTGTAGCTCGGATTTGACCTTGTGTCGAAAGTTATGGCATTATTTTATTGCACTTGAGTTGAATCCGGTATTTTGGGTTTGACCTATGCTCACCTGTCCCTGTAAATTTATCAAGTGTATATATCGGTGTGCACGACCTTGTGGCGTATACAGTGATACACTGTGTATGTCACAAGCTGTTCGTGTATGATGAATTGAAAATTAAATGATAACGAACAACCTAAATAACTGAGGCAAATATTATTCTCAACATCCACATTTTATTTTATACTGCAAAAATATTTCCTTTTCAATTTTACTGCGTCAATATTTATTTTTGTAGATTGCTCAGATGCTGGATTCAATTTGAAGTGAAGTTGAAGATGAAATACGAGTTGAGTGAATGAGTGATATGTAGTGAGGTCAAATGTAAATGCGAATATACTGTAACTGAAATTGTATATATATAGTGAGAGCTTGAACTTTGTACTATTCAAGGGTTGTAATAAATATTTGTTTGAATAAAAATTCCTTTTGAATTCTGTAGGATCGATTTCACCTTAGAGGGGGGGTGAATAGGGTGATAGTCTTAATTATAAAAATTAATTACGGAAGCTTATTATTTCAACATAGAACATAGATTAATAGCAGCACAGAAAAATAGCAGAATAATAAAATGCAGAAATAGAACGACATAGAATTTACCCAGCTTTGGAAAACCTTGCCTACGTGCTGCCCCTAAGGTTTCTACTGGAAATTAGATAGTCTGACGCTTACATACGTAAACTCGCGACACCCGCTATCAACTAAACCTAACTCTACGCTCAACCTTGCCACAACTCAGCCATTGAGTTGTGAATTCTCAAACTACGCCACGTAGTTTGTCACATAGTCACACAACTAGAAAATTAAACGGTTTAAAAAAGAAAATACAGATTAAAAACAATTTAAAATAAAATAGCCCTAATTTTAAAACCTATAACCCTTTAAAAATTAAATAAAAGGTCGGCCCTCTTTTTTCCCTTTTTATAATAATTGGGTCGTTCCTTTTGTTCGAGATAATGTCGGCTTTATTCCTTTTCCTTGTTCTTTCTTCTTTATGAAATTAGGGCTTTGGAAATTTCAAAGATGCCGGCTTTTGGTTGCTGGATCGAATGGAAGATTTATCACTTTGTTTGCTTCGTTGATAGCTTGCTTCTCTATTTTGCTCATGGCTCTTTGAAATTGATCGAGTTCGATTACAGTTTCGGTAAGTACTTTATTCCTTTTGCTTTGCTGGTTTTGGCTTGCTTGAACTCGATGCTTCCTATGCCGATGATGATTGTTGCAATTCATAGGAGTCGAATCTCCTTGAATTACGTTCGTCTGATTTGTTCATTATCATGCTTTCGGCCATTCGATTTTTGTTGAACGTTGATGATTTATTTGACTTAATCAAATTTGTATATTTGATGCTTGCTTCCCACGGCTTTGATGTTTAACTCGGTCAATTGCCTTTGCTACGACGGTTTCAATTTCGAATTCGTGATTACGGCCTTGAATTCGGCACCCAAATTTGTTTAACTTTGAGAGTTTTTATATTTGTGCCTTTTGGAACCCAAATTGGTATAGTTTTCATGTGTTTGGGTCTATACCAACAATTATTGTGATTGTGTCCATATTTTCTACAAATTGTGCACATAGAATTAACTTGATTAATATTGCTTTCAACAATTTTCGAACTACTATATCCAAGTCCTTGTCTAACCGTATTAACAGTTTGCTTTCCTAATAGCATGTTCAACGATTTTTCACTTTTGGAAAATTTATCTAAAGTCGTTGACAAATGTTGGACTTGTGTTTTGAGAGATTCATTTTCGTTCAACAATTGAGTGCACTTTTTGATAGAATTCTCTCTCCTAGTATTTTCACTTTCTTTTAAAATCAGAATTTCATTTTCAAGTGATTTTATATTGATTTCTGATTTTTTAATTTCGTTTTCAAATGTTGGACACTTATCACACTTAGGGTTCCTACTTTGATAGGTTTTAACTAATTGGTTAAGTTGTTCATTTAATCTATCAAAGTAAAATTTTGTGATTCAAGTTTTGCATATTTCTCCCTAAGTCGTTCAAAACAACCATTTACTTCGTGGAAATAAATAAGTAATTCAGAGTGAGTGAGTTTTGATAGCTCGCCTGGCTCATCATCGTCGCTATCCGTTATATTTCCATGAAGACACATATCTGCTTTCTCACTCTCACTGCTAGTACTTTGATTATCTTCATCTCTTGTATTCCACGTGGCTGTAGCATTTCTCCGTTTTGATTTCTTTTCAAAATCGGGTTGAAATCGGGGATAATTGGGCTTGATATCACCGGGTTTGTCGCAAATGATCCCGTGTTTTTCCGAGTTCTCTAGTGCCTTAATTATTCTGCTTTTCAATTGTTGATTTAGAGCTGAATTTCCGTATTTGTGGCTCCACTTTTTGAATCTCTTTATTAGTAGTGTTAGCTCAGCTGCTCCATTATCATCATCCTCATCACAACTGTCTTTTACCAATCCTGTTAAGCACATTTCTTTAACAGAGTCGATTGTGGAGGATTTCTCATTGCTGTTGACTTTTGCACCATATATTGCATCGAAAGTATTCCAAATTTCTTGTGCATTTTCACAATGAGAAATGAAATTAAAATTATCTTGACTAATATGAGAATATTGTTTGCACCAAAATTGGTCACAACACTCTTCGGGAGTCGTTGAAGAGATAATAACGAAGAATGTAAATTCAAAACAGATATTATCTAACAAAAACTCCAATCCGCATTAAAGTAAATGCGTAGACAAGCGATTTATAGTGGTTCGGCGTGTTGCCTACGTCCATTGTGAAGTTTTTTGTTGTTTTATTGATTCTCTTTCAATGATTACAAGTTGTTACAGCGATCAACAGCAAGTTACAACTGGAAATTCAAAATCAACAGCAAAATTATGTTGTAGGATGATGGAGATCTCGATCCGGCAGAGTCTGGGCGCTTGAGAGTCGAAAGATCCATTTTCTACTGGTTCTGGGGCTCTATTTATAGTGTAGGCTGCTGATATTTCGCTGAAAACTCGGGAGATCACTTCTGGCAGGTGAGGGGGCCTACATGCCCGGTCTTAGGAAGTTTGGGCCCACTTTGGCATCGGTTTGAACTCCATTCGAATCGATCAAGAATTCATCCAATCGAGGTGAAATTTGGCGTGGACACTCTTCGACATGAATGCAAGCTTCTGTGAAAATTTCGTGGCGTTTGGATCAGTGGATTGAGAGATATGATGGATTCAAGATGGGGTCCATTGCGTTGCTGTTTGGTTCGAAACCATCCATTCGAACCGATGGTTTCGAACCGATGGTAGCACGCGCCTTCGTGGTGACGTGGAGCGCAAACTTCGAACCAATCCGGTCTTCACTCCGAGTTGACCGCTTCGACTCCATATATCTCGGCGCATTCGAACCGATGAAAGACACGTCATCATGGTTAGTTGACCCAGTGGGTTCGTACGAAGCTTCACAGGTGGGTTCGAACAAGGCTTCTGTGATGGGTTCGAACAACTGATGCTCGGTGGATTCAAACAAGGATTCTTTGGATGGACACGAGCTTTGCAACCCCTCCATGGACACGAGGTCCATCGATACGAACTAGATGGGTTTGAGGTTGATGGATTCGAACCGAGGCACTCCGATGGGTTCGAAGTCCATCGATTCGAAGGTGATCGGTTCAAATGGTGTTTGACGATGGGTTCGAAGACACCTACCTCGATTGGTTCGAAACCAGTGGTTTCCCCTTCAAGTTGAATCGATCATAACTTGAGCGTATGAACTCGGATTGACTCGAAATTTGAGATGAAGGCTTTTATGGTCTTTCTTGTCTTGTCCTATCAACTGTAGCACAATTCGGACTCGTACAAAATCCAGTGATATCCATAGCGAAACGAAGTATGACCGATCTCTGAGACGAACTGTTCCCCATTTCTGATCGATCTTTTGGTATCGCGGCTTTGCCAAAAAGCGGGATAACATTTTGCCCCCCCAAAGTACGTCTTGTGGGTACATGACGTGCTTTGAATAGCTGCAATTTCTCTCTGAACAATCGTTGCTCTCTTTTTGTTGAGATTTGTACCCTGTATTGCTGCAACCTTGCGTTAATATGGTTGATTGTTGTATGCTAGCGCTCAGCCGTTGGCTGTTGCACTTGTGGCAAGCTGAGTGCTCGATCCCTGTAAACGTTTAAAATCGAATGTTAGTTCGACATAAATGCACATATGTGCGTTCGACTGTTGTTAACGTCGCGCGTCCACGAGTCGTTGTCAGTTTGATTTGGTGTTGAATTTCGTATCGATTCTCTCCTGAACCGATTTGGAAATTCGATTTGAGATAACACTTGATGGTTGTTTTGAAAAGTCCCTTCGTATCGATCCTCTCCTGAACCGATATAGAAGGTCGAAGGAAACGACTTTGGGTTGCGTGAATGTAATGCTTCGAACCGATGTATTGGAGCATTAATGGGTTCGAAATCTGCATTCGTATGGATGGAGTACACTCATGCTATGATGGGTACGAAACTGACATTCGAACCGATGTGAAAGGACGGTTAGGAAATAGTAGTTCGTATCGATAGGAAATGATGGATACGAAATTCGTCGTTCGCATCAGTAGGTTGTGGATGGAGTTGTGAACAGGGGCTTCGAACTGATGTGCCCACTGTGCGTTTCGTATCGATGTGACTCGATGTTTTGCCGTGTGCTTCGTATCGATGAAATGCGAGGGTAACTGCGAATCGATAGGGTCTTAGACCGATGGGTTCGAAGATTGACCTCGAATCGATATGATGTTGGACCGGTTGTGACCGGTTGGGTTAACTGGGATGCGAAACGGCCCGGTCACTTCCTAGGCCTCATATAAATAGCAGGGGGGCCTCACTTTTTCACTTTTTACTTTTTACTCTCGCCTTGCTTTTACTGTGTTTCGCATCGTTTCGAAGTTTCTGAGAAGACAATACCGTGTTACATATTCAAACCATTCAAGATCTAAGACTTTAACTCCTCGAACCCATCACTCAAATTAGGTAATTAGCCTCGAATCCAAACGGCAAAGTTATTTCAAACCTATATCTTCTTCATCGATTGCTCAGTCTCGAGGTTGGCAAGACCAGATCTGGTTTGGGAAGGCTTCGAACCGATGTGTGGATTCGAGTTCGAATCGATGATGGCGACGTCATTCTTCGTTGGATTTCGCATCGATCCCTGGAATGACTCTATGAGGGTGACATAGTTCGCACCGATTGACCATCTTTGATGGGTCCATTCGAATCGATGGATTCGAATCCATCAGCTATCGGTTCAAAGTTCTCAACTTTGCATCGATACGGAGGGTATCGATTCGAATGTGGTTGATGTTAAGTTGAGGGTTTCCTTATCGGTTCGAACTAGCTAACCAAGGATCGATTCGAAGTCATCCTTCACTGACCGATTCAAACTTGACACCTGATCATCGATTCGAAGCGTGCCTTTCTGCATCGATTCGAAGTGCGCTTTTCTACATCGATTCGAAGTGACGTTAGGATGGGTTCGAATGAGTTCCTTGTGATCGGTTCGAACCCTCTATGATGGATACAAAAGTTTGACATTTTCTAAACATAATTCCAGCGAGCTCCATCCTTGCATATTTGGACTTGTTAGTCACACTGCATACTTGACCACCTTTCGAAGCTCATCGATGGAACCATAACAACTTCTATCCAAATCAAATTCCATCATACAAACGGTTCAGTGATGACGGTCAGCGATGACGGTCATTATAACTGGGGAAATTAGCTTTGTCGTTTGCATATTTCCTTTAACTCCGTGACACTTATTCAAGCAATGCATGGCACTGTACAACATACATTCATACACTTTTACACTGGGGAAATGCACGGGTCCTTTGTCGTCTAACGATGGTTTCTCGTGAGTTAGCTAGTTATGGAACCTTCGAGTTCGCAACAGCAGGAGGTTCAAAGCACAGCTGCTCCGAAACTAGAGGTTCCAGATATTGAACCTGAGATCATTGGTCCGGCCCCGGACGAACTTCCCAATGCGTCTTTCATTTCCAATCCGTCGGATTCCGTTCAATCCAATATTTCTGAAGATATGTTGGGGAGAATATGCTTGAGGCACGGCCTGTCACTGGATGATGTGTTATTACCGGGGCCGAATGATAGACCACACAACCCTCCGGAGGGATATACAGCATTTAATCGCCATGCGTGCGCGGCTGGGACGCTTCCTCCGTTCAACGAGTACATAAGGGAAGTGTTGTCTTTTTTGAGGATCGCTCCATCCCAACTACACCCAAACGGATATGCTTCCGTGAATAGTTTATTCATCGTCTTCATGGAGTACCTTCATAGACCACCGATCCCGATCGAGATCAGATATCTATTTAATTTCAAAACTCGAGGTGATTACCCTTCCTTCACATTTATGGAAGCGGTGAGGAACTGCCAAGTGGTCACTGGGTCCTGGACCAGGTTGAGCTATTACAGGACGGAATGGTTCTATGTCAGGTGTCCTCCGGGGTTTGCCCAGCGATGGTTATTCAGACGTGAGTGTAGCCGAGTTTTCAAGTAATTACTAAGGCAATGGCGGTCAAAGTGAAACTTATGTTTTTTTCTTTTTACAACAACGATTCAGCGGCCTGAAGGTGAACGATTTAGGGAGGTAGTGCGAGTACTTCGAGAAGTCTCGAGTGAAAATAGAGATATCGAGTCGCTCTTGACGGATAAGAATCTCCGGACTTACGGTTTGATTGAACGAGGGCAGAGCATACGGTTCGACGGGGCACTAAGGATTGTATCTAAAAACGAGCCAAGCACAAGAAGCCCAAAGTTATCATAGCCGAAGAGGCTGATTCTGAAAGAACCCATACCGACGATGAGCCGCTGACCGAGCCTACGGATGTAGTTCAGGATGTTGCGGAGCAGATAAAAGGCAAGGCAGCCGCCGTTACGTCAACTAAGAAGGGGAGATGGAAATCGGTTGTCACGGCCCAATCCTCTCCCGAAGTTAGAATCTCGGAGATGTCTCCTCCGAGAATCGAAAATCTTTATGAAGGGCTCGCCGATATTCCAAATCCGGACGATGTGTCCCTGTAGCACGATGCCGGATTGGAAGAGCTTTCAGAAACTCTAGTTTTGAGCGAGTCTTTTCCCACTGGTGTGGCGGACACATCCGGTTGGTCGGGGGGTTGCACATTCATACATATTTCACAACACTACATAATCTTTGACTATAAACTACATGTATCGAAGGGTGATTAATCCTGCTTTATTTTGCTCCGCAGATACTATGTCTACGCGAGGTTCAATGCTAGGAAGTCTCCGACATGCCCGCAAGTCTTCATATTATGATTCGCGCAGACGAGAAGGGGACAGAGATTATGACCAAGGACGCTCTGGATATTCTAGTCAGGAGAGCTATGATACAAACAGAGGTTATAAGCGTCGATCTCGATCGCGTACTCCTCCTCCTCCCAGAGATCCCATTCAACCTCCTGCTCATGTCCCTCGTCCCTCTGAATCTTCACACCACATGTCTGCCTCTCAATCTTCTAGGCATGAATCCGCCATTCTAGGAGCGAAACGATGACTGCTGCCGTTACAGAACAGTCCCCCGTGGAAATTTCAGGGGAAGGAGCAATCAGGCTTGCTCAGCTGAAAAATGATTTCCCAAACATTTACTTCGACAACTATATCTTTCCTCCACATTTAAAGAAAATCCCGGAGGAAGCTGAGCAATTGGTACATGATTACGTACACGATTTTTACGCTCAGTACAAAGCATGGTCGAAAGCAGCCGACAAAGCGTCGGCATTGGCCTTTGAGCGTGGGGCCACCATCGAGAGATTGCAGGCCGAGCTTGCTCAAAAGAGCCGTATTATTGGGGTGCTAAACACTGAGGCTGAATCTTCCCGGAAATCTGAAATGGAGGCTATCAAAAAAGCCGACGAAGCCCAAGCAACGATGGATAGGATGAAACGTGAGCATTATGCCACGGTAGAGGATATGGGCCATCGTAACACCCTGGTCACTGCCGAGAGGGGCGCAACCCTAAAGGAGTTGAACGAGCTTAAGTCTAAATTTGTCGAAATCGCCAAGGATAGGGATGATGCGAATAACACAGCCCAGGAGGCGTGTGAACAAGCCGTGATTCTCCGGACTGAACGGGATGCGGCAGTAGCCAAGGTCCAGGCGGTAGAGACGGAGGTTGAGGAGAAAGTTCGACAAGAGGAGGCCAGGCTGGAGGCCGATATTGAATATTTTCTCATCACTTACAATGCCAATGTGTTGAGACACAGAAATTTGGCATAGCTCCAGGATTACCCGGTACACCTCCGCAGCGCTTGGGGTCGATTGGTTAAGGAAGAGGAGGAAGCGCATCCGGATGAATCGGTTGACCGATTCGACCTCGAAAACCGGTTGCTGACAGATGACGAGAAGAAGATCCTCCATGACGCTATTATTGCTCATGAGAAGGAGATGATTGGTGGGCGATCTCTGGAAGTTGGAGAGGGATCAGGTGTTGAGCATCATTCTACTGTTTTTGTATTCACCGCTCCACCTCCGTTAGAGCCTGTATCTGTGGTCGGTTCACAATCTGTTCCTGCTTATGACCCAGAACAGCCGCGGTTATCTCCCATTCGAGAGCACGTCTCCGAGGCCGTCCAACCGTCAACGAGTCAAACTGAGGAAGGTACTTGAACATATCTCAAGTGTTTTCCGAATAGAAAGTTAGTTCGGAAGCAGTTGCTAATAACTTCTTCTTATCTTTGCTTGGCAACCGAGACTACTCCCGCATCTTCGGCTCAAGATTATATTCAAGGGCAAAAGGCCATCACCACCGAAACGACTGTCGTGACGACGGCAGTGTCTACTGAGATGGAAGAGGGGAGATCCTTATCTCTCGACGAACAAATGGTGAGCGAGCTGCTTGGCCAATAGGGTGACCCTTTTACAGACTTGCCATTTATTATTAGTGACCTCCCGCCAACCTCTATCTCTTCAATGCAGATTGCGGATGCCCCCAGCCAAGCCCAAACGATTCGTGATGAAGAGATCTTGGCCGAGATTCATGCAGAATTAGAAGCTGCGGGGCAAAGTAGTAGTGTTGGCGGCAGTACGGCGGCACATAGCCCAACGCCTTTAAGGACAACAACATCAGGTGGCACTATCCCATCTTCCATCGCGGGTCTGGTCCCTCCTACTCCTCCGGCAGGGAGCCTTCATTTAGATTCGAGCTCTGAGGAGTACATTGACATTATGCCCCCTGCCGAAGAGCAGCCACCGGAGAGGAGGCCGTCCAAACGAAGGATTTCCGTTCCTAGTGATTCTGATGACAAACCGCTGATAAGGAAGCCAAGAAAGAAGGAATAGGTCGGCCTCCCAAACAGATTTTTTGGTAGATAGGAACTTGTTTTCGTTTTTTTTGTTAGTAGGCCATGTATAGATGCAGGTTCGGCCCCTGCTAGTAGGGATTCTTTTTTGGGGGAACTTATTTGCATGTAAGTCCTTGTCTTCAGTTAGTTGAAATAAAATTTAGTTTCTTTGTTTCAACTCTCATTTCTTTTGTGCTTAAGTGTTTGTAGTGTTTTGTTTTCAGTCCGGTCCACTTGTGGTGTTTTTACCGTCAAGTAGAATTCGTTTTTATTCGCCAAATCTGAGAATCTTGGTCACAAGTTGTGATCGATGAATAATCGAACTTTGGACATTGTATCACTTTGGTTAGCGATTAACACTTAGCTTTTTTGCCCCCAAGTCTCGGGGAATAACATTTGTGTTCCGGTGGTTGACTGCGTTTATTGAAAACCTTAAGCATATGTCCACATTCTGGGGACTTAAGATAATTTGTGATCAATAATCCGGTTCGCACTTCGGGAATTCGAGAGTTATCGATGTTTGTAACACGGTTCGCGCTCCGGGAACTTTGACTTGGTATTCGTGCTCCAATTCACACTCCGGAAACTTGGAGAAAACATGTATGTTTGGGTTCGCACTTCGGGAACCTGGAATCGATGTTTGTACTCCGACTCGCGCTTCGGGAATCTGGAGTTAGCCGCTGGATGGTCGGTTACATCTATTTAGGCTTTTTAGGAGTCTGTTCACACTTTGGGAACGATAGATTTAACGTTTATACTCCAATTCACGCTCTGGGAAGTTAGAGTCCGTTCGCACTCCGGGAACGAATTGTTGAATGTTTATACTCCAATTCACACTCTGGGAAGTTGGAGTTCGTTCACGCTCTGGGAACGAGTTATTGAATGTTTATACTCCAATTCACGCTCTGGAAAGTTGGAGTCCATTCGCACTCCGGGAACGAATTGTTGAATGTTTATACTCCAATTCACACGCTGGGAAGTTGGAGTTCGTTCACGCTCTGGGAACGAGTTATTGAATGTTTATACTCCAATTCACGCTCTGAGAAGTTGGAGTGCGTTCGCACTCCGGGAACGAATTATTGAATGTTTATACTCTGATTCACGATCTGGGAATTTGGAGTCCGTTCACGCTCTGGGAACGAATTGTTTAATGTTTATACTCCAATTCACGCTCTGGGAAGTTGGAGTCCGTTCACGCTCTGGGAACGATTTGTTGAATGGACTGTCGTGTGTTGGTCTAATTCAGCCTTTGTCGTGATGGCTTGCCCCCGAGCTGGGGTTTCACTTAGTGAGTGGCCGATCGTATCACAGTCACTCTCTATTTGAATAAATTCCATTGTTTGATGGAACTTAGCTCTTCGTGTGTCGTGATTGTTGAACGTTGTATTCGGTGAACCACAGCTCTAGCTTGAAGAGATAGTATTTTATTGCTGAAATAAGAAAATATGGCAAAGTCAGTGCCTTATTACAAATTCAAATTTCAGAATGTAAAGGAAACTGCAAAGTATTCATAGATTGAAGGAGCCTGTCATGTGTGACAGTGACGAGGATCTTCGTCGTTCCAGGCTCCTGAGTAAGTAGGTCCGCCACTGATGGCGTCTATCACCAATCTTCCACGAGGACAAGTCGAGTCCTCCTGTCTCGGTCGGTTGGGTCCATTGTTTGGATTTGATGGGCCTGATTCTCTGGGCTGCGGTGTCCGCACAAACTGTTCCAGCTTCCTTTCTTTGATCAGTTTTTCAACAAGATCCTGTAAGTGACGACACTCGTTCGTATTGTGTCCGTAGCTTTCATGGAACCTGCAAAAATTTCCCGTCTGGATTTGTCTCTCTGACGACGGTCTTGGTGCAGGTTTTTGATATTGAATTGTATCACAGGTTTGTAAGTATAAGTCCTCTAGTGATGTATTCAGAGGAGTGTAACTGTCAAACATTGGATTCTTGCGCTGCGGGCCACGATTTTGATCTTTTTTTTAGTTTGATTCACACTTTCTCTTCGCCGAGCTTGTTTATTTTTAATGTTCAACTGAACTTTTCTGGAGCTCTCACCGGACTGTTTTATTGCAACATTGCTTTCGATCCCTTCCGCATTTGGCCCTGCGTCAGTTTGCTTCCTAGACTGTTTCGCGTCTTCCCGTCTCAGGAATTGAGCTGCTTTGGCATGGAAACGGTCCAATGATGCTGGTGGTTTTCCAGCTAGCCAATTGCCAAATTCAAAATCGGGGTCGATCCCCTTAGTCAATGCCATAAGGATGGAGTTATCGTTTGGATTACTAATCTCCGCACATGCAGTATGGAATCTCTCTAAGTAACGCCTGAGCGTTTCCCCAGGAGCTTGAGTGACACTAGATAGAGTGTTGACTTCTTTTGGCCTTGCGACGTGCATGCGGAATTGCTCAACGAATTTTGTGGCCAACTGATCGAATGAAGAGATGGATCGAGGTGGCAATCGAGCAAACCATATAGTAGCGATGCCCCCAAGGATATGGGGAAACTATGACACTTCACTGCATCGTCGGCTCTGGCAGCGGTCATTGACCATTCATATTTTAGAATATGTTGGTTGGGGTCCGAGTTCCCTTCGTACATGGGTAGAGTTGGCATCCTGAATCGCCGTGGGGGTTCAGCAGTAAGAATATCGTCCGTAAAGGGAGTGTGACTTCGGAAAACTCCCCAATCGTCGTTTGTGAATCCCTGACTCTCACGGATCATCTGTCGTATCATAGTTGATAGATCCGGCATTTGCGTGTTTTGTGCGGCCTGCACCGGAGTATGATTACGTTCCATTCTTCGAGGTTGGACCGGACGTTGTCGACGGTCCAAGTCTTGCCTTCTTGGCTCATAGTCTTCTGAGATGTACGGTTCAGGTGTACGCCCGCTATGACGACGGTCCAGGTCCGACTGATCTAGGGCGTCGACCCCCGGTTCAGCCGCAACGTTAGTGGTGCGGTATTCTGCGGTGTGGTGAAGAACGACACCTCCTCGGGAGGAGGGTCCGGTTTGGAAACTGGCTGACGGACCAACTCTAAGTTGTCCAACGGTCAGTGTCGGTTGATTTCCAATGGGTGGCATATGACTCCCATCTAGCCGGGGTCGTGGAGGCCGGTTATGATAATCAGAGGATGAAGAACTTTCGCTGGATGAGCGAGAAGCATGGTCTCTCATGGATCTCTTTCGTTTATGGCGATCCAGCTTGTTGATTAGCTCAGCGTTAGCGCGTAGTTGTTCTTCTAGTTGCTGCCGACTCTGGGTCAGCTCTTGGAGTAGCAACTGCAACTCTTGTCGTGTAACCGGACCGGACGGTTCAGAGTGCCCAGTAGCATCCTGATTAGATGGAGGTGGAGGCACAAGATTCTGTCTATCCTGTTCTTCTTGATTGACAGCGTTTGAGGTGGTTCTTATGCTAACCATCTTGAGAGTTGAATTCCTTTCTTAGACTTTATGCAAATCTGAATAGAAGGGAAGGAAGTTGGATTTAATGATCTGGATCTCTCTCTTAGATTTATTCAATCCGGTATCGATGACAGATCCGATGAGCAGGAGAAAATCTGGGTTGTGCTCAGTGAAAGCACCAAAGTGTTTGCACCAAAATTGGTCACAACACTCTTCGGGAGTCGTTGAAGAGATAATAACGAAGAATGTAAATTCAAAACAGATATTATCTAACAAAAACTCCAATCCGCAGTAAAGTAAATGCGTAGACAAGCGATTTATAGTGGTTCGGCGTGTTGCCTACGTCCACTGTGAAGTTTTTTGATGTTTTATTGATTCTCTTTCAATGATTACAAGTTGTTACAGCGATCAACAGCAAGTTACAACTGGAAATTCGAAATCAACAGTAAAATTATGATGTAGGATGATGGAGATCTCGATCCAGCAGAGTCTGGGCGCTTGAGAGTCGAAAGATCCCTTTTCTGCTAGCTCTGGGGTTCTATTTATAGGTTTAGGCTGCTGATATTTCACTGAAAACTCGGGAGATCACTTCTGGCACGTGAGGGGCCCCACATGCCCGGTCTTAGGAAGTTTGGACCCACTTTGGCATCGGTTCGAACTCCATTCGAATCGATCAAGAATTCATCCAATCGAGGTGAAATTTGGCGTGGACACTCTTCAACATGAATGCAAGCTTCTGTGAAAATTTCGTGGCATTTGGACCAGTGGATTGAGAGATATGATGGATTCGAGATGGGGTTCATTATGTGGCTGTTTGGTTCGAAACCATCCATTCGAACCGATGGTTTCGAACCGATGGTAGCACGCGCCTTCGTGGTGACGTGGAGCGCAAACTTCGAAACGATCCGGTCGTCACTCCGAGTTGACCGCTTTGACTCCATATATCTCGGCGCATTCGAACCGATGAAAGACACGTCATTATGGTTAGTTGACCCAGTGGGTTCGTACAAAGCTTCATAGGTGGGTTCGAACATGGCTTCTGTGATGGGTTCGAACAACTGATGCTTGGTGGATTCGAACAAGGATTCTTTGGATGGACACGAGCTTTGCAACCCCTCCATGGACACGAGGTCCACCGATACGAACTAGATGGGTTCGAGGTTGATGGATTCGAACCGAGGCACTCCGATGGGTTCGAGTCCATCGATTCGAAGGTGATCGGTTCGAATGGTGTTTGACGATGGGTTCGAAGACACCTACCTCGATGGCTTCGAAACCAGTGCTTTCCCCTTCAAGTTGAATCGATCATAACTTGAGCGTATGAAGTCGGATTGACTCGAAATTTGAGATGAAGGTTTTTATGGTCTTTCTTGTCTTGTCCTATCAATTGTAGCACAATTCGGACTCGGACAAAATCCAGTGATATCCATAGCGAAACGAAGTATGACCGATCTCTGAGAAGAACTGTTCTCCGTTTCTGATCGATCTTTTGGTATCGCGGCTTTTCCAAAAAGCGGGATAACAAATATAATATATGCATAGAAAGAGCATTAATCGAGATAATTTTCTTATCTGTTATATCACACCCATTTTCAATAATATCCCAACATTTAATATTAACAGATTTTAAATAAAATTCCATTTTCAATTTCCAATTCAAAAAATCTGTTCCATCGAAAATATAAGGAATAATATTGGAACGACCCTCAACAAAAGTATTACTAAAAGAAGCCATTTTAAAAAATCAAATTTTAAAAACAAAAACCGATTTTTGAAACACGATATTTTTTAAAACAGAAATTGACTTCTATTCCTAGCTTTGATGCACTTGTAGGATCGATTTCACCTTAGAGGGGGGGGGGGGTGAGTAGGATGATAGTGTTAATTATAAAAATTAATTGCAGAAGCTTATTATTTCAATACAGATCACAGATTAATAGCAGCACAGAAAAATAGCAGAATAATAAAATGCAGAAATAGAACGACACAGAATTTACCCAGCTTCGACAAAACCCTGCCTACGTGCTGCACCCTAGGTTTCTACTAGAAATTAGATAGTCAGACGCTTACACACGTAAACTCGCGACACCTGCTACCGACTAAACCTAACTCTACGCTCAAAACTCTGCCACAACTCAGCCACTGAGTTGCGAATTCTCAAACTATGCCACGTAGTTTGTCCCATAGTCACACGACTAGAAAATTAAACGGTTTAAAAAAGAAAATACAGATTAAAAACAATTTAAAATAAAATAGCCCTAATTTTAAAACCTATAACCCTTTAAGAATAAAATAAAAGGCCGGCCCTCTTTTTTCCCTTTTTATAATAATTGGGCCGTTCCTTTTGTTCGAGATAATGTCGGCTTTATTCCTTTTCCTTGTTCGTTCTTCTTTACGAAATTAGGGCTTTGGAAATTTCAAAGATGCCAGCTTTTGGTTGCTGGATTGAATGGAAGATTTATCACTTTGTTTGCTTCGTCGATCACTTGCTTCTCTGTTTTGCTCACGGCTCTTTGAAATTGATCGTGTTCGATTACAATTTCGGTAAGTACTTTATTCCTTTTGCTTTGCTGGTTTTGGCTTGCTTGAACTCGATGCTTCCTATGCCGATGATGATTGTTGCAATTTATAGGAGTCGAATCTCCTTGAATTACGTTCGTCTGATTTGTTCATTATCATGCTTTCGGCCATTCGATTTTTGTTGAACGTTGATGATTTATTTGACTTAATCAAATTCGTATATTTGATGCTTGCTTCCCACGGCTTTGATGTTTAACTCGGTCAATTGCCTTTGCTACCACGGTTTCGATTTCGAACTCGTGATTACGGCTTTGAATTCTCTAAATCTTTGACTTTACTCTCTGATTTCATTTTGACTTTGGCATTGACTAACTTGATTTTTTTTACTTGATCAACTTCGATGTTGATTTGTGAGTTCAACTCTGCCTTCACTCATTGTGTTTACTTCAGCCATTTGATTTCTTAAACTAAACTTCTGGACATTGATCGAACTGTACACTTTCTCGATTTTACTTGCTGTTCACGGCCATTATATTTTTACTGCCATGTGACACTAGTCGTTCATGTTGCATTATTATTGCTTCACCGTTGACTATTGACACTCTATACATTTGTTTGCACTGCTGACTATTTGGTTTGAGCTTTGCCTCCATGTGTTTTGCATTTGTTTCGCTGGTGCATTGCCTTTGTAGTCTTCATATATGTGCAGACATACATTTATCTTTGATCCTAGGCTGTTTGGTTTCATGTTCATGTGTGTCTGGTCGAGTTCATTGCTATATTGTTTCACTTGATTATTTGAGCTTATTTGTCCATTGACATGTGCATTTGTCTTTGTGGTCCGCGCTTGCACACTGCTGCTTGTTGCACTTGTGTACTTCATATACATGTGTGTCTGTGCTTGTTGTAGTTCGGTTACTTGTGCACATACTTTGTCGAATTCATTTGCATTGTGTTGTTTGGTCTGGATTACTTTGCTACCGCATATTTGATGTGTGGTCAGACCTGAACTTCACTTGAGCATTGCTGGTCTCATATGCACTGAACTCTGGTTTCATTTCTTTGATAATCATGTTGCCATATTGCCTTGTTCAAGTCAATCTGCATATATGCTATTTACTGGTGTTTGGTCTTGCTTTCTTGATGGCATTTAATCTGGTTATGTGTTCTTTGATTTGTAGTACTTGAGTATAGTTCATTGTAGTTTGAATTGAATCTGGTATCATTTGTTTCAGTCCGGATTCATGTGCTTCATGTTGTATATCCGCTTTGTCTCTTATCTGTTCATGTCTTATTATTTATTGTGAAGCCAGATCATTTGAACTTCATGTGCATTGATATTGGCTGTAACGAACTTGTACATCTCCAGTCATGCTTGAAGTCGTAGCCTGTACAACTGCCCTGTGTTGAATCCAGCTAATAGCTCGGGTTTGACCTTGTGCGCGTGTTGTGATTTTATTTATATTGCATTCGAGTTGAACCCGGCTTTTCATTTGGGTTTGACCTGTACTCACCTGTCCCTGTAAATCAATCAAGTGTATATTTCGCTGTGCACGGCCTTGTGGCATATACAGTGATACACTGTGTATGTCACAAGCTGTTCGTGTATAATGAATTCAAATTTAAATGATGACGAACAACCCAAATATCTGAGGCAAATATTATTTTCAAAAATTCACATTTCATTTTATATTGAAAAAATATTTCTTTTTCAATTTTACTACGTTAGTGAATATTTTTGTAGATTGCTCAGATGCTGGATTCTAACAGGAATGAAGTTGAAGATGAACTATGAGTGTGAGTGATATGTAGTGAGGAATTTATATAAATTGAATTGTGATGTAATCAAAATTATATAGTGAATAGTGAGAGCTTGAATTTGTACTATTCAAAAATTGTAATAAATATTTGTTTGAATAAATTTCTGTTTGAATTCAAATTCTGTGTTATTTAATTTTATTAAGCAAATATTTATTTAATCTATGAGAAATAAAATAGTACATTAACACATACATTTAAACGAATATATATATATATATATATATGTTTATTATCATCAAATAAAAATCATATAATCGCATATTCAACAATCTCCCCCTTTCGATGATAACAAACATATATTTAAGATTTTGAACATGTTAAATGTATTTATTTTACTGATATGCTCTAATTGCTCCGCCTATTTAAATGCTTCCTCTCTACACAAAGCTTCCCCTACATATATGCATACAAATAATAATATGCAAATGAGCCTAGATGCAAATGGAAAATTATTTGACCTTTGCTTGATTTTATTTGACAAAATCTTAACTTTTCTCTCCCCCTTTTGTTATCAGCAAAAGAATAATAGTGTTAGAGAAAATAGAGATAAAGTGATCGATATTAATTCAACATTAAAACTCAATTGAATATAAATATTAAATTGCAATAAAAAATCAAACAAAAATCATAAATATTTTGTTCGGCGCATATTCCACTTTTAGAATGATGGGAATTATGTCATCATATAAAACCATACAGTTGTGTCTATTTGTGGTATATTTATATCAGGAATTTGAATGTCTACCAACCATGCATAACCGTTAGGACTTTTAAATGAGATTAGTAGTATTCCAATTTTATTTAAGAAAAATGAATTCAAGTATCTTCTAACCACGCATAACCGTGAGGACTTTTAAATGGGATTAGAACCAACTTGTTTATTTTAAAAATAAACTTTTGATATGCGTTCCATACATGCATAACCGTGAGGACTTTTAAATGAGCATGGAAGCACATAACAAATTCCAAGTAATTCACCCATGCATAACCGTGAGGACTTTTAAATGAGAGTGAATACTTTGGTATTTTTTTTACTATATAATTTTTTTATTACTTTAAAAAATGTAAAAATGAAAAATGAACGATTCCTGTTTAAAGTACCACATATCAACAAACTATATAGAATTTTGATGAGTGATGGTCGTTAGAAATATGATAGATATAGAGATGGTCAAGGAATTTTTTACCAACAAAAAGTTTTATAACTCTTGTTTAAATTTCTAAGGAAATCTACTAATTATACCGTCTCGAGTCATAATATATGATAAATATCAACACTCATCACTTTTTCAATTACTATTTATCTTTTCGATAATTATTAGGGGGTCAGATTAGTCAAAATAGTCATTTAAAATCAAATTCAAAAATAATTATGAAATCAATTTTTCAAAATGACTAATCTGAAAATATGGTCAAAAATAATTTTCTAGAAGGGGTTTTATAAGAAAATTTTCTGCTATTTAAAAATTATTTGAAATGAAGTATATGCAGATATTTTCTTTGAAAAACGATGCAGTTACTAAATGTCTCAACAAAAATCACGTTCAATTAGTAATTGTTCTATCAAGTAGATTACCAGTGTAATCTGCATCTGAATTTCTCTTTCACTCAAAATCATCATTAATTGAATTTGATTGACCAAACCATGAAGTGTGCACCAAAAATTTCAAACTCAATTTTAACAGCATTTTAAGTGACATTCTTTTGAATTTGAATTGAAGTCGTGTAAACAATCAATAACCATGAATATAGAGTTAGCCGTATTATAAGCAATTGTATTATCATCTAACAAAACACTATTATTAATCCAAAATAATATAGATGAAGTAATTCAAAGAATCTAGAGAATTTTAGTGTTCTGGCATAAGAATATAATTTGGCCAACTATGTTGAATAAGTCAGAATCATCATCTTTTCATCATCTAATTATTGGCTGATTTAATTCAGAATACAGTGCAGATTATCACATTTAATATATCGTTCAAATAAATATAACTTTACCTATTTTACCTTTACGATAATTTTTCGTTGTTGTCCATTGTGATTCTGTCACCTTTATACTAGGCTAAGGAACTTTGCTTTGTCGCCCGTTATGTTTCCGGATCAGCCAAACATCCAGAGAACACTGTTGTTGTTCCTTAGCCTGCCACCAGACCTACACGTGAAAAGATTTATGTGACCTATTTTTTTTATAGGTCCATGGTTGTTAGTGGCAGAAAATTTTGACAAACAATTTTGTAAAGACCCAAAACTATTTATAATTGTTCCCTTCGGCACCCAAATTTGTTTAACTTTGAGAGTTTTTATATTTGTGCCTTTTGGAACCCAAATTGGTATAGTTTTCATGTGTTTGGGTCTATACCAACAATTATTGTGATTGTGTCCATATTTTCTACAAATTGTGCACATAGAATTAACTTGATTAATATTGCTTTCAACAATTTTCGAACTACTATATCCAAGTCCTTGTCTAACCGTATTAACAGTCTGCTTTCCTAATAGCATGTTCAACGATTTTTCACTTTTGGAAAATTTATCTAAAGTCGTTGACAAATGTTGGACTTGTGTTTTGAGAGATTCATTTTCGTTCAACAATTGAGTGCATTTTTTGATAGAATTCTCTCTCCTAGTATTTTCACTTTCTTTTAAAATCAGAATTTCATTTTCAAGTGATTTTATATTGATTTCTGATTTTTTAATTTCGTTTTCAAATGTTGGACACTTATCACACTTAGGGTTCCTACTTTGATAGGTTTTAACTAATTGGTCAAGTTGTTCATTTAATTCTATCAAAGTAACTTTTTGTGATTCAAGTTTTGCATATTTCTCCCTAAGTCGTTCAAAACAGCCATTTACCTCGTGGAAATAAATAAGTAATTCAGAGTGAGTGAGTTTTGATACCTCGCCTGGCTCATCATCGTCGCCATCCGTTATATTTCCATGAAGGCACATATCTGCTTTCTCACTCTCACTGCTAGTACTTTGATTATCTTCATCTCTTGTATTCCACGTGGCTGTAGTATTTCTCCGTTTTGATTTCTTTTCAAAATCGCGTTGAAATCGGGGATAATTGGGCTTGATATCACTGGGTTTGTTGCAAATGATCTCGTGTTTTTCCGAGTTGTCTACTGCTTTAATTATTCTGCTTTTCAATTGTTGATTTAGAGCTGAATTTCCGTATTTGTGGCTCCACTTTTTGAATCTCTTTATTAGTAGTGTCATCTCAGCCGCTCCATTATCATCATCCTCATCACAACTGTCTTTTACCAATCCTGTTAAGCACATTTCTTTAACTGAGTCGGTTGTGGAGGATTTCTCATTGCTGTTGACTTTTGCACCATATATTGCATCGAAAGTATTCCAGATTTCCTGTGTATTTTCACAATGAAAAATGAAATTAAAATTATCTTGATTAATATGAGAATATAATATATGCATAGCAAGAGCATTAATCGAGATAATTTTCTTATCTGTTATATCACACCCATTTTCAATAATATCCCAACATTTAAAATTAAAAGATTTTAAATAAAATTCCATTTTCAATTTCCAATTCAAAAAATCTGTTCCATCGAAAATATAAGGAATAATATTGGAACGACCCTCAACAAAAGTACTATTAAAAGAAGCCATTTTAAAAATTAAAATTTTAAAAACAAAAACCGATTTTTGAAACACGATTTTTTTTTTAAAACAGAAATTGACTTCTATTCCTAGCTTTGATACCACTTGTAGGATCGATTTCACCTTAGAGGGGGGGGGGGGGTAAATAGGCTGATAGTGTTAATTATAAAAATTAATTGCAGAAGCTTATTATTTCAATACAGATCACAGATTAATAGCAGCACAGAAAAATAGCAGAATAATAAAATGTAGAAATAGAACGACACAGAATTTACCCAGCTTCGGCAAAACCCTGCCTACGTGCTGCCCCCAAGGTTTCTACTAAAAATTAGATAGTCAGACGCTTACACACGTAAACTCGCGACACCCGCTATCGACTAAACCTAACTCTACGCTCAAAACTCTGCCACAACTCAGCCATTGGGTTGCGAATTCTCAAACTACGCGACATAGTTTGTCCCATAGTCACACGACTAGAAAATTAAACGGTTTAAAAAAGAAAATACAGACTAAAAACAATTTAAAATAAAATAGCCCTAATTTTAAAACCTATAACCCTTTAAAAATAAAATAAAAGGCCGGCCCTCTTTTTTCCCTTTTTATAATAATTGGGCCGTTCCTTTTGTTCAAGATAATGTCGGCTTTATTCCTTTTCCTTGTTCGTTCTTCTTTACGAAATTAGGGCTTTGGAAATTTCAAAGATGCCGGCTTTTGGTTGCTGGATCGAATGGAAGATTTATCGCTTTGTTTGCTTCGTCGATCGCTTGCTTCTCTGTTTTGCTCACGGCTCTTTGAAATTGATCCGGTTCGATTACAATTTCGGTAAGTACTTTATTCCTTTTGCTCTGCCGGTTTTGGCTTGCTTGAACTCGATGCTTCCTATGCCGATGATGATTGTTGCAATTTATAGGAGTCGAATCTCCTTGAATTACGTTCGTCTGATTTGTTCATTATCATGCTTTCGGCCATTCGATTTTTGTTGAACGTTGATGATTTATTTGACTTAATCAAATTCATATATTTGATGCTTGCTTCCCACGGCTTTGATGTTTAACTCGGTCAATTGCCTTTGCTACCACGGTTTCGATTTCGAACTCGTGATTACGGCTTTGAATTCTCTAAATCTTTGACTTTACTCTCTGATTTCATTTTGACTTTGGCATTGACTAACTAGATTTTTTTTTACTTGATCAACTTCGATGTTGATTTGTGAGTTCAACTCTGCCTTCACTCATCGTGTTTACTTCAGCCATTTGATTTCTTAAACTAAACTTCTGGATATTGATCGAACTGTACACTTGCTCGATTTTGCTTGCTGTTCACGACCATTATATTTTTACTGCCATGTGACACTAGCCGTTCATGTTGCATTATTATTGCATCACCGCTGACTGTTGACACTCTATACATTTGTTTGCACTGGTGACTATTTGGTTTGAGCTTTGCCTCCATGTGTTTTGCATTAGTTTCACTGGTGCATTGCCTTTGTAGTCTTCATATATGTGCAGACATACATTTATCTTTGATCCTAGGCAGTTTGGTTTCATGTTCATGTGTGTCTGGTCGAGTTCATTGCTGTATTGTTTCACTTGATTATTTGAGCTTATTTGTCCATTGACATGTGCATTTGTCTTTGTGGTCTGCACTTGCACACTGCTGCTTGTTGCACTTGTGTACTTCATATACATGTGTGTTTGTGCTTCTTGTAGTTCGGTTACTTGTGTACATATTTTGTCGAATTCATTTGCATTGTGTTGTTTGGTCTGGATTGCTTTGCTACTGTATATTTGATGTGTGGTCAGACCTGAACCTCACTTGAGCATTGCTGGTCTCATATGCATTGAACTCTGGTTTCATTTCTTTGATAATCATGTTTCCATATTGCCTTGTTCAAGTCAATTTGCATATATGCTATTTACTGGTGTTTGGTCTTGCTTTCTTGATGGCATTTAATCTGGTTATGTGTTCTTTGATTTGTAGTACTTGAGTATAGTTCATTGTAGTTTGAATTGAATTTGGTATCATTTGTTTCAATCCGGATTCATGTGCTTCATGTTGTATATCCGCTTTGTCTCTTATCTGTTCATGTCTTATTATTTATTGTGAAGCCAGATCATTTGAACTTCATGTGCATTGATATTGGCTGTAACGAACTTGTACATCTCCAGTCATGCTTGAAGTCGTAGCCTGTACAACTGCCCTGTGTTGAATCCAGCTAATAGCTCGGGTTTGACCTTGTGCGCGTGTTGTGATTTTATTTATATTGCATTTGAGTTGAACCCGGCTTTTCATTTGGGTTTGACCTGTGCTCACCTGTCCCTGTAAATCAATCAAGTGTATATTTCGCTGTGCACGGCCTTGTGGCATATACAGTGATACACTGTGTATGTCACAAGCTGTTCGTGTATAATGAATTCAAATTTAAATGATGACGAACAACCCAAACATCTGAGGAAAATATTATTTTCAAAAATTCACATTTTATTTTATATTGCAAAAATATTTCTTTTTCAATTTTACTGCGTTAGTGAATATTTTTGCGGATTGCTCAGATGCTGGATTCTAACTGGAATGAAGTTGAAGATGAACTACGAGTGTGAGTGATATGTAGTGAGGAATTTATGTAAATTGAATTGTGATGTAATAAAAATTGTATAGTGAATAGTGAGTTAACAAATACAGCAATTCAACAATTCAGCAAATATTTATTTAATCTATGAGAAATACAATAGTACGTTAACAAATACATTTAAACGAATATATATGTTTATTATCATCAAACAAAAATCATATAATCGCATATTCAACAATTCAAATTCTGCGTTATTTATTTTTATTTAGCAAATATTTGTTCAATTTATGAAAAATAAAATAGTACATTCACAAATACATTTACACGAATATATATATATATATATATATGTTTATTATCATCAAACAAAAATCATATAATTGCATATTCAACAATCTCCCTCTTTTGATGATAACAAACATATATTTAAGATTTTGAATATGTTAAATGTATTTGATCATTGATATACTCTAATTGCTCCCCTCATTTAAATGCTCCCTCTCTACACAGAGCTCCCCCTACATATATGGATACAATTAAAAACATGCAAATGAGCCTAGATGCAAACGGAAAATATTTGACCTCTGCTTGATTTTATTTGACAAAATCTTAACTTTTCTCTCCCCCTTTTGTTATCAGCAAAAGAGTAATAGTGTTAGAGAAAATAGAGATAAAGTGATCGATATTAATCCAACATTAAAACACAATTGAATATAAATATTAAATTTCAATAAAAAATCAAACAAAAATCATAAATACTTTTAGAGTGATGGGAATGATGTCATCATATAAAACCATACCGTTGTGTCTATTTGTGGTATATTTATATCAGGAATTTGAATATCTACTAATCATGCATAACCGTTAGGACTTTTAAATGAGATTAGTAGTATTCCAATTTTATTTAAAAAATGAATTCAAGTATCTTCTAACCACGCACAACCGTGAGGACTTTTAAATGGGATTAGAATCAACTTGTTTATTTTAAAAATCAATTTTGATATGCGTTCCATACATGCATAACCGTGAGGACTTTTAAATGAGCATGGAAGCACATAACAAATTGCAAGTAATTCACCCATGCATAACCATAAGGACTTTTAAATGAGAGTGAATACTTTGGATTTTATTTTATTGTTATTTTATCTACTATATAAATTTTTTATTATTTAAAAAAAATGTAAAATGAAAAACTAACGATTCCTGTTTAAAATACCACATATTGACAAACTATATTGAATTTTGATGAGTGATGGTCGTTAGAAATTTGATAGAAATAGAGATGATCATGGAATTTTTACCAACAAATTTTTTATAACTCTTGTTTAAATTTCTAAAGAAATTTACTAATTATACTATCTCGATTCATAATATATGATAAATATCAACATGCATCACTTTTTCAATCACTATTTATCTTTTCGATAATTATTAGGGAGTCAGATTAGTCATAATAGTCATTTAAAATCAAATTCAAAAATAATTACAAGATCAATTTTTCGAAAATGACTAATATGAAAATATGGTCAAAAATGATTTTCTCGAAGGGGCTTTAAGAAAAATTTCTACTATTTGAAAATTATTTGAAATGAAAAATATATAGATATTTTCTTTGAAAAATGATGTAGTTACTAAATGTCTCAGCAAATCACGTTTCACTAGTAATTTTTCTATCGACTAGGTTACCAGTGTAATCTACATCTGAATTTCTTTTTCACTCAAAATTATCACTAATTGAATTTGATAGTCCAAACCATGAAGTGTGCACCAAAAATTTCAAACTCAATTTTAACAGCATTATAAATGAAATTCTTTTAAATTTGAATTGAAGCCGTCTTAATAATAAAAAAACCGTGAATATAGAGTTAGCCGTATTATAACCAAATGTATTATCATCCAACAAAAAACTATTTTTAATCCAAACTAATATATATGAAGTAATTCAAAGAATCTATAGATTTTTATAGTGTTTTTGGCATAAGAATATAATTGGCCTACAATTTTGAATAAGTCAGAATCAAAATCATCATTATTTCATCATCTCATTATTGGCTGATTTAACTTAGATTACGGTGCAGATTATCACATTTAATATATCGTTCAAATAAATATACCATTACCTGTTTTACCTTTATGATATTTTTCGTTGTTGTCCATTGTGATTCTGTCACCTTTATACTAGGCTAAGAAACTTTGCTTTGTCGCTCGTTGTGTCCTTGGAACAACCAGAATCAAAGTAACACTATTGTTGTTCCTTAGCCTGCCACCACACCTACACGGGAAAAGATTTTTGTGACCTATTTGTTTTTATAGGTCCATGGTTGTTTGTGACAGAATATTTAGAAAAATAATTTTGTGGAGACCCAAAACTATTTATATATGTTCCCTTCGGCACCCAAACTTGTTTAACTTTGAGTGATTTTATATTTGTGCCTTTTGGAACCCAAATTGGTATAGTTTTCACGTGTTTGAGTCTATACCAACAACTATTGTGATTGTGTCCATATTTTCTGCAAATTGTGCACATAGAATTTACTTGATTAATTTTGCTTTTAACTTTTCAGATTGATTATATCCAAGTCCTTGTCTAACTGTATTAACAGTTTACTTCCCTAATAGCATATTCAACGATTTTTCACTTTTCGAAGATTTATCTAAAGCCGTTGACAACTGCTGGACTTGTGTTTTGAGAGATTCATTTTCGTTTAATAATTGTGTGCACCTTTTAATAGAATTCTCTCTCCTAGTATTTTCATTTTCTTTCAAAATTAGAATTTCATTTTCAAGTGATTTTAAATTAATTTCTGATTTTTTAATTTCTTTTCAAACAATGGACACTTGTCACACTTAGGGCACTTATTTTGATAGTTTTTGACTAATTATTCAGGTTGTTCATTTAATTCAATCAAACTATCTCTTTATGATTCAAGTTTGGCATACCTCTCCCTAAGTCGTTCAAAACAGCCATTTATTTAATGGAAATATATAAGTAATTTTGAGTGAGCGAGTTTTGATACCTCGCTTGGCTCGTCATCATCGCTATCCGTTATATTACCTCGTAGGCACAGATCTGCTTTCTCACTCTTACTACTAGTGCTTTTATTATCATCATCACTTTTATTCCACGTGGCTGTAGAATTTCCCCTTTTTAATTTCTTTTCTTGGACGTGTTGATTTCGAGGATAATTGGGCTTGATTTGACCGGGTTTATTGCACTTGTGACAAATGATCCCATGTTCTTCTGAGTTGTTTAGTGCTTTGATTATTCTGTTTTCAGTTGTTGGTTTGGAGCTGGATTTCCGTATTTGTGGTTCCACGTTTTGAATTCTTTTATTAGTAGCGCCGGCTCAGCTGCTCCATCATCATCATCCTCATCACAACTGCCTTTTTCCAATTCTATTAAGCACATTTACTTAACTGAGTTGGTTGTGGAGGATTTCTCATTGCTATTGACTTTGCACGATATATTGCATTGAAAGTATTCCAGATTTCCTGTGCATTTTCACAATGAGAGATGAAATTAAAATTATCTTGATTAATATGAGAATATAATATATACATAGCCAGAACACTAATCGAGATAATTTTCTTATCTGTTATATCACACCCATTTTCAATAATATCCCAACATTTAACATTAACAGATTTTAAATAAAATTCCATTTTTAATTTCCAATTCAAAAAATCTGTTCCATCAAAAATAAAAGGAATAATATTGGAATGACCCTCAGTAAAGGTAGCCATTTTAAAAATTCAAATTTTTGAAACAAAAATTGGTTTAAGAAAAAAATCAAACTTTTAAAACAAAATGGCTTTTGTTCCTAGCTACGATACCACTTGTAGGATCGATTTCATCCTAGAGGGGGGTGAATAGGGTGATACTGTCAATTATAAAAATTAATTGCGGAAGCTTATAAAATAATTTCAACACAGATCACAGAATAATAGCAACATAGATAATAGTAGAATAATAAATGCAGAAATGGAAGGACACAGAATTTATCCAGCTTCGGCCAAACCCTGCCTACGTGCTGCCCCCAAGGTTTCTACTAGAAATTAAGTAGTCACACGCTTACACATGTAAACTCGTGACACCCGCTACTGACTAACCTAACTCTACGCTTAAAACCCTGCTACAACTCAGCCACTGAGTTGCGAATTCTCAAACTACGCCATGTAGTTTGTCCCCTAGTCACACGACTAGAAATTATAAAAGTTTAAAAGGAAAATACAATTTTAAAAACAATTTAAAGGAAAACAAAACCCTAATTAGCCTTATTATAATTTTAAACTCAAAGGCCGGCTCAAATATCTTTTCTCTTTATTTTGCTTCGGCCCGTTCCTTTGTGATAATGGCGGCTCTCTGTTATTCGTTCCTCTTCCTTCAAAAATTAGGGTTTTCGTAATTTCAAAGATACCGACTTTAGTTGCTCGATCGAATGAATGATTTATCACGTCATTTGCTTTGTCGATCGCACTTTTCTCTGATTTGCTCACGGCTCTTTGAAATTGATCGAGTTCGAGATATGGCTTCGGTAAGTAATTTTTGCTCCTTTTCTTTTCTGATTGAATGCTTAAACTCGATTGTTTCATTTCGCCGATGATGTTGTGGTTTATATAGGAGTTCGATCTCCTTTATTTGTGTTCGTATATATTTGTTTGAATTTGTCAATTGATTTGCACGGCCATTCGATGTTGCTTGGATGTTGATAATTTCTCTGACTTAATCAAATTCGTATAAAATTATACTCGCATCTCACGGTATTGATTTTTGACTGGTTCATTTATACAGCTTTGATGATTTATGACTTGGTTCGATTTCTTGTTTTCCACTGCTTGATGATTATGCTATGACGATTTTTGGTTTTGTTCGACTTTGGCTATACTGTTCACTGCCTTTGGTAGCACTTTCGACCTTGTTTGATTTTACCTGCTATTTTATGAGTTCGGCCATTTTCATTTGAATTGTAAAACCTGCCTCCTGACTTTATTCTGTTAAAATTGGCATGACTGCTACTTTGAATTTGATTTGTTCGTTATCACTTAACTTCGACTTGATATTTGTATTGCTTTGCTTACGTGATAGTGTTTGATGGTGTTTTAAGAAAAACAAACTCTTATAGTTGAATCTCTGTCATTTGTTGATTTCGGCCACTTTACTTTGTTGCTTCATCATGTATACACTTTGATAATCATGTTGTATTATTTGTGACATTGAGCCTAGTCTTTGTTGCTATGTATCACTGAACTACTTTGTTCATGTACAATATGTTGTTAATTGCATACATTTATGATTGTGTATCCATGTTGTTCAGACCTATAGCATGCATTGTCACAATAGTCATTGTAGTTTGATTTGGGCTGTATTTGCACTACTTTCTGTTGCAAGTGCTTGTATCATTACTGTAGCATATTTTGATAGAACCATTTTTACTGTTGTATCACCATATATGTATATTCATGTTTTAAGACTGCTATCATATCTAGCTATTCACTGGTCTTAGCTGATCTCTTTGTATTGCTGTTTGTTGTACATATGAACTTGGTTCATATGTATGCTGTGCACTGAGCATTGTTTCGAGTCAGTGTACTCGAGTGTGATCTGTGCATTTTTGCCATGCTGTAGCTTGATTGCTCTGGTTCATGTATTCATTGAGATGTTCAGGTTGCATAATGCTTGCTGCCTGATCATTATTGTATGTTGTCACTGCCCTTGTGCACTGTTGTTTGCTGTGCCTTGCTGTGTTACTTTATCTTTGGTGCACATGCTTGCTTCTCCGACCTGTTTCAGTGTAACCTTCATGTGAACTTCTGGTTAGCATATTTAGCTTGGTTGTCACTTGCTCATCCAAGCTTGCACTGTCCAGTTTCATGTTGTTGGCATTGATTTGTATTAGTTCGAATTACTCTTGAGTTGAATCCAGCTTGTAGCTCGGATTTGATCTTGTGCTGAAAGTTGTGACATTATTTTATTGCACTTGAGTTGAATCCGGTATTTTGGGTTTGACCTATGCTCACCTGTCCCTGTAAATTTATCTAGTGTATATATCGATGTGCACGGCCTTGTGGCATATACAGTGATACACTGTGTATGTCACAAGCTGTTCATGTATGATGAATTGAAAATTAAATGATGACGAACAACACAAACAACTGAGGCAAATATTATTTTCAACATCCACATTTTATTTTATACAGCAAAGATATTTCCTTTTCAATTTTACTACGTCAATATTTATTTTTGCAGATTGCTCAGATGCTGGATTCAATTTGAAGTGAAGTTGAAGATAAAATACGAGTTGAGTGAATGAGTGATATGTAGTGAGATCAAATGTAAATGTGAATATGCTGTAATTGAAATTGTGTATATATAGTGAGAGCTTGAACTTTGTACTATTCAAAGATTGTAACAAATATTTGTTTGAATAAAAATTCTGTTTGATTTCAAATTCTGTGTTATTCATTTTTATTCAGCAAATATTTGTTTAATTTATGAAAAATAAAATAGTACATTAACAAATACATTTACACGAATATATATATATATATATATATATGTTTATTATCATCAAACAAAAATCATATAATCGCATATTCAACACCTAAGCCTACAGTCGACCACTATCAGTCGACTAGCAGGCAGCTAGGGTCGACCTGTGGCATGTCATCAGCTTTTATCACGTTTTGTTTTGTTTAATTTAATTCCTTTTTAAACTAGTTGCCATAATTTGTTTCCGCTTATATATATATATATATATATATATATATATATATATATATATATGTTCTCCTAGATTTGATTTAATATATAAGTTTCCACTAACGTTATTAATTAATGTCAATTAATTTTTCTTACTATAATTACATATTATTTTCGATTCAAATCTTCAAACATTAATAATTTTTTGTTTAAACTTGGATAAAAAAACATCATATTTGAAAGTTGATTAGAAAATTGCCACAAAAGCTAATGGCACGAGTTTCATAGCTAAATTCTCACATTTGTGAATTTTTTTAGGTGTTAATCATTTAATAATAAATTTTCTTTTAATTTAATTATTGTAAAATTATGGGGTGTTACACCTATAGTTTCAAGAATCAATAAGAAGACAGAATTTACTAGGAACTTAAGAAGAACCCAAACATCAAATTAGAGAATGAGGCAACCTCCCTCCATCTCTAGTATCCAATATACAATTCTAATACCAAAGGACCATGCTACATTGGTATACGGCCGTTGCAGGGGAACGATCAAGTATGGAGCATGATAATCAAACGAAGAGCTTATAGAATATCTCTTAAATCATAGACAAAATATATTAACAACATAGATATAAAACATTCGAGAGAGTAGCATAATCAAATGAACCAAAATAAATCAGCATATCAGAGTTTAGCAAATTTGTTAGATTATACTAAGTATAAATAATATAGTTTATACATCTGTAACAAAAAACTTTAAAGATAACTATCTCTAAATATAACAAGTGTTGGCATAGCACCATAGCATTGCATAGTGGATAAAAGTGATAATGGGTCCAAATGTAGATATATAAGTAAGCGTCAGCCTCCTACTCGTCCTCCGCATAATTCCATGTGAATATTTCATTTATGTACGTATATATTATTCATGGTTTAAAATAAGAAAACTTATTACTTATTTTATTTAATATATTTATATTGATTAAAACATATTCACATAATTATATTTATATATATTTATATGTTAATATTTCATAATTATGTTTATAAGTGTGTGTACGTATGTTTGTATGTTTATATACGTTTATATTTATAATAAATTTTAACTAAAGTTTATATGTATACATATATTTAAAGTATTTTATATATGTAAACAAAAGTGTATGAGTGTATACATTCGAGCATTGTATTTGCTTATTGGATGAGCAAATATGTAAATCCCGACATCTATTTAAAGGCATGTTTTACCTTGCACGATTTGATATGCTACACATGTGGATACATATATATCTGTGTATAAGATACATGTGTGTGTGCGTGTGTCATAACATAAATTAAATAAAACTATACTAGTTTATAAATTTAAATAAACTAAAATATTTTAATTTAATAAAATTTAGAAATGTTTTAAATAAAACATACTTCATTGGCCCAATAAATACCCAATGGGGCAAAAAAATTGAAATTCACCTATAACTTACGTGCTAACTTATTAGATGTGGGGATAGGTCAAGTATGATTCATCATGCCATGTATTCCTATTTTTTGATAAATTAGTTTTTATATCTATTACAAATATATGTCGCTCATACCATATTTTTGTGTGACCTAAAGTTATTTGCGTTACTTCTTATCATTACTGGTACTCTTAAATGAATAGATTGAGACACCGTAATGATATTTGAATACACACACACACACACACACATAGATATATATATTATACAAATTACCTATTTATAAATGTATAATAAAATATAGATTAATACTTATATGTATATATATAATAATATTTTTTTGAATAAAAAATATATACCTAGTTGTGCATTACCAAGAAATACCATTTCTTTAATTCTAAATATAATTAATATCCATGCGGTTTTTAATTTAAAAATTAATATAAAACAATTCCGAAACATAATTTTGAAATTTAAACTTCCATCAAAATTTTGAATAACATTTCGTACTTTGAAAATTTATTTCATATTCTTATTGCTAAAAAATAATTTTAAATTTAACCATTGATTTTCGGCATATAATTAAAATATTTTTTGAACAATAGTTTTTTTAGTTTTTCAACAGAACATGTGTTTTGAGATAATATAATTTTATAAAATGTGAAACATAAATTTTATATAATATATATTATTATATTTAATTTATGTTATTAAATGGTTTAAATAATATTTAAATAATACATATGTATAATTTTTTATTACTGCCAAATATAATATATGCATAGTACTTTATATACAGATTTGTATAACATATATCTATATAAAGTATGATGAAGTGATTGAATTATAAACTACATTTATATGCATATATTTACAATATATATACATGTATATTATTAAAATAAAAAATGTTTTATTTATTTCTAAGCCATGCCTTTGTAGGTATGAGCGTAATAATTTTTTATTGATATATAAATATATGCATACAACCAAAACAATTTGCAACAATATAATTTGCATATCAGAATCGTCACCTAACTAACAATACTGTACACAGGCTCACAAATATAATAGAACATTATATCTAAACATGGATAATTATATTTTTTCCTGAATTACCTTGCTTCCAATGCCTTGAACTTGTGACGCCCCACTTCTATACCCACACTAGCCAAGAACACTCCGGAGTAGCGCTGTCAACTAGCACGGAGAATAAGGCTGTTGAGGAGCGACCATCCATGTAATTGCTTATCACACGGTGGCTATAAATAATCTTCGGAAACAAACATAGAAATAATCATATCACAAATCAGTCACAAATATCCACATCACAAAGGCGGAAGAAGATATGAATATATAACTAACACATGAAAGTGTACATCAGAGTAGTGGTCAGTAAGATCCACGATAATACAAAAGAATAGCAACACGTGCTATACAAAAGATTACAACTATGAGTCTATATCTCAAGTGTATACAAAAAAAACTGCTAATCTAAACAGTTAGCCAAAAGTCAGAGTGATGAATCCCTGGGAAGAAGTCAAGCAGAAGCACCTGTAACATCTCGGTCTGACCCGAGTATTATTTAAGAAAATAATAAACGGATCAGTCTAGCTATAAATATCAGATGACATGATATAACATAAAAGATATGGCATAAACATAAACATCCATAACGACATACCACTATAAGTATGTAAATAATGATCAACAGAAGATCAATCAATAAGAGATAATCAATATCACAAGAATCTTCTCAAAGATTCGAAGAGGGCATCATACCCTAAACTTGTACTCATAACAAGTCAATGACATAAATTCCAGAAATCAACACGAGAAATCCAGAAATCATAAAAAGGGAAAGAGGCCTATCACATGACGGTCCGAAGACCATGGGGAGCTACCCCGCATGTGTGAATGGAATCACACAGATTGAGGTCAAGACTAACCAAAAAGCAGAAAGGTATGTGTGAATGGAATCACACAAGTGGTGTCTAGTCTAACCTTGCAATGAAAGAGACATCGCGCAATTGCTAGTCTAATTCATAAAACGATCATCAAGATCAACGAGAAGTGTCAATTACACTAAGCTAGTAAATATAGAAGTTTAGCTTCATGTCCCATAACCACTTGCTTAACTTAAATATTTACGAACAAACTGTAAATCTTCACTAATAAAATTGTCACAAGAGGTTCAATCGAACAAGTCCAAGAATTAACCGACGAAGTGAACGCAAGCGTTTCATACCACTTGTTTTACTAAGTCGTTTAATTAGATTTCTCATCCGAGTGAGGTAAAGGCTTGTATATACTAATAGATTGGAAAACGGTTTAAGAAAAGAGCTTTGTTATTAAAAGTAGAGTTGAAATTGTTTGTTAAAAGAGTTTTGATATTTACTACTAGTATTGAAACCTTTATATTATAAAGTGACAAAACACAGAAGCAATTGTAGAAACAACCAGTCACAAAAATCGCATACGGAGATGCGAATAAAATCCAAGGAAATCAGCTCAATGTTTTTCAGATAAGATCCCCTACGGAGGGGGGGTCCAGGGGGGGTGGCAACCCCCCAAGGTGGGGGTGCGGGGGCAACGCCACCGCTTACGGGGTTCGACCTGCCCGGTCAGGTCGCGGGGGTCCAGGGGGCAGCGCCCCCGGTGGGGTGCGGGGCAGCGCCCCGTCCAAAACGGTACGACTTAGTGAAGACAAAATGAGGTCTAACGACCTAAGAGGTTCACGCGACCTAACACAATGGCTGAGCGACCTAACTAAGTGCGCGACCTGGTGGGTAAGGAGGTCGAGCGACCTAATGTTCTTTGCGACCTAACGAGGTAGAGGGGACATGCGACCTAAAGGTACGCGACCTAAGAAAGTTCGCGGGCTAAGGATGAGCGACCTAACAAGGTTCACGACCTAACGGAGAAAAGGCAACCTAGGTCTAACGATCTAACTGCTCGCGACCTAAGGGTCTAAAGGGCACGCGACCTAGAGGGAAAACAAGGTTAAGCGACCTAAGTGGGTTTGCGACCTAACGATATAAACGGTTGAGCGACCTAACGGTGCAACGACCTAAGGCCAAACGACTTGAGGGTTCCAGTGGAGAGCGACCTAAAGGAGACGCGACCTAAAAGAGGCGCGACCTAAAGGAGACGCGACCTAAATTAGGCGCGACCTAAAGGAGACGCGACCTAAAAGAGACGCGACCTAAAAGAGGCGCGACCTAAAAATATAAAGGTCATGCGACCTAGCGACCTAAGGTCATACGACCTAGCGACCTAAGGTCCATACGACCTACGACCTAAGGTCATACGACCTAACTCCGAAGACGTTAGAAATGGCCAGAACGACCTACGACCTAAGGTCCATACGACCTATGACCTAAGGTCATACGACCTAACTCCGAAGACGTTAGAAATGGCCAGAACGACCTACGACCTAAGGTCCATACGACCTACGACCTAAGGTCATACGACCTAACTCCGAAGACGTTAGAAATGGCCAGAACGACCTACGACCTAAGGTCCATACGACCTACGACCTAATGAGATAACTCCGAGCGACCTAAAGGTATAGGCCATTTTAAGGTCGGAAACGACCTAACTCCAGTGCGACTTTTCACACAGAACGACCTAACAAAGGCAGAACGACCTAGGGGCAGTTTTTCACCAAAAACACTAAAAAGTGGAGTTTTTCGCCAATCCAATCCAAACCAAATGCAAATGTGCGTGCAAACATGATAGGGAATCATTCCCAACAGTCCAAGATGGATATAAACTAGATTTGTGAGATAAAAATCTCACCTTTGCACTAAAGTTTATGAAGATGAAGCTTGAAAGCAAGGAGAAGCAATCCAAAGCTTGAATCCAATATCTTCTACTTGAATTTGGAGTTGAATGTTGGATTTGCAATTGAATTTGTGCTTGGAGTTTTAATTTCCCATTCCCTCCACCATTAATGCCAAAGCTTGATTAGTTAGGAAATTTATGAAGAGTGAGGAGAAGAGGGTTGGAAGTTGGGCTTAATAGGCTAAACTAACCCAAAGTCCGAAGCGGGAAAAGTTAGTGAAATTTCACTAACTCCAAACCTATCGATGTTTATACTTAAAAAGTTGTAAACGATATTTCGAACTCAATGGAAGTGGTCTCGAGTCCTAATTGACCGTTTGCAAAAAGTAGCTTTTCGGACCAAAATCCGATTAACGAGTTAATATTTAAATAAAATATTTAAATACAAACTCGATAAATATGCGGGTTGTTACAGAACTTCTCTTTGAAATGATGAAGTATGCTCCTTGAAACAATTTCTGATCCAAAATTGTATTAGTCCTTGAACTGTTGACCACTAGCTATCGAATAATAGTTGAATTGACTGATTTGAATTTGGGAAATTAGTTTGATGATAGGTGGTGTTCGGCCAGCAAATTTATAGGGATGAAGGCTCAAAAAGGTCAAAATCTAATATAGAAAGAGATCTTTAACACTAGATGGAAAAGAGAAAATTTGGGATCCCATCTTTTACTCAATCTCCTTTAATCTCAGCCATCTATTATCAACCCCCTTTAGCCCATTTCAAGTCACCTATAACCTTACGTTGCTATCGAAATAATTAGCTCCTACCATGGGCTTTACACCCATTTAAATTGAAATATTATGTGTTTAAATCCAACTTAAACGCCTATTGACATCGTATATTGATTAATATATTTATAACTATTATAAATACATTTAACCATTTATTCATCAAATCAATATCAAAATTTATAATTAATATTTTGTAAATACAAATTTATTAAATTAATTTATAACAATTGTAAATTAATTAAATCATTTGGTCAAAGTAGAATTCATTGATTCAGTTATGTGACTCATTAGGTGTAAATTTGGTCAGCTATTAATATCAGAGTCTTCGAATATTAGCATTCACACGTTACTTAATAGGTGGTGTGACATTTGGCCAAATTTATCATTTATTTGGTTGTGATAAAATTCTATTTTACTTTGTTAAGCGTTACCTGTTTATGACTATTATTTACACCAGTTGTCTTCATCAATACTATATCACTTTGGATTTATGGAATTTGGCAGTGGTCAAAATTCCAATACCGTCCATATTCAATTCTATATTCCGAAGAAAAAGTCCTTAGTTCAATATTAGCAAATATTATTAACCGATCTACTCTGGCTAGAGATTTTGACTTTGAGTTAACTCGAGTTGACTATGATACTAACCCCATATAACCTAGGAGATGAATCCTCTCTTGAGCAGTGTGTCACTTCTAATACTTCCGCTGACCAAATCATAGTCACTAGATGGACGTTGTCCCATGATTTGACTATAATCTAAGCGGAGCTTTCATATTGAAGATTTGTAGTATTCTTAAGTCGAGAGAATCGTATAAATTAGTCACATCGATATTTTCTATTTTACCTTAGTTATATTAACCAACAGAAAACTATCGGGTGAGTCATTCCATAGTTATCCTATAACTATCAATATGTATCTCTAGGGTGCCCCTATAGTCATGAGTAATATACTTTCCAATATTTGGTGAGCGTCACATACTCAAGTCTTAATGGATACATCGATATCCAACATCTTGACTAGGAACATTTAAAATGATGTGGTTTATAACATTATGATACAATACTCACGATATAACAACCCATAAATTTCGTAAATATTTTACATACAATTTATTTGAAACTTTGATTTTAAAATCATTTAAAAATTTTACAATGCAATTTTGCGAGTTGTTAAGAATTATTTTACCAAATATAATAAAATAAAGATTTTTCCTGAAATTTGAATTTTGGTCAACTTTGGTCAAAGTTTGACTTTCATTTGAAATTTTTAAATTTGAATTTTAAATTTCTATTCTTTTTCTTTGAAGCTAGACTTGATTCTAACATTCTCTATGCTTTTTATTTCATAAAATTCTTATTTATAATTTTTAAATCTACCGAGTTTCAGCATTTTACACGTAAATATTTTTCAATATTTTATTTTCTATTTTCTTTTTTGGTTTGGCCTTGATTTTGCCTGTTTTTTTGGCTTGTTTTGGAAGTGGGCTTTGCTATTGGGCTTAGGATTTCCTAATAGACATGAATTTGCCTTCTCAAATTGAAGTGGTGTCTTTCCATTTGTCATTCATGTATAAAAATTTCCTTTCCTCCTCTTTTTCTCATTTTCACTTCCGTGAACAAAAATTTACAGTAAGTTTTCCTATCTCCTTCTTCTTCTTTTTATTATTTTTCTTTTTGTTTCTCCTCAAACATGGTTCGGCCATGACATGCTCATCCCCTAGCTGACCTCATCTCTACACTCATCACCATCTAGTATTGATCGGCCATCACCATCACCATTCTATGTCGTGATTTGCCATGACCAAAATTACCAATCTCATGCTCAAAACCCTAGCCGACCCCATGCTTTTCCCCTCCTCACTTCTCTATTGCCTCGGCCACCACCTTCTCCTATTTCCTAGCCGTGACCTTTACCATCTCTAGCCATGACAATTCAAGTGCCTTGACCCATTGCACCACTTGACCCAAGCCTTGGTACATAGGGCCGAACCCATTGAGCCTAGGCTGAACCCCAATAGGCACTTGTTCCTTGTATTTTTGCATTCCCCTTGCCCTTTTTGCATCCTGTCATCTACATATGGTCGTGAGTTATGCCATTCTACCCGAGCCTAGCGTGCTTCAAAACAGCATGGTCGAACCATGTTTCAAGATGGTCAAGCCTACTTGCAAAGTGGCCGAGCCCACATAGTCTTGATTTACCATTTTGCTTTGTTTTGATCTATATTTTTATATATAGATAATTGCTTAGATATGTTGTATTTTTGTTTTTTTACAAGATTTGGATCTTGGCCCTACTTCCACTCAAGTTTGATTCGTGCTTTGTCGTGCTTTTCGGGAGTTTGTTCTTGTGTTTTGAATTGTCATCTCTAGCCAAAGAAGGTGAGTTTATCACTCTCGGCTATGTACTTATATTATAGTAAATTGATGGCTTGCGGAATTGTAGTAGTGATATGCTATGATGATAGTAGTTTCATATATGCCTGTGATATGATATTATATGATGTTATCACCTTATACCATACTTGTTTTATCATATGCCATGAAATGCTCTGTTATCCTGTTTATTTTATATTATGTTTCCCACATTGCAAGTTCCCTTACTATGGGTAGAAATGATACATACCCGAACGGACTTTAGAATAAGGAAAAATCGTTATGAGCTAATATAATAGGTTCAAGCGATTTTTATTTTATTTGACTTGGGATTGCGGGTTTGAAATGATAAAACCTAGGATTTATATATTACAGATTGAAATGACACATATCCGTATCACTTGACCTGGGTTAGGAAATATTATACAGACCATGGTTAACTTTTAAATAATAGTTTTCTAAAAAAATATTTAAGTATTTTGAATTTTAATATATGAAAATTTTAACTTAAGTTTTGATTTAAATGATTGAAAATTATATGTTGATTCTCTAATAAGTTAAAATTTCATAGATAAATAAATGGTTTAAAATAAATTTAAAGATTTTATCTATGATATAAAATTTAATATAACTTAATAATTTAATTTAATTTAATTTAATATGGAATTTTAAATCTAACCTAATAATAGTAATTGATTTGATTTATGAAATGGATATGTTTTGTGTAATAAATAGATTTTATAAAACCATGATAAAATTGAAGACATTATGTTTTAAACATGTTTTAGTAAAATTTGTAGCATTTTCAAAATGCTATGTTATTTTAAGTTATTTTAAGTTATGCTTTTAAAAATGCTATGCTACTTTAGGTTATGTTTTGAAGTGCTACTATTTCTCAAGTGTAACATTTTCAAAGTGCAATTATATAAGGGTCATATTTTCAAAGTGTTATGGTTTTTACCTATTACATTTTTTAGTGTTATAACTAAGTGTATAGTTTTGGAAGTGTTACAACTTTGGAAAATGGATATTATTCTTAAGGTGTAATGGTATTTAATTTAAATGTTTTTGAAATGAATATGCTTGATTTGAAAGGACAAACCATTTGAAATAAATAACCATGGGTTATAATAACGATTGGTTGTTAAAGAGACCGGGATCATAAGTTGTCACACTCTTTGCCAACTCCGAAAACCACTTTAACAAATGTGTACGCGGTGGAGATTTTAGGATGAAGTAGGATTGTGAGGACGATCCTATATGAGGTATATACATGGACCCAACTCCCGTGAGTTGGCATAAGGTGGCTAAAACAGGAGCAATTGATGGGCCAATGAGGCAGCTCCTCTAATTGGACACACTCCTTCGGTACCATTCTATTACGTTGTGATTGATTGGGTGCACCCTTTGATTTTTATTGGGAGTGTGGATCGAGGTGGGTGGTAGTAACTGCTACGCGTTACCACCAGTCCGAAAGTGTAATTGGTATATCTACCCTGGCATTGCCTAGTTGTGCCATTTCCCCTACACTATCGTGCTTTCTACGAGTTTGATTTGGGTTGTACCTATAGAGTATTCTATGGTAGCTCCCGATCTGGAGGTATGATGGTACTGTATAGAATATAGGCACTATAAATGTGTTAAGGTGGAAAATGTAAAGCCTTAATGCTATTTTTTTAAATAGAATACTTCAGACATTATTAAAATAGCGCATATTACTACATAGTAGATAGTTTAACGGATCCTTAAAGGATGGGAGATCCCAAGCATCCTTTAAGTTACTTGAAACGACCCGCAGTTCCGTACCCCTTAAGTTGACACTATTCTCCATCAATCAACTCAAGATGAACAGAAATACGAACATTTGGGTTAAAGAAGAAAAGGTAGAAGAAAAGAAATACGGAAATACCCACCTAGCCTTGCTGCATAACCCCTGATTTTCAGTCATTCCCGATTGATGTGGCTTGAGGCTAAGCGTTACCTTTTAAAACGTTTCTCTTAGAATGCTCATCATCCACCTGACTATGTTCTGAAAGCATTCAATCCATACAAGTCCGTCTCGGGTTCGAACGGAACCGAAGGCACTACTCCTACATCCATTTTGGAATCATCCACGGGATTAGTAGCGACTAGCCCTTGCACTTCACTGCTCCACCTTCAAATCCAAAATCGTCTTCCTCACAAAAACATACAAACCGGATCGAAGTGGTTTTCAGGAAATAAATCCCGATCCCGGTCTCATCGAAACGATCAGCGCATTGGCCAATATTGATAGTCGGTTATTTAACTCTCAATTAGCATTCACAAACAGCCATCAAAATAAATAATTTCACCAAATTATTTATTATTCTCAAAATATCTTCAGAAGATATATTTCCATTTTCAACGCCTTTGAAAACAGTTTCAAACCACATTTTTCACATGAATAAATTTTCAGATATTTATTTCCACTGAAAACACCAAGTACAAAGCTTTAGATTTTTAAAATAATTTAAAACACTTTATTATAAAAATATCTTTTAAAACATTTAAATTGAGAACTACTTCAATACTTTATTAAAAATATATACTTTAGGAATATTTAAAATGAGGTTACTTTATAAAGTATAAAACTAGTTTTTCTCTTTTCGAATAAAAATACCAAGTCATCTTTAAATAATTACCATGATATGAGTTTTGGAAAATAATTACTTTAGAATTTAAATATTTTAGAAATAATAAATTTTCCAAAACATGCTTTTTAAAACAATATTAAAACTTTTAACTTATATTTAAAAATTTACTTGAAAACGTATTTGGCTATCCAGGGAAATATACTTCTCTTCACATCCTTTAAAAATAAATCACTATTTATTTTTAAACAAAATTTCTCTTTTCTTTAATAAATTCTCAACGTGAATTTATTCTTCAAATATCCAATGATATATCACTTTGCTTTTATAAACCCAGTTTATAAATTTCATATTAACATTCTCCTTTAAATTTCCAATTTCAAACACTTAAATCAATTTCCAAATTGATTTCCAATTTTCTCCATTTTGAAATAAATCTCTTTACTTACTCACTTTTTCCAAAATCCATTAACTTCATATTTTATTTCTTCATTTTGATTTAAAATCTTTTAACTGAAACATACCAATTTCAGATTTCCAAAATTCCTTCTTTATCCTTTTAAATAAATTTAAACCTTGAATTTTAAAGTAAATTCTTTATTCCTTTAAATAATATCACTTAATTTTTAGAATTCATTATTTTCTGTTTATTCAAAATCTTCTTTTTCTTTCCATACTCGGAATTATTCATTAGAATTTTAAAATCACTTTTATTCTTATCCAGTTCATTCTTAAATTTATTCAAATTCTCTACAATTATTTTACTTAAAATTCCACTCTTTTATTTTCCTTTCAAAAATTCAATTCTATATATTTTGATAACTCAGTGTACCAAAATATATTCAAGCAAACCATAGCATTCAATATTCTAATATAATTCATCACAGAATATCAAATAATCATAACAGAGATATTAAATAATCTAAATAAATGTTGAGGAATCCAGTTGGATCCCTCCAACTTGTTTTCCCTGCATCCACAAACGTTAGCACAGTAAAATACCAATTCCACTTCGAGGTGGAGTATCATGGTATATGGGATTAATAAAATATCATCCGCTATTATGCGTCGCATAGGGTCTCATCCGCTATATAATGCGGGAAATCAATCACTCAAATATATACTATATACTACCGTGTAATATATCACATTCAATCAATTCAGTTATTCAACCAACTATTTAAATTTAACCATTTAAATTTAAATTAAAACCAGATGAGTGAGATTGACTCACCTTTGATTTTGCTGTTGCAATCCATTCCAAACTGGCATGTTTCCTTGATTTTAAACCTTAATTTCCATCTCCTTCTTCGAGCTTACATTCTAGAACCTACATCTCCATTGCCGTACCATGTTGCGGCTAACCCTCGACTCGCCCCTTCCATGATCGCCTGCTGCCTCCTCCTAGAGAACCCCATACCACAGCTACCCCACGCCACCACCTATGGATGCGCCTCAACCTCCACTTGAGCACTGCCCAACCCATATCCACCTAAATTCGTGACACCTCCTTCATTCCACACCTGCGCGCCCACGCGAGCCACCCAGTTCGAGAGCTCTGGCTACCACTCTGATGTCACAACACTCCCTCTAGTCTACACACATGCATACTAGTGTTATCTCCCTCTAAATCGAGCCCGGATCTAAACCCTAGGCAAAAACTTCCTCCGTCTTGCTATTCCAAATCCAACATGACAATCGCGTGCTCCATATCCCAGTCGCATTTCTCCCCTAAAATTAATTCGACCGCCTATAAACTCCCACCGAGATCAGAAAAACAAATCCTTAGGATTTTAATTGAGAATCAAAATTGATTTCCTATTTTTTTTATCGGATATTCGTTCGAATTGATGAGAAGAAGAAGGGTGCGTGATTTTGAATTAAGAGGGCTCGGCTTTGATTTATGAAAATGGAATGGGTGAGGATACGCCACTTTTAATGGAGGCACTCATCGGCCTTTTTTTTTTACTTCTGTCGATTGAAGGAGGCAAGACATGACTTAACGACTGAAAAGATGAAGGTAGCGTGTTGAATGGCTGCTGCAGTGGTTTCGAAATGAAAGGGAAAAGTGGTGATGTGAAGGAATTTCGGCTGCAGTTGACTAATATAAATATTCAATTTAAATTCAAATTCAAACCGTTTCGATAAATGCCACTTAAAACTTGACCTCCTATCGAGGCGTGCCGCTAGACGTTTATAATGTTATACCCCTATTCCGAACGCAGTGGAAAAAGTTTCGAGTCCTAATTCGATCGTATGGAGAAGATAGCTTTTTGGACCCAGTTTTTTTATTAAATTTTCGATATAAATTTCAGCGCGTTTATAAATCGTACTCTCACACAACAACTCCAAACATTACGAAAATTGAAATCCAATAATAAAAAAATATTACGGATCCAATGGAACTGGTTTCGTCGAATTCCGAGACTACACCTTGGAAGGCTATTTTTAAATATAGATTTAAACGATATATTTTTAAAACTGAACAAAACACTTCCAAATTTAATTTTAAAAGTTCTATCACCTTCAGTATTATTAATATGAAATTTTTAAGCCTTCAAATTATTTTTAACAAGCTTAAAACTGGAGATTCAATATTTTACCCAACTTTCAATTATTAAATTAAATAATTTAATTATCAAATAAATAGAGATATTTGAATTCAAGTTAAAAATTAACTTTTAAATATTTAAAATCAATTAAATATCCCGATTTCAAACATCCAAAAATTACGGGTCGTCACATTCCTCCTCCCTTAAAAGAATTTCATCCCCGAAATCGCTGGTTAGGAAGAATGGTCCAATACCCGTTTATATTTTCCCAAAACCAAACAGTTTTATCAACTTGCCATAACATATCTTTTATTAAAGACCCACTATTACTTCAACTAACTTTCCAAAGCCTTTCATAGTTTGCAACAACATTATTTACTCCACTTACTCAAATTTATATTTAAATTCAAATTTAATCTATCAAAACTTTCTCAAAAAATTTCTAACTCTCTAAATTTTCGAAAAATTTCGCCAGCGTCTCCTTTGCGCGGCTAGCTCGGTACAACCACAAAATGCCTCTACGGGCTCCCAATTTCAAAGCGAAAACAAAAAGCCAAGTGGCTAGATCAAAAATCCAATCAAATTTTATACAGAAATTTAAACACATACCTTTTTGGTCGGGCAATTCAAATTTATCTTTTGAAATCATAACCAGTTTTCCTTTCCCTTTATAATACCTGCATATCCTACTTAGCAAAAATACCCAATCATAGCTTTTAAAATCATTTTATACATTTCCTTACAAAAGTTTCATATCTACTTCTATTCAAATTAGCTTTTCCCATTTCCATATGAATTCAATTTATTTTCAACTCTGAATATTGAATTTTATCTTCCATTTATAACTGATTCATATCATTATTTTAAATTAGTTTCATCCACTAATTTATTTCAATTTCCAATTTGAAATCGTTTATCGCTAACAAAATTTTCCCAAAAATTTCAAAAAATTTCTAACTCCCAAAATTTTTGGAAAATTTTGGCGGAGTCTCCTTTGTATGGAGGATCTTTTGCAATTTGACAAGAGATATAAATATATATACATCAACCCACATGGTCGGAAAAACAACAACAGTTCATATTTCCTATTTTTATTGCATAGGCGTACCTCTATTTTGCATTTTAAGCAAGTAGCTTATTTATTTAGCAGTTAGCGTGCCCAAAATCCAGCCAAACGGCTTCCCGGTACCTGGACTTACTCAATTCAAACATGTAAGTGCCATATATATGAAGTTTAACAAATTTTCACTTATATTTAAATAGCTAAAACATGGATTCTATAAAAATGCATGTTATATACTTTCACAAGCATATTTGTGAGGTTTCTACACTTATTAATTGTTTTAAATCAACTCATGTGCCATTCCATTCAATTTTAAATGGTTTACATTCAACTTCTTACATTCAGTTTATTTTTAATCCAAACAAGCTCATATTCAACTCAATCGATTTCAAAATCAATTTTATTTCACTTCTTTCAATTCATAGAATTTTATTTAATCTCGTTTTCGTCAAATGACAATTTATTTCTACGCAATTCGACTATATTCATGTGAAGAAATAATTACTTAAGCTTATTACCATTTTAAATTAATTCCTACTCAATTTATTTTAAATTCCATCCCATTTCTAGTTTATTCACCAACCATACATTTGCATTTCATTCCATATTCGCCTTCATTTCATTTGAGACCATTTTATTAAGCTTGAACCATTCCATGCTTATATATTAATAACCGTTTCCCAATTTAAATTTACCCAATCTTTTATTTAGTGGACTTTTACCCTTACTCGAAGCCAAGCTTCCACTAATTTTAAACTTAAATTAATTTACTTCAAATTATTCAAATTTCATACTTAAGCTCATTTTCATTTTGCAAATAAAATTTCCTTTTCAATTTAACTTGATTCTATTTCAATCAAATCTCATTTCAAACTACAAATTTATTTGATTAGTTCACTTGTTTCGTATAAATTTTAATTTTCAGATTCAATTCATTTAATTGATTACAAGGCCATTTTCAATTTATTCCCACTCATCTGGGTTTTATTTGCAACTAAAACCATCCCTACTTTAATCAATTTCTTTTTATTTGGCAACATTTTCAATTATATTTACTTCACTAACGATTCAAGTCGAATTTGATTTATAAGTTGAGTTTTATTTCCAAACTTCATTATTAACTCACAATTCAACTTCTATTTAACTACATTAGGTTCCATTTACATATTTCATTAACTAATTTATTATCTAATTAGTTTTCCCTCTATTTATAATTCAATACTTGATTTTTAATTTCAAAAATTACTTCATTTGATTTTCTTAAGTTCAATTTATTTTATAATTCAAGTTGGATTTTTGTTTCATTTTCCAAAACATCAAACAATATTTATTTTGGCTTTTCTATCCCACCTTTCAATTTTATATGTCACAAATTATTATTTTACACATTTCCATTCATTCTAGGCTTGAATATATTCATCTTTTACTTTTAACTCAAGATTTATGTTTATTTATACCCCAAGCATATTTTTATTTCATGGATTTTTAATTCTTTTATAAACTATTCTAATTCATTTATTCCAGTCCAATTCTTATCCAACGAATTTCTTATCCAACTTACTTCTTATCCAACTTCCATTTATTTAAGTAAGGATATAATTCCATTCAATATCACCTATAACTCAACTGAATTTTTATTCCAATTCAATTCTATTTTAACTCAGATTTATTTAATTCAATTCGATTCAATTTTGTTCCTTAATCCGAGTTAATTTCATTTTAACTTTTCACTTTAAATTTTAATTCCAACATTCAAAGCTCATATTTTCCTCCCTTATTGAAAAATCATCTCAGCTTTACAAGTTTATAACTTACCTCATCAGGATTTTCAAACACCCGGCTTTTGGTTCAAATCATTTGAAATCACTATTATCTCAAAACCACACTTCTCAAATTTTTAAACCAATCCTGGTTTTTATCCTTAACAAATTTCATTTGAAATTTCAAAAACAAAACTAGTTCTTCTGAACAAATCAATTTGGCAGCAATCCATTACTTAAAAACTCGAAAATGAACATCGATGATGCTGCAGTCATCACCGAAGTTATGTTCCAATGACTTAAGTGAGCTCAATGTTATATCCCTTCCCAAAATTTATTTGAAACAATTTCCTTTCAGAAGTACTTTTAAAATGATAATGCTATTATTTTTCTTCAAAACACTTCGACAAACACTTCCAAAATCTCCAGGATTTTAAATTTTCAAATTTTGACTTAGACCAAATATTAGCTATAATTCATTTGTATAGTTTATGCTTATACAAACTCCCATTTGATCATATTTCAATTGATAATTCACGTTTATAATTCACATTTACAAATTTCATTTTATAAATGAATTTATTTCCTTATTCTTTGGATATATTTTCAATTCCTAGTTAAATTTCCACACAATAATGATAATAATTTAATATTATCATTCCTAACATCCAAGCAACCATATATTGGCTAAAATAGTTTACAAAAACTTTTCTTTTATATCAAAATATAAGTTGGGTAAAATTATTTAATTCACCTACCTTTAAAACAATACAGTGTCAATTTATCGTGTCATGTGTTTATAAACTCTTGTCGAATAGCGCCAACTTACTCGATCAGAATTCATATTCCACTCAACCAATAAGTCAACACAATATTAAAACAATTTATATTCACTAATAAATACGCGCTCATATCTATTAATACATTCAAACTCATTCTAGAGTACTACGGACTCTATTTTCAATGAGTAATCCCCACTAGTGCCAAGGTTATCACCAACCTAAGCTCTGATACCAAATGAAATGATCCGCAGTTTCGTACCCCTTAAGTCGAAACTATTCTCCATCAATCAACTCAAGATGAACGGAAATACGAACCATATGGGTTAAAGAAGAAGAGGTAGAAGAAGAGAAAACAAAACAACATCAGAATCTAAGCATCGCAGCGGAATAAAATATGATTGATAATAACAGATCTTTACACAAAAGAAAACTATATATGTTCATACATACATCACCAGAATACATCATTAGAGTTCAACAACATCAATAACATATAACTGGACAGTCATATAAACTTGTCCTCACAACTGAATACATAGCGGAATAATAATCAAGTACGGAAGTACGTATCGCCATCCAGTTTGTCTCCTGAGCTCCACAGCATCCTTTCCTGTATCCTATAATACTCGGTCTGACCCGAGCATTATAGTTAAATAACACCCGAGTCAGTCTGGAATACCAGCGTGAGAAAACCACACTCAAATTGATTATTAAAGTTTCCAAAATCCTTTAAAATCAAAACATCTCGTAAGACCACGCCACAAATAAACATGTCGGGTTTTTACCTTACGATAGCTAAAACACTTTTTATTAAAATTCTCTGATATTATAATAGTGTCTATAGAAAGTAAAATAGAATCTAGCTGAAATACTTGCATCTCACGTTCCAGCAATAGTTGGGCATAATCAAAACCATACAGGCGTGTAGGGAAAATGGATTTCCAACTAATGACTAGGCACTGGGGCACCACCTGTCACGGTACCTGATCTAGATCAGCATACCGAGGATCACTCCCGACACCTTGCAACACAAGACCGGGACTACCTCTTAATGGATAATCCCGAGTAAGATCACCCCACGGTTGGGATCAACAACCACACACTAAGCCGAATAAAAAGGGACATCTAGACAGGGATGGCCTTACCCTAATGGGCGCTACCCACCTAGCCTTGCTGCATAAACCCTGATTTTCAGTCATTCCCAGTTGATGAGGCTTGAGGCTAAGCGTTACCTTCTAGAACATTTCTCTTAGAATGCTCATCGTCCACCTGACGATGTTCTGAAAGCATTCAATCCATACAAGTCTGTCTCGGGTTCGAACGGAACCGAAGGCATTACTCCTACTACATCCATTTTGGAATCATTCTCACGGTTAGTAGCGACTAGGCCTTGCACTTCACTGCTCCACCTTCGAATCCAAACTCGTCTTCCTTACCAAAGCGTACAAACCGGATCGAAGTGGTTTTCAGGAAATAAATCCCGATCCTGATCTCTTCGAAATGTTCAGCGCATTGGCCAATATTAATAGTCGGTTATTTAACTATCAATTAACATTCACAAATATCCATCAACATAAATAATTTCATCAAATTATTTATTAATCTCAAAATATCTTCAGAAGATATATTTCCATTTTCAACCCTTTTGAAAACAGTTTCAAACCACATTTTTCTCATGAAATAAATTTTCAAATATTTATTTCCACTGAAAAAACACCAAGTACAAAGCTTTAGATTTTTAAAATAATTTAAAACACTTTATTATAAAAATATCCTTTAAAACATTTAAACTGAGAACTACTTCAATACTCTATTAAAAATATATATTTTAGGAATATTTAAAATGAGGTTACTTTATAAAGTATAAAACTAGATTTTCTCTTTTCAGATCAAAGTACCAAGTCATCTTTAAATAATTACCACGATATTAGTTTTGAAAAATACTTACTTTAGAATTTAAATATTTTAGAAATAATAAATTTGCCAAAACATGCTTTTTAAAACAACATTAAAACTTTTAACTTATATTTAAAAATTTACTTGAAAACGTATTTGGCTATCCAGGGAAATATACTTCTCTTCACATCCTTTAAAAATAAATCACTATTTATTTTTAAACAAAATTTCTCTTTTCTTTAATAAATTCCCATCGTGAATTTATTCTTCAAATATCCACTGATATATCACTTCGCTTTTATAAACCCAGTTTATAAATTTCATAGTCACATTCTCCTTTAAATTTCCAATTTCAAACACTTAAATCAATTTCCAAATTGATTTCCAATTTTCTCCATTTTGAAATAAATATCTCTACTTACTCACTTTTTCCAAAATCCATTAACTTCAGATTTTATTTCTCCATTTTGATTTAAAATCTTTTAACTGAAACATACCAATTTCAGATTTCCGAAATTCCTTCTTTATCCTTTTAAATAAATTTAAACCTTGAATTTTAAAGTAAATTCTTTATTCCTTTAAATAATATGACTTAATTTTTACAATTCATTATTTTCTATTTATTCAAAATCTTTTTTTCTTTCCATACTTGGAATTATTTATTAGAATTTTAAAATCACTTTTATTCTTATACAGTTCATTCTTAAATTTATTCAAATTCTCTACAATTATTTTACTTAAAATTCCACTCTTTTATTTTCCTTTCAAAAATCCAATTCTTTATATTTTGATAACTAAATGCACCAAAATATATTCAAGCAAACCATAGCATTCAATATTCTAATATAATTCATCACAGAATATCAAATAATCATAACAGAGAATACTAAATAATCTAAATGAATGTTGAGGAATCCAGTTGGATAGCTCCAACCTGTTTTCCCTGCATCCACAGACGTTAGCACTGTAAAATACCAATTCCACTTCGAGGTGGAATATCGCGGTATATAGGATTAATATAATATTATCCGCTATTATGCGACGCATAGGGTCTCATCCGCTATATAATGGGGGAAATCAATCACTCAAATATCTTCTATATACTACTATATAATATATCACATTCAATCAATTCAGTTATTTAACCAACTATTTAAATTTAACCATTTAAATTTATATTAAAACCAGATGAGTGAGATTGACTCACCTTTGATTTTGCTGTTGCAGTCCATTCCAAACTGGCATGTTTCCTTGATTTTAAACCTTAATTTCCATCTCCTTTTCGAGCTTACATTCTAGAACCTGCATCTCCATTGCCGTACCATGTCACGGCTAACCCTCGACTCGCCCCTCCCATGATCACCTGCTGCCTCCTCCTAGAGAACCCCATACCACAGCTACCCTACGCCACCACCTATGGATGCGCCTCAACCTCCACTCGAGCTCTGCCCAACCCAAATCCACCTAAATTCGCGACACCTCCTTTATTCCACACCTACGCACCCACGCGAGCCGCCCAGCTTGAGAGCTCTGGCTACCACTCTGATGTCACGACACTCCGTCTAGTCTACGCGCATGCATACTAGTGCTTATCTCCCTCTAAATTGAGCATGAATCTAAACCCTAGGCAAAAACTTCCTCCTCCTTGGTCTTCCAAATCCAACATGACAATCGCGTGCCCCACATCCCAATCGCATTTCCCCCCCAAAACTAATTCGACCGCCTCTAAACTCCCACCAAGGTCATAAAAATAAACCCTTAGGATTTTAATTGAGAATCGAAATTGATTTCCTATTATTTTTTATCTGATATTCGTTTGAATTGATGAGAAGAAGAAGGGTGCGTGATTTTGAATTAGGAGGGTTTGGCTTTGATTTATGAAAATGGAATGGGTAACGATACGCGATTTTTAATGGAGGCACTCATCGGTCATTATTTTTTTTTACTTCTGTCGATTGAAGGAGGCAAGACATGACTTAATGACTGAAAAGATGAAGGTAGCGTGTTGAATGGCTGCTACAGTGGTTTTGAAATGAAAGGGAAAAGTTGTGATGTGAAGGAATTTCGGCTGCAGTTGACTAATATAAATATTCAATTTAAATTCAAATTCAAACCGTTCCGATAGATGCCACTTAAAATTTGACCTCCTATCGAGGCGTGCCGCTAGGCGTTTATAATATTATACCCCTATTTCGAATGCAATGGAAAAGGTTTCGAGTCCTAATTCGTTCGTATAAAGAAGATAGATGTTTGGACCCAGTTTTTGTATTAAATTTTCGATATAAATTTCAACGCGTTTATATATCGTACGCTCACACAACAACTCCAAACATTACGAAAAATAATACAATATTACGGATCCAATGGAACTGGTTTCGTCGAATTCGGAGACTATACCTCGGAAGGCTATTTTTAAATATCGATTTGAACAATATATTTTTAAAACTGAACAAAACACTTCCAAATTTTATTTTAAAAGTTCTATCACCTTCAATATTATTAATATGAAATTTTGTAAGCCTGCAAATTATTTTTAACAAGCTTAAACTGCAGATTCAATATTTTACCGAACTTTCAATTATTAAATTCAATAATTTAATTATCAAATAAATAGCGATATTTGAATTCGAGTTAAAAATTAACTTTTAAATATTTAGAATCAATTAAATATCCCAATTTCAAACATCCAAAATTCCGGATCGTCATATTACTTGTACATTTCTATTACAGTTCACTTGAGTTGATTTACATTATATAAGTATGTATGTCATGACTCGAGTGTTTTGTATTTTGCTTTACGCTCGAGTTAGCCTGAGTATCACAGCTTTCGATTTCATCTTCTGGAGTTAGAGAATTTGCTGGAGATTATATATCTTTCTAGTTGTCTACCTATTTCTATTTCAGTTATTTCTATTCAGCTTATGTATTGGTGGATTTCTATTGTATTTGCTTTCAGACTCTAGCGTTTTGTATTTGTTTTAATACTATGTATGAAGTATATACATGAACTACTAAGTTTATTTTATTTTCCCTGCGAGCTATTCTGATATTCTATGTCTGTGATTCCGTGATTGGTTTTATTTGCTCTAAATTATATTAACAATCTGTTGTTTTGAATTATTCAAGTCCAACATGTGTGGTTTTATTGTCGATTTGAATGGTCCAAAATAGTGGGCCGTTACATTTGGTATCAAAGCTTTGGTTTTAGGCAAACCTTAGCCTGGAGCAAAAACTCATTAGAGATAGGGTAGAAATACCCTAGAATGAGTGAAATCAATCTTAGAATCATTTTCTTGTGAGAGAACGTATTTTTAAGTATAAAATAATTTTAAAAGGATTTTTAAAGGTTATTTTGGATATAAACATTTCTTATTTTAAAATATAATTTTTCGAAACTTCCTTTCTTTCCTTGTTCACCTTGTTAATTAAATCCTTTGATTAGGATTTCTATTCTTGTTGAATTTTGTCTTTTGTTTCTCAATTACCTTTGTCCTAAAATTCATTCTTGATTTTTCAAGATGGATCGTAGGAATGCTAGAGGTCGGGGTCGTGGTGTTGCCCCAATTCCTGAGCTTGTTGCACCCATTAGGTTCACTACTCTCTGTAAGGAATTCACTGAGCTTGGTGGTACCAAGTTTACTGGATCTGGGAGCATTATCGAGGCACAACAGTGGTTGAAGGGTTTAGAAAGTATTTTATCCGGTTTTGAGATCACTAATGCTAGAAGCGTCAGTTGGCAGCTTGGCAGTTGAAGGGGGCAACGTTGGATTGGTGGGAGTCTGTTACCGCTCAGACTATTGAGGCTGATATTTCTTGGGAGCGGTTTAGGTATCCTGTTGTGCTAATTTTGAATTTGGTTCAGTTTTCTCCTTTTAGAATCTTTCTTATGTTTCAATATCGTGCTTTAGGGATGCTTTTGTGGTGAAGTAGATGCCTGAAGCAGTGAAGTCTCAGCTATATAGAGTGTTTATGGATCTTAAGTAGGGAGATATGTCATTTTATGAGTATGAGCGGAAGTTCAATGAGCTTTCCAAATTTGGTCCTAGCCTGATTGACACCCCTTTTTAGAAGAATGAGAAGTTTATAGCTGGAGCTCATCCAAAGCTTTATGATTGTCTCATTTCTTATATGCATGGCCCTTTCACTGGTCTGATGGATATGGCCATTAGATATGAGAACCCTACTTCTAAGGATCCTTCTGTTGCTCGTGCTCCTTCATTTCTGCCTTTCTTTGGTAACCCTAAGAAGAGAAAGCCTAATTTTCAACAGAAGAAGAATTGGAATAAGAATCCTGGTTTGGGATCTTCTTCTTCTCAGAAGCAGCCTATTGACCTATCTTCAGTCACTTGCTTCAAGTGTGATCAAAAGGGACACTATGCCAATAGTTTCCCTACTTTAGTTGGTGCCGCTGTTCCTCTTCCCGTTCAGTTGAACATGCGTGATCTCTGTCATATTTGTTTGCAGCCTGGCCACTTCAGGAAAGATTTTCCTACTCAGTAGAAGGGTAAGCCAGCTGGTATCTTTGCTATTACCTCTGCTACTCCACCTACTCCATTAGCTCCTACTGATACTCAAGGTACTCTTCAGGGCACCTTTTGTTTCATTTTCCTGTTTGTGTTTTATTTGATACTGGAGCTTCCCATAGTTTCATTTCCATGGATCTTTGTGATAAGTTCGAGCATCTCCTTTCTTCCGAGTATGCTCTTGAACCTTTGTGTGTTAAAAATCCTATTGGTGGTCCTGCGAACCTTAATAGGATTTGTAGTAGGGTGAAACTCTTCTATTCTAGCTATCATTTTTCTGGTGATTTCTATGTTCTAGCTTTCGATGCTTTTGATCTATTGCTTGGAAGTGATTAGCTGAAGAGGCATGAAGCCATTATCTCTTGTAAAACACAAACTGTTTCTCTTGTTGATGATTTGGGTAATTCTTTGGTGATTCACTGCCGTTTGCCTCAGGATTATGCTGGTAGTTTTATTTATTCTCTCGACTCTTCTCCGGATGATCCTGACTTGACTCATGTGGTCAAACTCTATCCCGTTGTATTTGGTGAAGTCACCGCTTTACCTCCTAAGCGTGAAATCGATATCCGTATTGATCTTATTCCTAGAGCTCGACTTGTAGTTCTTCCTCCCAGAAGAATGGAACCTCGTGAGAAGGTTGAGTTGAGGAAGCAAATTGAGGACTTGTTCTCCAAAGGTCTGATCAGACCTAGCCACTCTGAATGGGGAGCAGAGGTGGTTTTCGTCACCAAGTCCGATGGTTCTTTGAGGATGTGTGTTGATTATAGGGAGCTGAACAAGCTCACTATAAAAAACAGATATCCTATGCCTCGTATCAATGATATGTTTGATCAGCTTTATGGAACTGCTATTTTCTCTTAGCTTGATCTTGCCACATGTTTCCACCAGCTCAGAGTTGCTAAGGAAAGTATTCCTAAGATTGCTTTTTGTACTGAGAATGGTTTCTATGAATGGTTAGTTATGCCTTTTGGTTTGACTAATGCCCTAGCTTTCTTTGTTGATTTGATGAATCGTGTTTTCCCTGATGTTCTTTACAAATTTTTTCTAGTCTTTGTTGATGATATTCTTGTCTTCTCTAGGTCAAGGGAAGAGCATGAGTCACATTTGAATTTTGTCCTGGAGACTCTTAGAAATCATCAGTTGAAGGCTAAATTCTCGAAATTCCATTACTGGAAGGATGAAGTCCGATTTCTCAGGCATATTGTTTCTGGTAATGGAGTTTCTATTGATCCAGTTAAGATCGCTGCGATCAATGTAAGTCCTCTTTCTCTTTTCTCTTTGTAATAAACCACTCTATCTTTTCTGTGGTCCTTATTTCTTCCTATTCTATAAAAGGATTGGTAAACTCCTAGGACTCCATCTGATATTCGTAGTTTTCTAGGCCTTGCCGGCTATTATCGGAGATTCATTAAGAATGTTATTTGGATTGTTGCACCTCTCACTGCTTTGACTCGAAAGAATGCTAAGTTTATATGGAATGATAAGTGTGAAGCTGCATTCAATGAGTTAAAGAGTAAGCTTACTTCTGCACCAGTTCTTACCGTTCCAAATGGAAATGAGAGATTAACGGTATACACTAATGCTAGTCGTGAGGGTTTGAGAGCTATTCTCATGCAGGATGGGAAGGTTATTACTTATGCCAGTCGTCATTTGAAGACCCATGAAGCCAATTATGCAGCCCATGATTTGAAATTGCTTGCCGTGGTTTTTGCTTTGAATCTTTGGAGGCATCATCTATTAGGAACTAAGTTTGAGCTCTTTACGAATCATCAGTCTTTGAGATATATCTTCACCCAGAAGGATTTGAATCAGCAGCAGGTTAGTTGGCTTGAGTTCATTACTTCTTATGACCTCGACATTAGCTATACCCCAGGGAAGGCTAATGTTGTGGCCGATACTTTGTGTCGAAAGAAGGCGATGTTGTGTCAGCTTGTTGTTTCTTCTTCTCCTCTTATGGATCGTATCATGGCTAAGCAGGATGAGGATATAATTATTATATTGATTAAGGAGAATGTTCATAACAGGGTTGGTGGTAGTAATCTTGATGGTAGTGGAGCTCAGATCGATGATAGAGGTATTTTGAGGATTAATAATCGGATTTGTGTCTCGAATGTCGATGGATTGAGGCAAGAGTTACTTCGAGAAAATCATCGATCCAGACTTTCTATTCATCCAGGAGTGACGAAGATGTATTAGGGTATGAAGAAGCTTTATTAGTGGAAGGGTATGAAGTGTGATATCTCTATCATTGTTAGTAGATGTTCGGCTTGTCAGCAAGTCAAGGCCGATCATCAGAAGACCCCTGGTTTATTGCAACCCCTTGAGGTTCCCAATTGGAAATGGGAATAGGTTTCTATGGATTTTATGATGGATTACCGAGGACTAGGAGGGTAAACGAGAGTATTTGGGTTATTGTGGATAGATTGACCAAGTCAGCTCATTTTGTTTCGGTCAAGTCTACCCATTTTGCTTCTAGTTTGGCCGAGATTTATATGAGGGAATTGTTCGCCTTCATGGTGTTCCTGTGAGTATTGTTTGTGATAGAGATCCCATCTTTACCAGTCAGTTTTGGAGACCTTTTTAGGAATCTTTGGGTACTCACCTGAATCTGGGCACTGCTTACCTTCCACAGACCGACGGTTAAAAGGAAAGAGTGAATCAGATTTTAGAGGATCTTCTTCGTGCTTGTGTTCTTGATTATGGAGGATCTTGGGAAGATCATCTCCATCTTGTTGAATTCACCTATAACAACAGTTATCAGGTATAATCTCAAATCTTTTATTCTAATCTTGTCTTAATCCTTTATCTATCTCATTTCATCTTTAAATCCAGGCTAGTATTGCAATATCTCTGTTTGTTGCTCTTTACGGATGACCTTGTAGATCTTCATCTTGCTGGATTGAATCCAGTAATTGTTTGGTTCTTGGTCCTGATATGATTCTGGAAGCTTCTAAGAGAGTTGAGGAGATTAAGAGGAAGATGAGGAGTAGTCAAGATAGGCAGAAGAAGTATGTTGATCGGCGTAGGAGGAGTGTGGAGTTTTCTGTTGGTGAAATCAAGTTTTCCTTAAGGTCTCTCCCTAAGGAATGCGATCCAATTTGGTCGGAGAAGGAAGCTTGCTCGTAGGTTCATAGGTCCTTTCCACATTTCAGAGAGGGCTGGTTCTTTGGCTTATCGCTTGGATTTGCCTGAGAAGCTGTCTGGAGTACATAATATATTCCTTGTTTCACATCTCTACCGATATCTTCATGATCCATCTTTGGTTGTTCAGCCTTCTATTCTCGAGAGTTTGGATATTGAGCCAAACCTTACTTTTGAGAGAAAGCCACGTCGTATTATCGATAGAGGTACGAAGCAGCTAAGAAGGAAATCAGTCAATCTGGTCAAAGTACAGTGGAGTACTGATGATCGGGATTGTACCTGGGAGACGGAGGAGAGCATGTGTGCTTCGAATCCGGAATTATTCATTTCAGGTACTATTCGTTATTCTATCTTTCTTGGTTTCTGTATCTCATTCCCTTTCGAGGACGAAAAGTTTTGAGTGGGGGAGAGCGTAACAATCCATAAATTTTGTAAATATTTTAAATATAATTTATTTGGAATTTTGATTATAAATTCATTTAAAATTTGAAAATTTGGAATTTTACAACGCAATTTTGGGAGTTGTCGAGAATTATTGTTCCAAATATAATAAAATAAAGATTTTTCTAGAAATTTTAATTTTTCTCAACTTTGGTCAAATTTTGACTTTCGGTTGAAAATTTTAAATTTGAATTTTAAATTTCTATTCTTTTTCTTTGAAGCTGGACTTGATTCTAACATTCTCAGTGCTTTTCGTTTCGTAAAATTCTGACTTATACTTTTTAAATCTACAAAGTTTCAGCATTTTACACGCAAATATTTTCAGTATTTTATTTTCTATTTTCTACTTTGGTTTGGGCTTGATTTTGCATGAATTGTTGGCTTGTTTTGGAAGTGGGCTTTGCCATTGGGCTTAGGATTTCCTAATAGACATGAGTTTGCCTTTTTAAATTGAAGTGGTGTCTTTCCATTTGTCATTCACGTATAAAACTTTCCTTTCCTCCTCTCTTTCTCATTTTCACTTTCCTGAACAAAAATTTACAGTAAGTTTTCTTATCTCCTTGTTCTTCTTTTTATTCTTTTCGTTTTGTTTCCTCAAACATGGTTTGGCCATGACATGCTCATCTCCTAGATGACCTCATCTCCACCCTCATCACAATCTAGTATTGATCGGCCATCACCATCACCATTCCATGGCCATGATTTTCCATGACCAAAATTAACAATCCCATGCCTAAAACCCTGGCCGACCCCATGCTTTTCCTCTCCTCTCTTCTCTATTGCCTCGGCCACCACCTTCTCCTATTTCCTAGCCATGACTTATCTCTAGCCGTGACAATTCAAGTGCCTTGACCCATTGCACCACTTGACCCAAGCCATAGTACATAGGGCCAAACCCGTTGAGCCTAGGCCGAACCCCAAGAGGCACTTGAGCCTTGTCCTTTTGCCTTCCCCTTACCGCTTTTGCCTTGCCATCCTTTCATCTACCTACGGCCGTGCCTTATGCCATTCTAGCTGAGCATAGCATGCTTCAAAACAGCATGGCCGAACCATGTTTCGAGATGGTCAAGCCTACTTGCAAAGTGGCCAAGCCCACATAGTCTTGATTTACCATTTTGCTTTGTTTTGATCTATATTTTTATATATAGATAATTGCTTAGATATGTTATATTTTTGTTTGTTTACAAGATTTGGATCTTACCTCTACTTCCACTCAAATTTGATTCGTGCTTTGTCGTGCTTTTCGGGAGTTTGTTCTTGTGTTTTGAATTGTCATCTCTAGCCAAAGAAGGTTAGTTTATCATTTTTGACTATGTACTTATATTATAGTAAATTGATGACTTATGGAATTGTAGTAGTAATATGCTATGCTGATAATAGTTTCATATATGCCTGTGGTATGATATTATATGATGTTATCACCTTATACCGTACTTGGTTTATCATATGACATGATATGCTATGTTATCCTGTTTATTTATATTCGGTTTCTCACACTGCAAGTTCCCTCACTATGGGCTAAAATGATACATACACGAACGGACTTTAGAATAGGAAAAAATCGTTATGAGCTGAAATGATAGACTCAAGCGATTTTTATTTTATTTTATATGGGATTGCGGGTTTCGAAATGATAAAACTCGGGATTTTATATATTACGGATTGAAATGATACATATCTGTATCACTTGACCTAGGTTAGAAAACATTATACAGACCCATGGCTAAATTTTTAAATAATAGTTTTCTAAAAAAATATTTAAGTATTTTGAATTTTAATATATGAAAATTTTAACTTAATTTTTGATTTAAATGATTTAAAATAATATATATTGATTTTCTAATAAGTTAAAATTTTATAGGTAAATAAATAGTTTAAATTAAATTTAAAGATTTTAACTATGATGTAAAATTTAATATAACTTAATAATTAATTTGATTTAATATGGAATTTTAAATCTAACCTAATAATAGTAATAGATTTGATTTATGAAATGGATATGTTTTGTGTAGTAAATAGATTTTATAAAACTATGATAAAGTTGAAGACATTATGTTTTAAACATGTTTTAGTAAAATTTGTAGCATTTTCAAAATGCTATGTTATTTTAAGTTATGCTTTTAAAAATGCTATGCTAGTTTAGGCTGTGTTTCAAAGTGTTACTATTTCTTAAGTGTAACATTTTCAAAGTGCTATTATATAAGGGTCATATTTTCAAAGTCTTATGGTTTCTACCTATTACATTTTTTTTAGTGTTATAACTAAGTGTATAGTTTTGAAAGTGTTACAACTTTGGAAAATGGATATTATTACGAAGATATAATGGTATTGAATTTAAATGGTTTTGAAATGAATATGCTTGATTTGAAAGGATAAACTATTTGAAATAAATAACCATGGGTTATAATGACGATTGGTTGCTACAAAAGACCAGGATCGGAAGTTGTCATACTCTCTGCCAACTCCGAAAACCACTTTAACAACTGTGTACGCAGTGAGATTCCAGAATGAAGTAGGATGGTGGCGACGATCCTATATAAGTTATATACGTGGACCGGACTCCCGTGAGTTGGCATAAGGTGGCTAAAACATGAGCAATTGACGGGCCAATGAGGTAGCTCCTCTAATCGGACACACTCCTTCGATACCATTCTATTACTTTGTGATTGATTGGGTGCACCCTTTGATTTTTTTTGGGAGTGTGGATCGAGGTGGGCGGTAGTGGCTGCTACGCGTTACCACCAGTCCGGAAGTGTAAGTGGTATATCTACCCTGGCATTGCCTAGTTGTGCCGTGTCACTTACCCTATCGTGCTCTACGAGTTTGATTTGTATCGTACCTATGGAGTATTCTATGGTAGCCTCCCGATCTGGAGGTATGATGGTACTGTATAGACTATAGGCACTATAAATGTGTTGAGGTGGAAAATGTAAAGCCCTTACGCTATTTTTTAAATAGTATACTTTACTCTAGACATTATTATAATAGCGTATATTACTACATAGTTGATAGTTTAATGGATCCTTAAAGGATGGGAGACCCCAAGCATCGTTATGTTACTTGTGCATTTCTATTACAGTTCACTTGAATTAATTTACATTATGTAAGTATTTGTGTCCTGACTCGAGTGTTTTATGTTTTGCTTTACGCTCGGGTCAGCCTGAGTATCACAGTTTTCGATTTTATCTTTTGGAGCTAGAGAATTTGCTAGAAATTATCTATCTATCTAGTTTCTACCTATTTCTATTTCAGTTATTTCTATTCAGCTTATGTATTAGTGGATTTCTATTGTATTTTCTTTCAGACTCTAGTAGTTTGTATTTGTTTTTGAGACTACGTATGTAATAGCTTCATGAACTACTATGGTTATTTTATTTCCACTACGAGTTGTTTTGATATTCCGTGTCTATGATTGCGTGATTGGTTTTATTTTCTCCAAATTATATTAACAATTTATTGTTTTGAATTATTCAAGTCCGGCATGTGTGGTTTTATTGTCGATTTGAATGGTCCAAAATAGTGGGTCGTTTCATTTGGTAACAGAGCTTTTGTTTTAGGCAAACCTTAGCCTGCAGAGCAAAAACTCACTAAAGATAGGGTAGAAATACCCTAAAATGAGTGAAATCAATCTTAGAATCATTTCCTTGTGGGAGAACGTATTTTTAAGTATAAAATGATTTCAAAAGGATTTTTAAAGGTTATTTTGGATATAAGCTTTTCTTGTTTTAAAATCCAATTTTCCTAAACTTCCTTTCTTTCCTTATCCACCTTGTTAATTGAATCCTTTGATTATGATTTCTATTCTTGTTGAATTTTGTCTTTTGTTTCTCAATTACCTTCGTCCTAAAATTCATTCTTGATTTTTCAAGATGGATCGTAGGAATGCCAGAGGTCGGGGTCGTGGTGTTGACCCAATTCCTGAGCCTGTTGCACCCATTAGGTTCACTACACTTTCTAAGGAATTCATCGAGCTTGGTGGTACCAAGTTTACTGGATCTTGGACAATTATCGAGGCTCAACCATGGTTGAAGGGTTTAGAGAGGATTTTCTCCAGTTTTGAGATCACTGATGCTCAGAATCGTCAGTTGGCAGCTTGGCAGTTGAAGGGGCAGCCTTGGATTGGTGGGAGTCTGTTACGACTCAGACTATTGAGGCTGATATTTCTTGGGAGCTTTTTAGGTATCCTTTTGTGCTAATTTTGAATTTGGTTCAGTTTTCTCCTTTTAGAATCTTTCTTATGTTTCAATATCGTGCTTTAGGGATGCTTTTGTGGTGAAGTGGATGCCTGAAGCGGGGAAGTCTCAGCTATATAGGGAGTTTATGGATCTTAAGTAGGGAGTCATGTCATTTTCTGAGTATGAGCAGAAGTTTAATGAACTTTCAAGTTTGGTCCTAGTCTGATTGACACCCCTCTTAAGAAGAATGAGAAGTTTATAGCTAGATCTCATTTAGAGTTTTATGATGGTCTCATTTTTCATGTGCAATAGCCCTTTCACCGGTCTGATGGATATGGCCACTAGATACAAGAATCCTGCTTCTAAGGATCCTTCTGTTGCTCGTGCTCCTTCATCTCAGCCTTTCTCTGGTAACCCTAAGAAGAGAAAGCCTAACTTTCAACAGAAGAAGAATTGGAGTTAGACTCTTGGTTTGGTATCTTCTTCTTCTCAGAGGAAGCCTCTCGGCCTATCTTCAATCACTTGCTTCAAGTGCGATCAGACAGGACATTATGCCAATAGTTTCCCTACTTTAGTTGGTGGTGCTGCTCCTCCTCCCGCTCAGTTGAACAGGCGTGATCTCTATCATATTTGCTTGCAGCCTAACCACTTCAGGAAAGATTGTCCTACTCAGCAGAAGGGTAAGCCAACTGGTATCTTTGTTATGACCTCTGCCACTCCACCTGCTCCACTAGCTCCTAGCGATACTCAAGGTACTCTTTAGGGCATCTTTACTTTGTTTCATTTTCATATTCGTGTTTTATTTGATACTGGAGCTTTCCATAGTTTTATTTCTGTGGATCTTTGTGATAAGTTCAAGCATTTCCTTTCCCCGAGTATGCTCCTGAACCTTTGTGTGTTAAAAATCCTATTGATGGTCCTGCGAACCTTAGTAGGATTTGTAGAAGGGTCAAACTCTTCTATTCTAGCTATCATTTTTCTGGTGATTTCTATGTTTTGGGTTTCTATGCTTTTGATCTATTGCTTGGAGGCGATTGGCTGAAAAGGCATGAAGTCATTATCTCTTGTAAAACCCGAACTATTTCTCTTATTGATGATTTGGGTAATTATTTAGTGATTCAGTGCCATTTGCCTCAGGATTATGCTGGTAGTTTTATTTATTCTATTGACTCTTCTCCGGATGATCTTGACTCGACTCGTGTGGTCAATCTCTATCCCGATGTATTTGGTGAAGTCACTGCTTTACCTCTTAAGCGGGAAATCGATTTCATAAGAACGTCTCCTGTATATAAGGAATAAGTCTTAAGAATTTCTTAGACACTTTAATATACATTTTATGGTCGTCTAATGTTTTTCTACGAGATTAGACTGGTATCGGCTTATGCATCTTGATATGTATGCTACGTTTTGTGTGGTATATATAATAATGTATATTATGGATCCTATGGCTGAAGCAGAGGGGTTCCTCTTCATGCACGCTTTCTCTTTCTCCTCATCAGTATGAGGAGTGTCCTTCTTAGAAAGGACGATCCAAACTGTGTTGGAATATTTCCATGCTTGGAATTCTCCATACTAAACCTTTTTAGTATTATAACTACGTATATAGATTAGGACAATCCCAACAACCACTTTAGCCTATCTCTTTAGATTTTTATACCAAATATTCAGGCTACTTCTCCCAAATCCTTCATAGAGAAGTTCTTAGAAAGCATAACTTGATTGCAATAACGAAGTGTCATTGCAAATCAATAATAGATTATCAATATAGAGCACTAGAAATATGATAGTGTTACTCTGTTCCTTCCTATATTAGCACACTTCCTCTTTATTCTGATAAAAGCCAAACTATTTGATTACTTTATCAAAACCCTTATTTCGACTCCTTGAAGCTTGTTTAAGTTCATAAATAGACCTTAGCAACTTGCAAGCCCTGCCCTCACTCCTACTGACCATAATACCCTCGAGCTGTGACATATAAATGGTTTTTTCAAAATCACAATTTCACAAAGCTGTCTTTACATCCATTTGCCATATTTTATAGTCATAGAATGTAGTGAGGCTAGCATAATTCAAATGGACTTAAACATGGCTACAAGCTAAAAGAACTCTTCATAATCAATACCTTGAATTCGATGAAATCCTTTTGCAACTAGCCATGCCTTTTAAGTTTTTACTTCCCCATCTGCAGTTAGCTTTTTATTAAAAAACCACTTGAAGCTAATGGGCTTTATCCCTTTTGGCGTACCTAATAAAGTCTAGGCTTTATTTTCATACATGGAATCCATCACGATTTCATAGCTTCAAGGTAGAGTGCAGAGTCTTTACTCTATAGTGCTTGTTGGAATGATGGAGGAATGTCATCATCTAAGGAACAACCCCCTCTCTCGTCATCCATAAGAAAACCATAGTATCTCTCTGGTGCACTAGATTCCCTACTAGACCTTCTAATAGGTTGCTTGTTTTCGTATATAATGAATTTGGTTCTTCCATTGGTTCATCCTTAGTATTACTTTTTTGGATCTCATCCAAATCTACATCCTTACTATTAATTTTTTTGATAGAAATTCCTTTTCTAAAAAACAGTATGTGTGGAAATAATCACCTTTTGTCCCTCTTTGTTACAGAAAATGTATCCCTTGGAATTCTTGGGATAACTTATAAAACACACAAAATTAATCTCACCTCTAGCTTGTTATGGCCAATATTTTTAACATAGTCCAAACAACCCCACACCTTTAAGTAATTGATGTGGGGTTTCTTCCCATGCCATTTCTCTTATGGAATCTTAGGTATAGATTTAATGGGTAACAAGTTCAACATATGCACTGCGATTTCTACTGCATATCCCCAGTAGTACAAATGTAACTCAGCCTTACTTATCATGGAACAAACCATATCTAGTAGGGTTTGGTTCCTTAGCTCCAACATACCATTTTATTGCGGAATATATGGTGGATTAACTTGAGAGATAATCCCATTATCTTTTAAGTATTGCTGGAAATCCTATCCAACATGCTCACCTACTCGATTTGATCAAAGAATTTTAATCTTATGTCCCATTTGGTTTTCCACTAAATTTTTATATTCGACATATTTCTCATAGACATCGAATTTTTTCTTCATTAAGACACACATACTATATGTTTGCACCAAAATTGGACACAACACTCTTCGGATGTTTTTGAAGAGATAATAAATGAAGAAATCAAATTAAAAATGAGGATTATCTAACAAAAACTCCAAGTCACAGAAAAGTAAATTGCACGCAAGACAGTAATTTAGAGTGGTTCGGCGTGTCGCCTACGTCCACTATGAAGTTTTGTCACTTTATTGCTCGATATTCGAGGAATAGACCTCTTTTTGTCAAAATACAGCAGATAGTTAGTCAAAATTCAAAATCAATGGCAGTGATGATGATATGGAGTGATTCTGGCAGCGTCCGGGCGTACTTTTTCTCTAAAAATTCTCCGATCCCCTTTTTGAATGACCAGGGGCTCTATTTATAGGCGTAGGATGCTGATATTTCGCTGAAAATTTGGGACACCACTTCTGGCACGTGAGGGGGCCCACATGCCCGGCCTCAGGAAATTTGGGCCCACTTTGGGATCGATTTGAACTCCATTCGAATCGATCAGAAAATCATCCAATCGAGGTGAAATTTGGTGTGGACATTCTTCAACGTGTATGCAAGCTTTTGTGAAAATTTCATGGCATTTGGACTTATGGATCTCGAGATATGGTCGATTCGAAATGATGATCACTGGCCGTTCGTCTCGTTCGAATCGACTCCTTCGTATCGATTCCTTCGAATCGATGGTAGCTTGCAGCTTCATGATGACGTGGAGCAGAACTATCATATCGATCCGCTTTCTTCGCCTATTTGATCGAGTCGTCCCGGAGACTTCGCCGCCTTGACTTAATGGATTCAGAGGCTTCAAGCACACCTAGATTCGAACAATATGTCATTCGTATCGATCGTGTCTTGCTTGGGTTGATCGATACAAAATGACCGCACAGGATGGATTCAAAGTGAGGCGCTTTCATGGATTCGAATGACCGTGAGTTTGATGGATTCCAACCAGATGGAGGCGAGGCTATCTTCCTCTCGACCGTTTTAAATGTTATGGATTCGAAGGTGGATGTGACTGATGGACTCGAACATCACCCTTTTGATGGATACGAAGGAGGAAGCTCCGATGGATACGAAGTAGTAAATCTGGACCGATTCGAACGAATGCTTGTTGGTGGTTGCGATCTAGATGGAGTCAAACCGATGGATACGAACAGAACCTCTTCCTATGTAGTCAAACTAGGGTGTAACCTATGGATTCGAACAAGGGCTATCTCCTTCATCTTAAATCGATCATAGCTAGAGCATACGAACTCGGATTGACTTGAAATTTGAGATGCTGACTTCTATGATCCTTCTTGTCATGTCCTATCAATTGTAGCTCAATCTAGACTCAGACAAAATTCAGCGATATCCATAGTGAAGCGAAGTATGACCAATCTCTGAGACGAACTGTCTTTTGTTTTCGATCGATCTTTTGGTATCATGGCTTTGGCAAAAAGCGGTATAACATTTGCCCCCCAAAGTATGTCTTGTGGAAACATGATGTGCTTTGAAAAGCTGCAATTTCTCTGAACAATCATTGCTCTCTTTTGTTGAGATTCGTACTCTGCATTGCTGTAACCTCGCGTTGATATGATTGATTGCTGTATAATAATGCTTAGCTGTTGATTGTTGTAATCGTAGCAAGATGAGTATTCGATCCCTGTGAATGTTTAAAATCGCATATTAGTCTGACATATATGCACATATGTTAATTTGACTCTCATCAACGTTGTGTGTTCACGAGTCGTTGTCGTTTTTGTTCGTTATTGAATTTCGTATTGATTCTTTCCTGAATCGATTTTGGAAATTTGAGTTGAAACAACGCTTGATGGTTGTTTTACATTATCCTCTTGTATCGATCCTCTCTTTAATCGATGCAAAAGGTTGAAAAGTAGTTTTTCATATCGATGCGGGTCGAATTGATAGATACGAAATGGTCGTTCGTATCGATGGGTTTGTTGGCTGTGAAAACAACGTTCTCATCAATAGACCGGTATTGTTGCAAGTCGATGGTTATACAATAGACACTTCGAATCGATCATTACCGCATTGTCTCGTATCGATGGACCTTGTGTTGTTGGATGCGAAATGCTCATTCGTATCGATGCTAATGCTAGAATCGTGATGGATACGAAACCGCTGTTCGTATCGATATGCAGTGGGTGGAGTAATGAGTACGTTGATGCAAACAGAGGCTTCGAGTCGAGGTTCACTCTGCCTCCAGTTGTCTTCGTTATGCACTTCGTATCGATGGATATCGTTGTCCATTTCGTCTCGATGAAGGCAGAGTCCAATGGATTCGAACAGTGCATTTGAATCAGTCCGTGGTTTGACTTGCTGTGACCGATCACATGGACCGGAAGGTGAATCGGCCCGGTTGCCTTCTGAGTTGCATATAAATACTCTAGACTTCATCCTTTTTCACTTTTCACTTTTCACTGCCGCCTCATACTCTCCGCGCCTTCGTATCGATCTACGAACTCAAGAAACCAAAGGAAACACAACTGTCTTTGAATCGATTAAACTTGTTCCTCCAATCCTCCATGTTTTAATCTTCAATTTAGGTAAGGAATCGGCCATAGCTTGGTCGAAAATGATCTTGGTGATGTCATTGCGTTGGTCGGCGGAGTGTTGAGGGATGGGGCGCTTGCGTCGAATCGATATAGAGGATAATGTTTTATCTCGAAGTTCGTATCGATTCCACGAATTTAAAAGGGGAAATGATGTAGTTCGTATCGACCAATATGGTGAGAAAATGCGTCGATCTGAATGATCGATGCGATGCGATCGGTACGAAAACCTCGGCTTTAGATCGATTCGAAACCTATTATTGTGATCGATACGAAGAAGTATCGAGTCGAACGCGATCGATGTGAAGCCAAGTCTCTCTTGACCGATACGAACCTGCACACCTAGGATCGATGCGAAACTACTGATGTTAATCGATACGAACTCAAGTGTTGACGATCGATCCGAAGTATGCTCCTAGAGATCGATACGAACTTGGATCCTGGTGGATTCGAACAAGCTTCCTGTGATCGATTCGAATCCTTCCTTCGATGGATTCGAACAAACTTCCTGTGATCAATTCGAACCCTTCCTTTGATGGATAAGAAATTTTTAGCAATCGATAACATGATTTCGACGAGCTTCATCCTTGCATATCTGGATGTACACTTGATTATCCTTTCGAAGCTCGTCGATGAAACTGTAACTTAATGCCGTGATAACGAACTTTTAACTCGAATCGATTACCAACATCTGGATGGTACGGTTGTGACGGTCAGCGATGACGGTCACTCCCACTGGACTCCGACTATCTTTGTCGCTTGCAAGTTTTCTTTAATTCTGCAAAATCTTTCCAAGTACTTCACAACACTGCACAACACACATCCTACACGTGGGGAATGCACGGGTTCTTTGGCATCTAATGATGATTTCTGATGAGTTAACCAGTTATGGAATCTCCGATCTCCCAACAGCAAGAGGTACAGAGTTCTCCCCCTCCTGCGCTTGAAATTGCTGATATTCCTGTCGGAGTAATTGATCCAGCTCCAGATGAATTGCCGGATGCTTTATTTATCGAGAACCCTATTGACTCCGTCCAGTCCAATATCTCTGAATCTTTGCTGGGCCGGATATGTCTGAAACATAACCTATCTCCGGATGATGTGTTGTTACCGGGTGCTGATGACAGACCTCATAATTCGCCCGAAGGGTACACTGCCTTATACCGTCATGCTTGTGCGGCTGGAACTCTTCCTCCGTTTAATCGGTACATCAGAGAGATGCTGTCATTTTTAGGAATTGCTCCCTCACAACTTCATCCTAACGGACACGTGTTGCTGAATAGTGCCTTTATCATATTTATGGATTGTTTCTTTCGCCCGCCGAAGCTGTCCGAGATTAGATACATATTTAACTTCAAAAGTAGGGGTGATATCCCATCTTTTATTTTTTTGGAAGTAGTCAGAAACTGCCAGGTTGTGACCGGGGCTTGGACTAGACTTAGCTATTTTAAAGCCGAATGGTTTTTTGTTCGGTGCCCCCCCAGGGTTTGCTAGGCGATGGCTGTCTAAACGTAAGTGTCGCAAGTCTTTCTTGAATAGATATTCTTAACACTTGTACTAATACTCTGTCCTTCTTATAGCCATCATTTCAAGGCCCGACGTTGGATATTATAGAGGCGTTGTTCGGAGCTTACAAGAGGTCCCGAGCGACTTAAGGCATATCAACTTGGTGTTAACTGACGACAACTTAAGGATGCTGGGTTTAATCGAAATGAACCAGAGCATTGTTATTGAGGGGTTGGCAAATCGGCTTCGAAGAAAAAGAAGAAAACTGTGAAAAGAAAACCCGGCATAGTAATAAGAGAAACGAGCGACAATGAAAGGACGCCCACAGATACTGAGCTAGCGGCTGATCTTTCCCAAATAGAAGAGAAGCGGAAAGGCAAGGCTGTTGTCCCTAAATTTAAGAGACGGAAGTCTGTAGTTGTATCTCGTTCCATCCCCAGAATTACTATCTCTGACGCCGCTCCTTGTCAGTCGGGAGACATTTTTAGAGGGCTGGATCACATTCCCATCCTGGAGTACGTATCTCTCCACCACAAGTCTGGGTTGGAAGAACTCCGGAAAGCGTTAGAAATAAGCGAGCCTTTACCCGTTAGTGCAATCGACACTTCTGGTTGGTCGAGGGTTTTACACATTTGCATACACTTTCACAACACTACATGACTTCCGTATACATCGTAGTGCCTTCACTTGGTGTTTAATTGAGTTGTTTCTCTTTTGTAGGTGCTATGTCTGGCCGTCCATCTACACTGGATAAACTCCGAAGAGTGCATCATCCTTCGTCCTACTATGAATCTCGCCGTGGGGATTCCGATCGTGATCGTGAACGGAGGTATTATGGGCAAGAATATTATGCGAGGGACTGTCTCTGAAGCTACTCTAGTCAGGAACGCTCGGACAAAGATCGGAGATACCGTTCTCCTTCTCTCTCTCCTCCGCCACCCAGAAGCCATACACATGTATCTGAGCCTTTACGACAGCAGCTGTCTTCATAGATCTCGAGGCCTGAATCGCATCGTTCTAGGACTGGAGTTGTTACGACCACGGCTGTGGAGGAGGCTCCTATTGAACCAACCGGTGAAGGGGCTATCAGAATCGCCCAACTGAAGAAAGACTTTCCGGAAATATACTTTGACGCTCACATCTTCCCTCCTAACCTTAAAGAATTCCTGAAGATGCTGTGAACACAACACTCAGTTATACCCGCGACTTTTACGCCCAGTATAAGGAATGGTACAAGGCGGCCGTTAAAGCTTCAAAAGTAGCCTTTGACCGAGCCAAAATCATTGAGAAATTGGAAGCTGACTTGGCCCAGAAGAATCGTATCGTCGAGGTCCTTCAATCTGAGGCGGAATCCTCCTGTAGGGCTGAAGTTGAATCGCTAAAAAAGGTCGATGAGACACTAGTAGAGATGGCAAAAATGCAACAGGCGCATTGCACCTTAGTAGAGACTTGGGCCATGATACAAAAATGTTGAGGCCGAGCGGGATGCGGCAGTTAGAGAATTGGAGGAGTTAAAGGCCAAATTTGTCGACATAAGTAAGGAAAGGGATGAAGCAAATACGACCGCTCAAGAGGCATGTGAGCAAGCCGTGTCTTTTCGGGCCAAGCGTGATGCAGCGGTCACAAAGGTCAAGGTGATGGAAATGGAAGTGGAGGAGAAAATTTAGGCGGAGCGGTTCAAGATGGAGGCTGAGTTTGACGAACTCCTGGATACCTATAATGCTAATGTGTTAGAGCATAGAAATCTCGCCTGGCTAGGAGATTACTCTATGCTTCTCTACAGTGCCTGGAAAAAACTAGTGGAGAACAAGAGGATATCTTGTCCATATGAAACATTGGACGAGTTTGAACTTGAATCATGTCTGCTCAGTGAGGAAGAGAGAAGAATTCTACATGAAGCGATAATCTCCGTCGAGAAAGAAAAACTCGGCATTCAGCAGACAGAGATCGACGAGGGTTCGGGTGTTGCACATCACGACGGGAGTATTGAAATTTCTGTCCCGACTTCGTCTGAAGTTACTGTCGCGATTGATCCACAAATCGTTCCTGCCTACAATCCGGATCAACCGGGATTATCTCCCGCTAAGACTGTTGTCTCCGAACCTGTCCAAGCTCCAAGGCCAGGCAAGGAAGGTATTTTGAACATTTCCCTCATGTCTTAAAGCGACGATCTTGGAGTGAATTTATTGGACTGGCTATTTTTTCTCTTCTTTGTTCAGTGACTGAAAATGCTGCGCCCGTTCCCCCAGTGCCTCCGGTCCTATATCCAACACAGGGAGCTATCGTTAACGAAGCAAATACTACTGCTGCCATGACCGGCGACATTGGAGAGGGGAGCTCGATGTCATTTGATACTCAAATGATTGAGGAGCTTCTTGGTCATTCTCTTGAACCTTTTCCTGATCCTTCATTTGTAATGAGCGGAGTCGCTCTAGCTTTTAGTTATTTCATGCCGACCACAAGGTGTATCCAGCGCAGCTCGGGTGTCTCGAGAAGAAGAGATTTTTGCTGAGATAAGCGTTGAGATGGCCGCGGTGACAACGGTCGGTGATTCTGGAAGCGGCACCGCCCCATCAAGCTTATCTCCTCTGATGGTAATTTCTCATGGCGGCACGGTGACCATCTCAAGTGTTGCTGCCCAGACACCTGTCACAGCTCCTATGCCTTCAGTTCACCCTTCCAAAAGAATCTATGTCCCTTCCAGCTCCGAGGAAGATGTTGATATCATGCCAGATTCAGAGGATAAACCGAAGAAGGGCAAGAAATATCGAAGAAAATCTGGTAGTGGGTCCAGTGGCTCGACTCCAAAGAAGAAGCCTCGGAAGAAGAAGAATTGAGCTTCTTGACTTGTAATGCAGTTGTTAATAGCAGTTCTTTTACTTCTTCTTTCGTTCTTTTTAGAGCCGTGTATAAGTGCGGATTCGGCCTCCACTTAATCGAAATTTTTTTGGTTTTCCATGTAATCAAACTCCTTTTTTGTTAGTTGATGGAACGGGAAAGTTCTTTTCTTTTGCTTAAGTATTTTATTGACTGACTCATGATCACATATGCCATAAGTCTTGAACACGTGTCCGCACTCCGGGGACTTAGAGCTATTGGTTGCACTTTAGTTCGTGCTCTGGGAACTTAGAGTTGATAATTATACTCTGATTCATGCTTTAGGAATCTTGATTTAATGTTTATACTTCCATTCGCACTCTGGGGATTTGGAGTTAGCCTGTATGTTTCGATTCGCACTCCGGAAACCTAGAATTGATATTTATACTCCACTTCACGCTCTGGGAATGTGGAGTTAGTGCTTATACTCCGGTTCGCACTCTGGTAACCAAGAGTTGATGTTTATAATCCAATTCGCACTCTGGGAATTTGGAGCTAGTGTGAATGTTTCGGTTCGCACTCCGGGAACCTGGAATTGATATTTATACTCCAATTCACGTTCTAGGAACGTGGAGTTAGTGTTTATACTCCGGTTCGTACTCTGGGAACTTGGAGTCCGTTCGCGCTCTGGGAATGATTTATTTGACGTTTATACTCCAATTCGCACTCTGGGAATTTGGAGTCCGTTCGCACTCTGGGAACGAGTTATTTGATGTTTATACTCTAATTAGCACTCTGGGAATTTGGAGTCCGTTCGCGCTCTGGGAACGAGTTATTTGATGTTTATACTCCAATTCACACTCTAGGAATTTGGAGTCCGTTCGCACTCTGAGAACGAGTAATTTGATGTTTATACTCCAATTCGCGCACTGGGAATTTGGAGTCCCTTCGCGCTTTGGGAACGAGTTATTTGATGTTCATACTCCAATTCGCACTCTGGGAATTTGGAGTCCGTTCGAGCTCGAGGAATGATTTGTTTGATGTTCATACTCCAATTCGCACTCTGGGAATTTGGAGTTAGAGGAAGGATTGTCGTGTATTAATCTTTGTAAATGCTGATATAGTGTTCTGCCCCCGAGATTGGGTTTCACTTAGTGAGTGACCGGTCGTATCACAGTCACTGCCTATTTGAATAAATCCCACCGCATGATGGAACTTAGCTCTCCGTGCATCGTGATATTGTATGTCATATTCAATGAATCACAGCTCTTACTCGAAGAGATGGCATTTTATTGCTGAAATGAAAGAAGCATGGAAAAATCAGTTTCCTTATTACAAATTCAAACTTCGAAATGTAAAAATAAAATGCAAAGGAAGAAATTGACTAAAATAGATAAATAAAGTCTGTCATGTATAGTAGCGACGGAGACTATCGCTATTCCAGGCTCTCGGCAAAGTAAGACCGTCAACGGTCGACAACTTGAACGTGCCATCTCCGAGCTTTTGTGAAATCACATACGGCCCTTCCTAATTTGGTTTCATGTGCGAAGGGACCGGATAAATTCTCTTAAGTATGAGATCGTCGAGTTCAAAGGTTCGCGATCTGACCTTGGCATTGTATATTCGAGCGACTCGACCCCGATATGCGGCTGCCCTCAAATCATCCTCTTTACGCTTCTCATCGAGTAGATCCAAAGATTCAGCAAGTAGTATGGCATTCGTTTTCAGATCATAATATGTCACACGATGAGAGTGAACTTCCATTTCGACTGGAATAACGGCTTCAGAGCCATAAGATAGGGAAAATGGAGTGTGTCCGGTTGTAGTTTTGTGTGTTGTCCGATAAGCCCATAAAGCCATAGGAAGTTCATCAACCCACTTGCCCCCGGCCTTTTCCAATCGTTTCTTCAAAATAGATTTGATAGCCTTATTAGCAGCTTCAACTTGACCATTCGCTTGAGGGTGCGCTACTATATAGAATTTCTTATGGATGTGGAATCGTTGACAAAAATTCTTGAATTCAATACTGTCGAATTGGGCTCCATTATCAGTGATAATAGTATGCGGGAGACCAAACCGGTAGATGATGTTGCGTACTACGAAGTTGATTACTTTCTTTGTCGTAATTGTTGCAAGAGGTTCAGCTTCAGCCCATTTGGTGAAGTAATCAACTGCGACGATGGTGTACTTCGCGCCACCTTTAGCTAAAGGCAATGCACCCATTATATCAGCCCCCCATATTGCAAATGTCCAAGGACTGACCATTTAGGTTATCTCGGTAGGTGGGGCTCTAGGGATCCGAGCGTGTTTTTGACATTTATCACATTTTTTAGCATAGTCCATTGCATCGCGATTAACAGTAGGCCAATAATATCCATATCGGGGTATTTTCTTGGCAAGTGCTTGCCCTCCAGTGTGATCGCCATATTCTCCTTCGTGCACATCGTGTAACACTCGTTTGACTTCGTCGTGCGCGACACATCGAAGAAGAGGAATAGAATACCCCCTTCGATACATAACCCCATTTTGAATGGCAAATCGTGAAGCTTTTTGGAGAACTTGTCTTTTCTCGCTCCGACGCTCAGGTAATATACCATGCTCAATGTAATCTCGATAGGGGGTCATCCACGACTCCCTACTGGAAGTAGCTTCAAATGTGAAATCATTCTCCATTCGATCAATGCTCGGAGAGGGTAGAGTTTCAACGGGAACGAGTCCCAACTGTTGAGCTTCGCCTGTACTTGCCAACTTTGCCAACGAATCGGCTTTCTGATTGTGCTCTCGGGGTATGTAGAAAATGGTATAATAATCAAACTGATCAAGCATCTCCCGGACTTGGGTAAATAAGTAGCTAGTCTTCGATCTTTGGCCTGATATTCACCCCGAACTTGGCATACTACCAACTGGGAATCACAGTAAATTTCCACAGCGATAATTCTTAGGTCATGGGCTAACTTCAACCCAGTAAGAAAAGCCTCATATTCAGCTTCATTGTTGGTTGCACGGAAATCGAATTTTAAAGCGTAGCATATGGATCGGCCCTCAGGGGTTTCAAGCACTACCCCTACACACGAGCATCGATCGTTGGATGCACCATCAGTGTACAGCTTCCATATGTATTCGGGAGATTTGCTAGTCTCATGTAAGTCTTCAGGAACAGTGAATTCGGCAATGAAATCTGCTTGGACTTGACCGTGTATGGCCCTTCTCGGAGTATATGTGATGTCGAATTGACTCAATTCAATGTTCCATTTCAGTAACCTGCCAGACGTCTCAGGTCGTGTAAGGACCTGTCGTAACGGCTGATCGGTGTACACAGTGATGGGATGAGCCTGAAAATACGGACGGAGCTTCCTCGAGGCGATGACTAGGAAATATGCCAACTTTTCTAGCCTTGCATAATTTCTCTCGGCTCCGGTTAATCGTTTACTAACATAGTAGACCGGTTTCTGCACTCGGTCTTCCTCCGAACTAACGCAGCACTGATTGTGTTTTCAGATACCGCCAGGTAGAGATATAACTGTTCATGGTCAATAGGTTTTGAAAGAATCGGCGGTGTGGAAAGATGTTGAACTAGTGATTGGAATGTGCCCTCGCATTCCGTAGTCCATTCGAAGTTTCATTTCCCTTTTCGGATCAGATCGAAGAAGGGTATGCATTTGTCAATTGATTTCGAGATGAACTTGCTCAGTGCTGCAACCTTCCCATTAAGACTCTGAACCTGATTTATGGTCCTTGGAGTTTGAAAATTCTTGATAGCCCAGATCTTTTCAGGGTTGGCCTCTATGCCTCGGGCGTTGACGATGAACCCAAGAAATTTTCCGAATGCGACTCCAAAATGACATTTTAGCGGATTAAGCTTCATCCAGCATCTCCGGAGGATATTGAACATTTACTCTACGTCTTTGACGTGATCAGTGGAGTACCGCGATTTCACCAACATGTCATCTACATAAACTTCCATAGTCTTTCCGATCTGGTCGGCAAACATCCGGTTGACTAAGCATTGGTAAGTTGCTCCGGCATTCTTTAATCCAGAATGCATGACCTTGTAGCAGTATAGTCCCAGATCAGTTACAAAGCTCGTATGTTCTTAGTCGGGCACATGCATGGGTATCTGATTGTAATCAGAGTAAGCATCCATGAAAGATAGTGATTCGTGTCCGGCCGTTGAATCCACAAGTTGATCAATTCGGGGAAGTGGAAAGCTGTCTTTCGGACAAGCCTTATTTAAGTCAGAGTAATCAATACACGTTCTCCATTTTCCATTTGGTTTTCGGACAAGTACAGGGTTGGATACCCACTCCGGGTACAGAGCATCCCGGATAAACCCATTCGCCTTTAGCTTATCAACTTCTTCTTTGAGGGCGGCAGATCTCTCTGGATCCATACCGCGTCTCTTTTGTTTGACCGGGATATACCGTGGGTCAATATTCAAGGTGTGGTTCGTGATGTCCGGCGAGATTCCACACATATCAGAGTGCGTCCAAGCGAATACGTCTAGATTTGCTTGGAGAAATTCGACCAATTCCTGTTGTGCCTGTGGGTTTAGCTGAGACCCAATTTTTAACATTTTTGAATCATCATCATCACCGATTAGAACATCAATCGTCAGCTCGGCTGGGGAAGCTTGACTTTCTTTAGATTCATCATTATGTTCATTGTCTCTGGGGTCAAGATCCCTCTGGAATTGGTCGTGGTGCCCGGGCCGAGGCCCAGACAATAATTTTCAATCCTCGGCGAAACGGAAGCAGAGAGATTCCTCCACGCCCTTTCCTTTTTCCTTCCGCTGCGCTTCCCACAGCTCAGCAACATAGCAGGCTCTCCCAGCAGCCTGATCTCCCTGAATGACTCCATTCCCACGATCAGTGGGGAATTTCAATGTTAAACGCCATGGGGCAATCGTTGCCCTGAATTCGGCAAGGGCCGGTCGGCCTAAAAAGGCATTGTATGGAGAGTGGATATCTAAAACAACAAACTGTAACATTCGAACTCTTCGGCGTTCTCCGACTCCTAACTCCAGTGCCAACTCCACCACTCTAGTGGGTATATTAGCACTTCCGTCGAAACCATGGATTCTAGATTAACAAGGCTTTAAATCTTTGCTTCCATCTTCATTTGATCATATGCTCTTTTAAAAAAAATGTTTACCGAACTCCCACTGTCCACCAGGATCCTCTTTATCCAAGCAGGACCAACCTGGGAAGATATGACTAGTGGGTCTATAGTTGGGGCTTCGACCCTATTAGCATCTCGGTTTCTAAATACGATGTCGTCTTCCATCGTTCTCTGTTGTTTGGCCGGGGCCCCTTCATCAAGCGTACTGCAACTCTCGAAATCTACATGCCTGATCGAATTGGCATCTGATTCCATTTCCCTCCAGCTTCGGTCCGCTGGATGGGGACCACCACTAACTGTATTAATAACCAATCTCCCGCCTGTACGAGCGGGCTCCTCCTGTCTCTCTTGGTTTTGCGCACGGTTTTGGTTTGACGGGCCCACACCACCAGCCTGTGGCACCCGCACGAATTGATCTAACTTTCTCTCCCTGATCAATTTTTCAATGAGGTCTCGCAAATGTCTACACTCATTGGTATTATGCCCGTAACTCTCGTGGAATCTACAGAACTTTCCTGTTTGAATCTGTCTCTTCGACGATGGCTTCGGAGCAGGCTTTTTATACTGCATCGCATTACAATTCTGTAGATACACATTCTCCAGTGACGTGTTCAGTGGTGTATAGCTTTCAAACATTGGTCCTACGCCGCGGGCCACGATTCTGATCTTGCTTCTTATTTCTATTATCACCATTCCTCGGCTGGGTTTGCTTGTTTTGAATATTCAGTTGGACTTTTCCAGAGCTCTCCCTTGACTGTTTAACTGCCACATTGCTTTGAATCCCTTCATTGCTGGGTCTCGCATCGTCCTGTTTCCTAGATTGTTTCGCATCCTCACGCCTTAAGAATTGAACGACTTTGGAGTAGAAACGATCCAACGATGCGGGAGGCTTCCCAGCTAGCCAATTTTCAAATTCATAATCGAGGTCAATCCCCTTAGTCAAGGCCATCAAGATTGAATTATCATTGGGGTTAGTGATCTCTGCACAAGCGGCATTGAACCTTTCCAAATATCGTCTGAGTGTCTCTCCAGGAGCTTGAGTGATACTAGATAAAGTATTTACGTCTTTAGGCCTGGCAATGTGCATACGAAACTGTTCAACAAATTTAGTAGCCAACTGATAAAATGAAGAGATAGATCTTGGTGGTAATCGTGTAAACCACATCATCGTAATTCCCCCTAAAGAAATGGGAAAACTACGGCACATTACTGCATCATCAGCTCTTGCAGTAGTCGTCGACCATTCATATTTCAAAATATGCTGATTAGGGTCGGAACTTCATACATAGGAAGAGTCAGCATCCCGAATCGCCGAGGAGGTTCCGCATATAATATGTCATCAGTGAACGGAGTCTGACTTCGGGAGATTCCCCAATCGTCATTTGTTAAGCCCTGACTCTCGTGAATCATTTGGTGTACCATGGCTGAGAGGTCTGGTGTTGCTATATTCTAAGCGTGGTGAGCCAAAGTGTGGTCGGGTTCCACAGTGCGAGGTGGGATCGGGAACTGTCGATGATCCGTATCTCGCCTCCTTGGCTCGATGTCTTCTGGGACATATGGTTCTGGGGTATGTTCCTGCTGGTGGTAGTTCTGATTGGATTGATTTCGGGTATCAACTCATATGTCAACTGCAGTGGCGGTGGCATGGTTATCCGTGGTATGTTGTGGAACAGTGCCTCCTCGGGAGGAGGGTCCTGTATGAAAACTGGCAGAAGGGCCAACTCTTATCTGCCCAACAGTTAATGCCTGCTGTTGACCAGCAGCATGTCCATAACTTCCTTCTAGCCTGGGACGAGAAGATCTGCCGCTGTAATCAGACGAAGCAGAGCTTTCAATGGAAGAATGAGGGGCGTGATCCCTTCTGGATCTTCTACGCCTTTGGCGGTTTAGTTGATTAGTCAACTCAGCATTGGCGCGCAACTGTTCAGTCAGTTGTTGCCGACTTTGGGTTAGTTCCAGGAGTAATGTCTGGAACTCTCGTCGAGTGACCGGACCTGATGGATCCGAATGTCTGGTACCATCTTGATTGGGCGGAGGTAGTTGAACGGGATTCTGTCTATCCCGGCCTTCTTGACCAACGGCGGTAGAAGCGGTTCTCGTGCTAACTATCTTGAGGTGTAGAATCCTTTCTTAGACTTTGACAAATCTGAATAGTACGGAAGGAATTTGAAATTGAAGTTTGGATCTCTCTCTAAGATTTATTCAATCCGGTATCGATGACAGATCCAAAGAGCAGGAGAAAATTTGGGTTTTCTCAGTGAAAGCACCAAAGTGTTTGCACCAAAATTGGGTACAACACTCTTCGGAAGTTTTTGAAGAGATAATAAATGAAGAAATTAAATTGAAAATGAGGATTATCTAACAAAAACTCCAAGTCACAGAAAAGTAAATTACACGAAAGACAGTAATTTAGAGTGGTTCGGCGTGTCGCCTACATCCACTATGAAGTTTTGTCACTTTATTGCTTGATATTCGGGGAATACAACTTTTTATGTCAAAATACAGCAGATAGTAAGTCAAAATTCGAAATCAATGGCAGTGATGATGATATGGAGTGATTCTGGCAGCGTCCGAGCGTACTATTTCTCTAAAAATTCTCCGATCCCCTTTCTGAATGACCAGGGGCTCTATTTATAGGCGTAGGATGCTGATATTTCGCTGAAAATTCGGGAGACCACTTCTGGCACGTGAGGGGGCCCACATGCCCGACCTTAGGAAATTTGGGCCCACTTTGGGATCGATTCGAACTCCATTCGAATCTATCAGAAAATCATCCAATCGAGTTGAAATTTGGTGTGGACATTCTTCAACATATGTGCAAGCTTCTGTGAAAATTTCATGGCATTTGGATCTCGAGATATGTTCGATTCGAAATGATGATCTCTGGCCGTTCGTCTCGTTCGAATCGACTCCTTCGTATCGATTCCTTCGAATCGATGGAAGCTTGCGGCTTCATGATGACGTGGAGCGGAACTTCCGTATCGATCCGCTTTCTTCGCCTATTTGATCGAGTCGTACCGGAGACTTCGCCGCCTTGACTCGATGGATTCGGAGGCTTCATGTAACGACCCGGCTTCCTATCTCCAGGAAGACGCATCGCTAATAAGAAAGAAAGGGATAGAAAGAGAAAGAAAGAGAAGAAAGAAGAAAACAACACATCAGAATCTAAACAGCGGAACAAATAAATTATATTAATAACATAAGTATTACATAGTATACAACCATTATCAGAGTTACACAGATTACACATCACATACTAGACAGTTATAAATACTTGTCTAGTTATTACAACTCAAATCAGTACAAGAATCAACTCAGAGAAAACACATAGCGGAAAACTATATACATCTACACGCAGAAGCCTCCTGCTCCATTGCTCCTCCACAATTCGTCAAAGCTAACCTGAATCCCTTGGATACTCGTAAAAATTTGAGTACCCAAGAGTTTATGGAAAACAAAAATAAACTCCGGGTCAGACATGGGTCTGGTGTGAGTAACAGGTTAAAGTTGCTTAACTTTTAAAAACCTTTGGAAAGCAAAGGTACCACGTAAGACTTCCCACACATAAACATGGAAAAGTTTTTACCTTACGCTAGCCAAAACATTTGATAGGAAATCCGATGATATTATAATAGTGTCTAGGGTTTTCAAATAAATATGAAATAGCCGAAATTGTTACGTTAATAAATTCCAGCTACTAGCCACAAAAGTGGTTAATACAATCAAAACCGTTGGCACTTATTGGATTTTGGATTCCATACAATGGCAGGGCTACTGGGGTACCGTCCGTCACAGTACGTGGCCTAGATCACCGTACCGAGGAGTACTCCCACTCCCCTGCAACACAAGTCCGGACCCATTCCTTACTGAACAGTTCCGAACAAGACAACCCCGGCAGTTGTCGCGAATCAACCGCCCACACAGCCGAATAAAAAGGGACCTCTAGACAGGGATCAATCTTGCTCTCCAGTGGGAGCTACCCACGAAGCCTTGCTGCACCTCCCCTGTTTAAGCCATTCCCGGTTGATGAGGCTTGAGGCTACGATTACCTTTATAGGACATCAAATCTTAGAATGCTCATCGTCCACCTGACGATGTTCTGAAAGCATTCAATCCATACAAGTTCGTTCCGGGTTCGAACGAAACCGAAGGCACTATCTCGTTGCACTCATTATTGGAATCACCCTTAGGGTCAACAACCATAGCCCTTGCACTCTGATTCACCATCTCGAATCTATAAGCACTATTCCGTCAAACTCATTACGGAATCACCCATAGAGTTATACTGACGTATAGCCCTTACACCTCGAGTCTTCACTTGCTCCACTTGGATTAACGACCTAACGTTTAATTGGAATCGATGTGGTTTTCGGATTCCAAATATGGAAACCCGATCCCGGTCTCATCGAAATCCGAAGCGTGTCTTTTAGGTCCAAGTTGTTTTAAGTTTAAAACAATTCAATTCTAATTATCTATATACACACAGATAGATAATTCACATCATCATAATAGATAATCAATATTATCATAAACAGGTAACATCACAAATTGATAATCTATATTATCATCATCAAGAGATACTTATATCATCACCGCAATGCATCCATAACATACAACACTATTTATCTCATGTCTGAGATTCAAACCATTCAGGGTAAACCATATCATCCATTCATAAGCAAAGATCTATAATCACACCATCTATAATTAATTTAAAATGAATTAAATTAATTACTTCTATCTCTAATTAATTTAAAGTGAATTAAATTAATTACCTATCTTAAATTAATTTAAAATGAATTAAATTAATTACTTTCTTATTTTAAATCTCGCTTACTTAACCCTTAATTGATTACCAATCAATTAAATAATTATCCTCAATTAATCACCTTAACTAATCACCCTTGATTAATTATTCCTTAATTACTTTCAAGTAATTATCTTTAATTAATTTTACAAATTAATTATCCTTAACCAAAATTAGTAATTAACCTTTAATTACTTCATTAATTAATTAATAATAATTAATTACTTTAATGCTTAATTAATTACATTAATTAATTACTTCCTTAATCACTTATCATTGATTAATTAATCCTTAATTACATCATTAATTATATTAATTAATGATCCTTAATTACATTTAAATTAATTACATTAAGTAATTAACCTTAATTAAACCAAAATTATTAAACACTTTTGATTAATCATATTCAGTAATTAACTAACCTTAATTACTTTCTTAATTACTCCTAAATTAATTACATTTAATAATTAATTATATTTACTAATCAATCTTGATTAATCTCATTTGTAATTAATTACCCTTAATTAATTACATCAGTTAATTATTTTCAAAAGACTTAATCAACCCATGCTTAAATTAATTACACTAAGTAATTAATTATTAATTACTTCACAAAGAAATTACCTTCCATATTAATTACACAAAGTAATTAATTCCTAAAACTCTTCTCTACTTTAATTAATTACCTCCAGTAATTTACTTATCTTAATTACTTCTTTAAGTAATTATTCATCATTGATTACTTATCAACCCATTCAGTGATTATTCTAAATTAATTAAACTTAATAAATTAATTTAACTAATCAAATAAATTAATTAATTGCAATGACTAATTAATAACTTTAATTATTTCCATAAAGTAATCATTCTTAATCAAGTTCCATAATTGATTATCTAAATTAATTAATCCAATTAATTTATCAAAATTAATTACATTAATTAATTAATAAATAATCCCAAGTTAATGACCTTCATTAACTTATCATTAATTCTTTTAATTACTTTTCTTAAGTAATTAACTTAAATTAATTAATATTAATTACAAATTTAATTAATCTTAATTAATTTATTTCAAATCTTTAAATAAATAAATAAATAAATAAATTATTCTTATTTAAATTACCTTATAAATTTAATGTTTCAAAATTCATTAAATTCTTTGATTTACTTGAAAACAAAACATCTCTTGTTAATGTTTACATTACCATTAACAAATTAATTTTAAAACAATTTAACCTAAAATTGTTTCAAATTATATTTTAAATTTAAAATTTAAAATGAAATTAAACTTAACTTTAACAAAGTTTTAAAACATTCAAAACCTTTAAAATCTTATGCTAAAGATTTCTTATTTTATAAAAGAAGTTAAAAATAAATTTAAACCCCAAATTCATTTCAAATACAAATCATATTTAAATATGTTTGAACAACCAATTTGTTTAAACATTTAAATTTCTTTCTAAAACTTCCTTTATTTTCAAAACATTGTTTCAAAATTAAAGTTTGATTCCAGATTTAAACTTATGTTCAAATCTTTACTTAAATTTAAAACTTTATCTTAAATTCAAATATTTAAAACTCTTTTGAAGTTGTTTAAACATTTTAATTTATAAAATTTAAATTACATTTTAAACTGGGATTCAAACTTAGTTTTGAATCCATACTTAGAATTTAAGCTATAAAATTTATTTTAAAACTTGATTCAAATTTTGCTTTCAAAATTTTAGAGTTGAAAACATTCAGGTTTCTCTGGAAACCTGTAACCACTAAGATACCCGAGACCAGCCTTGTTTTCTTCGAGTAAACCCCTTCAAGACTTCGGGAAATTTCACGAATTACTCGAGTATTACTCGAGCACAAAAAAAAACTGCAAACCCAACAATACCCTGACCCCATCTTCTTCACCGTGCACATGCACGGTGGTCTTGGCCACCTCCGGCCACCACTGAGATAGCAAACAAGTCGACACTTACCCAAAGATCATCAACGATCATCTAAAACTCCACAAACATCAAGAGATCAAATTTGAGTTTCCACCAATCCCAAAACTGAAGCATACTGACAGGTATCTCCATCCAAGCCCAAACCTGGAAACTTGCTCGTGTCCTCAACTCCGATCATCGTTACTGCCGAAACTCCGGTCAAGACTTCGTCCATTCCCTATCTTCCTTTTCCGAGAGTACTAGAGAACTCGATCAACCAGAGAAAAAAAAAGCCGATCAAAAATTCATAAGCACACCAAACTAGGTTTACAGAACAAAACCCAACACCGCCGCCACCACATTGATCTGCCACCACTTACACCATTTTTCCCATCATTACTGATAACTCATCCATCGCCAGAAGGAAGCCTGACCTTCCTCTCACTCATGATCATCAGAATTTTCCCCAATTACATTTTCCAATAAAAACAGAACTGCTCTTCAATTCTACCCTTAAAATTTATGGTTTGATTTTTTAAAATCATGATTTAGTATAAGTATTTATAATTCAATCCTGAATTCATGATTTCATAAGTTTGAATTTTTACTAAAAACTCATACTTTCCCGTTGTTCTTATTTTCAGAGAAAATTACAATTTGTTTTGGCATAAATAAAATTTTAAAGCTTTCTTTATAATCAATTAATCAGATATTGTTTGAATCCTAAATCCTAACATGAGCTTGTTTAAGAGAAAATTGGATTTTTATCAAAATCCTTGCTTCTGAAACCAGGTACAGGCAAGCAGATCAGCACATAAAATCTATTTACATTCAATCATTCGTTCATATATATACAGCAAAGCATTTAAAATTATATATACCCAAACACACTAATCACATGCAACCAGATATACATACACAAGGCATACTATTTCCAGTCATCAATCAAGCAACAGATTATACTTAAGATTTATTTTAAAAATAAAAGTTACTCACCTGTCATTTGAAAGACAGAGCATAAATTTTGAAAACTGTTTTGAGAGCTCTTGGAATCTTTAATTTGAAATGCCATGACTTCATTGCTTTTGATAAAACTTGAGTAGCTTGCTGTTAAAAACTTATATGCAGGCCTGATCTTGTTTTAATTGGAAATGCAGGCTTTAGATTTTACTTTATTCCCAGGTAAAAAGAAATGCAGAGACATATGTTTGATTCCATATGTATTTAAATCTCTTGAATTTGAATGCTTTAAATTTGAATAAAACTTGCTTTAGATTGCATTTTTACATTCCTAGGTTTTTTTTAAAAAAAACAGAGACTACTTGCTTGATGATCTTTTTGAACTGGATTTTAATTTGAGGAGGAAATTCAGTTTTAACATGATTTTACTTTTGGGATTTTGGAATACAAATTTGTTTCAGATTTGATTCAGCTGAAAACAAATCTATTTATCTTTGAAAAAAATTTAAAGATTAGAAAAGAAGAGGATTGAAGAAAATATGCTTTTATAAGTGAAATGATTTATTTAAAAATTAAAAGAAAATCAAAATAAAAAGGACACTTGTCTCCAACTTATATTAATATGCTAACACATGTCTCATTAGTTACGTAGAATATTAACACTTGTTTTATACATATTTTCGTATTTTTTTCCTTATTTATTTTAAAAGTAAATAAAAACCCTTTTTCTTTATTTGTATTTATTTATGTATAAGTTATTTTCATATGTAAATGTATATACATTCCTTTTTAAAGAAAATGAAGTAAAACAATTTATTTAAAAGATGAAAGTTTACTTACAAGATTTATATATGTTTATTTATTTGAATTAAAAATAAATTCAAATTTAAATTCTGTTCATACAATTAAAAATTCAATTTAAAACTAATTTATATTAACATATTTAAATTTAAAAATAACAATATTGTCTTTTAAAACATATCTATATTTATACATTTATCATTATTATTTGAAAATAACATATTTATCAATTTAAATTATTTATAAAAGAAATTATAAATTTCTTATCTTATTTATCTTAATTAAAAGAATTAATGTTTAATATATAAAGGGTATTTAAATTTCATAAAATTCCAAATTATAATTATTAAGCTATATTTAAATAAAATAAACTTTTATTTATCTTATTAAAATTTAAACTATGTTTAAAATGCAATTATACAATTTTAAAATAATTTCTTTAAGTATTTTAAACCAATTAGTTATTTATTAAATAAAATAATAATCTTCAAATTATCAAATGAATATTAGAATTTTAAAAACCATATTTTATTTGTTTATTTAACTTCAAATCAAACTTATCCATTCACAATATATATAAATATATATATACACACATTATAAATAGGAAAACAATTATTAGCTTTTAAAAGATAAAATTCATCAATTACACATTTATTTAATTGGATTATCAAATCAAGTAAATTTTTATTAAAATTTTATCAAATCAATTTAATTTTAAATATAGATTATCAAATTGATATTGCTAAAAATTTTGGGATATCACATTCCTCCTCCCTTAAAGAATTTCGTCCCCGAAATTAAAAAGAAAAGGTAATTTAATAATCTCATTTATGATTTTAAATTTAAACACAAGCATATATCAATCATATGCTAACAACCAAAACAACCAATTTATCTAATCAAACAAATTTAATTATCCAGAAAAATTCTGGATAGAAATTTCTCGAGTTTCCCCAAGTGTGTGTGTATATATATATACACACACACACCGGGATACTCGCCCTATATAACCCAAACAATCTAAACTACAAAGCTACAGAGCTTCTACTCATCTAGATCTATAGAACTAGACAAGATATCAGACTACAAACGAGTCTAACTCAACCACTAAACCTTCCTGAACAGCTGGTCCCACAACCATAATAGCTCATACACGTACTCCCTCAGAGATACGTGAAACTCATTAAATCCAATTATCCAAACTGGCAATACAACTCTTGAAAACCAACACCAATCCAATCCAAAACACAAAAGAGATCCAAAACAAATCTCCGACTCAGGAATCCAATTTCCTTCGTCTCTAATCCACAAGACTCTTCGGATGATCCTGGGCTGCCTACATCCAAACTGATCAGCTTAACCTTCGCTGATGCCTCTAGAAACAAACAGAACCAAAAACATTCCAACCCAATGATTTCTTCAAGATCAATCAAGAACAAGATCCCCAACTCTACTGTTCAAACATCAGAAGAACAAACTTACTTCTTCTATCCGGAAAAGACAAAACAGAAATACTCCCAAACTGCTTCCGCTGCACAACTCTGAACTGGCACAGAAGACACCGCTGATGAAGAATATGAGTACAAACTGGACATCACTTCCCATAAATATGGCTCAACATATCCAAAGAAAACTCAGAAGTTTTACCATTCCTGAGCTGCCTCACCAAACCTATCTCGAGAAACCATCCTTCTACTAGCTGATCCACCGGTAGCACTCCTGGAATCCGGTCGATAAGAAAACTCAATCTTCAGAAGTGGACAAACTTCCGACTTCTCAGAAGACAATCAAAAATTCTTCAATACCTCAAAAGAACACTCAAACTATCGCAAATCACTTTTGCGATCAATATAGACCAATTCCCAAAGAAAACCGTTCTCTCTTTACTAAACAGAACAGCTTACTCTTAATTAGCCAATCCAATAAAGTATTGGGTCCACTCTGCTGCTTCTGAACTCCTTCTTCAGAAACTACTCAGCCAGTCAACTTCTGCCAACAAAGACACTCCAAGGTGCACTGTTGACACCAATGCCAAAACTTCCTTAGCTGAAGTTCTTCGAGAAACTCGGCCCTCAAAGCCAACCACCACATCCTGCTGAACTCAGCCACAACACCGAAGCAGACACACTTCCTAACTCGTTGCAAAGAAAACATCTTCGGAAATATCCATATTTACTGCATCTCATCACGCAGTTACAACTTCCTGAGGTATCAAAATACCATCACACACTTCTGCCCAACCGACAGATCCAAACTCATCTTATCCATCTTTATAGATAAACTCTGAACCTTAACAGGTTTCCCTCCAGAGATCAATGAAATCTCTACACTCTGCACAACTCACTCGAGACGGTATTAGGTCTACAGTCTCGACAAATTACACTTCCAACCTCAAACATTCAAACTCCAACCAATGGTAGTAATCGTGTTACACACACCACTACCTTATCTACCTTTATAACTTATGTTGGAAAACCTGAACGGGTAACCCAACAGATAGGTAGAAATAATAAATATATATATATAGATATATATCAAAACTGCAAATACGCTCTCTCAAGATAGACACCACTCCAGAGCCTAGGTATTCACTTAACCTAATGCTCTGATACCACTGTAAAGACCCGGCTTCCTATCTCCAGGAAGACGCATCGCTAATAAGAAAGAAAGAGATAGAAAGAGAAAGAAAGAGAAGAAAGAAGAAAACAACACATCAGAATCTAAACAGCGGAACGAATAAATTATATTAATAACATAAGTATTACATAGTATACAACCATTATCAGAGTTACACAGATTATACATCACATACTAGACAGTTATAAATACCTGTCTAGTTATTACAACTCAAATCAGTACAAGAATCAACTCAGAGAAAACACACAGCGGAAAACTATATATATCTACACGCAGAAGCCTCCTGCTCCATTGCTCCTCCATAATTCGTCAAAGCTAACCTGAATCCCTTGGCTACTCGTAAAAATTTAAGTACCCAAGAGTTTATGGAAAACAAAAATAAACTCCGGGTCAGACATGGGTCTGGTGTGAGTAACAGGTTAAAGTTGCTTAACTTTTAAAAACCTTTGGAAAGAAAAGGTATCACGTAAGACTTCCCACACATAAACATGGAAAAGTTTTTACCTTACGCTAACCAAAACATTTGATAGGAAATCCGATGATATTATAATAGTGTCTAGGGTTTTCAAATAAATATGAAATAGCCGAAATTGTTACGTTATTAAATTCCAGCTACTAGCCACAAAAGTGGGTAATACAATCAAAACCGTTGGCACTTATTGGATTTTGGATTCTATACAATGGCAGGGGTTCTGGGGTACCGCCCGTCACAGTACGTGGCCTAGATCACCGTACCAAGGAGCACTCCCACTCCCCTGCAACACAAGGCCGGACCCATTCCTTACTGAACAGTTCTGAACAAGACAACCCCGGCAGTTGTCGCGAATCAACCGCCCACACAGCCGAATAAAAAGGGACCTCTAGACAGGGATCAATCTTGCTCTCCAGTGGGAGCTACCCACGAAGCCTTGCTGCACCTCCCCTGTTTTAGCCATTCCCGGTTGATGAGGCTTGAGGCTACGATTACCTTTATAGGACATCAAATCTTAGAATGCTCATCGTCCACCTGACGATGTTCTGAAAGCATTCAATCCATACAAGTTCGTTCCGGGTTCGAACGAAACCGAAGGCACTATCTCGTTGCACTCATTATTGGAATCACCCTCAGGGTCAACGACCATAGCCCTTGCACTCTGATTCACCATCTCGAATCTATAAGCACTATTCCGTCAAACTCATTACGGAATCACCCATAGAGTTATACTGACGTATAGCCCTTACACCTCGAGTCTTCACTTGCTCCACTTGGATTAACGACCTAACGTTTAATTGGAATCGATGTGGTTTTCGGATTCCAAATATGGAAACCCGATCCCGGTCTCATCGAAATCCAAAGCGTGTCTTTTAGGTCCAAGTTGTTTTAAGTTTAAAACAATTCAATTCTAATTATCTATATACACACAGATAGATAATTCACATCATCATAATAGATAATCAATATTATGATAAACAGGTAACATCACAAATTGATAATCTATATCATCATCATCAATAGATACTTATATCATCACCGCAATGCAACCAATGCACCCATAACATACAACACTATTTATCTCATGTCTGAGATTCAAACCATTCAGGGTAAACCATATCATCCATTCATAAGCAAAGATCTATAATCACACCATCTATAATTAATTTAAAATGAATTAAATTAATTACTTCTATCTCTAATTAATTTAAAGTGAATTAAATTAATTACCTATCTTAAATTAATTTAAAATGAATTAAGTTAATTACTTTCTTATTTTAAATCTCGCTTACTTAACCCTTAATTGATTACCAATCAATTAAATAATTATCCTCAATTAATCACCTTAACTAATCACCCTTGATTAATTATTCCTTAATTACTTTCAAGTAATTATCTTTAATTAATTTTACAAATTAATTATCCTTAACCAAAATTAGTAATTAACTTTTAATTACTTCATTAATTAATTAATTATAATTAATTACTTTAATGCTTAATTAATTACATTAATTAATTACTTCCTTAATCACTTATCATTGATTAATTAATCCTTAATTACATCATTAATTATATTAATTAATGATCCTTAATTACATTTAAATTAATTACTTATTTAAATTAATTACATTAAGTAATTAACCTTAATTAAACCAAAATTATTAAACACTTTTGACTAATCATATTCAGTAATTAACTAACCTTAATTACTTTCTTAATTACTCCTAAATTAATTACATTTAATAATTAATTATATTTACTAATCAATCTTGATTAATCTCATTTGTAATTAATTACCCTTAATTAATTACATCGCTTAATTATTTTCAAAAGGCTTAATCAACCCATGCTTAAATTAATTACACTAAGTAATTAATTATTAATTACTTCACAAAGAAATTACCTTCCATATTAATTACACAAAGTAATTAATTCCCAAAACTCATCTCTACTTTAATTAATTACCTCCAGTAATTTACTTATCTTAATTACTTCTTTAAGTAATTATGCATCATTGATTACTTATCAACCCATTCAATGATTATTCTAAATTAATTAAACTTAATAAATTAATTTAACTAATCAAATAAATTAATTAATTGCAATGAGTAATCAATAACTTTAATTATTTCCATAAAATAATCATTCTTAATCAAGTTCCATAATTGATTATCTAAATTAATTAATCCAACTAATTTATCAAAATTAATTACATTAATTAATTAATTAATAATCCCAAGTTAATGACCTTCAATAACTTATCATTAATTCTTTTAATTACTTTTCTTAAGTAATTAACTTAAATTAATTAATATTAATTACAAATTTAATTAATCTTAATTAATTTATTTCAAATCTTTAATTAAATAAATAAATTATCTTATTTAAATTACCTTATAAATTTAATGTTTCAAAATTCACTAAATTCTTTGATTTACTTGAAACAAAACATCTCTTGTTAATGTTTACATTACCATTAACAAAGTAATTTTAAAACAATTTAACTTAAAATTGTTTCAAATTATATTTTAAATTTAAAATTTAAAATGAAATTAAACTTAACTTTAACAAAGTTTTAAAACATTCAAAACCTTTAAAATCTTATGCTAAAGATTTCTTATTTTATAAAAGAAGTTAAAAATAAATTTAAACCCCAAATTCATTTCAAAATACAAATCATATTTAAATATGTTTGAACAACCAATTTGTTTAAACATTTAAATTTCTTTTTAAAACTTCCTTTATTTTCAAAACATTGTTTCAAAATTGAAGTTTGATTCCAGATTTAAACTTATGTTTAAATCTCTACTTAAATTTAAAACTTTATCTTAAATTCAAATATTTAAAACTCTTTTGAAGTTGTTTAAACATTTTAATTTATAAAATTTAAATTACATTTTAAACTGGGATTAAAACTTAGTTTTGAATCCATACTTAGAATTTAAGCTTTAAAATTTATTTTAAAACTTGATTCAAATTTTGCTTTTAAATTTTAGAGTTGAAAACATTCAGGTTTCTCTGGAAACCTGTAACCCCTAAGATACCCGAGACCACACTTGTTTTCTTCGAGTAAACCCCTTCAAGACTTCGGGCAATTTCACGAATTACTCGAGTATTACTGGAGCACAAAAAAAAACTGCAAACCCAACAATACCCTGACTCCATCTTCTTCACCGTGCACAAGCACGGTGGTCTTGGCCACCTCCGGCCACCACTGAGATAGCAAACAAGTCGACACTTACCCAAAGATCATCTAAAACTCCACAAACATCAAGAGATCAAATTTGAGTTTCCCCCGATCCCAAAACTGAAGCATACTGACAGGTATCTCCATCCAAGCCCAAACCTGGAAACTTGCTCGTGTCCTCAACTCCGATCATCGTTACTGCCGAAACTCCGGTCAAGACTTCGTCCATCCCCTATCTTCCTTTTCCGAGAGTACTAGAGAACTCGATCAACCAGAGAAAAAAAAGCCGATCAAAAATTCATAAGCACACCAAACTAGGTTTACAGAACAAAACCCAACACCGCCGCCACCACATTGATCTGCCACCACTTACACCATTTTTCCCATCATTACTGATAACTCATCCATCGCCAGAAGGAAGCCTGACCTTCCTCTCACTCATGATCATCAGAATTTTCCCCAATTACATTTTCCAACAAAAACAGAACTGCTCTTCAATTCTACCCTTAAAATTTATGGTTTGATTTTTTAAAATCATGATTTAGTATAAGTATTTATAATTCAATCCTGAATTCATGATTTCATAAGTTTGAATTTTTACTAAAAACTCATACTTTCCCGTTGTTCTTATTTTCAGAGAAAATTACAATTTGTTTTGGCATAAATAAAATTTTAAAGCTTTCTTTATAATCAATTAATCAGATATTGTTTGAATCCTAAATCCTAACATGAGCTTGTTTAAGAGAAAAATGGATTTTTATCAAAATCCTTGCTTCTGAAACCAGGTACAGGCAAGCAGATCAGCACATAAAATCTATTTACATTCAATCATTCATTCGTATATATACAGCAAAGCATTTAAAATTATATATACCCAAACACACTAATCACATGCAACCAGATATACATACACAAGGCATACTATTTCCAGTCATCAATCAAGCAACAGATTATACTTAAGATTTATTTTAAAAATAAAAGTTACTCACCTGTCATTTGAAAGACAGAGCATAAATTTTGAAAACTGTTTTGAGAGCTCTTGGAATCTTTAATTTGAAATGCCATGACTTCATTGCTTTTGATAAAACTTGAGTAGCTTGCTGTTAAAAACTTGTATGCAGGCCTGATCTTGTTTTAATTGGAAATGCAGGCTTTAGATTTTACTTTATTCCCAGGTAAAAAGAAATGCAAAGACATATGCTTGATTTAGAACTTGCATGCAGGCTTTGATTCCATATGTATTTAAATCTCTTGAATTTGAATGCTTTAAATTTGAATAAAACTTGCTTCAGATTCCATTTTTACATTCCCAGGTTTTTAAAAAAAAAAACAGAGACTACTTGTTTGATGATCTTTTTGAACTGGATTTCAATTTGAGGAGGAAATTCAGTTTTAACATGATTTTACTTTTAGGATTTTGGAATACAAATTTGTTTCAGATTTGATTCAGCTGAAAACAAATCTATTTATCTTTGAAAAAAATTTAAAGATTAGAAAAGAAGAGGATTGAAGAAAATATGCTTTTATAAGTGAAATGATTTATTTAAAAATTAAAAGAAAATCAAAATAAAAAGGACACTTGTCTCCAACTTATATTAATATGCTAACACATGTCTTATTAGTTAATTAGAATATTAACACTTGTTTTATACATATTTTCTTATTTTTTTTCCTTATTTATTTTGAAAGTAAATAAAAACCCTTTTTCTTTATTTGTATTTATTTATGTATAAGTTATTTCCATATGTAAATGTATATACAATACTTTTTAAAGAAAATGAAGTAAAACAATTTATTTAAAAGATGAAAGTTTACTTACAAGATTTATATATGTTTATTTATTTGAATTAAAAATAAATTCAATTTTAAATTCTGTTCATACAATTAAAAATTCAATTTAAAACTAATTTATATTAACATATTTAAATTTAAAAATAACAATATTGTCTTTTAAAACATATCTATATTTATACATTTATCATTATTATTTGAAAGTAACATATTTATCAATTTAAATTATTTATAAAAGAAATTATAAATTTCTTATCTTATTTATCTTAATTAAAAGAATTAATGTTTAATATATAAAGGGTATTTAAATTTCATAAAATTCCAAATTATAATTATTAAGCTATATTTAAATAAAATAAACTTTTATTTATCTTATTAAAATTTAAACTATGTTTAAAATGCAATTATACAATTTTAAAATAATTTCTTTAAGTACTTTAAACCAATTAGTTATTTATTAAATAAAATAATAATCTTCAAATTATCAAATGAATATTAGAATTTTAAAAACCATATTTTATTTGTTTATTTAACTTCAAATCAAACTTATCCATTCACAATATATATATATATATATATGCATTTTAAATAGGAAAACAATTATTAGCTTTTAAAAGATAAAATTCATCAATTACACATTTATTTAATTGGATTATTAAATCAAGTAAATTTTTATTAAAATTTTATCAAATCAATTTAATTTTAAATATTGATTATTAAATTGATATTGCTAAAATTTCTGGGATATCACACTTCAACCACACCTGGATTTGAACAATATGTCATTCGTATCGATCGTGTCTTGCTTGGGTTGATCGATACGAAATGACCCCACAGGATGGATTCGAAGTGAGGCGCTTTCATGGATTCGAATGACCGTGAGTTTGATGGATTCGAACCAGATGGAGGCGAGGCTATCTTCCTCTCGACCGTTTTAAATGTTATGGATTCGAAGGCTGATGTGACTGATGGACTCGAACATCACCCTTTTGATGGATACGAAGGAGGAAGCTTCGATGGATACGAAGTAGTAAATCCGGACCGATTCGAACGAATGCTTGCTGGTGGTTGCGAACTAGATGGAGTCGAACCGATGGATACGAACAGAACCTCTGCCTATGGATTCAAACTAGGGTGTAACCTATGGATTCGAACAAGGGCTATCTCCTTCATCTTGAATCGATCATAGCTTGAGCATACGAACTCGGATTGACTTGAAATTTGAGATGCTGACTTCTATGATCTTTCTTGTCATGTCCTCTCAATTGTAGCTCAATCTGGACTCGGAAAAAATTCAGCGATATCCATAGTGAAGCGAAGTATGACCAATCTCTGAGATGAACTGTCCTTTGTTTTCGATCGATCTTTTGGTATCACGGCTTTGCCAAAAAGCGGGATAACACTATAGTCTCAAGAAATCACCAGTGAAGATAAAAAAAGTACGAACTATTAACTTTTATTATGGGCCATGAATATCACTATGTACTAACCCTAAGAGTTTATCAACTCTTTCGTTGCTCCAATTGAAGGTGTGCTTCGTCATTTTACCTTTGAGGTATAACTCACAGATGTCAAATGATTCAGAATCAATTGAGGTTAGAAATCTTTGGTTTTTAATTTGTGTTGGCTTTTCTTACTAATATCACCTAACCTACAATACCACAGATAACTATCATTTATATTGTTAGAAGCATTATTCACAGAACACACATAATTAGTATTAATCGCATAAATGCAATTTTCAAGAATACCAGCACAGACTTTATTTCGATCCAAGTTAAGGTTCATAACATTATTTTTACAATGAAATATATATCTAATCTCAGACAATCTAGGAATGAAAATAATCCCACAAATAAAGTCTTTTACAAGACAAAAATTATTTAATACTAATACTACTCCCCTAGGCAAAACGAAATGATAATCTCCTATCGCCGTTGCATCTATGATAGATACATTAGCAACGTGGTGCCTCATATCTCCTTTTGTCACGTAATGTCAGTTCATATGCCTCGGTAACGAATTACATATATGAGTACCAGATCCACTATCTAAGATCCAAGACATTTTATTGATTATAAAATAATTTTCAATCATATTTGTACCTAATGGAGCCGTAGAGCCATTCTGCTTCTTCTCTTCAATAATCTTCAAGTAGTCGGGACAATTCCTTTTACAGTGACCTTTTTTGGCAGTGGTGACATTTACCCTTATCATCGGTCTTCTTACTTTTCTTTTTCTTACCTTCTCTTTTATGCTTCTTCGAACTCTTCAAAGATGATGCACTACCCTTAATAGCAAGTACATCCTATGATCCTTCAACATATTGAGGATCTCCATGAGGTTCACATTTTATTGGTTCATATAATAATTCAGTATGAACTATTCATATTGCAGAGTGAGCAAACCAAGGATCAAATCTACATGTAATTCATTGATTATTTGTACGTCTAATTGCAAAATCCTAGCAATATAGCGCTTCATCATTAGCATGTAATGGTTCACTTTCTATCCTTTGGTCATCTTGGTATTGAACAACTTCTTCGTAATCACATACCTTGTGGAACGTGACTATTCACCAAAAAGAGCCTTGATCAAATATCTCATGAACATGTGTATTTTCGTACTGCCTTTGCAACGGCTTGCCTAATGTAGGCAGCATGAAAACTTAGCAGTCTCTAGGTTTGAAACCTATTTTTCATAAGCAAGTGATATTTCAGGTTTCGCATCATCAGTGGGTTCCTCTTCGTGTTCGCATGTAATAGGTGACCATAGGCACTCGTAAGTTAATGCAATTTTAGTTGCTCTTAGCCGGTCAGTATAGTTAGGCCTAGTAAGCTTTTCATTTTCAGAAAATAGTTTTAAAGTTGTCATTTTCTGCAAGTTTAAATGGTAGATTATTATACAAATCACAGTAGGTGTTCTTATAATATTAATAAGGTTAAAATTTACATTTTATTTTACTAATAAGCTCTCACTATTCTTTTATATTTTTCCGGTCCTTATGTCGAAAAATAGAATCTTTCGACTTCACTAGTATGTGCCAGGTCTCGTATGTCTAGGGATTCCGACCTTGAGGAAAGCTCAACAATCATACTCCCACATACGATGGATAACTCCTTATAAGTTGAATGTACTATATACAACTCCAAACCCAATGTACTTTGTCCTAATCCCGCCTTACCTTGAGGAAAGCTCAGTAAATAAAATAGGATTATTCACTCAAACCTACCATTTTGCGATGGCGTACTTGAGGAAAGCTTAACAAATATATGTAGTTATCTTGACCCATCTATTCAATATATTAATAGTATTATGCATAACATCCTCAACTTGAAGAAAGCTCAACAACTAAGGAGTATCAAGTAATCTATATACAAATTGTAAAGGACAACATTATATTAAAGATTGATAATCTTCAATATATTATATTGTGTGAAATCGAATTACGGAATAATATAATTCTTATGAATTACTCTCGTGATTCAAGTGTCAGACACATCAAAAATTATGATATATGTACATTTACATATGTATTTATTCCTTAAGTCTAGTTAGGGTTTTTAATGTTCCACCTTTAATTTGTACATTCACATTATATATGATAAAACTCACCTCGAAACATGCCTAATTTTTAACCCAGAGAAGACCTATCGAACCTTAGACCTATTCCAAAGCTGATTGTTGGTTGGTAAAATAGATACAACTAACAATACACAAAGCTATCAATTTACACATTTAGAGTCTCACAATGGAAAGATAAAATATAATATCTGAATTAGTACCCATTTTATCAAAAATTAAAATGTCAGAAACGTACAATACAATACCACATAATAACGCCAAATATCCATAATGCAATATCTTAAAATACATCATGTCTAAATGGTTACATCAGAAATATAACAACAACAATGGTAGATCAACAAATAGATAACTGCCGTAAGTATCCTCATTGCCTTCGTCTTTGTAATCAGCATCACCTTCTCTAGCCTATGTCACAACGAGGAGGGAATTAGAACAACAGTGTCCGGTGAATAAATTTTTTGAGCCTTTCTACAACAGCGCTTGTACAATATAATATAAATAAGAATATGCCTTATGCATCCTAACTATATTCTATGTAAATTTCTCCAACTTTAAGTCTAACTCTATAACTTATACCCTATCCAATCCAACTCACTTACCTATCTTCAACTATAGGCAAAAGATCATTTTCAGTCTCACGCATCTATTGTTAGTAATATCCTAACAATGTAAGCTATAGTACCCAAGTTACTTAATATCATTTCATAGGAACTACCAGACTCTGACCATTTAATACCTCATTTTAGGCAGGCCCCCATTATTTACAACCTATCCCAGTGCGGACTCCTCTTTAATACTATCTAGCTAACGTCGCGCAGAATATCATTGGGCTACTTAGTACTATGAGTCAGTAGAATACAGATCTTAAGGCTAAATAACACTAGCGGGGGATGAATAGTGTTTAATTGATTATATTAATATTTTTCACATTCTTTAAGATTCTACTTTGAATAATGTAATTAACAATCATAGAATCAAAGTGCGGATAAAAGTAAATGCGGTAAAAGTAAAAAAGGAAAGAACACACTAAGATTTTATACTGGTTCGGAGTTACCTTACATCCAATCCCACACAATTCCTTATATTAATTCTTTTCAAATAGTAAATGCAAATACAATATCGATTTCAAGGCTACGAGATTCACCCTCCAAAATCCCAGCCTCTGGGTAGAGTTGCTTGATTTACGGGCTATAAGCTTACGCACTAGATTTATGGGCTAATATGCATACCCAATTGATTTTACAGGCTACAATCACACCTAATTGGATTTTAGAGATACCAAGCACACCACAAAGTATAAGAGTATGATTTGATAGAGATTATAGAATCAGACCTTCGATCTGATCCTATAACTCTTGAATAGCACTTTGATCTTGGTTTGAGTGAGAGAGGTAAGAGAAACTAGAGAGCAGATGAAGGAGAATCAAACAAGTAAAGATTGAATTTGAATGTGGTTGAATTTTGGAAGATCTTAGGTAAAAATTGATCTAGAAATCAAAAGAGTGAAAAGAGGAGAGAAGAATAAGAAAGTAGTTGTATAAAATTCGTTTGGAAGTCTGGTATATATAGAGAAACAACGGCCATGTCCATTCGCTAAGCAATTCAACAAAAAGACACTTCCGTTCAAATTTGAATTTTAAATTTTATGGCCACTATGTCGACAAACATGGATAGGAGATGTCAACATATCCCTTTGTATTTTTACAAACACTTTAAATATTATTTTGAAAACCTGTTGCTTTGTAAAATAATTTGATATTTTGTAGAATCATTTAAATGTAGTTTATACATATTTTAATACAATATAACTTAATAAAACTTTATAGAATCATTTTGAAAGATTTTATAAGAGTCTTCAGTAATATTTACAAAAATAATATAATTATAACTTATTAAAATATAACAAAAATTCAATATATATACATATATATATATATATAAACTTAAAAACATTAAAATGATATCATTATAAGTAAGAGACTGAAAATCATTTTGGAAAATATTTTGAAAAGATCATTTTAAAACTAGTATATTTGAAAATCAATTCAAAACAAAACTAGAGAAGGCGAGAGAGATTAGAAAGGTGCTATCAAGGTTTTAACATAAATTCTATGACTCTATAACTTATATGAAATATCTTGAATTGTTGAACTCTTTAATACTCATAAGTCTTTAATTATAATCATTTTGAATCTGCTCTTGGTATCAGCATCTTAATATATCATCATCTTGATACTATATAGCTATCTTAATCAATACCTGTCTAATATACGGCACTACATACTATATATATCTTGATAAAACATTAGTATCTATATTTTATATAATGTATTATAGTTGTTATCATTAAAACCCAAACTTAAGGAACTAACAATCTCCCCCTTTTTGATGATAACAACTACATATATAAAATATAATATAACTCCCCTTAAGTTACAAAACTCCCTCTTAATCTATGCCTAGATTTTATATATTTTTCCCCGTTTGTAATCAACAAAAATAATCTAACTATAACTCGAACTCTTACTCTAATTCTAACTCTAACTCCTCTAAATAAAATACTAATTGATATATAAGAATTACATATAATGATGATGAGAAAGATTATACAAAAAATAGTAAGTAATATGTAAAATTAAATAATCATAGTCAATCTAAATATTCATCCAATCCAACAAAGTTAATGTCACGCATCATTCAAACAAATCCACACAAATAAAACAAATCAAATCCAAACCAAATCAAGTATTATTATTTATATACAATCAATCCTATTTAAACTAGACATTTCGAGGAACTTCAACCTAACCATCAGCACCAAGAATTAGATCCACTTTAATAGCATCCCAATCTTCATCATCTTTGTTGATGGTGCACTCTGGATTAATGGTTAATTATGCTTTGTTCAAGGTAGAAATCATCCATTAAATTGCATCAAAATTCCTTTCTTGCTTCTTGATCATCTGCACTTAACTTAATTATAGGTGCTCTATTCTTAGGATGAAAGAAAGAATGTTCTTGAATAATTCAAGAGTTTATTTGAGGTTTTTAGTTAGTTTTTGGATAAGAGAAGCCATTGATTTTTATTTGAGTTTAGGAATGAAAAGGAGTGAAGATAAAGACTGAAAATAATGATTTTTAGAGTGAATATATATAGACACACACACACATAGGGGTAAGAAGTCATTTGAATTAGTATTTGGTAGTTATTATTTTCTAATTGTTTTTTAATTTTTTTGAAAAATGGTCGTTATATGTCGACTTACATGCTTGGCATATGTCGACATATGCACTATAATTTTCAAAACCACTTTATTTCACTTTTCTATTGTATTTGGTCCACACTATTGTGTTTGTATGACTCTCCAGAGATAATTGACAATGTATAACAGTAAGAAATAGATTTTCATTGATAATAAGGATGAGTATAAGAAATAAAAGAAAAATGCACGAGCTTCAACATAAACTAAAAATAAAAAAATCCAAATATAGCTTAGACAAACAACTAGAAAGATGTGGATGAAGAATAACCACCAAGCTTACGGATGATCTTTTCAAAGAATTTATCCATTTTATTGGAAATTGAGGTAAATCTCTTTGAAAATGATTTCTTAAGTTTTCTTTGGTTATGTAATGATCTTCTGTCGATTTTTGAGAAGATCTTTGTTGGATGGATTGGGTGGCATATTAATACTTTAAAAAGAAGTATCCTCCTCCTCTTCTTGTTCTTCCTCCTTGACTTCCATTTCCTCCCCTTCCTCTTCTCTTATTTCTTGCTCCTTTTCCAAAGCTGACCTTTGTTTCTTTTTCGCAAGCATTTGGTAAGGCTCAAAAAAGGGTGAAATATACATAAGTGAGGTGTTGGCCTCGTCAAATATTTTTCAAGAAATTGTTTTCTCTCCCTTAAGATCAACATCAAAATAATTGAAAACACGAGTAAGATACATATTATGAAATAGTATACTTTCATGTTTAGAATTTTTTTTAGGAAAAAGTTCATCCAAAATGACTTGAGACCAATTTATGTCATATTGACAATAAATGGCGAAAAGAGCTTTGAAAACCTTTTATGTCGGGTTATTATTTGCCCATTCAAGGACTGATACTTTGTTGCAAAAGAAGGCTTAATATTCTTGCTTTTGAAAGCAAGTTTTTGTTTTTTAAATTAAAAATCATTACCACTTTCTAAATATCATGAATTATTTTATGATTTTGAAAATTTGAGAGGTCCGTTCCACTAGATTTGCATCCAAGAATGTGACTCAAAAGTTCATAGTTTAAAAAAATTGTGTCTCATTGACATTACTCCAAACTTCTCCTTCTCTTCCACTATAAAACTTTCTTTTTAAATTTGCATAAAACATCTTTACTAATTTTGGATAAGAAACGAAAGCATTTTGAGAATCATCAATTAATCAAGAATTTCATTTTGCAAACAAAGCTTGAAAAGATCATTAGGAGGAAAATCTTTAAAAATAGCCATTCTTTTGGGAAAGACTTTTTCGAAGGATAAATACTCAATATAGGCTTGTATGGCTTCTTGATCATTAAAAAGATACTCTTTTATTTTCTTATGAAGCCTCATAGTTGCTTTAGTATTGCTTGAGGATTCCATTGAGGAGTAATTTGAAGAGATAAGATTATATATGATTTTTGAATTTGAAAATGAAAATGAAAAATGAATGGAAGGATATGGAGTAAGTAAATAGAGAATCCAAAGATACATTCTCTAGTCAGAAGACAACTTTTAGAATATAGGAGTTGGTGAAAAGGTAGAGGGAAATTCGAATTTGAAATTAAAATTTAAAATCTGTCTACATATGTCGATATATGCACATGGGGTATGTCGACATATAGGTCGTAATTTTCAAAAATAATTTTTGTTTAGCTTTATCCTATTTTATATATATATATATATATATATTTGTATACCTATTTTATTTTCAAAAAAATAATTCTACAAATAATTTAAATATATTTTATGCTGTTATTATATTATTAAAATATATAATTATTTAAATTTAAAATATAATCACCAATATTATTATCAATTTTATAGAATATTCCTAACAACCAGTAAAGCAACCAAAAGAAAAAAAATTCATTCAAGAAAAAAAGTTTGATATATTGAAGGCATGCCTTTTTCTGGTCCATTTCACTATTTTGTTCTGAATTATGCATTGTTGTAAAGCGTATGTTAGTATTTTCTAAATCTGATTCATTATCACTTCAGGATTGTCTGAATTGTCTAATGTTTTAGTATGGGTTATTCTTCGTATTTTGGATGAATTAGTGTTTGGCATAGTTTTCAGTTTATCAAGATGTGAATAGTCTTTGTTTTAAATGGCCACGGTCATCGCAGCTATAACATCTAATGTCATTTCCGTTTCCACTTCCCAGATTTCTGTTTTCATTTCTTCTGAAATTGTTCAATTTCTACATCTTAGAAATTTTCTGAAATTCCTTCTCATGAAAACAATTTCTTCAGCGTCATTGCTGTCTGAGTCCAGATTATCTATCATTGCACTAAAAACTAAATATTTCTTCTCTATTACTTTGCTTTTTCTCTTGCCCTGCACTTGAGCTTCAAAAGACATTAAATTACCAATTAACTCTTTAGTTTTTAGAGTGTTAATGTCATTAGCCTCTTTGATTGCAAGATTTTTTTTGATCTCCTTCACAAATAAATGGATTGAAGATTTTTCTAACTTGATCCTCTTTGGGGAAAAATTTACTCGTGCAATAAGCGAGTGTATTATATCTTGGAATCTATTATACGTATAAGATGTGAACTCATTTGGACTCATTTTGAATAATTGAAACTGGTTTGTTAATAGGGAAATTTTGGTCTATTTAACTTGTGCCTTCAAGTGCAACTTGAAAAGTTCTCTAAATTTCAAATGCAGTCTTACATATAAATACTCTATTAAATTCATTTCTATCTAATGAAAAATAATAATATATTCATAGCCTTAGGGTTACTTTATGCAACTTCTTTTTGGTCAGCAATCCACTATGCAACATTAGTTTCGGGTTCATTCTACTCAGTTTGTGTGATATTCCAGGTGTCTAAACAAATTCACTGTAAATAAATTTTCATTCTACAAGACCAATATGTATCATTACTGCACTAAAAAGTAGAGATCTAGCAATAGATTGCCCTTCGACAAATGAGTTACAACAAGTGTATTAACAGTGTTACTGATAATACTATTACCAGTGTTGGTAGCCATTTAAACTTTTTCAAAAATAAGATGATGAATACTTTGAAAACCATTGCTTTGGTATCAAATGTGAGTCAGCGGAATAGGGATCTTAAGGATAAATTAACACTAAAGGGGGGTGAATAATATTTAATTAATTATATGAATATTTTCAAATTCCTTAAGATTCCACTTAGAATGATGTAATTAATAATCACAGAATCAAAGTGCAGATAAAAGTAAATGCAGTAAAAGTAAAAAAGGAAAGAACACACCAAGATTTTATATTGGTTCGGAGTTATCCTATATCCAGTCCTACACAATCCCTTGTATGGATTTCTTTCAACTAATAGCGAATACAATCTTGGTTTCAAGGCTACAAGATACACCCTCCAAAATCCCGACCTCTGGGTAGAGTCAGTTGATTTCCGGGTTACAAGCACACCCACTAGACTTACGAGCTACTAAGCATACACAATTGATTTTACAGGCTACAATCATACCTATTTGATTTCAAGGATACCAAGCATGCCATAAAATATAAGAGTATGATTTGATGGAGTTTACAGACTAAGATCTTTGATTTTGATTACAATTGATTCTATAACTCTTGAATAACACTTAATCTTGGTTTGAGTGAGAAAGATAAGAGAAAACAAGGAGTAGATAAAGGAGAATCAAATTAGTAACGATTGAATTTGATTCAGGTTGAATTTTGGCAGTAGTTGGGTAAAAATTGATGTAGAAATCAAAAGAGTGAAAAGAGGAGAGAAGAATAAGGAAGTAGTTATATAAAATTAATTTGAAAGTATGGTATATATAGAGAAATAATGGTCATGTAATTCGTGAAGAGATACGATGTAAAGACACTTCTATTCAAATTTGAAATTTGAATTTTATGGCCACTATGTCGACATACACGGATAGGATATGTCAACATATCCCTTTGCATTTTTGAAAATACTTTAGAAATATTATTTTGAAAATCCATTGCTTTGTAAAATAATTTGATACCTTGTATAATCATTTAAATATAGTTTATACATATTTTGATCAAAACTAACTTAATAAAACTTTATAAAATAATTTTGAAAATTTTAATCATATTATTCAATAATATATAAAAATCAATATAATTATAACTTATTAAAATATAACAAAAATTCAATATATATAAACCTTAAACACTAAAATGATATCTTTATACGTAAAAGGTTGAAAACCATTTTGGGAAATATTTTAAATAGATTATTTTAAAACCAGAATATTTGAAAAACAATTTAAAACAAAGTAAATAAGGCGAGAGAGATCAGGAAAGTGCTATTAAAGTTTTAGCATTAATATTTTGACTCTATAACTTATCTAGAATGTCTTGAAATCTTTAACTCTTCAATACTCATGAGTCTTCAATTATCATTACCTTGAAGCTACTCTTGATATCAGCATCTTTATATATCAACATCTTCATATTGTACAGTCTTCTTAATCAATACCTATCTAATATCCTGCACTATATATATATATATATATATATATATATATATATTAATAAACAACAGTATCTATATTTTATATATTTTCCTATAGTTGTTACCATCAAAATCAAAAATTAAGTTACTAACAAATACTTCTGTATAAGAGAGGAGAACCCTATAATAACTACTTAATACTTCAAACCCAAAGCAAACCCTTCCTAAGATATCCTCTACCATGCCTAACCGCTAACCCCGACTATTTAATACTTCCAAAATGGAAAGGAGGCAGGTCCTCAATTAGTCACTTACTACCTTCGACCTCGAAGCAGGTCCTACTTATTATGACCCGTAACCCAACTGTGACATCTCATGTTGGTCCGACTATTCGTAAGTATTGATAGCTAGATTAGTTGGGCAGGTTTACCCTATAGAATTTAGGACTAACCTTGCGTCCTCCATGGGTACTTAATATAGGCGATGTCTCATATTAGGCATGTAGTCACACTACTAGTAGCCAAATTAACTGGGCATACTTCCGTATGCTTTTGATTGACCTCACATCCTTATAACCTAGTCATAATCTACACTCACTTAACATACCATCATACACCTCATCGCATTCCCTATTAAGGCCTTATAAGGAAAAACCCTTATTTCACCTTAACTATCAGTTTCTTTCTAATTAATAATATATTTACCGGTCAATTAATACATTATCAATAATAAGTATATGCTAATACATACATGTGCATAGAAAATTTCTAAAAGTGCGAAGAATATGCCTATACTAATCGTTTAAATGTCAAAAATCTAAATTTATACAAGTCCAATTCCATATCAACAAACATATCATATATCCTATATTCTACATTTAACAACAGACTTGTATAGAAGTAGAATTCATACCAAAATTATTTTATAATAAATAGTAGAATCACTATTTATAGAATTTATAATTCAAATCTTTTTATGCATTTTTAAACTTCTTCTTGTAAAAATGAAAATGGGAATTTTCATTTAAATTATGGAATTACGTAGTGCAAACTATTAATAAAAGAATATGTACCCTACACATCATTTCCTAACTTATTTCTTTTCAAAACCCTTAATTAGATCCAAAGAAGAAAAATGAGAAGTGGAATAGAATGTAAAACATTAAAATTACAATAAGTACCCAATTCCACTATTTTAATATAAAACAATTGAGATTCTTACTCAAGAATTGACATTTCACTTTAGGGGAATTTTGGGGTTTTAGTGTGATGTTTTTGTGAACAAAATTTCCCAATGCATATATCAAATCTAGGTTATACAATACAATTACTAAAACAAGAAAGCGTAAGATTTCCACTTACAAAATTCCCTTAGCACTTGCTATTTTGGATTTGTTTATGTCTTCTTTCATCTTTTGCGGATCTTTCCTTATAGAAATATACAACAAGGGAGTTTTATATTAACAAGATTCAGGAATTTAGGGGTTGGAGGAGAACAGAATTAGAAATTGAGTAATAAACACCTAAAATTTCTCACATGAAATCCTAGAGAATTGTTTAATTCTTTGAAGAGAGAGACCGACAGAGCTTTACTTAGTTCCAAAAATAATTTATGAATAAAAATGTAACGATCCGATATTTTCAACCATTCATATCCACACACGCCAGACTTGAATTGCTCAAAATATCATATTATTAATTTATATTTGGTAAAATTCAACATATACGGTAAATAAATAAATCATAGAATCACAGATACAGAGTAATATAATAATAATGCAGTGGAACAGATAAATAGTAGTTCATGAAGCTACTATATAAACATCAGAGTTAGAAATAAAATACAGCAGAATATCTCAAATACAGTGAAGTCTCCAATACAAACTGGTGACCTCTCTGAACAAGTCAACTGGAAAAGTTGAAAGCTGAATCGATAGTTGGATCTCTAAGCTAAGCTTCAAACTCCAAACTCCAAAGGTGAGTCTCAAATGCTAAATTACTCAGTTTGACCCTAGCGTAAAGGAAAACAAAAAAACTTGAGTTAGGATTAACATTCTTATGTCAATAAATCCAACTCAAGTGAAATATCAACTGAAATACAATTAACTTAAAGGATGTTTGGGATGCCCATCCTCTAAGGATCCGTAGAACTATCTACAATGTAGAAATATAAGCTATTAACAACTAAACATCATTATAATACCGTTTTCATTTCAAAATAATTTATACTTCAAACCCAAAATATCCTTTCAAAACTAAATTGATACTTTTATATATATTTTATTTAACTTCATTTTTATTTAGTTTTGAAATATTCACTTAATAAATTCAATATTATTAAAAAAACTTAATTTACATTTACCAATATTTCCTTCAATTTATTTAAACGTGAAATATTCAACAAAATCAAGTTATAAGATATTATCTAAAAATTCAAATTCAATAAGTTTCAAATCGATTTTAATTAAATATAATCTTTATTTAAATATAATTTCGAATCAATTTCAAATCCATCTTCTCAACCTTAGTTTATTAAAATCATTATAAACCCTGTATTAAAATACAATTTAAATAAATACTTAACCATATTATATATAAATTTAAATCAAACTTTATAAAATTAAATCTTATTATTAAATCTACTTTATATTAAAACTTATTTATGTATAAAATATTTCAGTATTAAATAAAACCATATATCTTTCAAAGCCATAGAAATCATTTCTAAAATAATTTATATATAGACCAACGATGTTTGTATAAAATTTTCTATCCTATGGTCAAGTGATACAGATATTTATCATTTAAATCAGTAATTTAAATATATACGGGTATATATCATCTTAACCTGCAATTCCAAATTCAATTAAATGAAAATCGCTGAGGTCTATCATTTCAACCCATAATGATTTTCTCCTATTCTACGTATCGTTCGGGTATGTATCATTTCAACCCATAAGGAATTCTATACTAACAGGGAACTTGCAGAGTGATAACTGATATGATAATAATAACAGGCATATATTCTCAATAACAATATAATACAAACAACAGGATATGGTTTCATATCCCACAGGTGAACAGTTACAGATAATAACATATATAACAATTTAAATAACTACAGCAACATATTTCAATTGTCATTTCAATTGAAATCAAATTTAATAAACACAAGAATGTTAATCGTGAGTGATTGCTCACCTTTCGAGGCTAGAGGAGTTTGATATACAACAAGCTACGAATAGGATCACGATCTACACAATCGAACAAATCCAAACAACAATCTCAAAGCGAAGTAAAACAAAAGTGGATTTGATGGACAAAGCTGAAAGATAGAGGTCAATGAGAAAAAGAAATCAATCAGTTTGATATTAACAGAATATATATATATATATATATATATATATATATATTAATTTCCTTAGAATCAATACTTTAATTTAAGACAAATGTTAAACTAATATAAAATATAATTAGGCTACCACTACGTAAAACAATTTTTGGAAAGCATATATATACCCTAATTTATTATTATTATCATCACATACATATATATAAAAATGGAAATCAATACGCGTAGGATATTGTAATATATATATATATATAATACCCTTTAAAAATCAAGTGTTCATATTAAACCTCGGACAGTAAAATATTTTATATACTTCTTTTCTAAGTATGTACAGTATCTGAAACCAATAATAAAATCAATATAACTTTAAAAACACATACATTTGAAAATCAAAATCTATAGATATTTTTGAAATCAAAGCATCACTATACATAAAATCTTGTAGTATTCGTACTATAACCTTTATAGGTAACAACACATAATACTAACATAAATGTTTAATAAATAAAATATATTGCTATTTATAGTATTATATATAACATTGTCATAATATAGAAATACTGAAAACTGCAAAATATACAAGATATGTATAATATATAAAACAGGTTGTTTTTAAATCTATTTAAATTATTAATGTAAATAAGGAGCCTGGGAAAACAGATTCTTTGATACACCTCTGTTTATAAATCATACAAATATATATATATATATATATATATATATAACTACTAGTTGTATAGTCTATATATACTACAAAACAATAGTTGTAAACAAACGTATGAAATCAGTTTACACAATTAAATTTTTCATAAACCAATATATTTTCCAAATCAGAGAAGCAAGATTTACTATATACGTAAAGTATATGCAAACTATATATCTTTACTACTAATAATGATAATTCCACCAACTAAGTTCAACCACATCTTCTTGAATTACCCAAAATACCCTTCGTCCTAATCTCCCTCTCTCAAGGTTTCACCGCCTCCAAAAAGGAAGCCGAAGACCTACCCAAAAATTCAACGCATTTCACCTAATCTCCCTCTCTCAAGGTTTCAACCTCTCCCCTCTATTCGAGGATGGCACGAAGAAATAGGAAAACATAAGGTTCACTATTAAGGAGCCAGTAAGTGGAGTGATATCGATATTAAAAGGTGTAGCCGCCAAGGCAAATGGAAGAATTAAGGTCGCAAAAAGCTCTGCAGCTGGAGTTCGATTAGAAGGAAAAGAATCAAAAAGCAGAAAAGGGAAGCTCTCTGTAGCTGTAGATATATTCTATGTTGCACCTTCTGTTTAAGTTGTGGAGGTTAGAAAGGATAAAGGAGATAAATTTTAGTTCAAAAGCTTTTGTAGAGATGAACTGGTCCGGCACTGATGGACATTATATGGGTCGCTGCCGATGACCATCAACCAGGTGCATTGCCTTACCGTGTTAGTTAATTACTTTGGTTTTATTAAAATTAGGTTTAAATTTTTGGTGGTCATTGAAATTGAAATGGGGTCATCTGAATGTGGGATGTGGGGTTGTAATAATTAAAGGAGGATATGAGATATGATATCTACTTCTGTTGTTTTTATTCAATAATTGTGCTTGGGTTTGGTGGACTGTGTTGCAAAATGGAAATGTGGGGTATAGATGTCGAGTGTTGGTTTGTCATTATGCTTTTAGAAACTTTTTTTTGGTGTTGTATCTTTTGGATAAGGATTTCTGTCTTTGTTGGTTCATAAAGTTTATATATTTGTTTTTGATTCATTTCATTTGTAGGTTTATAAAGTTGTATACCTGTTTTTTGAACTGATTTTACCCTGTTTAATTTTAGTTTACTGCCTTTTTATTGTGTACTAGCATATAATTGTAATTTTAATAGATTTAGAGTCTATGAACTGATTTTACCTTGTATATATAATAAATACTTCCATGCTTCCAAATAAAACAGCACCTAACTTTTCACAGCTTTATATTACTAACAGAAATGCAGACAACTACCAAACTTACAAATATAATACACTAACCATAATATATGTAGACTTAAATTTATACAGCAACAAATACATGCACTGTAAACAAAATATCTCTTTTAAGTATACATACTATATTTTTCTTTTATAAAAATCTACTGCAGCTATATATGTGTGTGTATATATATATATATATATATATATATTAACATTAGCAAAGCAATACCTACATATACTAATCCTACGAACAGAACTCATATAATAACGCATACCTACAACACATATATTCACAACTTCTAAGCTAATATATTAACTCAGTAATATATATATGTATGTATGTATGTATATACACACACATATATAAAATTATATATATAAACTATAGCTTATACATATATACACACACACACATATAACATATCAAATATATAATTGTCAAATATATTTCCCATTAAAAATGTAGCTTTTACTAACGTATATTTATAAACTGTTGAATATAAAACATAGATATTATGCATAATATCATATGAGAAGAGACAGGAGGTCAAAAGTAACTATTATATGTAAATCTAAGATATCATATATTCTCACCATCATGCAGAAGACCAGAGGAGGGAGGACGCATGGAGGTGGACAGTGCTTGCGGTGGTGGGCGAGTAAAGGGTTTTGGGCGGCCATGGAGGGTGGTGGCGCTCGATTTCGAATGGAGGAGGGGAGCTAGTGATTGGGTTTTGGCGAAGTGGGAGAACAAGCGGTGGTGGTTATTGCGATGGATGTGATGGTGGCGGCGAGTGGTGATCACGTAAAGAGGTGGTTATCGGCTAATGGAAGGTTAAGGCTGGGGAAGACGTGGGAAGATAGCAGGGGAAAGGAGAAGGTAGGGGACGGGTGTGTGACAAGGAAGAGGATGTATGTTTGGTTTGCAGGAAACATTTATATATGACTTCATTTTCTAATAACCAAAAATAAAGAAGCGGAGAGAAAGAAAAAGAAAATAAACGCATTGGAAAGATATATTAAACCGGAAAAGAAGCAAGTTGATAGTGAAATGAATCAAACCAATGAAAAACGAAAACACGGGATAGTAAGAGTCACAACAGGTCAATTTAGAGAAAATAATTAAATGAATTAATGGCTTGATTGAACATCACGCTTCGAATTTTGAAACCGAAGGACATTGTAGAGTCAAAAATTATGGTACCGTTACAAGGAACAATTTATTGTGTCCGTCGCGTAACGGACATCAAAATACAGAAATAAATATACCGCTGAGATCAGCACGACGAGATGATCAAAACGGTATACATATATCAGTGATAGGATCATCCGATCAAAAGTCGATAATAGGTACCGATATACGTTGTTATTCCGTACGGAAAAATCCAAACGGAGCTAGGAACGCCCGAATTTCGCGAAACGAATTTCACAGTCTGATCCAGAGTGTTCTAAATCAATTTTTCTCATGTTGACATATTAGATTTCGGAAAACTTTTAAATTCAACTGTTATTAACTGATTTAAATTTAAATAAAACTTCACAATAAAATAAACTTCCATATTACCAGATGAAAATTTACCAGTTGCTATGTTTAAATAGACGTATACCAAATATTAAATTTTTATTTCCAAATTCAATTATTTAAAAATTCACAAAATTTCAATTAATTTAATAAATAAAATCACTAAAATTTATGGGTCATTACATTCTCCCCCACATAAAACTTTTCATCCCAGAAAAGTAAGGAGGTAGGAGAATAGAAACAACCAGAAAGAAAAATAGATTGAAAGACAAGATAAACAGTTAATTTAAAACTATATAACTTTGCTTGAAATATTCATTTGAAAATTTCATTTGCAATTCAGTTATCTTTAATACTTTAAAAATTAAAAAAAAAACCATTTGTAAAATTTCTTGCTCCTTTATAAGTACCATTTATATGTTTAAATAACACCTTTATAAATATATGAAAACTATTTGAAAACAACTATTTACATCATTAGTTATATTTACAAAGAAGCTATTGAAAACATTAAATCCATAATTCACAATTTATAAATGTTATCTCAAGATATTTTTCAAACATTATTAATAAATCAATAATCATTTACTTTAAATATGTTTTATTTAATTAATAACTTCTAAAATATTTATAACACTAATAATTTTCTATTAAACCATGTAGTATATGAATAAACAATCTTTTAAAAGGATATATTCAAAAAGGAAAAGTAGGTAGATTCGAAAAAAAGAATATAGGTGAATAAATAAAGCTGAGCAGATAAGGTAGATTCAAAAGAATAGTATCGTGCATGAATAATTAATTTAGAACCATAAAAATTTCAATTTCAAATATTAATATAAAATTTCTTTGTTGGAAATACTTTTATAATAAAATACCTTTATAATAAAATGCTTTTACATCGAAACAAATTTTCCTTTTGAAAATACTTTTATAACTCGATGTCTTAACAGGTTTATCCTCGTTCTTGCAGACTCTGGCCATGCGTTGATCAGGCGCAAAGTTAGAATTCACCAAGTACTTAATAGACCTATTTCAACACCCAGTAAAAATACTCGAAAAGCCTTCAAAACCGATATGGAAAGTACAATCCAACCAAATCAACCGAATCATGGATCATAGATACACAACGGTTACGTCTGGATCCCCCAGGAAACATCCATACCTTTAAGCAATCACTGCCTTGCGAATTTCGCCATGATAACCAAAACCCCGTAGACCGTGGATACACAATGGTTACGCCTGGATCCGCTAGGAAACATCTGTACCCTTTAAACAATCTCTGCCTTTCGGATTACGCTACGACAACAAAACTGGTAGACCGTGGATACACAATGGTTACGCTTGGATCCCTTAGGAAACATCTATACCCTTTAAGCAATCTCTACCTTACGGATTACGCTACCAAAACGACCATGGGTAATGCCATGGAATTCGAAGGACACTCGAGTATCATATCTGGAAAACCCAAATCAGAGAGAATAATATCGATAGAATGAATCCATAATGTGGCCACAAAGCGAATATCAAGCAGAAGGCACTTTCCATATCTTTACTTCGAAATATATATGATATAGTACCCTTCAAATCAATTTCAAATATCATACTTATATAAAGTCCATTATATATAAGATTTCATTTTCAAATCAAATACTTTCCAAAATCAATAGTATATCAAATCACACTTATATAGACTTCAATTTTATAAGATTTCGTTTTTCAAATTGAGTACCTTTCCAAATCAATAGTTTTCGAATCAACTTCGTACTTATACAAATCAAGTTTATATAAGTTTGATAACTCTCAAATCAAGTATTTAATAAAATAAGGTTCTCAATTTGAATTCGTTTTAATATTAGTTCAGTTTCAAAAACCATATACGGTTTCACAAAAATATTTCTTCCAAATTTAATATCTTCAGTTTCAAAGTTTTCCAAAATAATAGGTTTAGAAAATAATCCTAGTTTCCAAATCAACATTATCTAGGTCAAACAAATTCATTTCCAAAATGATCATATGAATACTAGGTTTTTAAATTCCAATCTATTTTCAAAACAAAATATTTTTCTCAAAATCAATTATACCCAAAAATGATTTCCAAGTTTATAACCATCTCTTTTAAAACCTTTAAGTTATTTATTTCTATTTGAAAGATCCAATTTACCTTTTGAAAATTATTATATATATATGGTTTTATAAAAGATGTTACTAAGTTAAAACATTCAAAATTAAATTTTATTCAAAGCATTTCAAAACTACATTTCATATTGGTATAATTCAAAATAGTCTTATTCATTTACTTAACAAAACAATTTCAGATTTATTTAAATCATATTACTTAAAATTTAAACATAAAAACTAAACTTATATACTTTATCAAATAATTTATACTTTCCGAAATAACTTAGCTTTGGAAATTAAACCTTGATTTGGAAGCGTTCAAACATTCAAAATAGCCGGAGAAATCAAATTTCAAATCCAAGATTTAGAAATCAGCAACCAATCAGTAAATCAACTTCAATAGATAGGGTTAAATCCAAAACTCGAGGAATGAACATCGACTCACTTCAAATCATTGCAAATATATATACATATATCTTTCGAATATCAAATCATACTTCGCAATTTGAAATCAAAATTGGTTTCACAAAATCACTCGCATAGTAAAGCTACTAAAGTGGCCTCTCTCCCACTTTGAAACTCGAAAATCAATGTCGATGATGCGTGCACCGAAATTATTCTCCAACGACATAAGTGAGTTATGAACTTCTATTTTCTTGAAAACTTCTTTTAAATTTCTTCGAAACCATTGGAACTCATTTGAAGTCATTTAAAACATTTCTTATTCGAAAAATAGTTTTAAATCGTATTATTATATATTTTCAAAATCTTAAAACCAATTTTCAAAATACCGAAGTTCATTCTCTCATGTTTCAGATTCAAAACTCTTTCAGTTATAAATTATTTTTATATAAATCACTTTCTTATATAATTTTCAAAATTTTAAATCCTTTCGCAACTTCAAATTCTCATTTTTAAAAGGTATATAATCCTTATCAAAAACATTTTCACTTTTATATATAGAATATAATCATACTTATCAAAATAATAATTTCGATATATAAAACAATTTCTCAAATACAAACAAACATATTTTCAAAGGATGATTTGAGCATGGATCTCAAAACAAATATAAAGATTCAAATTAGAGGAACTCTAATCAAATAGGATTTTTATTCTAAGATAGGCTCGATCGAAGATGAGATTATTAAATTTCAAAATAGAAGATGGATATACTTATATAAATCGCGGACTACCTTAATCGGGTCAACAGTGACTGCAGAAATATGATCGATGCGGAATTCTAAGGAAAATCGACATCAGATCACAAGGGATAGAATTCGGCATAGCAAAAGATAGCAGCATCTATACCGAGGGTATAGAAATCTTCAGTGAATCAATGCCAATTGTAAAGGAGTTTCACCCCTTTACAAATCATTCAACGATTGGCGGGATCGCCGATGTTGATAAAGATAATTTGAAGTGAAGTTATGGGATGCTCCTGAATCAAAAGAATACAAATAGAGGAGAAAAGAATGGATTTTAGAACAAGTGGGAGGGTGCCAAAATTCAAAGGAAACCAAATCAAAGAGGAAGAGATTCAAGCATGAACGAAAGTAATTATGTAATTTAATTTACTCTATATATCCGTAGAACTATCTACAATGTAGAAATATAAGCTATTAACAACTAAACGTCATTATAACATCGTGGTCATTTCAAAATAATTTGTACTTCAAACCCAAATATCCTTTCAAAACTAAATTGATACTTTCATATATATTTTATTTAACTTCATTTTTATTTAGTTTTGAAATATTCACTTAATAAATTCAATATTATAAAAAAAACTTAATTTACATTTACCAATATTTCCTTCGATTTATTTAAATGTGAAATATTCAACAAAATCAAGTTATAAGATCATATCTAAAAATTCAAATTCAATAAGTTTCAAATCGATTTTAATTAAATATAATATTTATTTGAATATAATTTCGAATCAATTTCAAATCCATCTTATCAACCTTAGTTTATTAAAATCATTATAAACCCTGTATTAAAATACAATTTAAATAAATACTTAACCATATTATATATAAATTTTAAATCAAACTTTATAAAATTAAATCTTATTATTAAATCTACTTTATATTAAAACTTATTTATGTATAATATATTTCAATATTAAATAAAACCATAGAAATCATTTCTAAAATAATTTATATATAGACCAACAGTGTTTGTATAAAATTTTCTATCCTATGGTCAAGTGATACAGATATTTATCATTTAAATCTGTAATTTAAATATATATATAGGTATATATCATTTTAACCTGCAATTCCAAATTCAATTAAATAAAAATCACCGGGGTCTATCATTTCAACCCATAACGATTTTCCCCTATTCTACAGATCGTTCGGGTATGTATCATTTCAACCCATAAGGAATTCTATACTAACAGGGAACTTGCAGAGTGATAACTGATATGATAATAATAACAGGCATATATTCTCAATAACAATATAATACAAACAACAGGATATGGTGTCATATCCCACAGGTGAACAGTTACAGATAATAACATATATAACAATTTAAATAACTACAGCAGCATATTTCAATTGTCGTTTCAATTGAAATCAAATTTAATAAATACAAGAACGTTAATCGTGAATGATTGCACACCTTTCGAGGCTAGAGGAGTTTGATACGCAATAAGCTACGAATTGGACCACGATCTTGACAATCGAACAAATCCAAACAACAATCTCAGAGCGAAGTAGACCGAAAGTGGATTTGACAGACAAAGCTGAAAGATAGAGGTCGATGAGAAAAAGAAATCAATCAGTTTGATATTAATTGAATATGTGTGTGTGTGTGTATATATATATATATTAATTTCCCAAAAATCAATACTTTAATTTAAGAGAAATGTAAAAATAATATAAAATATAATAAGGCTACCGCTACGTAAAACAATTTTTGGAAAGCATATATATACATACCCTACTTTGTTTTTATTATTATTATCACACACACACACACACAGATATATATATATATATAAAACTGGAAATCAACACGCATAGGATACTACAATATATATATATATATATATATATATATATATATAATATCCCTTAAAAATCAAGTGTTCATATTAAACCTCGGACCGTAAAATATTTTATATACATCTTTTCTAAGTATGTACAGTATCCGAAACCACTAACAAATCAATATAACTTTAAAAACACATACATTTGAAAACCAAAATCTATAGATATTTTTGAAAGCAAAGCATCACTATACATAAAATCTTATAGTATTCGTACTATAACCTTTATAGGTAACAACACATAATACTAACATAAATGTTTAATAAACAAAATATATTGCTATTTACAGTATTATGTATAACATTGTCATAATATAGAAATACTGAAAACTGCAAAATATACAAGATATGTATAATATATATAACAAGTTGTTTTTAAATATATTTAAAATATTAAAGTGAATAAGGAGCCTGGGAAAACAGATTCTTTGATACACCTCTATTTATAAATCATACAACCATATATATAACTACTAGTTGTATAAATCTATATATACTACAAAACAATACTTATAAACAAACGTATGAAATCAGTTTACATAATTAAATTTTTACAAACCAATATATTTTCCAAATCAGAGAAGCAAGATTTACTATATACATAAAGTATATGCAAATTATATATATATATATGATAAATACATCCATGCTTCTAAATAAAACAACACCTAAATTTGCATAACTTTATGTTACTATCAGAAATGCAGACAACTACCAAACTTATAAATATAATACACTAACTATAAAATATGTAGACTTAAATTTATACAACAACAAATATATGCACTGCAAACAAAATACCTCTTTTAAAGTATACATACTATATTTTTCTTTTATAAAAATCTACTGCAGCTATATATATACACACACACGCATGTATGTATGTATATTAGCATTAGCAAAGCAATACCTATATATACTAATCCTACAAACAGAACTCATATAATACGCATACTTAAAACGCATATATTCACAACTTCCAAGCTAATATATTAACTCAGTAATATATATATATATATATATATATATATATATATAAAGTTATATATATATAAACTATATCTTATACATATATATATATATATACACACACAAATAACATATCAAATATATAATTGTCAAATATATTTCCCATTAAAAATGTAGCCTTTACTAGTGTATATTTATAATTGAATATAAAACATAGATATTATGTATAATATCATATGCGAAGAGACAACAGGTCAAAAGTAACTATTATATGTAAATCTAAGGTATTATATGTTCTCACCATCATGTAGAAGACCAGAGGAGGGAGGACGCATGGAGGTGGACAGTGCTTGTGGTGGTGGGCGAGTAGAGGGTTTGGCGCCCAAGGAGGGTGGTGGCGCTCGATTTCGAATGGAGGAGGGGAGCTAGTGATTGGGTTTTGGCGAAATGAGAGAATGAGCGGTGATGGTTATTGCGATGGAAGTAATGGTGGCGGCGAGTGGCGATCATGTGGAGAGGTGGTTCTCGGCTAATGGAAGGTTAGGGATGGGGAAGGCGTGGGAAGATAGCAGGGGAAAGGAGAAGGTAGGGGACGGGTGTGTGACAAGGAAGAGGAGGTATGTTTGGTTTCCAGGCAACATTTATATATGACTTAGTTTTCTGAGAACCAAATATAAAGAAGAGGAGAGAAAGCAAAAGAAAATGAACGCACTGGAAAGATATATTAAACCGAAAAAGAAGCAAGCTGACAGTGAAATGAATCGAACAAATGAAAAATGAAAACAAATAAGAGTCACAACTGGTCAATTCAGAGAAAATAATTAAATCAATTAATGGCTTGACTGGACAGCATGCTTCAAATTTTGATACCGAAGGACATTGTAGAGTCAAAAATTATGGTATCGTTACAAGAAACAGTTTATTGCTTCCGTCGCGTAACGGACCTCAAAATACAGAAATAAATATACAGCTGAGATCAGCACGACGAGATGATCAAAACGGTATACAGATATCAGTATTAGGATCATCCGATCAAAAGTCGATAACAGGTACCGATACACGTTGCTATTCCGTACGGAAAAATCCAAACAGAGTTAGAAATGGCCGAATTTCGCGAAACGAATTTCGCAGTCTGATTCAGAGTGTTCTAAATAAAATTTTCTCATATTGACATATTTATGTTTAGGAAACTTTTAAATTCAACTGTTATTAACTGATTTAAGTTTAAATAAAACTTCACAATAAAATGTACTTCAATATTACCAGATGAAAATTTACCAGTTGCTATGTTTAAATAGACGTATACCAAATATTAAATTTTTATTTCCAAATTCATAAAATTTCAATTAATTTAATAAATAAAGTTATTAAAATTTATGGGTCATTACAAAATGTGTACATGCTAGATTCTTATTTATAATGGTTAGAAAGCACCAGAACCATCGAATTTAAGTCGGTTTAAAATAATAAAATCCAGACCGTTGACGATCTATGTTAACCTTTTAGCCACAACAACACCATTTGACTGCTCCCATGCAGGCGGTCGACCACTAGCGGTCGAATGGCCTAAGGTAGGCAGTTGATCGGTAGTGTTATTTCGGGAACGTTTTTTTTTGCGTCGTTTAATTGTTCATTATTCCTTAATTAATATTTAACATTGACATTTATTTTATCGTTGACTTAGCCACAAGTCTAACTACCATTAATTTTTTAGTTTTTAATTTTAGCGTTGATTATTTAATTGAAATTGAATTTCATTTATATTAATTTAGATCCTGAAACTTCAAATTTTGATAACCTTTTCTGTATGAGCTTCGTTTTTAAAACTTTAAATATGTAAATTGATCGAAAAATGGCCATAAATGCAATGACACAATTTTTGTGGTAAAATTCTAACATTTATGAAATTTCCATTTTTAGCCTTATCTTATTTATTTAATTTATTTCTTATTAATTTTTACAAGGTGCTACAATATAAGTATTAATATTATATAACTTTTATATTTCATATTACTTATATAATAGTCTTAGGTATAATATTAAATTAATTAAACCTTATTTAATTAATTTTATATTATATTAATATAACATTTATATTTAATATATATTATACAATATAACCTTTATATTATGACATATATCATATACATGTGTATATTATTTAATTAATTAAACTTTTAATTAATTTATTTAATTAAGCAATTTTAAATAAATTATTTTTATTTCAAAATTCAATTCATATACATACATGCATACTTATGTCATTTTAAAATTTTAAAATAACATAACATATATCATAATATATAATACATGTGCACAGTTATTAATTAATCAACTTGTTTAATTATTTCATTTTATTAATCTTATTAATAAATTTTAGGAATTTCAAAATTAATTTGTATTATATTTTTCAAAAATACTGAATTTTTTATCTTAATATAACTTTTATAATATATTTACATTTTATTTTAAATTAACTTTTAAATTTAAAATCTTTCCCTTTTAGTTTTTAATTTTTTTCAAACGATTTTGAAAATTAGCGCTAGGCCTAATTCAAATCAGACCTCTTCTATTAGGGGCAACCTTTTGGGCTCACATATTGTTCGAGTTAGGCTGGTAGCCAGGATGGATGGAGTATTTGATTACTCAAACCAAATCCTAGCCAATATCTTTCTAGACACCCTACTAACTAGGCTATGAGTTTAATTAATTAACTCTGACATTACTAATTTAGACCGTGTAGGCTATTGAGCTCTGATACCATTGTTGGAACCAAGTCAGCCTGAAGCGAAAGTTATGGGTGAATTTCAATTTTTTTATTACATTGAATCTTTAATGGGCCTACGAAGTTTTGTTTATTTAAAACATTTCCAAATTTTATTTAAATAATTTTTTTATTTTATTTTATTTATAAATGAATATTGTTCTATTTAATTTATGTTACGATATATATATTTACATGTATAATATATAAATATATGTTTGTGCATTTGTAACATATCACTTTGTGCAAGGTATAACATGCACGTGTATAGATATTAGGATTTATATCGCAACAGACCGTTAGCTCACCAGTATGAAAATATATTGTTTGAATAAAAGTATATATATCTTTCGTTTACATATATAAAAAACTTTAAATATATGTGTATATATAAGCATAATTAATTTTTTTTATAAATATAAATGTGTATGCCTATATATATAAACATAATTAAGAAATACTAACATATGAATATATACACATATATAATTACATGATATGTTAAATCAACTATAAATATATTAAATGAAATAAATAATATTTTTTATTTTAAACCGTAAACAATATATACGTATGTAAATAATTTCTTTTAATATATATATATGTGTTATATAAACTAATTTATAAATGTATAACAATATATTAAAATGTATATTAATACCTATAAATAAAAGAATATTTTTCAATAAAATAATATATACCTGGTCTTGCACATAACTCATATTTTTTTAATTTTAAATATTACTTTAATTAATACACGTATGGTTTTAATTCAAAAATTAATATAAAATAATTTGAATTATAAGTAAAATTCTGAATAATATTTTGTACTTTATAATTTTATTTCATAAATTTTTGGCACATATTAAAAATATTTTTTTTACTAAACATGTATTTTGAGATAATATAATTTTATAAAATGTAAAACATACTTTTTATACAATATATATATTAATATATTCAATTGATGTAATTAGATATTTTAAATTATATGTATATAAAAATATTTTTACGGTAATCGTATATAATATATGTATAATTCTTTGTATACAAAATTATATAACATATTTATATAAAGTATGATGAAGTGATTGAATTATAAACTACATTTGTATGCATTTTTTACAATATATATATATATATATATATATATTAAAATATGAAGAAAATTATTTCTGAGCCGTGTCATTATAGCAATGAGCGTAAAAAATCTTTTTTACTTTTTTTTTGATAAGTATTTGCACACATACGACCAAAAAAAATTGAGACAATATAATTCCATATCAAAATTATCATCTAACTAATAATAATATATATATATATAATAAAATAATATATCTAAGCATGGATAATTATATTTTGGCCAGACATATACCTTACTTCCAATGCCTTGAAGTGGTGAAGTATGCTCCTTGAACTAATTTATGATCCAAAACAGTGCTTGATCTTGAAACGTTGACCATTAGCTTTCGAATAACCGTTGAATTAATTAATTTGAGCTTAGGAAATTGGAGGGGCGATAGGGGGAGTTCGGCCAGCAAATGTATGGGGATGGGGGCTCTAAAAAGATCAAAATCAAATGTAGGAAGAGATGCTTAAATAGAGGAAGGAAATGAGAGAATTATGGATCTTATCTTTTACACAGTCTCCTGTAATCTTATTCATCTATTATCAACCCCCTCTAACCCATTTATAGCTTCCTATTACCCTATGTTGCTACTGAAATATTTAGTCCCCGATCATGGACTTTCAACCAATTTAAAGCTCGAATAAATATTTTGTATTAAATCAAATTTAAATGCATGTCGTATCGTATATCGATTAATATGTTTAACTATTATAAATACATTTAATAATATGTATTCATTAAATCAAAATCAAAATATATAATTAATACTTCATAAATATAATTTATTGATAACAATTGCAAATTAATTAAATCATTTGGTCAAAGGAGAATTCATCGTTTCAGTAGGTGTAAATTTAGACAGTGATTAATATCGAACTATTTGAATATTGAGTTTACACGTCACTTAACAGGTTGTGTGAAATTTTGGCAAATTTATCACTTACCTGGTTTTGGTAAAATCCAATTTTACTTTGTTAAGTGGTACCTGATTATGACTATCATCAAGACCAATTTTCTTCGTTAATTCTATTTGGACTTATGGAATTTGGTAATGGTCAAATTTCCAATATCGTCCATATTCAAGCCCATTATTCAAATACAAAGTCCTTGGTTTAATAATAAAAAAATATTATTAAATAAACTACTATGGCTAGAGATTTTGATAGTTGACTTAGGTTGACCATGATACTAACCCCATACAAATAAGGAGACAAATCCACTCTTGAATAGAGTTTCACTTCTAATACTTCCACTTGATGCAACCAAAGTACTCGATGGACGCCATACCATGATTTGACTATAATCAAATCAGAACTTTCATATTGAAGATCAACAGTATTTTCAAGTCGAGAGAATTGTGTAGATCAGTCATATCAAAAAAAAATCTATTTGACCTCGGTCATATTAACCAAAAAAAACTATCGAGTGAGTCGTTCCATATGTAATGTAACGATCCGAAATTTTCGATCTCGAAAATTCCAGATAGTTATGAAAAAGAAGAAAAAGATAGAAGAATAAGAAGAACAGAAACACCAACATCTCACATTTGCAGCGGATAAAATATAATAACAAATAATAACAGTTGTACAAAGGAAAACTGTGCTTGTCAAATTTCACTTTAATACATCAGAGTTACACATATATACAAACACTAGATATACACAATCATCATGTCTCAGATATATAACAATATAATACATCGGAAACACTCCATACGTTCTTGCCATCCAGCTCGCCTCCTGAGATCCAGAACGCCCTTACCTGAAAATCTATAATACTCTGTCTGACCAGAGCATTACATCAAAGTAACACCCGGGTCATGCTGGAAACCAGCGTGAGTATACTCATCTAACATGAAATACCAAAGCGTAAAACTTATTTAAACCCGGGGTAACTTGTGTAAATTTTCAAATTCACCATCACTTATTTCACACATCAATTTTCTAAGTACCTAAATTTAGAATAAATAGTCCAATTCACTTAAATCATTTCATTCCAGCCTATTGATTCACATATCAGTCTATGAAAATTCGAAGTGGATTCGGGTATTTTCTAATACCCGACCCCAGTCTCTTCGAGTCTAATGTCATCCTAACCCAATTATCCAAATGAAATGCACTTCAAACTTTAAATACAGGATGTCCCTTTACACAACAATTCATCTTTGATGGATAACCATAATATCATGTCCTCCCAAACATATGATACTACAAACCATTTCATATTAGAGATATCAACTCATTCAAGGCATCCAATACCCTTCAATCATCCATAAGCAAACTTGATCACTTCCAAAATAAATTTAATCACTTCTAATTGAACTACTAACCCCAATCACTTAGATTCCTTCATTTGACATTAATTGATTTCAAATCAATAAATTAATCATCCCTTAATTATCCATCTTAATTAATCACCCTGGATTAATTATCCTTCAATTACATTCAAGTAATTATCTTTAATTAATTACACAAATTAATTATTCTTAACCAAAAACAGTAATTAATCTTTAATTACTTCACAAATTAATTATCTATAATTAATTACATTAATCCTTAATTACTTATATTAATTAATTCCTCATGAATCACTTATTATTGATTAATTAATCTTAATTAATCAATCTTTAATTACGTCATTGATTATATAAATCAATGATTTCTAATTACATTTTAATTTATCCAAATCTAAATTAATTACATTAAGTAATTAATCATTAATTAAACCACAAATATTGATCACTCTTGATTAATCTCTACCAGTAATTAACTACATATTTATTTACTTCATTAAATAAATTAATTACTCATTTTATAAAAGAAGTTTAAAGGAATTTAAAACCCAATTCATTTTTAAATTCAAATCAATTTAAAGATGCACTTTAACATTTAGGTTGTTAAAACAATTTAAATTTAAAAACTTTATTAGTTTAAAAATTGAGATTCACTAACTTGAATTCCAAATTTAACTTTGATTTAAAACTTGTTTTAAATCTCTACTTTACAATTTAACTTCAGTTTTTAAAAATCACTTTTATTACTTTCCAATTCATTCTTATTATTTATTTCTATAATTATTTCACTTCCAAAATTCACTCTTATATTTCTTTTCAAAAATCCAATTCTATATATTTTGATAGCTCAGTGTACCGGAATATATTCAAGCAAACCGTAGCATTCAATATTCCAATTATCAATATAATTCATCACAGAATATCAAATATTCATATACAGAATATTAGACAATCTAAAGAATTTTGAGGAATCCAGTTGGATCCCTCCAACCTGTTTTCCTGCATCCACAGACGTTAGCAAAACATAAAATACCAATTCCACTTCGAGGTGGAATATCACGGTATATGGGATTTATATAACATCATCCGCTATTATGCGGCGCATAGGGTCTCATCCCCTATATAATGCGGGAAATCAATCATCATAATATATATTATGTATTACTATAAAATATACCACATCAATCATTCAACCAATTATTTAAATTCAACCATTTAAATTTAAATAATCCAGATGAGTGAGATTTAATCACCTTTGCTTCTTAATTTGCAATCCAATCCAAATCAGCTTGTTCTTCATTATTTTTGACCTTGTATAAATATTAGGCGATCCTTATTAATATTTGAATAAATCGAACAAACAATTTGTGTTTAATAAATTTAATAACCCAATGATTTTATTATTATATATATTTTTGCTTTCTAAATTGATATATATATATACATACATACATAAATATACTTATCAAAATATTCCATATAGATTTTCAAAATTTTGATTTATACAAATACCCTTCAACATAAAAATTCCTTTTTCTTTTCTATAAAAATAAACGGTAATTACCCCAACTATAAACTTTTCTTTTCTAATAAATATTTATATATGTAAAAACAAAAATAATTTGGTTTCAGAAATTCTTCCTCTACATGCCACCATATTTCACTGTATATAAATTTATTTATTTATTCCTTTTTCTTAAAATCCAAAAATAAAAATTTATTTTACTATTAAAAAAATTTTCTGGAGTAAAAACAAATACCCTAGCACACGAATACCAAAAGAAAAAACTCGAACCTGAAAGTTGGAAGCCTTGGTCGTGCATCGAGTACCGCCCTCCAATCATCTACCCGATGATGACTTGGCGCAAGTCTTCCCTTGTCGCCGAAATCAAGTTCGACCTCCTCCCTCTCGTTCGTGGTCTCCTGTCGCGATTCACACGAGTCACCCTAAGTTGCATCGCGACCTCCATCTATTCCCCCACCAGCCTCACCGTGAAGCCTCCATCACGCGCGCAAGCTCGAGTGCGAGAACTCCTTGCAAGAGATCGCGAGCACCCCTTTACTGATCGGCGAACTCGAATAGGATTAGCGATTTGGTCACGAATTCAATTTGGGTTTCTTTTTTTTCTTCGTTCATAATTATTATTGTTTTTCTGTTGCTTTTTAATTTTAGAGGAAAGATGCTCGGCCATTAAAGGAAGATAGGCTCGAGATATTTTTTCATGAAATGTTCGGCTGTTGAAATGAAAGGAACGTGATGTTTTGAAAAGAGGGAAGCGTGCATAAGAAAGCTATAGTGATTTAAGGTGAAACAAAAAAAGCTCTGATGTGAAATCATTTCAACTGCAGTTGACTAATATAACTATTCAATTTAAATTCAAATTCAAACCGTTCCGATAAATGCAACTTAAAAACTTGACCTCCTATCGAGGCATGCCGCTAGGCATTTATAATGTTAAACCCCTATTCTGAATGCAATGGAAAAGGTTTTGAGTCCTAATCGATTGTATGGAGAAGATAGCTTTTTTTGGACCTACTTATTATATTAAATTTTCGATATAAATTCAGCGCGTTTATCTACCGTATGGCCAAACGATCACTCCAAACACTATGAAAATTGAAACCCGATAATAATACAATATTAAGGATCCAATGGAACTGGTTTCATCGAATTCCAAGACTGTGTCTTGGAAGGCTATTTCTAAATATCGATTTAAACGATATAATTTCAAAACCTAAAATAACATTCCCAAATTCAATTTAATACTTTTATTATCTTCAGTATTATCGATATAAATTTTACAAGCCTTTGAAATAATTTTATTCAGCTTAAATCCAAGATTTACCACTTAAACCAATTTCAAATGATTTAATTTAATAATTAAATTATCTAATAAATAGTGATATTTCATTAACTTCAATTTTTATAAGCTATTCCAATTTATCTATTCACAGTTCCAATTCTTCACTAGAATTTATTTCATTCAAAATTTAATTCATATGGTTATATAATTATTTGACAACTGAAATTTATATTTACTTCAATTCGATATTACTTCTAATCTAATTCAATTCAATTCAATTTAATTTAAATTTCAATTCTTCTTTATCATCATTCCAAAACCATACTTAAATTAAATTTCACTTCAAACCATTTTATTCTTTAATCCTTTAGATTTCATTATGTATTTCAATTACTTTGCTAAGTTAACTCCCATTTCATTAATACACCATATTAATTCAATTCAAATCCGGGCAATTATCCAAATTTTAAGTTGAATTCCGTTTCAACTTTCTCACTCTAAATTTTATTCCAATTTCAATTCTTCACACTTTACTCCTTATAGATATCATTTTCTATAGGATTCTAGAATTTTTAAACACCTAGTATTTATTTCAAATCACTTTGAAATCAAATACATATAGATATATACTCTTTTTGGTTTAACAAACCACTTTCTTGGATTTTCAAAATTCACTTGGTTCCATTCCAAAACAATTTTCCTTCGGAATTTCTAAAACAACGCCCGTTTTCACCAAAAATCCCATATCAGTTTATTATGGTAGCAATTCGTCACTTAGAAACTCAAAAATGAACATTGATGATGTCGCAAGCATCATGATTATTTTCCAGTGACTGTAGCGAGTTCGGTGCTATATCACTTCCCAAAATCCGTTTAAAACCATTTTTCGACTCACAAATATTTCAAAAATAGTAATACTATTATTTGTCTTCAACACTTTGGAAAATACTTCTAAAATCTCAAGGATTTAATTTTTACAAATTCTGGTTTGAATCCATTTTTAGTTTTTAATTCACTTATATAATTCATGCCTATACAATCTTCATGTTGATCGTATTTAACCATTTCAATTTTATAATCTTATTTTGATTATATAATAATCCAAACACATCAATCAACTATAATAATTTCTAGAAAATTATTCTTTTTATATCAAAATATAATTTAGGTAAAATTATTTCATTTGCCCACTTCAAAACCATATTGTGTCGAATTAATCTATTCAAGTGTTTAGAAACTTCTATCGATTTAAGTGGCGTCCCACTATTTGACCAGAATTTATATACCACTCAATAGATGGATCAACACAATACAAAACCATTTATATTCACTAACAAACACGCGCTCATATCTATTATTACACTCAACTCATTCTAGAGTACTACTGACTCTATCTATAATGAGTAATTCCCGCCAGAGCCAAGGTTCTCGCTTAACCTGCGGCTCTGATACCAAATGTAAAGTCCCTAGTTCATACCCCTTTGAGTCAATTATAATTCACGTCAGTTCAATTCAAATTGAACGAAAATACGAATCTTTAGGGGTGAAGAAGAAAAAAGTAGAAGAAAATAGAAAATATGAACACGGAATCTCACAATCGTAGCGGACTAAAATGTAATATATAATAACAGATTTTTATACAAAAGAATCTGTAACAATTTTATACTTATAATCATCAGAGTACAAAAATATATACATCAATCTAGACAGTTATAATAACTTGTCCTCATACGGCGGAAATAAAAATCAAGTACGGGAGTATGTCTCTATCATCCAGCCCGTCCCTGAGCTCCATAGCACCTTATCCTTATTCTATGTCTCGGATCGCTATTTTAATGCATCGATTAAATCGACAATTTCGACAATTTGCGAAATCACTTGAAAATCCCAGTTTTAAAAACTAATTAACCCGATTAAAACTCCAAATTAAATATTTAAACCATTTAAATATTTAAAGTTAACCATCGAAGAATCCGAGTCGTTACAATAATTATAATATTAATTTTAAAAGGTTTTGTTAATGAATGGAAACAATATTTATAAATAAAAATAATCATTTTTCAAATATGGAAAATAAGCTAAATAGGGTAAAAAAATTAGTAAATTGTTTATAAAATACTTATAACAAGATTTTAAAGCACTTAAAATAATTCTCCAAAGCTTTCCAAAAATCTCTTAAAGTAAAAGAAATATAGCATCTAAATGTATAAATCACGGTGTAAAATTACTTCAAGAATATCAAGCAATCATCCAAAAAATATTTACCGTATGGCCCGAGTCATGTACCATCGAACTCTGATCATCTATATAATGCACACATATCACACAAATAAACTACATAGATCAAAATGCATTTGGCCAACATCTCCTTTGTATTTTAATGTTCCAACATACGTGAAATCTCACCCCAGAATATAGAATCCAATCCAATATTCCAAATAATTACAAACATACAATTAGAGCAATAAACGGGATAAGTATATAATGTAATGAGATAATGATATATATATATATGTAGGTAAAAACTCATGTCAAGCGATTGCTTTCCTAAGCTCCTTCGCTAATGCTTTAGCCATGCCAAAATCTCCCAAATAATTTTTGCCCAAACCCTTGACTTACATCTTTTACACTACAACCATGACCTGATGCACACATACATGCTCCTACACATTTAGTTGTAATCACAGCACCAAATGTCGTTGCATCTCCACCTAGCTTGCTCCACCTGCCTTGTCTTTTTCCATCGATGATGAAACCCCAAATCGCGGCCTCACCTTCGCTACGCTTCAGCGTGGTACTACAATCTCATGCCATTGCGACGTTCTCCATCTTCGTCGTCTTCAATCGCCTCAAAATCCACGCACATGATTTTTTTCCTTTTGCATTGCATGGGTTTTGATTTGGGATTTTAGGCTACATAGTAAAACATGGTTTAAGGTATAACGGCTAAGGGCTAAGGGCTTAAGATGGGGAAAAAGAGTTAATCATATAAAGTTTAGGGAATTTTAGAAAAGAATATAGGCATGGCTTTTTATTTATTAAGGGCAGTTTTACTCTGCCCATTTGGTCCATTTATTTATTCTTTATGTTTCTTTTCATTTAATAATCTTTTTGTTTATTCGTAAATAAATTTCAATTTGATTTAAAATAATGCACACTTTATTCTTTAAATTATATTTTAATAATTAGGCAATTTATTATTATTCAATTTAATATTTGTTTATTCTTATTAATTATGGATTGTAATATCGTAAAGTAAATTTATTTTTCAATTATTCCAGTGATGTTAAAATTGTTTGTAGTTTAAAGATAATTTATATTTACTAAAACATTTTATTCTAGCTTATTATATTTTTTGAAAAGAATTTATTATTTAATTCAATTTATTAAAATAAAATCTTTTATTAAATAGAAGTTAATTAAGTAAAAAATATATTCAAAAATAATAATCATAAAAAATCAAATTCGAACATTTTTATTTCGATTAAATTTAATTATTATAATGGCGTAGAAACAAGGGTTGTTATTGACCACTCGCTTATAAAAATTATGTCTTCGTAATTTCTTATTATACAACTCATATCCTTACCTTCTTTGCATTTTACAGTCTCCTATGAAGCCTAAACTACTCAATCCTTTATATGTCTCTTTCTAACTTAAATTATCATATGCTTCAATCTAGATAGACTCTTTTCAATGACTTTCTATTTTCATATACGGTTAATTTTTTTGAACTTTTTCCAAAGTATCCGATTTTTCAAAAAAAATTAAGTAGAATCTCCTTTGTACAGAGAGCGTTACAAAAATCATAACACACTAAAATCATAATATATACACACATCCCAATAATGGGAATCTAAAACACGGGGAAATAATATGATATCACATATTTATCGATATAGCATAAAAACATACCTCTTTATTGGCGTTTTAAGCAAGCTAACTTGTTATCATGCAATCAAAAGCGAGCTACCTTTGTCTATCAATCCAATTAGTTCTCTTGAGTAACTTTCTCAACTCAAAATATTCATTATGCTTATAGAAAAAGATAAAAGCATTCATTTATCCTAGAAATAATATAATGTTCAAGTTTAAGCGACTTTCCAATGAACTTTTATGGGTCAAGAACATAAAATTAGATAATGGTTACAAAAGTAAGGTTGTTGCATATTGCAAAAGCTTCCAAAAAAACTTCCGGATTGCAAAAATGTACTTGAGTTATGGGATTTTTCGATAGGTAGCAAAATTTAGAATTATAGTATTATCGTGGTCCTACTCTATAATTTTGTGTTTTAGCCTAGAAAATGTAAAATTTTGCAAAACTCTTAAGACAGAAGTTATTCTTTATCTTTTCAGCTTTCCATTAAGTACAAGATCATCGAAATTAGATAAAGCCATTTGAAAGTTATGGCCAAATGAATTCGACGATGTTATGAAGGTTTTCCATTTTCAAGACAACAATGCATTTATTTATCAACTCAATTTAACCTTATTTGACCTAATCATTTCCACTTACACTTTAAGTAAAGATTGTTTTTAATGACACATCTTTCTGATGAATTTAAAATCGTAAAAAATGGATCAATGATTTGAGAATTACGATTAAAACAAATCATTGCAGATGCTTAGAAATTTTTTATATAATCTAAAATCTTTTGTCTGCTCATAGCATATTTCACTAACAAATTTCAAATTTAATTTTTAAATCCTTAAAACTAAAAATTCATTTAGCATTCATTAGAAACACTTCTTACTAAAGAACAACATTCTCTTCGCTTTGTTTTCATTGGTACTTCATAATTGAAAGCCTATTTCTTGTATTTAATTTATTATTGCTACCACATAAAATATTTTATATTCTCTTCCTTAAGCAAATTATATACATTTTTTACAAATAAATTTATATTTTCACTTCTATTATTTATTTTTCTTCTTCTTTTTTTCCAATGAATTTTATCACTTTTGAAATGATTTTAAATGTCTTTAGATAAAAAAAAGTTCAAGGCATGTTTTAAAATATGTAACATTCTCCTATATTATTTTCTCTTTATTAGTAAATGAGTAACGTATTTTTAATTTACATTTCTCTTTAGAAATTTCATCTTCAACTCAAAACAAATCTATTATATATATATATATATATATATATATATATATATATATATATATATTTCACTAGAAAATTCTTTCGATTTAAACTTAGACGAAATATATTTACATATAATACCCACAAATTAATTTATACTAAAATATACCACATCGTCGAGCCATAAATTTTAGCGATTCACTTTGCTAATTGGCTACAATATGGACTGCCTGGTATAAATATAAATATTGTCTCGTCATTGACCTTAACTTCACACTAATACCCAATGGCCATATGTGTTGTTTAAAAATATTTAAATTTGGAAAAATAATAATTTCCTTTTCTAAAATAATATATAAATTTATAAAACATTATACTCGAAAATCACTCAACGGACAATTTAACACCAGAATAAACTACTAAAATATTTCCAATCACGTTAAAAAATAAAATTCATATTTCATTTAGGCATATGCTTATTTGTACACAACTATTTAGTTTCAAAATTTGAACATATAACCAATTCATTAAACATTAACAACAACGCAATTCATCACTCATTATCCATACATAATATCAAACAAGCTTTAATACAGTAATACGCACATTTTCAAATAAGCTAACAGACGCCTTCATCGAAAAACTATTTATCAATTTCCATGGTGCAACTCTGAACATTATTGGATCTTCCTACTTAACTCGGCTCATTGCAATTTAGAATAAATTATGAAGTATTTGTAATGCAAGATACATAATAGGGTCTTTTATTGTTTTCCTAACTAAACTACTTCATTCTCATTCAAGCCATATAGAGGTTTACTTAACATTACCAATGCCAACGTTACAAATCAGGATAACAAATCCTTCCTTCATTACCTCCATCAACAACTTCCACTTTACACAGAGACAAATACATAAAATAGGTGGGCATATGGATAGTGTGTAACTAAAAAATAACAAGTACATCTCCATATGATTACTTCGGTAATCATTGTATACTCATATCACTTCAGTATAGGGTAACTACCACGCACCCAAGAGGGAACAAGGACTCTAAATCACTCTAAGGTCAAGAATAGTGTCACTTATAATCTATATTGTTCTAAACCTGCTCTGACACCATGTAGTAATAGGCCACCACTTTACCCATACTAAAAAAGAGTATTACTAAAGAATATTGTCTGGCGATATAGAGAATGAGGCTTGTTAGAGCAACTATGTATTAATATTTCTTTGGGCTAACAGTAGTATGTATTCTCACCTAAAAATATTACACTAAATACGTATCCAGTATCACGCGACTTTTTTAGGACAGAATGATATACAACATATATAAATGAACACAAAATCACATATCACAATAGAAAAAAATATAATGCATGACATATATAAATACACATGACAAAGTGAGTCTATAAAATAGAGTTTTTGAATCACATCAACAATATACATCGAGTCAGGTATATGATATACAATAAATAGCCATATGTTCAAAATAAATACAAGGAGACTTCTAAAAGAAAATATATACATAGTAAAATTTTCAGAATATGATATAATATACATATACTCATATTGTCTCCTCTAAAGCCTAACATTTGCAGTGGTTAGTGTCCGTGCATCTGAAAGGTCTCAAACTGATCTGAGTATTGTTTAAATAATAAACAAGATAAACAAGTTAGACAATATCTAAATCCAGAGGTGAGTACATAACATTGAAGCATGGTAAATAAAGGCATAGCATGTATATGACATAGCATAATATCAAACATCGAATCGTAATAATATATCAAGCAAAACATAAAGTATTAATCATCCATGAAATATATAAGCCAATAAGGAATTAATACACGTATGAATTGGGTGAAATCATATAGGCACATATAAACCTCCAAATCATTTGAATGAAAAAATAACATGTCCACAAAAGTCATAAGTAAGAGTATGAAACATAGTTCATACAAATCATAGTAATCAATAATAATGTTCTATCTCAACTTACTGTCCTACTGGAAGTTGTGGATTCTAACTGTTAAACCTTGGGAGATCTGTCAAGTAATACAAAATCCTAAATAAATAACCAAAAACATCAATAACAAAGTTCATTATCTTGACTTATAGCCCCAACGGAAGTAAAAACTTCAAATTGTTAAGCCTTTGGAGATATTAAGAAATGCAAACTTAAATGATAATCAAAGTCAATAAAATAATCAATGCACAAAACCATTCATCTCGGCCCACGGTCCTAAGAGATGTAAAACTCTCAACTGAATGGTACTATGAGATGGAAATAAATAATATTAGAAGTATATCTCAGCCTTAGACACTATGAGAAGAATGAACAAGTATACGTCAAGTTCCAATGTCAAATAATAGATAAGATTCTGAGCTAGTCTTGGGTAAGGCTAACCATAATGACAGACTAGCACATTGCAAGTCTCGGTGTCATAAGTAATCAATGATAATAAAAATAAATATAATCGTCTCTCTAATAAGGTTACAAATTAATAAGAATATCAAATAAACCCACTTTACATACCAAAAGTGAGACCCACAAACATTGAGTAATGCTCCGAGAAACGCTAATGGCTATAGCCCCGTTTCCTACAGTCCTTTAGTTACTCCCTAGAGTCGTGACCCATAATTATAAATTTGCATGTCATAATAATGCTACAAGCCTATGCTATGCAATGGTCTCTCCTCCTACTCACCCTTGGTAATGGATTGCCGGGCTCAAATGGCATCGGGGTAATTTTTATTATGAGAATAACAACTCTTAACTGACAAAACTCTAAAAATGGCATCATGGATCTGGGGTGCAACCTGCAATCAAGGCCGATATGATGGATACTAGCCAATTTGGTGGCCCTATTCACATGCTTGAACTAGTGGCATGGACCCAATGACATAAGTTCTCAGCATCGAATAATTCTCTTAACTTGACGAGTCCTAATAAGAGTAGAAACTCTTGACTCACAAGTCATAAAAGAGACCGAAAATAACTACAAAATATATAAATAAATATTATCGACTTCTAGTCTAAGAGAACGATAAATCCCACAAGTAAGTCCTTTTAAGAACACTCAATAAATAGTAAATAGCTATATAAGTGGCCCTTAGAGAGGCGAAACTTTTAACTACTAACCCAAACAAAAATAACCATTTGATGATTTTCCACAAAAATGCCTAACCCATCTTAAAATATAAACGACATTTACTCACCTGTTGTCATCGAATAAGTATTACATGAGCATCCATACCACTCTATATTACTCAAACATTTACTAAAAGCTAGTAAACTACACTCATTAAAATAACAAATATTCTACATTATGAGTCAATAGAATAACCAAGAAAATATAATCAAGTGTCCCATACCACCTAGTATTACCAATCTTTTTATTCAGTATCCTTATTATATAGAAGCAAAACATAATACAGATCATGAATTTCATTTGAGGAGTCAATAGTAATCAAAAAAGTATTACCAAATGTCCCATACCGCCTGGTATTGCCTAACCATTTACTTAAGATTCTCTTCATCAAATTTCACATATATTTTAATCATTTTCAAATCAAACAATATACATAGAAAGGGTGTAAATTATAATTTAAACTCTTAAAGCACATTCAAATATATTACATTTTGGCTTATCTTCTGCGTAGATTTTTATAATCAAAATCCTCTTTTGACAATACACTTGAATTCTTTATTAAATATATATGCTTTACAAAAGAAATTCCTATTCAAAATATTATTAGCAACTTTCATTTATACTTGTAACAATTCCATACATTCCAACAATCTTGAAAGTTATCTATTTTCATTTCAAAAAGAACAATTGTTTCCAAAAACAATTTCCAATCAATATTTTTATTTTCCAAACACTTCTATATAATCTTTTGAATAATAGTTGGATAAAACTTTCCATTTTCAATGCTTTTATAACTAAAATCACTTGGATTGAAATTAATACTTTCATAATATATTTTGTAAAATAGAAACATATTTTATTTTTTAGTCTTTAAAACACTTCCAAATTTATGATACGATTATAATATTGTTTTAATAGGTTTTGTTATTGAAAGAAAATTATATTTATAGTTAACATTAAATATTTTGTAAATACAAAAAATAACATAAATAGAGTAAATTTTTAGTGAATTATTTATAAAATATTTCTAACAAGATTTTAAACCCTTACAATAATTCCAAAGCTTTCCAAAAGTCTTTAAACCAAGTAAAATAAATAGAACATTTAAATATATAAGTCACGGAGTAAAATTACTTCTAGAATATCAACCAATCATTCATACAAATTTATTGTGTGGCTTGAGTCGAAATCCCATGGACTCTAGTCATCTATACAATGCACACACATCATACCAGTAAACTACACAAATCAAAATGCATTTCGACAGTGACTCCTTTGCATTTTGATGTTCCAACATGCGCCACCTCGTCATCAAACATAGAATCCAATCTATTTTTCCAAACAATTAATTCAACTATGTAATTCAAGCAATAAAATGGATAAATATATAACATGCAATGAGATAAACACCTCAAGAAATTGCACCTAAGCTCCTTCATTAGTGCTTCAGCCTACGCCAAAATCTCCAAAATTATTTTTGTCCAATCCCTATCCTCACATCGCTTGCACTGCGGCATCAAATGTCATCACTCCTCCACATAGCTTGTGTGCCTATGTTATCTCTTTTCGTCGATGACAAAACCCAACATCATGGTGTTACCTCCCTTGCCAGCAACTATGCTTTAGTGCGACTCTCTAATCTTATGCCACCGTGACATTATCTATCTCCGTCCCTTTAATTGCCTCGAAGTCTGAGCACGCGAATTTTTTTCTCCTATAATGCATGGGTTTGTATTTATAGATTTTGGGCTACATAATAGAATTATGTTTTTGAATTTAGGGCAAGGTCTTGAGATGCGGAAAAAGAGTTAAATGGGTGTGGAGTTTAGGAAATTTTAGGAAAGAATATGGGCTTGGGCTTTAATTTATTAATAGTAGTTATACTTTTTCCATTTGGTCCATTTATTTATTTGTCTTCATTCTTTTATTTTAAATAATTCTTTTTATTTATTTGTAAATAAATTTCAATCTAGTTTAGATTGAATTAACTTCATTCTATGGAGTTTAGTTCATTCTATAAGTTATATTTTGATACGGGCAATTTCTTCCAATTCAATTCAATGTTTGTTTATTTTTATTTAATTATTTATTTTGTTAACTTAATGTAAATTTATTTTCCAACTATTTTTGTGATGTAAAAATTATTTACACTTTAAAAATATTTTATATTTAATAAACATTTTATTCGAGTTTAATATATTTTCTTAATAGAATTTTTTAAATAATTCAATTTATTAAAATAAATATTTTATTAAATAGACTTTAATTAAGTGAGCATATATTTTCGAAAATAATAATTATCAAAAACGAAATTCGAACATTTTTATTTTTATTAATTTGATCATTATTACGGCATAGAAAGCAGGGTTGTTTCATATTTTCTTTATATCTTAATATATTTTATTTCCATTGGGATGGATATTCAACTTCTAATCTTGGCATTGCATTTCCCTTACCATACGTGTTGAAAATGCAAAGTCATATGAGGCTAAGTAACCATCTCTACTATCGAAGATTAAGGTCCTATTGTGAAAAATATATTTCAATGATTTGTGGTCGATGAATAACTTGAACCTTTCTCCTAGAAAGTAATGCCTCCATGAAAAATGCAAATAATATAGCTGCAAACTCTTGGTCATGGTTACGGTATTTCCTCTCATGTGATTTTAGTTGCCTATTTGCATAGCCGACACCTTTGTCTGTTTTCATCAAAACCTCTCCAGGTTCAGTATCATATGCATCTATGTAAACTCCTCATTCCCATCTTGAATGAAAAAAAAACGATGCACTTGTCAACCTCTCTTTCAAACCAACAACTCACACCTCATGCCCCAATAAGAGTTTGGTTCTTCTTCAGTGTATGAGACAACGATGCTGCTATCTTTGAGAAGTCTTTAATGAAGCTTCTATAATAACAAGCTAAACCAAGAAAACTTCTCACATCCTTCACATTCTTATGTCTTCCTAAACCTTGGATCGTTGCTACCTTGGCAGGATCAATATCGACATCCTGCTCCAGAACAAAATGACTTATGTGATTAAGTTAATGGTAGTCTTTATGGGAAATTATACAACTTATTACATATATTTAATCCAATAACCAATTTTTTTCACAGTAAAGGTGTTTTATTTCTATAATGGACTTCGTTATATTATGATATAATTAATAAAGTATATTGATAGAGAGTCCTTAAGTGGTACTTTATGTGATTGTAATTACAATATGTTGTAATCATGATAATTTTATCATATTCAAAAATAACATATTGTTTTAAATATTCCTAGTAAAGATATTTTAAGAAAGAAGACTAATTTATCCGTTGAGACTAAAGTAAGTAATGCTCTTCAAATGTTGGACAGTTTATTACTCTTGGTTGCTTGGGGGCACTAAGTGTTTTGAACTAATAGTTATTGGATAACTATGGAATGATTCACTTGAGAGTTTTATGTTGGTTAATATAACTAAGGCCAAACGAAGAATCTCGAAGTAACGTATCACATAGCTCCCTCAACTTGGGAATACTATGGAACTTTAATATGGGCACTTCACTTTGATTATAGTTAAGTAATAGCAAGGCATTTGTCAGAGGACTATAGTTCGGTCTGAATTGAAACAATGGAAGTAAAACACTATTCAATAGAGAAGTCTTCAACTTTTCTTTGGTTATATGAGGTTAGTATCATAACCAGCTATAGTCAACTCAAAGTCAAAGCCTCTGGCCAGAGCGGTACGGTTAATAATAATTATTATTATCGAACCAAGGATTTTGTGTTTGGACAAATCGAGTTGAATGTGGATGATACTGAAAATTTAACCACCATAAATCGTAATGTGATATAGTGTTGACAAAGGGAAGTGGTGTAAACAATCGTTACTATCGGGTACCGGTTATAATATTAAAAATGGATTTTATTGAAAATATATGTAAAAGATAAATGTAGCCAAAATGTCACACTGCTAGCTAAGGTAATATATGAATGTTAATATTATAATTTTTTGATATTAGTCACTGACAGAATTTAAACATATGGGTCATATAACTATGATGAGGAATATTCTGAAAACCCATACAATTTAGTTAACTTATAATAGTTGTAAATTAATTAAGCTAATTAATATTTATGATAAATTAATTATATAATTTTGTTTGATGTTTTTGAATGCTATTAGTATTTGATAAAGTATGTATAAAAGTTATATATGTACATATCGATATGATAAACATTTAAATTTAATTTAAATTAATTAACCATTGAGTTGTTTTTGAAATTTTTAGGAACCAAATAGCCTCATCTATAATAGATCATGCATGGTGGGGGAGGACTATTGAGATATAATGATAAATTAAAGAAGGAATGTTTCAAAAGAAGGAATTGAAAACATTTTAATATTTCCTTTAAAATAAATTCTCTTTCACTTATTCATTTACTCTCCTAGTAATTCATTTTCTCTCTCCTCCTCTCCCCCCGGATGAAAATCAATGGCTTCCTAGCCATAAAATTTCCCAAAATAAAAGCAAAACAAATCAAAATCAAATAATTGAAAGGTGGTGCTTCAGATTATTGCAAAATATGTGGTTTGACTCTATTTAATCTAGGAGCTTTATTCATCGTTCTGATGCATTTATTTGGCTACATCTTTAGGTATCATTCTAATTTTATTTACTCATAGGTCCATCATGTTCACATGTTTTAGATCTTATAATTCTACATCTTATATATTTATACATTTATCAAGCTGTATAGTTTAGATCCATTTTTTCCATATTTGATTTAATTATTTGTTCACATGGCCCATATTGTTTAGATATAAACCTTCTATAATTATTTATATATGCCTAAGTTGTCCTATTTATTTATTTTACTATTTCGAAAATTATTTTTTAATATAAAAAAATTTATTGAAAAATAATTTTTAATTAATTGATATTGTTTGCGCCAAATTGGTCACAAACCCCAAATACCGTGAAAGCACCAGTGTATGAACATAAACCAATGATATTCAAGCAAAAATATCAGATCTCAGCAAATATCAAACAGTAATTCAGAAATAATGAACAAAGACACAAGTTTTATAGTGGTTCGGCTATCTCCGGCCTACGTCCACTCCAAAGTTTTTTCCTTTTTATTGATTATCCTTGATGATTACAGATGATTACAGCAGTAAATATGAAAAATTTCCAGTACAATAGCTGTATCGAAATGTAGAAATGAATTCGGCAGAGTCTGGACGTTCAATAGCCAAAAGATCCTTTCTCTGTAAGCTTCAGTGTGCTATTTATAGGCGTAGGAGGCTTGGATCTCGCTCAAACTTCGGGAGACTTTTTCTGGCACGTGAGTGGGCCCACGCGACCGTCCTCAGGAAATTTGGGTCCAGTTGGGATCGATCGAACTCCATTCGAATCGATCATAAAAATCATCCAATCAAGATGAAATTTGGTGTGGACATCCTTCAACAAGTAAGCAAGCTCCTGTGAAAATTTCATTGTATTTGGATCAGTGGATCTCGAGTTATGATCGATTCGAGATTAGGGCTCCATCTGTTCTGTCCGGTTCGAATCCATGCTTCGAATCCATCTCCTTCGACTCCATCCAAAGCGCGTGTGCATCGATGACGTGTCGCGAAATCCGTGGGTTGATCCACCTTTGTCGCCGTGTTGAACGCTTCCTTTCCTAAAGACGCGTTCGCATCCATGTTCCATGCTTCGTCCATATCCATAACTACACAACGGTCATGCTCGCATCCATCGATTCGTGTTTTTCTTCGCATCGATTCCTGGAGTGTACTTCGTATCGATCGGCCACGAATCGATCGATACGAAGTGACGATGGAGGTTATCGGTACGAAGTGATTGTGATGGAGGGTGGATACGAACTAGACCATACCTGATGGATACGAAGGAGCCTCTTACCTGATGGATACGAAGGAACCTATGTTGTCATCGAGTCGAAGTCCACCTAACCTTCCCTTCCGATCGATACGAAATGACTGAGCCTTGTCCATGCCGATCGATACGAACGGTATCAATTCGAAGTCCTTCACCCTGCTTTGCCTTTGACCAATACAAACGCTATCAAGTCCAACCAATACCTAACCGATGCGAACCTCTCTGATCCGAACCCATACCAATCGATATGAACGACATCGATTCGAAATGGTATCGATATGAACGGTATCGATATGAACGGTATCGATACGAACGCAACACCTGATCGATTCGAACCATCCTTGCGTGCCGATGGGTTCGAACATTATGTCCTTCCTACCTTGCATCGATCATATCTCCTTCATACGAACTCCGATTAATCTGAAATTTGAAACATAGCCTTTTCGAGTCCTTATCGTCATCTCCAATCAATTTCGTCCCGATCGGAGCTCAACTAAATTTTGACATCATCGATTGTAGCCTTGTTTCCAATCAATCTCCAATCCCGATATCCATCGTTCCTTGCCAGTTTGTTGATATTCCAGTTTTGGCCAAAAAGTGGGATGACACTTTGCCCCCCAAAACATGCCTTGTGATAAGAAGGCGTGTTTTGAATAGTTCTGATTCCAATATCCAAAGTCCATAGCCATATCGCCAGAGTATGTCATCCTTGACTGCTTCGAGTCGATGCCCAATTCCAAATCCAATAACCAGAGCCTTAGCCAATTCCATATCCATCCGAACTCGACAACCGAGTCCAAATCCATCCTCATCCAATAGCCAATAACCGAATCCAGGACCTCTCCGGGTCGATATCTGAATCCATAACCTCTCCGGGTTCTTGCCAAGCGCAATCCACACTTGATGACCTTGGTCCAGTATCCCTGGACGTTGAGCTAACCTCTCCGGGTTCTTGCCAAGCGCAATCCACACTTGATGATCTTGACCCAGTGTCTCTAGGCGTTGAGCTAACCTCTCCGGGTTCTTGCCAAGCGCAATCCACACTTGACGACCTTGGTCCAGTGTCCCTGGACGTTGTACAAAGCAATGGCTTAAGTCCTAAGCCGAATCCTGCTCTCTCCGAACCCTTGTTGAGCATAGTCCATACTCAACGACCTAAAAATAACAATTGATAATACAGGGCCTAAGTCCTAGGCCGAATCCTAGTCATTCCGGACCCTTGCCGAGCATAGTCCATACTCGACGACCTGAATGAGTCAATTTACCACGTTCAGGCAAAGTGACTCACCCCTTGCCAGGCATAATCCATACCCGACGATCGTTTATCAAAAACCAGATAAAAATCCAATCCAAAATCCAAATTCAAAATCCAAAACCGAAAACAATCATCCAAAGGAAAATCCAAATCAAAAGCAAGCAAAACCAGGAGTTCAATCCAAACTCCAAAGCCAAATCCAAAAAGAAAAGCAATGTTCAATCCAAAAGCAAAAGATAAATTTCACGAACCATAGCATCGCAGTTTATCATCATTCAGAGCATGCCTAGGGGCTATCTCCATCCCCATACATGTGTAAATGACTTGGTTGCTTGCCAGTGGTTCGCTACTTATTTCACATTATCTTGATCAATGGATGATCAATCGATCATCATTCCTGGGCCTTCCACGATCGTGGCTTGAGGTAGGCGGCGGTTGCTCCTGCTACGCCGTTGCATTCCGAGTTCCGACATATTGTGGCAACAGTCCATTCCTGACATGCTCCTCGATTATATCTTTTAAATGCCTGCAACTGTTGGTGTCGTGTACATCCAAATCATGGAAGAGACAATGCCTTCCTGATGTCCTCTCCCGTTCTGATGGTTCCCTCCTAGCCGGCCTTTTGTAGGGAAGGCGATTTCGAGTATCCTGGTATATCCGCTCCAGCGTCTCGTTTAATCCTGTGTAAGTGGAAAATTCGGATCCTTCCATCGCTCCCTATCTTTTCCAGAATCATCGTCCAACTTCCTTTTTCCTTTGTCTTTATCTGAACCTTTGCTGGATGGTCCTTCACTCTCAGTTGCATTAACCTTTTTCAACTTTAAATCCGTACTCGCATCTTCCTGCCGAAAGAACCTCTCTGCCTCGTGAAAGAATTCGTTGAGATCCTACGGGGGATCTCGTATCAAAGATACCTTGAAATCTAAATCCTCCCTGACTCCTGATACTGCTTCCATTAAAACCATCGATGGATCAGGCCGATCCACCGAAGCAACTACTGCACTGAATCGAGTTAGAAAAGCCCTAAGCGATTCATCCATCCTTTGCTTTACCGATGTTAACGTCATCACATTCTTTGGCCTCTTGACATGAACCCGAAACTATCCAAAAAATCTTTTCACCAATTCCCTCCAAGTCCTGATAGACCCTTCTCCCAGCTGCCTAAACCACATTGCAGCTAGGTCTGTCAAGTATAATGGAAAGCATCGTGTCATTACTTCCTCCGATGCCCCCAGCACCTCCATGTGTCTGGTGTACCTCATCAAGTGATCAGTTGGATCTGCTTTGCCGTCATATACCTCCACGCTAGGTAGCTTGAACTTAGGTGGATTCTGAGCCATCCTTATTTCCCGAGCGAACGGACTCCTGTCCACTCCTTCCAAGTCTCTGTTGGTCAAACCACCTCGCACAGTTCTTCCAATGATCTCCACTAATCCAGTATTGTCTGTTAGGGGTTGCCCCCCCATGCTCCCGAGGGAACTCCGGCATATACTCTTCATGGGGCTCACTGGAAGCAATGTTAGTCCTGGCCTGTTGAACTCCTTCCAAAGGCCCTCCTGTGTTAGATCCTGTGGGCCTGCCCCCAAGCCCTTGTTGATTGCCTTCTGGCTCCGTATCCTGTCCTCCATTGGGTTCCATAACCCTAGTCCCCCGTCCTGCATGCACAGCTGCTGTAGCTGTTCCTAAGTTCTGCGTCCCTACAGCTCTCATCTGTTCAAAGAAAGTCTGCATCATTTCCTGTTGACTTTTCAACAATCTCTCCTGCAATGAATTTGCCATAGCTTCCATCTCATCTCGGGTTATGTAGATCGAAGCCTGTCCTTCCCCAGCTTCGGAGGATGCTTGTTGACTTCCTTCCTGTTGGCTCCTCTCAACCCTTTGCCTTCTTTTATTTTGCCTTGTCATTGTCCTCAAGTCCAAACTTTTCAAACTCTTCAAATCTGAACTTTAAATCCGATGTAGCGGGTGCTAGTCCTTCTCAGTGAAAGCACCAAAGTGTTTGCGCCAAAATTGGTCACAAACCCCAAATACCGTGAAAGCACCAGTGGATGAACACAAACCAATGATATTCAAGCAAAAATATCAGATCTCAGCAAATATAAAACAGCAATTCAGAAATAATGAACAAAGACACAAGTTTTATAGTGGTTCGGCTATCTCCGGCCTACGTCCACTCCAAAGTTTTTTCCTTTTTATTGATTATCCTTGATGATTACAGATGATTACAGCAGTAAATATGAAAAATTTCCAGTACAATAGCAGTATCGAAATGTAGAAATGAATCCGGCAGAGTCTGGACGTTCAATAGCCAAAAGATCCTTTCTCTGTAGGCTTCAGTGTGCTATATATAGGCGTAGGAGGCTTGGATCTCGCTCAAAATTCGGAAGACTTTTTCTAGCACGTGAGTGGGCCCACGCGACCGTCCTCAGGAAATTTGGGCCCACTTTGGGATCGATTCGAACTCCATTCGAATCGATCATAAAATCATCCAGTCGAGATGAAATTTGGTGTGGACATCCTTCAACAAGTAAGCAAGCTCCTGTGAAAATTTCATTGTATTTGGATCAATGGATCTCGAGTTATGATCAATTCAAGATTAGGGCTCCATCTGTTCTGTCCGGTTCGAATCCATGCTTCGAATCCATCTCCTTCGACTCCAAAGCGCGTGCGCATCGATGACGTGCCGTGAAATCCCTGGGTTGATCCACCTTTGTCGCCGTGTTGAACGCTTCCTTTCCTAAAGACGCGCTCGCATCCATGTTCCACGCTTCGTCCATATCCATAACTTCACAATGGTCATGCTCGCATCCATCGATTCGTGTTTTCCTTCACATCGATTCCTGGAGTGTACTTCGTATCGATCGGCCACGAATCGATCGATACGAAGTGACGATGGAGGTTATCGGTACGAAGTGATTGTGATGGAGGGTGGATACGAATTAGACCATACCTGATGGATATGAAGGAGCCTCTTACCTGATGGATACGAAGGAACCTATGTTGCCATCGAGTCGAAGTCCACCTAACCTTCCCTTCCAATCGATACGAAATGACTGAGCCTTGTCCATGCCGATCGATACGAACGGTATCGATTCGAAGTCCTTCACCCTGCTTTGCCTTTGACCGATACGAACGCTATCAAGTCCAACCAATACCTAACCGATGCGAACCTTTCTGAGCCGAACCCATACCATTCGATACGAACGGCATCGATTCGAAATGGTATCGATACGAACGGTATCGATACGAACGCAACCCTTGATCGATTCGAACCATCCTTGCGTGCCGATGGGTTCGAATAGTATGTCCTTCCTACCTTGCATCGATCATTTCTCCTTCATACGAACTCCGATTAACCTGAAATTTGAAACATAGCCTTTCCTAGTCCTTATCATCATCTCCAAACAATTTTGTCCCGATCGGAGCTCAACCAAATTTTGACGTCATCGATTGTAGCCTTGTTTCCAATCAATCTCCAATCCCGATATCCATCGTTCCTTGCCAATTTGTTGATATTCCAGTTTTGGCCAAAAAGTGGGATAACAGATATGTTGTATTACTTGTTATATATAAAAACATGAATAAACCACATATGTTGTTTATTGTAAATCAATTTGAAAATTAAATACATGTTTGTTGTTTTTAATTCAACTCATTTAGTTATTACTTACTTTGTTTGAAAGTTGTTTTACTTAAAAAACATAATTGGATAACGCTAAATTTCAATTTGTTGCTTTAATTTCAAAAAATATATTAGATCATAATTTTATCTATATGTGTGTGTGTGTGTGTGTTATTTCAAAATTTAAAACATAGTTTGCAGGTATTATATATGTATGTATACATACATGCATACGTACATACAAACATACATACATACATAAATATATGTCTCTTTGTGTGTATGTGTGTGTTATTTTAACTCAATGTTCATAAAATGGACTTGTATAAAGTTATAAAATTTCGTTTTAAACCTTTCCTTAATGGAAACAAGACATATAATTGTTTAATCTAGATTTTAAAACATACAAAATAGTGAAATTTAATTTTAATACACATGTGTGTGTGTGTGTACTTCAACGATTCTTTTTTCGACCCTCGAATGTTGACTTTAATACATCCATGGTATTCATGTTCTAAAATTAAGTGGCAGAAAGGAAGATTATTAAGGTAAAATAGAAGGAAATGAAATAGAACAAGAAAGAAATAACACAATATCAGAATCTCATAAGCAAAATGATAAAATACAATATCCAAAAGGATATTACAAAGGTTACTCCAAAATATAGAGTAATTTCAAAGTTACAAAACCTAAATACAATCACCAGCCTTGACAGTTCTAACTATCTGTCCTTACAATGTTGATACTTACAAAATAATAGTGCAACAGAAATAGAAATAGATAAATAAATAGAAGCCTCCAGCTTGTCTCTTGAAGCTTTGAAGCATCCAAAGTCACTTTCTTTACTCAGCCTACTCGAAAGAGTGCACGAGGAATTTAGGGGAAAAATCATATGTTAGCCATAAGTCTGGTATGAGAAACTAAAGATACATGCATCCATATAACAGTAAGTTTTAAGACCGTATGAACCACCATAACATTTTTCTCCTTAAAAGAAATCAAACCATTTAATAAGTAAAAATAGGGATATAATAGATAGTGTCTAGGGTGTAGAATACAAAATAATTGTGTTGCTTGCATCTCACAATACAACAATATTGAAGTACATCTAAAACCACTAAGGTATGTTTACATATGGATTTTCCATGGAGGTCCCCTCGGCTTGAAGCTGACCCCCTGCGTAGGGTCAAAAAACTACCTTCTAAGCATCGTATATCTCTAGATAAAATATACCTCAAGGGAAAAATAACTGGTCCACACCCAAACATGTGATACCGAATATCATCAACTCTAGCTGCCAAATCGATAAGCATCTCTAAATATGGAGTTAATATACCCTTGGTGTTAGCTAAACCCATTGGCTATGCCCCTTATGCCCTTTGTTAGCTAAACCCATTGGCTATGCCCTTACACTTTTTTCGATCTTTTTCGATGATGATGTCACATTCGGAATCTCTCACGCGAGTCTTCATTACTTGAACAGATTGCGAATCTCTTCATGGATTCTAGCATAAGTCACCAGACGGATGCTAATGCCGATCTCTTCCTTTGACTTAATCTTAGGATAGATAGTTCAACTCTATAGTATTAATCTACACTATTAACGCTGACCTCTCCTTTAGACTTAACCTTAGGATAGACAGGTCAACTTTATAACATTCCACTTTATAACCGCTTCCAAAACATAGACTCGTATGCTAATTTTACAGTGGTTTGAGGTAAGTAATACATAGTATATATGTATGATCCTAGATTCTTCAATGCTAAATCGATGAATTTCTGGTTAACTCAATTTTGGTTCTTTTAGAAATAAGCAAACTACATATAAAGGAGTCCTTCTCTGAAGATTTCGTGTATATATGTTCTTAAAGCTAGAGATGTTTCGTACTATTGAGTACTCCTTGGGAGGATCACAAGTTGTGCGAAGCCATGAAGCTTTTCTAAACTTTCTAAGTTAATTGGTCAAGTTTGATAGTTGAATGATCGACTATCTAGTTCTAAAATTGACCATCTAAGGAAATCAAGTCTTTTATACTTATCACGTTTCCGAGCTTCTCAACTTATACTATTCCTCATTCAAGAGTGAAGCCGATAGGTTAAGGCACTGTTGCTTTTTAACCTTACTAGAATACCATTCTTAACTCTCACAGATAGACAAGTCTTCATCTCTTTTAGTGCTAAACATAGTATTAATTATTTTCCATATACAAGTAAAGAAATAAAGCACGATTAAGCTACTTAAGCAAATCCTTATCCTTTTTTAAATCATTTTTTTATAATTTAAAATCCTTTTAAATATTATGCACACACACATTCACACACTAATATATTTATAAAACTAAGATATTTAACAAAATTCAAAAAACAATTTAAAAGATATTATAATACATAAGCTTTTGAATATTTTAATAAAATAGTTAACTAATTTTTGAGATACTTTATATAAATAAAATACTTTAAAATACTTATACTTTATGGTTTAAACATTTATTTAAAAATATTTTTTTATAATTTACTTAATAACTTTAAAATAGAAATATTTCACTTATTAAAATAAACCTTCTATTTTAATAATTTATAATCAATTATTAAAAATATATCTAAATTCTAAACCATTTTAAAGTACTCTAATATAAGTTATTAAACAATACTAAAATTATTGTAGCAAAATACATATATTAAAAGTCATTTAAAACAAATTAAAATTTCAAATAGAAACTGTAGCATTTCAAGAATGCTGGAAAAAGTGAAAAAAGTGTTCAAAGCTACTGCGGTGGCTGAAAACGCTATTGTAAAGTGTTGTAACAGTCTATGAACTGGGCGGTATTATGATTAGGAAAGTTTTGCCCTTTTTCAATATGATAATGTTCTTTTTAAAATCCACTTTTTTGCATTAAACAACACACTCAATATACGTTACAAGTATGGCAAGAAACCCTTAGGGATCTCTTTACAAAATATTATAGAAATTTCCAAACACAAGGCGTTTCTAAGTGCTTCTATAGCGACTATTCGCTATTGAAACCATTCCATATTCAAGTCCGATTTAATAACGGTCCAACTAAACCTATATGCATCATATCAAGGCCATGTAACAAGTTATAAAAAGTCTTAGAGGTCCAAATACACAAATTTACATGTGTATTTGCTTTTCATAGCAAGAATCATAAAGTTATCATAATATATAGTCAAGTTAGGCTCAATCTCCAAGCCTTCTTGCTGCGATGCTTCTACCATCAAAGAAGGATCGTGCATAAACTTATGAAAATGCGATACATGAAATAAATTATGCATATCATAATACATTTCATTGCATTCAAATAGTGAGTTTCTCACCCTTAAACAAGTACAAAACCAATCTCAAGCCTTTACCTTTCTTCCACTTCTTACCTCAACTTTACAGGTTCCTAAAATTTCTCCTACCCTTCCACTGTTCATGGCTTAGACTAGATTTTGCTTTAAATTGCTCATGGCCTTGCGTTATAGGGTGATTATGACCCAACCCATTAAGCTCCAAGTTGATGATAGGTGTTCCTATGTTATTTAAGGATTATAGTAAGCGTTTGGTGAGATTTTGGGCCGATATGATTTAAGCTTGATAAAGTTATTTAGAAGAGAATAAGAGAAATGGAGAGCTTGGTTATTTTTGCATAAAATTGTGAAAGGGTCTCATTGGCTTTATGTGGACTAATATATGCAACAAGAGGTTACCATACTCCATTACCCCTCCTAGCCAGCCAAAGACCCATCCCCTCATGTGACTTATTTTCCACCCCATGAGCCAACGGAAACGTCTACACTAAAATATCTTTTACCTTTGACCTTCTAGAAGCACTTATGAATAATTTATTGACCGTATTAACATAAATTATTTTTATTAGCTATTTATGATTTCGTATGTTTTTAGACATTTACAGAGAGTTTGAAAAACTTATATTGAACAAAAATCTGTTATCGATAAAACGACTTTCGATCACATTATCAATATTTCTTCAAAGTATTCATTTTTGTAGACAAATATTAAAAGCAAATTTTTTATCATCAGTTATTAATTATAAGGGATTTAACAAGGATATAAAATAACTTTTGTAACACTTAACCATATTTCAAATATTTGATATTCAGAGATGAATTGTTTGAAATTACGGGTCGCTACATTGTCCCCTACTTAGGATATTTCATCATTGAAAATTCAAAAAATAATGATACACAAATGGAAAAAATAAACAAGTACATATATAGAGTAATGCGGAAACTACATGCAAACGAAAGCACATACTAAGCGCCTCCCCCACAGGCAGTGTGTACATCATCAAAGCTGTAATACCATAAGAAACTAATAATCTAGAAGCAACCTCATGTAGGACTCCCTTTCCCTATCATTAGTTTCCCATGTATAGTCCCTAACATCATTGCTCTACTACACTTTAACTAACTTTAATCCGTTGCCCTTAATTTCTTTGTATCTCGATCAACAATGTGAACAAGTGGCATAAGTATAGTCAAGTTAGGCTCAATCTCCAAGTCTTCTTGCTGTGATGCTTCTATCATCAAAGAAGGATCGTGCATAAACTTATGCAAATGCGATACATGAATAAATTATGCATATTTATAGATTAATATGTAACTCGACTCTATAAAAAAGTGAGCTAATCCTTCGTAGAATCGAGAATGGTCCTATATAGCGAGGAGCCAACTTCTTAACATTTCCAAACTAAACAACATTCCTTATTGAAGAAACTTTTATGAACACAAAGTCTCAAACTAAGAACTCCAAATCCCAATAACTCTCATTTGTATAAATTTTCCACCTATTATATGCTTCCTTTATACATATCTAAATTTTTATTACCTTATTAGTCACCTCCCTAACCATATCTGGCCCAAGTATAAATGACCTTCGGGTTCTACCTTAGACAATGAAGATTTACAAGGTCTTCCATATAATGCTTCAAAAGGTGTCATCCCAATGCTAGTTTGGTAATAGCTTTGTGACGACCCACAAATCGATACCTTTTGAATCGGCAATAATCCACACATGTCCGACCCAAAAAACATAGACTGACAGAAAGTTAGGAGAAAGAAAAGAAGAGAGAAGAAGAGAAGAGAAGAGAAGAAAGAGAGAAGATAGATCCAAACAGAACAATACATAATCTCACATCGCAGTGGAAAACATATAATATCATATCAATGGTCTTTTTTAAACAGAAACTGTATATACATTCATCGATCAGAGTTCAACAATCAATAAATAGTTATCAGCCTGGAGAGTTATAATAATCTGTCCTCATAATTGTTGATGATATAAACAACTATGCATAGCGGATAATCAATAAACAAAACAGATGCATGTATAAGAAATGAAGATCTCCAGCACTCCTGTTGAAGCTTCAAAAGCATCAAATCTAAACCTATAAATATACTCGGTCTGTTGAAAGGGAAGAACGCCCGGATCAGTCTGATAAACCAGCGTGAGAAACACACTCAACTGAATTTATTAAATTACCAAACTTTTCCTCTATCAAAACAAAAGTATCTCGCGAGACAAGTCCATACATAAACACGGACATGTTTTTACCTTACTATAACTGAAACATCTCATATTAAATCCTCTTATATTATAATAGTGTCTATTGCACAAATAATATTAATCATAGCCGAAATTGTTACATTGATTAAATTCCAGCATATAGCCCAAACTGGGTAATACAATCAAAATGGCAGGTACGTAGTGGAGCTTGGATTTCCATACAAATGACCAGATGAAGAGACTACATTCCGGCAGTACATCTCTAGAGGAATGTACCGAGGAACATCATAAAGGAACCTCTACCAACGTAATCCTGGCCCACCTCTATAACTAGATGGTATCGAATATATCATTCTATGGTCGTTATCGACCTTCAACTAGGCACTCAAAGCATACAAACCATAATAATTAGATACACGACGTCATAGCGTGTAAAGATATATCTAGAAGAGGATGATCATGCCCTAGTTAGGAGCGACCCACTTAGCCTTGCTGCATCTAACCCTGTTTTGGCCATCTCCTGTTGATGAAGCTTGAGGTAAAGATTACCTTTCACAATCACAATCACATCACTTTGAATGCCGTATTACCATTTCCATTGACTACTAATTGCCTTCCACAAAAATACAACTCTTAAGCTCATACGTCTTAAGGAGGGTGTTAAGCTAACAGAAGTTGCCTTCTCCGCCACCATTGATGTACGTTTGTAAAACCAATGTACGTAATCTATAGAGATGCAATGTCAGACATACATCCATACAAGTTGCCTAGGAATAGGACAAACCGAAGGTACTTTCCTACCACACCCTGTCGGGAAATCCCTAGGATTAGTAGCGTATAGTCCTCACTTTGGGTATTTCATAATGAAGAGACTGTTGCTACTATATGTATATTGGAATTTTAACCCCAAAAGATCAACAAGCAGTCCCCCACTATGAAAATCCTAAATATCAATATCATCTCAAGCAACCTGCATAATCATCGCATATACGTTGGTCCGAAGTGGTTTTTAGATAAATCTGATCTTGGTCTCTTCGCACTAACAACGCAAAAGCATTTCTCAACCTCACATGGAAACTAAGTCTTATAGACTTATCATGTCTCCAATTTTCAACTTACTATCCTTCGGCCAAGAAGGAAGCTCGATAGATTCGAGTAATACTCCGCATTATACGAATCAACATCCTTAACACAAACGACAATCAAGCCTACACAGAAGGCTACATACTATTTGTACGACTAAATAGTTCCCACATCAAGTCGAGGAACTAAAATGGCCAAACTTGATAGTCGGTTATTTAACTATCAAAACAAACGAACAAATACTTAGCACCATAAACAATCACTAGGCCCTTTTAATTAATCTTTTATTAATTAAATCATTTGCCAAATATTCACTTCAAATTATCTTCAAAAAGATATAGTTCCAAAATCATTTCAACACTTCAATATTGAAAAACATTTCCATATACTTATTTAATAATAAGCGATTCACAAATCAATTTATTTTCAACACTTAGAAAATATTCATATACTTAATCACGATTAAGCATATGTTTTATTCTTTAAGGAAAACATTCTCTTTAAACACATTTATTTGAGTCAAAATGAATGCTGCGTAAAACATCTTAATGATAACCTAAAATTAATAGTTTAGGATTCGAAAATTAGATAGATATAAAAATCTCATATACTATACAAAATCATTTCCTTCGAAAATCATTTACTATAACAACAGTATTATAGTCCATCATTTCCTTATTTCTCGAAAACGTTTATTTCAACAATAAATGTTAAAATCTACGGTTTCGATACCTACACATTTTAAAACATCTTCAAACCAATTAACTCCACTTTAAATTATCACTTTCCAAAACATTCATTTAACTTAAAAGATTATTCACTGTCCAAAATCGTGAATATACTTCATTTTTCGAATCCAATATTTCTACACATTTATTAAAGGGTAATCCACTGTCCAAAGTTGTGGATATAAATCTCTAACCAAATTCTACACTTCTACATATTTAATTAAAGGATTATCCACTGTCCAAAATCGTGGATATATCTCCTTTAATAAGCTTTCATATTTACTTATCAAATTCAATTGATTTCGGATTTATAAAACAATGTTTATAAATTCCATTTATATTTTATAGAACTTCCATTTATGTATTCCCTTTATTAACAAATTCCACTTACATCTCGTTTATATGCCAAATCCAAATTATAAGTTAATTTACTTATAAATCATCTATTTACAAAATCATTCTTTTTATAACTTCTTAAATTATAAATCTTATTCACTTTATAACATCCATATATTTTGATTTATAAAATATCCATTTTATAAATCTTATATGCATACCATTTATAATAATTAAAAAATCTTGATTTAAACTATTTTACAAAATAGTTAACTTCAATTTCAAAAATCACATTCTGGTTTTATTTCCTAAAAATCATAATTTTTATAACATAAAAATTATAATATTTATTTATTTAAAATAATCCATTTACTTAACAATTCAAAATTATATATTTTCCAGATCGCTGGAAAATCCTTTTAAATTTAAAATCATCACTTTAACATTTTTAAATTCCAAAATATATGCCCAATGCTGCAACATCACTAAATACATCAATCACAGCATCTAAAACATCATATATCACATGATAGCGGAATATATATCAATATCTGTAAATAATTCAACAGTGGTGAGGAATCAAGTTGGATCCCTCCAACCTGTCACCTGCAATAAATATACATATTAGAATATATGTACAATGTCTGTTTCAAGGAAAACACATGTATAAGAGGTCATCGGCTCATACAAAGGAACGTATTAGGTCTCATCTGTTCCAATAGGCAAGAATATATTCAAATGTCAACCAATATATAGATAGTATATCATATATCACCCAAACAATCATCAATCATCATATAATAAATTATTTTATATAAAAATATCAGTGATTCAGAAAGACTGAGTTATACTCACTTTGATTCCAATAGTAGTTGCAGTGTTTATTCCGAATAAAATTAAACAGCCGTTTAATTATATCCAAAGTTACACTATCTCCAATCAACTCCAAACAAGCTACAATGTAGTGCTCATCAATACGGACCTAAAACAATTTTTTTGGTCAAAAATGGACCTCGTATGACAAAGTTATGATGTTTAGAAGTTTGTACGAATTTAATATATAAATAATTTCACAAATTTTATTTTTATTTTAACCTCGACTAATACTAGCCGTTTGATTTTCTTTGATGAGATCATGGTCGTGATCCTCTTTCTTCTTCCTCGCTTTCATTTCATTCCCACGAGAACAACCCATCGGTCGCCTTCTCTTATCAATTTACGTGCCACCATCGTCGACATATACGATGATCACACCCCATAATTCGAATGACCAAATTTTGCTCCATCCTCGTCCTGAATCTCGTGCAGCTCGGTCGCCTCCCTCCGTTGAAAGACGTGCGGGAACGCATTAACTTCAAGCTTGATTTTCCACTACAACGTTGCTTGAAAATTCATCATCGCCGTATAGATATGAAGATCTCATGAAGCTTTATCACTTTGTAGTTGGAAGTTTTTCATGAAAGCAAGTGGATTGAGAGAGATTAGGAGAAGTAGTTTGGAAGATTTCGGCCATTAAATACAAAACGGCGGCTAGGGTTTTGTGACTAGGATTTGTGAATAAAAAAAGAAAAATGAAGTCATTTTATAGAAAATTTTGCGACACTATTCATCTGATTTTTTTTCGAACTCCAATTGAAGTGTACCGTCTGGCGTTTATAATGTTTTACCCCTATTCAGAACACAATGAAATATATATTGAGAGCCAATTTGATCGTATTTGGAAGATAGGTTTTCGAATTGACTTATTTAAATTTAAAATTCACTTAAACGAATTTCTAAGTGTTTTAGTTTGCCCCAGACAAACTGTAAATCCGATTGACACGAAATTTGAAGTCTTATAATAATATAACGTTACGGATCCACTGAAACTAGTTACGTCGAAATCTGAGACTGTTTCACTTGTTAATTAAATACTAAAATATTCAATTTTTATAATTTAACTTTTAATTCAGTTTTAAAAGTTCTCTAACATCATTCTAATTCAAATATAATTTAATTCAACTTTATAAATCATTTTATTCATATTGAATCCAAATTTCAATTATTTTAGCAATTTCCAATAAACTAGCAATTTAATTATCCAGTAAAATCCAAATATTCGAAATATAAATTATTTAGCTCATAAAATTAACTTATGAATATATAAAATTAAATATCCGAATTTCAATTGACTGAAATTCTGGGTCGTTACATTCTGCCCTACTTAAAAGAATTTCGTCCTCGAAATCAATAAGTAAAAAAAGTCACAAAATCCATTAACTTTTTAAAACAAATCTATCAAACTAGATATACCGAAATCCATTTAAATCTTTTAATTTTTCCAAAATCCATTCATTAAACTTCTTACAAAAACTTCTCTAAGTTTTCAAATCATTTCATGGTTATCTTTTCAAAACCAACCAATATCATTTAACTTTATAACTCAAAATCAAAATTTTAGTTATCAAAATACATTTTTCCAAATTTTCCCAAAATTTTCTAACACCTTAGATTTTCCAAAATTTCGCCAGCATCTCCTTTGCACAGTTCAATCGTAGTAGGATCACAACATATATATATATATATATATATATATATATATATCACAAATATACATCTCATCTTCAAAGATGAGGCATCCCATAGGGAAAAAAAATATAAAGTACGGTATGTTACTAGAGATATGTACCTTATATATTATTAGCAAGCATATACGGCTAATATAGCGCGAAAGTGAGCTCCTAATGCAAAGCATATGCCATCCGCACCTACTAAATACTCAAAAATAAATGAAAAACATCTATATACGAAAATAATATCAATATACAACATATATCAATACAAAAACTATATATGCCAATATAGCAAATGTAATTAAAAGCAACAAATCTAACCGTCCATCAACTTTCATCCAACTAACATCCAACAAATCAATATCTATCCACAAACAAATCAATATACTTTCATTTCACATTAATGTTCATTGAATTGATTTTCAATTTATTCGCATTTGATTTATTAACATTGGATTTTACTAATATTCATCTATTCATATTCAATTAGTTTACATTCACTAATTTACATTCAAGTTTATTCACTTCCAAATCAAATTAAATTTAGTTCTATTTAATTTACTTGCTTTCAATTTAGGTTCAATTATTTAGCTTTCAATTCATTAACTCAATTTCATTAACATTTAATGAATTTCTATTCAATCAACTAACAACCATTTAAGAACCAATGCACATCTAACATAACCAAATTTATTTAACTTTAATTTACATTCAAACATTCATTAATTCAATTGCTAATTCATTTTACCACTAAAATTGAATTTCTTTATATAACTCATTTAATTCACATTATTAATTTACTCCGATACCAAAATCAACTTCATTCAACATCACTTAAGTTATATTTCATTTCAACTTCATCTCTAATTTGTTTCAAATTCTATTTTATTTAACTTTTACATAAGTCAAATTTCCTATCACTATTCAATTTCAGATTTTGTTTTTCTTAACAAAATTGTTTAACCATTTTAATATTTGGTTTTACTTACCTTTTCTCACTTTATAAGTTATACAACTTATTTTATCTAAACTTCCAAATTCATATTATATAATCATTTATCACTTAAGTTTAATTTCCATTTCTATAACTTATCAAATTTGGTTCAAATCCAATTCAAATTATTCAACTTTCCTTTAATTAAATTTCACATCATATGTTTTATTATGCTGACTCAAATTTATTATTTCATATTATAAGTCTAAAACTTATTTTACTTATATTTATCAATTTCAATTTGGATTTTAATTCAAATTATTTTATCACAACAAAACTTAAATTTCAATTTACTATTGGTAGCAAATCTATCACACAGAAATTCGAAAATGATACTAATGATGCTGCAGTCATCACTCTTATTATTTTCCAGTAACAGTAGTGAATTCGGTGCTTTATATTCTTTAAAAAAAAATCCTTTTACATTTATAAATCACATTTACAAATCTTCTACTTATATAATTTCACTATTTTATTTTACTTATATAAGATTCATTCCAAATTTATTTATCTTATCTAGATTTATAATAATATAACCTCTTTAATCTTTGAAAAACAACTTTCAAAATAAACGGAATTCAACAATTCCAAATTCTTAGTCTAAATTCATTTTTATTTATTTATAACTCATATTTATAAATATACTCAGGTTGTTCCATTTCTTATATATAAGATTATTTCACAATTGCAAATCATATTAATTATAATCTCATACTTTATAATTCATTTGCTTATATAATTTATTCTTCTACAATTGTTGTTGCTTTTATTTAGATTATTCGAACAACTTTTATTAGCTTATATTATTTACATTTCAAAAACAATCATTAGATACATTATAATGATTTCTGAAAAAAAATTTCTTTTATATATAAAATATAATCGAGGTAAAATTATTTCATTTACCCAATTTAAAATGATACTATGTCCACTTGCCTCATTTAAGCATTTAGAAATCTCTATCGATAAGATGGCATCCCACATACCGACCAGAATTCACATCAACGGATAAGCAAATACAGTATAAAACATTGTATATCACAAAAAAATATACGCTCATATGTATAATACACTCAAACTCAGTCAAGGGTGCTACAATCCCTATCTTTACTGAGTACATATTAAAGCTTAGGAATATACAAAATCTAAGCTCTGATACCAAAATGTGACGACATGCAAATCGATACCTTTTGAATCGACAATAATCCACACATGTTCGACCCAAAAAGCATAGACTGACGGAAAGTCTTGAGAAAGAAAAGAAGAGAGAAGAAGAGAAGAGAAGAAAAAGGGAAGACAGAACCAAGCAGAACACTACAACATCTCACATCGCAACGGAAAACATATAATATCATATCAATGATCTTTAGAAAACAGAAAATGTATATACATACATCAATCAGAGTTCAACAATCAATCAATAATTATCAGCCTGGACAGTTATAATAACCCGTCCTCACAATTGTCGATAATATAAACAACTAAGCACAGTAGATAATCAATAAACAAAACAGTTCTGTGTATACGAAATGAAGATCTCCAGCTCTCCTGCTGAAGCTTCAAAAGCACAAATCTGAACCTGTAAATGTACTCAGTCTGACCCGAGCATTGAAATGGAAGAATGCCCGGATCAGTCTGGTAAACCAGCGTGAGAAACACACTCAACTGAATTTATTAAATTACCAAACTTTTCCTTTATCAAAATAAAAGTATCTCGTGAGACAAGCCCACACATAAACATAGACTTATTTTTACTTTGCGATAACTAAAACATCTCATATCAAATCCACTTATATTATAATAGTGTCTATTGCACAAATAATATTAATTATAGCTGAAATTTTTACGTTGATTAAATTCTAGCATATAGCCCAAAATGGGTAATACAATCAAAATGGCAGGTACGTAGTGGAGTCAGGATTTCCATACAAATGACCAGGTGAAGGGACTACCTTCCGACAGTACATCTCTAGAGGAATGTACCGAGGAACATCACAAAGGAACCTCTACCAACACAAGACCGGCCCACCTCTATAACTATATTGTACCAAATATATCATCCTACAGTCATTACCGACCTTTAATGAGGGCCCTCAAAGCATACAAACCACAATAATCAAATACATGACATCATAACATGTAAAGATATATCTAAAAGAGGATGATCATACCCTACTTAGGAGCGACCCATTTAGCTTTGCCGCATCTAACCCTGTTTTGGTCATTTCCGGTTGATGAGGCCTGAGGTAACGATTACCTTTCACAAATCACAATCACATCACTTTGAATGCCACAGGGCCATTTCCGTTGACTACTAATTGCCTTCCACAAAAATACAACTCTAAAGCTCACACGTCTCAAGGAGGGTGTTCAGCTAAGAGAAGTTTCCTTATCCACCACCACTGATGTACGTTTGTAAAAACCAATGTACGTAATCTATAGAAATGCAATGTCAGACGAACATCTATACAAGTTGTCCAGGAATAGGACAAACCAAATGTACTATCCTACCACATCCTGCCGGGAAATCCCTAGGATTAGTAGCGAATTGTAACGACCCGGGATTTGACCATATTTTATAATAAGTATTTAATCTAATTCAAATAAAATACAAGCTTTTCAATTTATAAATTGATAAAATCTTTGGGACATTTATCGGTTATATATGTGTTTGTAAAGGAAATTTAAATTTAAATTTTTTAAATAGACTCTTTCAACAATATTTAAAATAAAACATGTTTTATTCAATTAAATTAAAGGCTATATATTAATGACATTTAATATCAGATATATAAATGTAGTGTATGATAATAATGTTTGAAATAAAACAAATTCTATCCACATTAAATATAAATATAAAATATATTAATGCAAATATAGGTTATAAATCAAATATTTGGAAGATTAAACTCTTAATAAAAATAAATTTAAGAAGTGATTCTAACAACAACCTATATGATTAAAATAAAATAAATCTTATAAATGTTGAACATAAATATAAAATAAATCTACATGGTTATAAACACAAGTATGTAAACATAAGAAAACAATAATATTTATATAAGTATAAAATAAACAAGTGAAAGAAGTACTGGATAGTTTGAGTTTAGATTAGAAGTAAATATATATAAAGTAAATTGATAGTCTTGTAACATATGAAATCAGACAAGTAAATAATATCTGGACAGAAATTGTGTATGTATTGTCCAAGTTAAAAGTTGATAAAAACAAAAGCTGTAAATAATAATCTTTGTACAAAATATAATGTCAGCAAACTATAATAAGTTTGTAAACATATTTGAAGACAATTTCATTAAATGCTTTCATTTCAGCACCCCAAACATTTATTCAGCCGAAATTGTAAATATCATTTCATAATCACATTAATTTAAAACAAAATATGATCAAACCAATTAAGGCTTATACTAGAAGCTGTGATCCCTGTTCAAAACTGTTCTTATCTATATAAACAACATACTATACTTGTTTACATATAAAACTTTGTATACCTGAGAAAAGCAAAAGAAAATATAAATAAACAACATCTTGATTTCCAAGCTCAAACAAATCTTTCAACAATAAAGCAAGGGGATATTCAGGGATTCAAGCTGCAGGTTTTAATCAACAACTTGTCCTCAATTTCAACAGTGATTTTAGGTGAGTAAACATCTTTTTTTTTCTTGAAATTTAAATCTAGATTATTGGTTCAAGAAAATATTATGCTGTTATGTATTTGTTCTGAGAAGTTTCTGTTTTACTGGAAATCTATTATCTGATGTTCTTCAAATATTTTCAAATCTTTGAGCAAAGAATTGAAAGAAAATTAACACTTCTTTGAATAAAATCATTTTAAAACATATAAACTTAACTAATTAAGTTTGTATAAACAAAAGTCCGGACACAAATTTGATGGTTTGAGTTTAGATTAGAAGTAAATACATATAAAGTAAATTGATAGTCTTGTAACATATGAAATCAGACAAATAAATAATATCTGGACACAAATTGTGTATGTACTGTTCAAGTTAAAAGATGATAAAAACAAAAGCTGTAAATAATAATCTTTGTACAAAATAATTGTCAGCAAACTATAATAAGTTTGTAAACATATTTGAAGACAATTTCATTAAATGCTTTCATTTCAGCACCCCAAACATTTATTCAGCCGATATTGTAAATATCACTTCATAATCACATTAATTAAAAACAAAATATGATCAAACCAGTTAAGGCTCTTACTAGAAGTTGTGATCCCTGTTCAAAACTGTTCTTATCTATATAAACACCAGACTATACTTGATCACATATAAAACTTTGTATACCTGAGAAAAGCAAAATAAAATAAGCATCATCTAGATTTCCAAGCTTAAACAAATCTTTCAACAATAAAGCAAGGGGATTTTCAGGGATTCAAGTTGCAGGTTTTCATCAACAACTTGTCCTCTGTTTCAACAGTGATTTTAGGTAAGTAAACATCTTTTTTTTTGAAATTTAAATCTAGATTATTGGTTCAAGAAAATATTATGATGTTATGTATTTTTTCTGAGAAGTTTCTGTTTTACTGGAAATCTGTTATATGATGTTCTTAAATATTTTCAAATCTCTGAGCAAAGAATTGAAAGAAAATTAACACTTCTTTGAATAAAAACATTTTAAAACATAGAAACTTAACTAATGAAGTTTGTATAGACAAAAGTCAGGACCTGGAAAATTGTTTTGAAGTTGACAGAACAACATAGTTACTGTGTGATCAATATGACAGCAAAAAGGAAATCATTTGTTAAATTCGAATACTCTAAATTATGAGTTTGATTATATATGTGGAATATACACTCAAAGATAAGATTTTTAAAACAAGAATGATAATTTTTAATTTAGAAATGTAAGTGCAGTTTATTGATGAACAAAAATCATATTTTTACAAATTTTTATTGTTTTGATGAATGTTAGATGTTGAAATTTATGGTGAAGCTAACTTAATGATCCGCGAGCACGGGAAAATAAAAGAAAATTTTTCGAATGCAAGTAATTTTTGGACGAATCGAAAATAGGGTTCTTGTTTTATGGGGTCTGCATTTTGATGATTTCGTAGCCATGGATTATTCGAGCTTCACGAATTTCTGGGAGAAGGTAGAGGATGATGTGATCGTGGTATGGCCGGAGCCGCATCGTCAATGATGGTCAAAGTTGGGTGGTCGTGGCGAATTCCTATTGATGCGTTCGAGTTGCAGTTCGTTCGAATACGCATATTTTGATTTCGTAAATATTGCATCGAACTGGGTTTGGATTTCGAACGTGGGATCGTTATGTGGTTTGTGGGGAGCATCGCGGGTTGCCGGAGCGATGGCGAACCACCGTGCACGTGCACGGTGGCGCAAAGGGAGTCAGCAGTTTCGAACGCGGGTCGCCTCGAGTTCTTACTCGAGAAAGTAGTGGGGTTGCTTCAAGTTCTTGGATGCGTGCGTGTGTTAGTTTGAGTACAACAGTTTATAATTAAACTTGACTAAAAAACAGAAGAGAAAGAAGAGTGGAAGAAGAAGAACACGAGTAGGAGAAAGATGGACGCAGGTAGAAGTTGGGGGAAACTCGTGCCTTGCTCGAGTAAACATCATATTTGCCTCGGTTCATTTTTAAGGGGTTATCTTAATCAAAATCTTAAGTCAAAGATTAAAAAAGGTTTGATATTAATTAAGTTATCATTAATGACAAGGTTCAAGCTAAAACTTGATTTAAATTTATTAAGAAAAGTTTTACAAAACATAAGATGGGTAATCAATTTAAACTGAAAGTTAGTTAAGAATGTAATTTATTTATAATGGTGATTAAATAAATATATTAAGATTAAATAAAATTATAATTAGAGATTGACATCAATAATCTTGTGTTTAATTCGATTTGGACTTATAAATCTAATTAACCATTTAAAGTTAATTAATTAACAAATAATAGTAGTTAACTAATTAAATAATTAATTAAGGATTAAATGATTAATTTAATTGGTAATTAAGGATTAATTAAGTAATTAGTTATAATCAAATGGGTAATTAAGTTTTATAAATCAGTAATTAAGGTTATTAATTAATATCAAGAATTAATTAATTAATTAACTGAGCAATTAAGAAGTAATTAATAAATAAGTTGATTAATTAGTAATTAACTAAGCAAGAGTAAAATGGTTTATTCTTAAGCAAGTAATTAAGTTTAAATAAATCAAACTAAATTTGAGTTGAATCGATGATTCTGTTTGATTGAGTCTGATATGTATTTATATCCTGTGATGTTCTGTGATATGCCTGATATACCTTGTGTATGATTTATCTATGATAGCTGTTATGTGAATTCAATCATTGAATTAAACTGTTTAAATTAATTAGACAACTTGGCCTCTAAAATGGCGTTTGGATTTCAATGAGACCGGGATCGGGTATCAATTTGATATTCCGAAAACCACATCGATCCAAATTAAATGTTAGGTCGTGACATCTCAAGTGAAGGTCGAGATGGTGTTCTCAGAATGCAAGGGTTATCGTCGTTAACTCCGAGGGTGATTCCAAAACGAGTGTAACGAGATAATGCCTTCGGTTTCGTTCAAACCCGGAATGAACTTGTATGGATTGAATGCTTTCAGCACATCGTCAGGCGGGCGATGAGCATTCTAAGAGATATGTTCTGTAAAGGTAAACGCAGCCTCAAGCCTCATCAACCGGGAATGGCTAAAACAGGAGATGTGCAGCAAGGTTAGGTGGGTCATGCCCAAGCAGGACGAGATATACCACTGTCTAGATGTCCCTTTTTATTCGGCTGTGTGGGCAGTTGGATCTACAGCCAACTGCGGGGTTATCTTGTTCGGGACTGCCCAGTAAGGAATGGTTCCGGCCTTGTGTTGCAGGGGAGTTAGGGTGGCTCCTCGATATGGTGATCTAGGCCCCGTACTGTGACGGACGGTACCCCAGTAGCCCTACCATTGTATGGAATCCAATTTCCAATAAGAGCCGTACGTTTTGATTGTGCCCAACTATGTTGAAATGTGAGATGTAAGCATTTCAGCTATTTCTGTATTTTACTTGAAAACCCTAGACATTATTATAATATCAATGGATTTCCTATAAAATGTTTTGGTTAGCGTAAGGTAAAAACTTACCCGTGTTTATGTGTGGGGAGTCTTACGTGATACCTTTATTTTCAAATGATTTTCAAGTTAAACAACTTTAAACCGTTTACTCATACCAGACTCATGTCTGACCCGGAGTTTATATTTTGTCTTTTCATAAACTCTTGGGTACTCAAATTTTTATGAGTAGACAAGTGATAGGTATTTGGAGTATAGAGTTTCCGGAGGAGTTGGAGCAGAAGACCAGACGTATGTACCTATCTATATAGTTCCGCTGTGTTAGTTAGTGTTTGTTGTATTTTGGAATGTATGTATATATATATATATATATATATATATATATATATGACAGTTCTGTTGTATGATATTGTATAACTCTGACGTATGTATAACTATGCAAGTTATACGATGTATTATATTTTGTTCCATTCCGCTGCGAGATTCTGATGTTGTTATTCTTTCTCTCTATTCTTTTCTATTTCTATCCCTTTCTTTTCTTATTGATGATATGTCTTTCTGCGGTTAGAAGGGCGGGTCGTCACACGAATAGTCCTTGCATTGGATATTTCATAATGAAGAGACCACTGCTACTACATGTATATTGTGATTTTACCCCAAACGACCAATAAGCAGTCCTCCGCTATGAAAATCCTAAATATAAATATCATCACAAGAAACCTACACAATCATCGCATATACGTTGGTCCAAAATGGTTTTCAGATAAATCTGATCCTGGTCTCTTCGCACCAACAACGCAAAAGCATTTCGCGACCTCACATAGAAACAAAGTCTCATTGACTTTTCACGTCTTCAACTTTCAACTTGCTATCCTTCGGCCAAGAAGGAAGTTTGATAGATTGGAGTAACACTCTGCACTATATAAATCAACATCTTTAACACAAACGATAATCAAACCTACGTAGAAGGCTACGTACTAAGTGTACGACTAAATAGTTCCCACATCTAGTCGAGGAACTAAAATGGCCAAATTTGATAGGCAGTTATTTAACTATCAAAGCAAACAAACAAATATTTAGCATCATAAATAATCACTAGGCCCTTTTAATTAATCTTTAATTAATTAAATCATTTACCAGATGTTCACTTCAAATTATCTTTAAAAATATATAATTCCAAAGTCATTTCAACACTTCAATATTAGAAAACATTTCCATATACTTATTTAATAATAAGTAATTCACAAATCAATTTATTTTCAATACTTAAAAAATATTCACATACTTAAATCACGATTAAGTATATATTTTATTCTTTAAGGAAAACATTCTCTTTATACACATTTATTTGGGTCAAAATGATTGTTGCGTAAAACATCGTTACGACAACCCAAAATCAATAGTATAGAGATTCGTAAATTAGATAGATATATAAATCCCATATACTATACAAAAACATTTCCTTCGAAAATCATTTACTATAACAACAGTGTTGTAGTCCATCATTTCCTTATTTCTCGAAAACATCTATTTCAACAATGAATGTTGAAATCTATTGTTTCGATACTTACACGTTTTAAAACATCTTCAAACCATTTAACTCCATTTTAAATTATCACTTCCCAAAACATTCATTTAACTTAAAATATTATTTACTGTCCAAAATCGTGAATATACTTCATTTTCCAAACCTAATATTTCTACACATTTATTAAAGGGTAGTCCACTATCCAAAATTGTGGATATAAATCTCTAACCAAATTCAACACTTCTACATATTTAATTAAAGGATTATCCACTGTCCAAAATCATGGATATATCTCCTTTAATAAGCTTTCATATTTACTTATCAAATTCAATTGATTTCGGATTTATAAAACAATGTTCATAAATTCCATTTATATTTTATAAAACTTCCATTTATAAATTCTCTTTATTAACAAATTCCATTTACATCTCGGTAATATCCCAAATCCGAATTATAAGTTAATTTACTGATAAATCATCTATTTACAAAATCATTCTTTTTATAACTTCTTAAATTATAAATCTTATTCACTTTATAACATCCATTTATTTTGATTTATAAAATATCTATTTTGTAAATCTTATATGCATACCATTTATAATAATTCAAAAATCTCGATTTAAACTATATTACAAAATAGTTGACTTCACACTTCAAAAATCGCATTCTGATTTTATTTTCCAAAAAAAAATTTAGAACATAAAAAATATAATATTTATTTAATTAAAATAATCTCTTTACTTAACAATTCAAAATTATATGTTTTCAAAATCACTTGAAAATCCTTTTAAATTTAAAATCATCATTTAACATTTTTAAATTCCAAAATATAGGCCCTTACAACAGCATTAAATACATCAGTCATGCATCCAAAACATCATATATCACTTGATAACAGAATATATATCAATATTTGTAAATAATTTAACAGTGCTAAGCGATCCAGTTGGATCCCTCTAACCTGTCACCTGCAACAAATATACATACTAGAATATGTGTACAATGTCTGCTTCGAGGAAGATGCGCATACAAAAGGTCATAAGCTCATACACAGGAATGTATAGGGTCTCATCTACTCCAATAGGCAGGAATATATCCAAATACCAATCAATATATAGATAATATATCATATGTTATCTAAACGATCATCAATCATCATATAATGAATTACTTCTCACTTATATAAAAATATCAGTGATTCTGAAAGAGTGAGTTGTACTCACTTTGTTCCAGTAGAAGTTGTAGTGTTTTATTACGAATAAAATTAAACAGCTGTTTAATTTTACCTAAAATTTATACTAGCTCCAATTAACTCCAAACTAGCTCTAAAATGTGATACTCGTCAATATGGGGCCAACACATTTTGTTTCGTCAAAAACGAGCCTCGTATGATGAAGTTATGATGTTTAGAAGTTTGTACGAATTTAATATATAAATAATTTCACAAATTTTATTTCATTTTATCCTCGACTAATCCCAGCCGTTCTATTTTCTTTGATGAGATCAAAGTCGTGATCCCCTTTCTTCTTCCCCTCTTTCATTTCGTTCCCATAAGAACAACCCATCGGTCGCCTTCTCTTAGCAATTTACGTGTCATCATCGTCGACATATATGACGATCAAACCCCTTCGTTCGAACGACCAACCTTTGCTCCACCCTCGGCCTGAATCTCGTGTAGCTCGATCGCCTCCCTACGTTGAAAAACGTGCGTGAACGCGTTGCCTTAAGCTTGATTTTCCGCCATATCGTTGCTCGAAAATTCATCATCGCCGTATGGGTCTGAAGATCTCGTGAAGCTCTATCACTTTATAGTTGGAAGTTTTTCACGAAAGTGTGTGGATTGAGAGAGATTAAGAGAAGAAAGTTTGGAAGATTTCGGCCATTAAATACAAAATGGGGGCTATGGTTTAGCGATTAAAGTTTGTGAATAAAAACAGAAAAATAAAGTCCTTTTATAGAAATTTCGCGAAACTATTCATCCAATTTTTTTTTCGAACTCCGATTACGAAGCGTGCCGCCTGGCGTTTATAATATATTACTCCTATTCTAAACACAATGGAATATATATCGGGATCCAATTCGATCGTATTTGGAAGATAGGTTTTCGAATCGACTTATTTAAATTCGAAATTCACTTAAACGAATTTCTATGTGTTTTAGCTTGCCCCAAACAAACTGTAAATCCGATTGACACGAAATTTGAAATATTACAATAATATAACATTACGGATCCAATGAAACTAGTTTCGTCGAAATTCGAGACTGTTTGAAAAATGGCTATTTTCACTCGTTAATTAAATATTAAAATATTCAATTTTTACAATTTAACTTTTAATTCAATTTTAAAAGTTCTTGAACATCATTCTAATTCAAACATAATTTAATTCAACTTTATAAATTATTTTTCTTCATATTAAATCCAATTTTCAATATTTCAACAATTTCAAATATTAAAATAACAATTTAATTATCCAATTAAATCCAGATATTCAAAATATAAATTATTCAGCTTATAAAATTAACTTGTGAATATTTAAAATCAATTAAATATCCGAATTTCAAATGAATGAAATTCTGGGTCGTTACATTCTCTTTTACTTAAAAGAATTTCATCCTCGAAATTACCAAGTAAGAAAAAGTCATAAAATCCATTAACTTTTCAAAAACAAATCTTTCAAACTAGATTTACCGAAATCCATTTAAACCTTTTAACTTTTTCAAAATCCATCGTTAAACTTCTTACAAAAACATCTCTAAGTTTTCAAATCATTTCATAGTTATCTTTTCAAAACCAACCAATATCGTTTAACTTTATAAATCAAAATCAAAATTTTAGTTATCAAAATACATTTTCCAATATTTTCTAATGCCTTTGATTTTCAAAATTTTCACTAGCGTCTCGTTTGCGCGGTTCGATCATAGTAGGATCACAACATATAAAAATCACTAATATACATCTCATCTTCAAAGATGGGGCATCCCATAGGGAAAAAATATAAAAGTACGGTAGTAATCCGAGTTATGTGCCTTTTAAATTATTAGCGAGCATGTACGGCTAATGTAGCACGAAAGCGAGCTCCAAATGCGAAGCACACGCCATCCACACCTACTAAATACTCAACAATAAATGAGAATAATGTATATATGAAAATAATATCAATATACAACATACATCAATACAACAACTATATATGCCAATATAGAAAACGTAATCAAAAGCAACAGATCTAACCATCCAACAACTATCATCCAACTAACATCCAACAAATAAATATCTATCCATAACCAAATCAATATACTTACATTTCACATTAATATTCATTGAATTGATTTTCAATTTATTCGCATTTGATTTATAAACATTGGATTTTACTAATATTCATCTATTCATATTCAATTAGTTTACATTCATTAATTTACATTCAAGTTTGTTTCACTTCCAAATCAAATTAAATTCAATTCTATTTAAGTTTACTTGCTTCCAATTTGGATTAAATTATTTAGCTTTCAATTCATTAATTCAATTTCATTAACATTTAATGAATTTCTATTCAATCAACTAACAACCATTTAACATTCAATGCACATCCAACATAACAAAATTTGTTTAATTTACTTTATTACATTCAAACATTCATTAATTCAATTGCTAATTCATTTTTCCACTAAAGTTGAATTTGTTTATATAACTAGAGTCCATTGGTTAGAATACCATGGTATACTAAGGATGAAAACTCAACAAGGATGAACACTAGGATTCACGATGGTATACTAAGGATGAAAACTCAATATGGGGTAAGTTCTCTTCCTAAGGATCACCAAATTCTAAGATACAAGCTCGAAGAAAATCGTCCAATACACGGTTAACCCTCTCTGCCTTCCCAATATTGTTTGGATGGTAAGCTATACTCAAACTTATCTCCATCCCTCGGGCTTTATGAAACCTTTTCCAGATCTGACTAGTGAATATCGGATCTCTATCGCTTGTAATATCACAAGGAACTCCGTGTAATCTGATAATCTCCTTAACATACAACTTAATTAAACTCATAGCTATCCTCGTTGTCTGCACTTAAAAGAAGTGTGCACTCTTGATTAGTCAATCCACCATAACCTAAATTCCTTTATTACCATTCCTCGACCTAGATAACTCATCTTAAGTCCATAGATATCTACTCCCACTTCCACTTTGGAATCTTAAGTGGCTAAAGAAGTCTAACTATCTTTTGATGGTTGCCTTTGACTTGTTGTCAATTTGAACATCTACTCACAAATATAGAAACATCCATCTTCATACCTATGCACAAAAAAGTCCGATTTATATATTGATACATCTTGGTAAACTCTAGATGTACCGCAAGTCTAAAATGATACTTTCTGCTAATACCTCTTGCCTAATCCCATCAATATGTGGAATGCATAATCTCTTATTCATCCTTGGTATACCATGGCTAGAAACCTCGAATCCTAATGTTCAAGACGAAAAAGTCCGTCGGTTAGAATACCATTGAAAATGTAATAATAATCGTAAGCGCACAACATACTATTGTAATACAAGTGTGAGTTTGAGTCGATCCACAAGGAAATAATCAATTCTAAGATTACTAAATAAAATTAGCCTAAAATGGGATGAGTTTTAACTAAAAATGCAGAATAATTGAAGTAAAAAGTAGAGAAAAAAATCAGAATAAAACTATAAGATTAAAGAATAGTTTAGAGGTAAATCTACTTTCAACATTTCATATAAATCAAGCACAAAATGAATCTTTAGTCTCTCATTTAAATTCAAGTAGAAATGATCGATGTGCTTATTGTAAGCATGATATATTTGTGCTACTAATTAGTACGACTTAAACCATCAAACTCTAGCATGCCATTCAAACTCACTTCTAAAATCTCATGAAAATGAAAATGGAACTAAAAAAAATCTCACGCAAGTATGATCTATTTTCTATTTGTAGATTAATAACATAGAACGTCAAATATTGATTTCACTTCTAATTCCATGATCACTTGGGCAGATGATCATATAGTTACGTCTATATTGGATTAAGCATAGCCTATTTAAGACTGTCAAAATAGGCTATCAAATTCATTAGCAATCAATAAACACCATCATTATTAACTTCCATTAAGAACAAAACAGGGGACTACAAAAAAACCATTCTATGTTGGTCTAATATGATTCATGAGAGCTTTGTTACCCCTAAGTTGAAGTGGTTTAGCTTCTCATAATTGAAATCATCTCAACATAAAATGATTTAAACTTAAAGCAAGGAAACTGAGAGCTAATCAAAAGAAAAGTGAGTTAACTACTTGCATGAAATGAAACTAAACTAAACTAATTGCATAAATTAAAAAGCTACTAACATGAAATAAAGAAGCATAAACTAAATAAAAGAACATGAAAAAATAGCATAAAAGGAAGAAAAGCATGTAGACAATAAAAGGAAATAATAAGATGCCTAAGACGCCATTTTATTTATCATTGATTTTGTGACTACAACTTGCATATGAAGAAGAACATTACATGAAGCATAAAGAATTATTTATACATGCCCAAAATCTTAATTCCATTTTTAGAAAGCTACCCAAAATGCCATTTAGTTTGTGCAACCTTCAAGTAATCGGTAAGAAGTTAGTTAATCCTCGGTAATATGTCCTTTTGCCTTTAATCTCCACTAACATGTGCATTTGCTCTTAATTGTGGTCCATAAGTAAGTTGGCATATGGAATCCTCCACCATAGCATTATTTCCATCCTCTTCTCATTCTTTTGATTTCCCTATATATGCATGCATAAGGCTCTTCAATTTTGAACCAAAAAATCCTTTAAAAAAAATAAAAATGTGCAAGCAAATTTACTTCAAATTAATTTACATAAAAATTACCATTTTGCCCACATGTTACTATATGAATGATGATTTGAAAATCCCTTTATATTTTTGGTTTAGACATGTAAAATCACTCTAATATACCTTTTATTTTAACAAAAAAAGATTAAATATGAGGATATAAATATACATTTTTACATACACATCACTTGGCCACCTCTCTAATTCCTCATTCTTGCTTGCACTTTTATTCCTCACAATACGAAAATCTCTTAGCTGATTACCTTCAATACAACTAATAAGGGTTGGACGCACTCTAGCATTCGCTATAACCACATACCTCCTACCAAGCGCATCAACTACAACAATCGCTTCCCCAGGCGTATACAAAATATCTAGATCATAAACTGCAAGAAACTCTAACCACTATTGCTACCTCGCGAAGCTCATAGAACCACCTTATAGTTAGTTTATTGGTAGTTACAAAAATAAACATAAATTCTCTTTCTCTTTTTAATGACTTCTTAGCCTTTTTTATGTAATTTACTAATATGCAATTTTAATTCATTCTATTTTAATTCATGTTCTTTTCTTGTGTATTTCTTCTTATGTTAGTAGTTTAGTTCTCTTTCTTTTATGCAACTAGATTAGCTTTTACTTTATTTTAATTAGCTATCTTTTTCCTCATGTTTATGTTCATGTTGAGATCTACTTTTATTGAAATGATAACAAATATGAGAAGCCAAACCCTTCAATTAGGGATAATGAAGTTCTCTTAATAATGTAGATTCAAGTTAATGATTTCATTTGATCTCCTTTTGTGTTTAATGAAAATGTTTGATGTGGTAAATATTTTATTGTTTAACTTTGAATCTGATAGCCTATGTTGTTGACACGTAATAGGCTATGCTTAAACAAACATAAACACAAATTACATCTTCATCTACATTTGATTATTGTAATGAAGTGAATTTTAGAATCAAAATTTGATGGTCTATATTACTAATCAATAGTAAATAGATCATACTTATAATAGATTTTATTTTCAATTTCATTAACATTTTCATGAGAGTTAACAAGTGGTTTAAAGATATGTTAAACTTTGATGATTTATGTTGGGCTAATTAATAGCACAAATAGGTCGTACTTATGATAAACATATCAACTAAACTCACTAATGATAAAAAAGAGATCATAATTATATTATGTTGATTTATGTGATCATGAGAATGAAATTGTCTCTAAATTGCCTTCTACTTTCATATTTTTATTTACTTTTTTTGGCTAGCTTTCTACATTTTTTTAGCTTAATGCAACTTCAAATATTGGTTTAATTTGATTGACTATAATTTTAAATCGCTTTAATTCCTTACGGATTGACCCGTACTCTCCAGATACTAAAATTGTACGCCGTGTTTGCGGTTATTTTTATTACAATTTTTCGACAATTTTCTAGTCCGATAGAGAATTAGCCGATTAAACAAGTTTTTTGCGCCGTTGCCGGGGAATCAATTTGATTCTATTCTTTGAATTATTATTTTTTTGTTTCATTTTTGTGTGTTTTCATTTTGTGTGTTAATTTGCATTTAAAAAAAAATTATGTTGTATGTTTGCTGTGTGATTTGTGTTTTAATTGTGTTTTTGTGTATTTTTTATTTTCGATTTGCATTTGCATTTCTAAGTAAAATAAATACACAAGTTCATTTCAAAAAGAAAATACACATATATTCCATTTCATTTTTTTGCATTTACAACTTTCTTTTACAAATTTGCATTTACAATTTCTTTACAATTTTGCATTGCTTACACTACCTTACCTACAACACAACCTACACATTTCCTTATTGCCATTATCCACAACTCCTTCCATTCCATTTCAGCAAGTCCTCTCTGCATATATCCAGTTTCTTACTGTCAAGCCATACAATAACAAGTCTTCACATCATCTTGCACTTACCATCTGCCTACCAACCTTGCAACATTCTGCCATACAACAACATTACTGTCAAGTTCCTACCATCTGCCATACAACATACATGCAAGAACCATATTCCACTGCCTGCATATCATCTACACAACGCAACAGCCACCTTAACACATTTTCATCAATACCAAAACAAGCAGCCACCAGTCATAATACCAAATTGACAATACCAAACTACCAAAATTAGCCTTTGCCATTGCCAAACTGACAATACCAGTCAGTTGCTACAACTACCTTATTGATAACTTCACTATCATATATCCCCATTGACCACCAACCATCACCATACTTCTTTTGTACTAACCACCACAACCATACTCTACTTTTACCCGCCCTCTGACCTCCTATACCACACTACTCCTTCATCATGCCTTCAAAACTTACAATTGCACATTTCCACAATCACTATCATAACACGCTCTGACCACTTCTGTACTACTCCTCCTATACCCACCATAACCATACCAGTAACTATACAATTGCACATAACCACCTACATTATTGCCTACATATCCTTCAGCCACCTACTTCACCCAGCTACATCAACACCATCCACACCAAACACTTCATTCTCCTTCATCACATTCTAACCATCTTCAACAAGCTCGCTGCCTCATCATATACTACAACATCCAACTCACTTCCTCATCAATATCAACCTCCTGCTAAACCTTCACTGTTAATCTTTTTCCACTACCATCTCATCTCAGTTCTGCCACTACCATCAACCAGTCACAAACCAGTGCCACAAACATCACCCATCACCTGACAGTTCAAACCACTACATCCTCATTACCAACTACACATCACACTGCCTCAACATACTGCATTAAGTAATATCATTCAACCTGCCTCATCAACATACTGCCTCACCACTGCTACAACCTGCTGTTCAAACTCCATCAATATCTACAATATCAATACTTCCATCCTCCTTCATCATCCAACAACCCTTATGTAACTTCTGCCCACATACTTTTTGCAACAAATCACTGTCATCACTGTCATGTACCACCATCACATAAAAAAGCTCCTTCTCCCATCATCCCCTACTATTTTCCATCCTTCACCATTGTCACACTTCCCTACTGCATAGCACTGACATTCACAAACTTTCATACCAAAGCACAAACAACTCCCATCTCCAAACTACTTCAGAACATCATCTACTATCTCATTTTCATTGCTACACATACATCCCAACATACATTCATATTGTGCACATCACTACTGCTTTGTCATACATCCATCCACTGCTGCCATAACCTGAACAACCACAACCCGAACCATCCCTCTTCACACTGCTGCTACATACAAACTTCCTTGCCTCAACATTCCACTGTCATTCGTTCAGCAACATCACCTCTCTGCCTATAGTCACCTCACTACATCACTTCTTCAACCTGACATATTCCTCCATCCTCATCACTTCTGACCATACTTCAAACCATCCAAATCAGGCAAATCAAATCGCAACTGAAATCCCCCCATTCGAACACCTCACTGAAACCAGCAAACGCCCAGAATTTGAATAGATTCCAATAAAAAAAGAAGGGGGAAGGATTTTGATTTGTGAATTTCAACTCGATTTTGGGTGCTCGGCATTATTTTGGTTTGGTTTCGTTGATGAGGAATTTGGGAAGTGTTTTAATTCGTTTATTGGGGCCGGGCCCTAGTGGAGTTTTATAAAAAGGGGAGGAGGACCCGGAAACAAGCAACCAAGCAATTTTTATTTTCAATTGTTTTATTTTCATTTAGTTTCTTCTTTCATAAAAATACAAAAATATATAAAATTTTCCATTTAAGTTTTCTTTTGTTAAAACTTTTTGGTTAAACTTTCCTTTTATTTTGTTAAGTTTCTTTTGTCTTTTGTTTGTGCTTTAAAAAAAAAAATATTTGTTTTTGTTGTGTGTTTCATCCTTATAATTTTTTTTCATTTTCGACTTTACCTTTTAGGATGCGGATCTCAAAAGGAATTGCTTGTCAAATAATTGCTTTACCCCGCTTACTTTCCTTAAAAAAAATTGCCGCTTTAAAATAATTTGCTAGTGATTCTGCATGCTCTTGTATCTTGTCATTATCTATTATTGTTATTTTTGCTTTGCATTATTGGCTGCTTTCATTTTTAAAAAAAATTAAAAAAAACAAATCATTCATAGTTGCATTGTTAAATTACGTTTAATTTCAGTTTTGCATTCATACCATCTTGTTTTCTTTTGTAAGGCAGCATCCTAATTCACATAAGGTGGGGGATTTCATCACCCCTTTCTTAGCCTACAAATTGCATTTCATTTTAGAATTTTCTAATAGTGACAGTTAGACACTTTAGTTAAGAGCGTCACAAGCTCACCAAGAGCTTAGTTGTATATTTACAAGTTGTTCTCTATCGATGGTATATTTTATTACTGTCTAGGCTATGGAAGAGCAATAATCAGTTACAAATATTACGGTGATTCATAAATATTATACCAATTATTTCTATGAAGGTACTTAAATTTTGGTTGCATTGCTATAGTGATTCATGGCACACTGATAACTCATGTTCGTTACCTGACAGAGAACTATCTTGTTGGATAAAACAAGGTGTGATTATACATTTTTGGGTTAAAAACTATGTAGGACAGAAAATTTGTAATTAAGTCCTTACACTCATTTAGTTGCATTAGTTCATGCATATTTTTCAAAGAAAAAATAAAATAAAATCCAAAACTAAAAAAATTGTAAATTTTCCATAATCTAGTTTTTAAAACCTTTTTGTTTGAAATTTTTTTCAATCAAACACAAAAATCCAGAAGTTTTTTTAAAAGTTGGCTTATTTTAGAAAAACAAAAATTCAAGAAAAATGTATAATCTTTTAAGAAACAAACAAAGTATAAAAAGGATTGAAAATCCAAAAAACAAAACAAAAAATCAATCTTCCTGAAAAATAAATCCTTCTTGGTAAATATTTCTTTTATTCTTTATAAAAAACACTTTTGAAAATGTTTGAATTTCCCTACTCATAAATTTTTACAATAGTTGTGAAAATCCGTATAATCCATATAGTTTCACATCAAACTCTTATGGATATTTTAATGACAACTATTGTACAAACAATTCGAATTTTGCACCACAAAGTTTTCAAAATGACGACCAATCCTCAACTCTTAAAAATAGTGTTGAAACGATTTCCTCTTTACTCGAACTCTATACACAAAAAAAAAAAAAATCAAATGATGAATGATTTGTGTAATTCATATTTGTGCAATAACTCAAGTCAATGATTTCAAAATCATCAAAATATGAATTCATTTCAAAGCTAAAATGATATCGATAAAGTATATCCTATTTGAAACCTTTGTTTGAAAAGTGTTTGATTTAAAGTAAAGGTTATAACATTTTGATCTTCTAAGTTAAATGTTGTTAAGATGATTTTGCAAAACTCTCTCTAAAAAAAAGAAAACATAGAAGAAATGATTTATGTAAATAAGAAACACATAGAGTTATGTGTGCACATATAAGTGTGTACACTCACCGTGCTCTATACTCTTATCACGTAAGTCCGAAAGGCAGTGCATGATCGGTATATCTGGCCTCAGTTTATCTGAGTTAGATGTATGTGTATAAAAGTTTATTCATTAATAATGCCTACAATTGATAGATGTATATACTTGTGTGCACACTTGTCATGCTTTGTATTCCCTTCACGTAAGCCCGCAAAGCAGTGAATGGGTGATATGTTTGGCCTTTCTGAGTTAGGCATATGTTAATATTGTTAATATCAATAAAATTTCAAATAAAGAGAGAGTAAGCAATTGAAATCCAAGCACTATTTTCACGTATTTTATTTGACTTTTTATTCAAAAGAAATGAAAATAACACTTCGAAAAATATCACTTCGAAAAAAAAAATATCACTTCGAAAAACTTTGATAATCAACTAAGGATATATTTCATAGTTGCACAATGAAATCAACTGAAAATGCTAGCCAAACTAGAGTCTGATTTTGGCGATGACTTAATTTTTGTTGCAAATTTTGACAAGTAGAAGGACTTAAAATTTCATGATGATGACCAAAACTTATACTTAACTTATTTGTGTCAATTGAAAAGTAAATTCTTCAATTTTAAATATTTTCAAAAACTTATGTGCATCTGTTTGTAAATAAATCTTGCATTTAGGGATTTTTCATGTTGCCTTTGGATTTTGCAGGTAGTATCTGCTGAAATCACGAGATAACACTCGTCCTACTAGGAACACCTAAAGGCTTAACGCCTTGTTGATATGCTCAATGCAATCGTGTTTCCTACGAAAACAGATTCATCTTAGTTTTAGTTTATTCGACGACGAAAAAAAGGATAAGTGTGGGGGTATTTGATGGCACGTAAATGTGCATATTTTTACTTCCATGTTTAATCTAATTTAATAAAAAAAATGGCATATAGGGTATTTTTAACATGTTTAAACCAAAATTTCAATTATTTTCAAATCACCATTTATTCATTTTCATATGGGGTAAAATGATAATTTTGTGCATGTATTAATTTTGAGAATATCTATTTGCACAATTTATTTTTATTTGTAGGAAATTGGATGGAAAATATAAGTCTTCATTGAAATATGCATGCACAAGAGTTAGAAGATAAATGAAGATGGAAATAAATCAACTCATGCATCATGGAGGACCCCACCTATCCAATTAGCTTGATCTACAATTAGGAGCTAATGCGTAAGTAAATGGAGCTTAAAGTTACATGCATACTTAATGAAAGATTAATCAGAAGCTAATGATCACTTGTTGCCCACACTTCCTAAGGGGTATTTTGAGTAGTCCCCTAAAATATGATTAGGGTTTCAAACATGTATAAATATCCCTTATGTTTCATGTTATGAAGCTCTTAGCACCACCTTTATGTAGTTTAGTGGTAGCCACAAAAATAAACAAAAATTCTCTATCTCTTTTTAATGGCTTCTTAGCATTTTTATGTAATTTTCGTATATGCAATTTTAATTCATGCTATTTTAATTCATGTTCTTTTCTTATTTATTTATTCTTATGTTAGTAGTTTAGTTCTCTTTCTTTTATGCAAGTAGTGTAATGACCCGTAATTTTACAACTTCGAAAATAAGATATTTTATAAATTTTAAATTTAAATTGTTTTAGAACTTAAGTAAATATGTTTTAAATAATGAATAAGTATGGAGAACTTATTTACCTTATGATTAATAATGGAAAATAAAGATTTGGACTTTTATCGCAAAACAAGAAAAGCTGGATTTTGTTAAAAACAAATAAATTCTTAAATAAGTAATTTTAAATGTTTATTTGAAAGGTCAAATTATATCAAAATAACTTAATAAAGATAATAAAAGTATAATTTAGGTTTCACAATATATTTATAATTGTTTTACAAAAATATTCTAATTTTGTTACATTTTGTCAATGCAACGCCAAAATTCAATAAATTGGTATTAACCCTAATGATATGGATTTTTAACTTAAATAGACTTGTTTTAATTTATTAAATGTAGTAGGAAGTTTAATTTTAAGTTAGTTTACATCAATGAATAGTTAAATAAAAAGGTCAAATTTTGACTGTAAAATTTGTTAACAAAAACTCTATTTTTGGCAAAAACAAGTAGTTGTTAAGTTTTTGCAACGTGACATGTTTTATAACTCATATATACACATAAGAAACTATGTAACATGTTCATTTACCATAATAAAGACACAAGAATTCAAATTTGTTTAAATAAAGTTTAAGAGCTTGATTTGATAACTTTTAATTAAAATAAGATTTATAAACATATCATAACAGAAGATCCTAACACCTCTTATCACATAACTACCAAGTCTTATCATGTTTGGAGAAAAAGAGATTTATGCACTTTCAAATGTAGAAAGTACTACATCATTACTAAACCATCTCTTCCCATCAATGCCAAGTCTTATCTTGTATGGAAATTAAGCAAATGAATATTTAAATGTTTTAAAACTTAAGAAAAAGAGGCAAACATTATTACTTAAGTACAAATCACATCTTAGCATCCTTTCCACCATTAACGCACTTCACATCATGCTTAAGAAAAAGTCAAAAAGTAAGGCAAGGGTATTTAAGACATTTACCTTTCAAAATTCAAGTATAAATAATCATGCATACCTTCCATTTATTCATTAACAAATTCACTTCTCATTCTTTACCTTTCTCTTCACTTTCTTCATCCTCTCCACTTTCATTTCCATGGCATCCAAATTCTCTTCCACTTCCATAACTTCATCCACACCAATTAAGCTCCATCACCACTGAAAATCACTTCCATCCTCCTCCTCTACCCACGGCCGTACCCTACACCCAAGCACCCAACCTCCACAGCTCTACCCGAGCCTCCAAACACATGCACCTACCTCCTAAAACCCCTAACCACCTCCCTACTCTCGGCCACCATCCTACCCGAGCCATACACGCCGACACTCCCCTCCAACAACCTACACCCAAGCTATACTCCACCACCCCAAGGCCGTACCTACCCTCCACACCACCTACCCAGGCCATAGACCCAAACCCGAGCCTACACCCTCTTCCAAAGCTCACAAACCTCCTCTTATAAAAAAGAAAAAAAGAAAAGTAGAAAAAAGAAAAGGAAATTAGAAATTCGAGACGTTCGAGAAGGAGCATGCTAGTTCACGTAAAGTTGGACGGAGTGGAAATAAAGGTGAGAAATTCTAATCATTATTTAATTATATTGATTATCAAGTTTATTTTTATATTAGATAATCACCATTTGATGATATGAACATTCGAATGATTGTTTGAATATGTTGGATGGATTGTAGAGTTATGCTAATATACTCACTTATTGATGATCACTATGTCATGAGAAGGGATTGTTATGTTAATGATGAATATTGAAAGTGATTATGTGATGTGATTTGGTTAATTCGGATGTGGTAGTCGAAATTATAAATAGTGAATATGTTTATTTCACACAAGTAATTACCTTTGTTAAAAAAGACCAATTTTTAGCAATATGATATATTTGAAAATTTTATAAGTCTCTTTTCAATAAAGTTAAATTGAAATTAAAGTTAAAGTAAAATGGAATTTGAATTTAAAAGTGAAATTGGATTTGAAATCGAGTAAAAATTAAAATTGATTTTGAAATTGAAACTGAAATTTGAGTTGAAATTAAAGATGGATCTAAAATCAAATTTGAAATTGAAATTAATTTTAATTTGAACTTAGAATTGAAAATGAAAAAAAAATTGTATTTAGGAATTTAATAATAAAAACAATAGGAATATAATAATATTATAATATGGGAATAGTAAAATTATACTTTAACTACTTTAAAAAAATGAAATATCGATTTAAAGTGATTTGTAATGATTTTATAAGTAATACAGTTCAATTTGAATGAATTATTTCAAGTATTGAAAAATAAGTCAAAATTAGGCGCGTCGCGCAGCGGTAGTTCGCGATTTCGCACTGTAAAGTTCAAATGAGTGTATAAAGTGGAGTATAACTCGAAATTTTTGAGATAAGAAAATTCTGGACTATTATATTCATATCTTCTAAACAAAGAAGGAAAATTAAGATTTTATTGAGTAGATTTGAAAATATGTCCAAAAACAAATTTTCAGAAAAATCGTGCTTTTGCAGTTAAGTGACCAAAGTTAGAAATTGGTATTTTTAAGGTTTTAAAAATACGAAATAAATTCTAAAAATCATTTATAATGTTTTAAAAGTGATTTAAGTTGGAAAGATGGATTTCTAAACGATATAAAAGTCATTTCAAGATTATTTCTTTAAAACAACTATTTGCAACGCTTTTGCGACAATTTTAATTAACGTGGAAAATAGACGTTTTGACTGGACGATTCTTTTTATAATCTTTCATAATAATTTTTACAAGGATAATTAATTGTTCTAAATAATGATTTGGAATCTTTATAATCAATTCCAAAATAAAAGCTAACAACTTAGTATGCGGAAACAACTAATACATTTGTCCTACCTATGCGATTTGGAAAGATTAAACAAGGTGTTTCACTAAGATTAGGAATAGAGCAACAATGCCCTGATCTTACCTGATCTATATTTTTTCTTCTCAGGCTAGGGGTACAACAGATCGAAAGGAAAGCCTGAATGCTCTAAAAAAATTATATTAAGTTTTTCCAAAATAAAAGAAGATTAGTATTATCCAAATTTTAAGCAATCTCCAAAATGAATAAACTACAACTTGGATTACATAGAGATAATCTTCTTATACTTGCTATTAAATTCCGAAGAGGGAAAACATCATATTCGTGGAATTTAAAAGGAGATCTCGCCGTTATTCCACCCATAGCACTTGTTGAATACAGAAATTGATATTGAGTAAAATAAAAATGATTTATATGATCTTATTTACTCAATAATGTTTTATAAGATTGATTTAGGGTTTACAGTAAATGACGTCTTAAATAACATTGTTTTTGACCCACTTAAAAGTTAAGAAATTCCGGATCGATGATCAAAAAATAGGAAATGTTTTCCCAAGTAATAAGTGAATTAACTTAGAATTACTCTAAGATTTTAAGAAAAAGATTTGTAATTAACCAAAAGAATTAAAGAGAAAAAAGGCTTAATAAATCCTATATACTTATATTCACTTTTTATGATGATTGGATTTCGAAGGAACCAGGGTCGGATTGGATGATTCCTATCTAAAAACCACTTTGAACCAATCCACGTGTTTGAAGAATGAAGCTATGTTAAAGATGGAGATATTGAGACGAATAATAATGAAGGACTATCCATTGATTAATTAGGGATAGACTCTCGATTTACTTATTATAGCAGTTGTCTCTTTATTATGAAAAACCTTAGAAAAACATGGACTTCTCACCTATTAATTGCCTAGTAAAGTACCTTCGGTTTCATTCAGTCGCAGAATGAATTTGCATAAACGAGTGTCTGACCTTGAATTCTAATCACATTGAGTTATCTCTATAAAATGTAAATCAATCGGTGGCGGAGAAGACATCTTCTCTTAGCTTAACACCCTTTCTCGAGACATACGAGATCAGGAAGTTATATATTTGTAGAGACCCATCATGTGACTATGAAATGGCAATGTGGCATTCAAAGTGGAAGAAATTTATGCTATGTGAAAAGGTAATTTTGCCTTAAGCCTCATTAGTCAAAAATGACCGAAATAGGGTAGATGCGGCATGGCTATGTAGTTCTCAACTAGTAGGGTATGATCATCACCTTCTTAATATATTTCTAACCGCTATGGTGTTCGGGTTTAAATTAAGGTTGATATATGCTAGAACACGCTCGGATAAAGGTCGGTAAGGACCGGGGGACGACATATTCGGTACTATCTGGTTATAGAAGTAGGTCAGTCTTGTGTTGGTAGAGGAGCTTTGTGATGGTTCCACGAGACATTCATCTAGAGGTGTACCCATCGGAAGTTAGTCCCTTCACCTGGTCATTTGTATGGAAATTCATTCTCCAATAAGAAGCCTTTACAAGTTTTATTTTAGAACCCACTATGTGACTAATATGCTAGAATTTAACCAATGTAACAATTTCGGCTAAGATTAATAAGTTTATTTGCAAATGCTTTCAAAAGAATGTCATTAGAAATAATATCAAATGTTTTTTCATAAATGTTTCATAAGGGAAAAACCCATCCGTGTTTATGTGTGGGCGTGGTCATATGAGATACTCTTTCTTTTTGAAATGATTATTTTCAAGGCTAATATATGGCACTGTCACTAATTATTTGAGTTTTCTAACGCTGGTTTATCAAGCCTGATCCGAGTATTTTCAATACTCGGGTCAGATCCGAGTAGTTTCAGGTTTAGTTGAAGATGGTTGGAATTTCCAAAGGAAAGCTGGATATATTCATCTACGTATGGACGTATTCTATTATCCACTGCTGTTTTTGATGTTTTTTAGCGTTTATAAGGACAGGTATTTATAACTGTCTAGTCCGAATCTAGGTAGAGTCTGATATATATAAAATTCTCCGTTGTAAAGATTAATGTTTAATAATATATGTTATTCCATTCGAGTATGATTATATTCTGCCTATTTTTCTTTATTACACTTGATAATCCATTCTTTCGTGTAATTTGGGTCAGACATGTGCGGTTTATTGTCGGCTCAAATGGTATGGAAGTCGTCATATTTGGTATCAGAGCTTAGGTTGAGCGAACACCTGAGCTTGATAAGGGTAGGACTCATCAAAGATAGGATTAGTAATATCCTAGGATGAGTAACTCATTAGAGATTAGGGTTAACAACACCGTAGAATGAGTTATGAGTGTATTATGTATACAAGAGAGTGTGTTTGTTAGTGTTATGTACAAAATGATTTTTATTTGAAAATTGGTATATGAAATAATGTTACCTAGGATTATACTTTGAATATGAAGAATATATTTTTGAAAATTTATAAATTTAGAAATAAATGTTTGTTAATAAAACTAAGATTTTTACTTAAAAATTTATCTTAATAATAAAGAAGTAACTTGAATTGTTTAAAAAACAAGTTAATAAAAGAAAACTAATTATAAACATCTTGTGATTAGAATTGCATAATTTGACTATAAAGATGTTCCATAAAGAGAATCAATAAGTAAGGAAATTGTTGGGATCTGATACTTAGAACTCTAATCATATACCTGTAGATATTTATTATTAAGAAATAATAATGTTTAAGTGATTATCATAATTAGTTGATGTAAAAGTTAAGTACGAATTGAGTTTCACAATTTGACTATAAGATATTTGATAATGGTAAGGAAATTTAGTTAAGATGAATACTTAAATCAAATAGATGAAAGATTTGAAAATTTTGGAAAATGAAACCAAAGTATGAGTTTTATAACTTAAAAATAAGATTATGGTAAATGACAAAACGTTTCAAAATATGTTAAGCACCCTAATTTGAAGTTTGAAATTTTGGTTAGGATATAAATATGATAGTAAATAAGAAACTATTAGTGAACCAAAATAATATTAAGAACAAACAAAAATAGATTAGGTAATGGGATAAGTAAATATAAAAACTTAAGTTTTAAAGTAGTGATATAATCCAAAGTTGGGTTTTAATGAACTTAAGTAATAGTTTTACGAAACAATTTATAAATACTATTATTATTAAATGAAATATACTAGTAGAAATGAATGTAAATAAACAAGAATTTGGTATAGTTTAGAAAAAACCAACATGAATAAATACGTAAGTTGTATGTAGATCATTTCATCACATGAATCTGATCTAAGATTTGAGTACATAACTTTAAGGTATTTACACCAATACGAGAAAGGATTTTTCACTCGATCCTTGACGGCGAACACTGATGAGGGTTTGTGATTATGTGCTCAAGTTTTCTATCATAATAGAGAGCTATGCAAGGAAAACAATGGTTTGTAATTAAGAAGCCTGATCAAAGTCCGCACTAGAAAATCAGGCGATCGATACTAGTTCGAAAGTAAAGTTATGGATTTGAATAATAGATCGAATGAAATATCGCATATAGTATGATATTTTGGGTCTGTCCACATGGTAATTGGATAATTATCTTAAATGCATAGTAGGCACCAAGATATGGGGATTAGACTTAGGGTTTTGGCATGTATATATATAGACCACAGGTGTAGTATGTGCTCAGATCAGGGGATGAGTGATGTGGATGTATTCATTTATGTTGATATAGTATCAGTGTGGTTGTTTTTGGATGTATAGTCTTGTTTGGTTGTTGTATATATTATCCTAAGTGTGCACTACGGACTAGGATGGGTAGGATAGAAGTCTGACTTGATGTATGTATACATAACCTTAAGTATGTCATAAGTACTCAGGTTAGTGTGGGGAATTTCTTTATGTATGTTTGGTATCATTTGTTTTAGTTTTGTTACGGTATCAACCTTCTTTTTATATATGCATTTTCTTTATGTCATCGGTATGAATAAGTCAGGATGTTTGAGGATACGAGTTTGATATAGACTCCTTTATCTAACTTTCATTTCGAGGGAAGAATGCTTTTAAGTAGGGGAGAATGTAATGACCCATAATTTCACAACTTTAGAAATAAGATATTTTATTAATTTTAAATTTAAAAAGTTTTAGAACTTAAGTAAATATGTTGTAAATAATGAATAAGTAAGGAGAAATTATTTATCTTATAATTAATAATGGAAAACAAAAAATTTGGATTTTTATCACGAATCAACAAAAGTTGGATTTTGTTAAAAATAAATAAATGCTTAAATAAATAATTTTAAATATTTATTTAAAAGGTCAAATTATATCGAAATCACTTAATAAAGATAATAAAAGTACAATATATGTTTGAAAAATATATTAATAATCGTTTTATCAAAATATTCTAATTTTGTTACATTTTGTCAATGCAACGCCAAAATTCAATAAATTGATATTAACCCTAATGATATGGATTTTTAACCTAAATACTTGTTTTAATTTATTAAATGCTGTAGGAAGTTCAATTTCCATGTTAGCTTACATCAATGAATAGTTAAATAAAAACGTCAAATTTTGGCCGTAAAATTTATCAACAAAAAAGGTTGTTATTAAGTTGTTGCAACATGACATCTTTCCTAACTCATATATACACTTAACAAATAATGTAACATGTTCTTTTACCATAATAAAGACAAAAGAATTCAAATTTATTTAAATAAAGTTTAAGAACATGATTTGACAACTTTTAATTAAAATAAGATTTATAAACATAATCATGAAAAAAAATCCTAACAACTCTTATCGCATAAATACACAAGTCTTATCATGTTTGGAGCAAAAGAGATTTATGCATTTTCAAATGGAAAACGTACTACATCATTACTAAACTATCTCTTTCCATTAATGCCAAGTCTTATCTTGTATGGAAATTAAGCAAATGAATAATTAAATGTTTTAAAACTTAAGAAAAAGAGATAAACGTCTTACTTAAGTACAAATCACATCTCATCCTTTCCATCATAAATGCACTTCACATCGTGCTTAAGCAAAAGTCAAAAATTAAGGCAAGGATATTTGAGACATTTACCTTCCAAAACTCAAGCATAAATAAGCATGCAAACCTTCCATTCTTTCATAAACAAATTCACTTCTCATTCTTTACCTTTCTCTTCACTTTCATAACTTTTCTTTACCATTCTTTGCCTTTCTCTTAACTTTTCTTCCACTTTCATAACTTCCTCCACCTTAAAGAAGCTCTGTCACTTCACCCTCCTCCTCTACAATGGCTATACCCTACACCTAAGCACCCAGCCTCCACACACCCTACCCAAGCCTCCAAATACACGCCTACCTCCTAAACCCCTACCCACCTCCCTACTCTCGGCCACCACCCTACTCAAGCCGTACACGCTGCACACTCCTCATCAACAATCCACCACCCCAAGACCTTACCCACACTCCACACCACCTACCCACGACCATAGACCCAAACCCGGGCCTACCCCCTCCAAATCTCACACATCCTCCTCTTATAAAAAAGAAAAAAAGAAAAAGAAAAAAAAATAAAGAGAAAAGTAAAAGAAAAGGAAATTGGGAATTCGAGACGTTCGAGAAGGAGCATGCTAGTTCACGAAAAGTTTGATGGAGTGGAAATGAAGGTGAGAAATTCTCATCGTTATTTAATTATATTGATTATCAAGTTTAATTGTTATGTTAGATAATTACCATTTGATGATATGGACGTTTGAATGATTTTTTGAATATGTTGGATGAATAGTAGAGTTATGCTAATGTACTCACTTATTGATAATCACTATGCTATGAGGATGAAACTTATGTTAATGACGAATATTGAAAGTGGTTATGTGAAGTGATTGGTTGATTCGTATGTGGTAGTGGTAATTACAAATAGTGATTATGTTTAAGTCTCCCAAGTAATCAACTTTGTTAAAAAAGACCAATTTTTATTGATATGATATATTTGGAAATTTCTCATAAGTCTCTTTTAAATAAAGTTAAATTGAAAATAAAGTTAAAGTAAAATAGAATTTGAATTTAAAAGTGAAATTGGGTTTGATATCGAAGTTAAAATTGAAATTGAAATTGATTTTGGAATTGAAATTTGAGTTGAAATCAAAGAAGGATTTGAAATAAAATTTGAAATTGAAGTTGAAGTTATGTTTAATTTGAAGTTAGAATCAAAACTGAAAATAATTGGATTTAGAAATTTAATAATAAAACAACAGGATTATAATAATATTATAATATGGGAATAGTAAAAATATACTTTAAATACCTTATAAAGTGAAAATATCAATTTAAAGTGATTTGTAATAATTGTATAAGTAATAAAGTCAAATTTGAATGAATTATTTCAAATATTGAAAATAAGTCAAAATTAGGCGTGTCTCGCTACGGTATTTCGTGATTTCACGCTGAAAAGTTCAAACGAATGTACAAAGAGGAGTATAGATCGAAATTATTCAAGATAAGAAAATTTCGGGCTATTATATCCATATCTTCTAAACAAAAAAAATAAAATTAAGATTTCATCGAGTAGATTTTAAAATATGTCCACAACAAATTTTCAAAAAAAATCACGCTTTTGCATTTAACTGAGCGAAGTTAGAAATTGATATTTTTAAGGTTCTAAAAATATGACATAAATTCTAAAAATCATTAAAATGTTATTTAAGTTGAAAAGATGGATTTGTAAATGATATAAAAGTCATTTTGAAGAATATAACTTTAAAACCACTATTTGCAACGCTTTATGCAATGCTTTTGTGACAGTTTTAATTACCGTAGAAAATAGACGTTTTAACTCGACGATTCTTTTTAGAATCTTTCATAATCAATTTTACAAGGATAATTAAGTGTTTTAAATAATGATTGGGAATCTTTATAATCAATTCCAAAATAAAAAGCTAATAACTTAGTATGTGGAAATGACTAGTACATTTGTCCCATCTATGATGTCTAGGAAGATAAAACAAGGTGTTTACCTAAGGTTGGGAATGGAACAACTAGTACCCTGAACTTACCTAGCCTATATTTTCTCTTCTTAGGTGAGGGGTGGAACAGATCGAAAGGAAACCACGGATGATTTGAAAAGATTATATTAATTTTTTCCAAAATAAAAGATGATTATTATTATCCAAAATTTAAGAAATCTCCAAAATAATAAAATACAACTTGGATTGGATAGAGATAATCTTCTTATACTTGGTATTAAATTTCGAAGAGGGAACTCGTCCTATTCGTGGAATTTTAAAAGTGATCTCATCTTGTTCCACCCATAGCACTTGTTGAATACATAAATTGATATTGAGTAAAATTAGAATGATTTCAATGATTCTATTTACTCAGTAATGTTTTCAAAGATTGATTTAGGGTTTATAGTAAATGATGTCTTAAATAACATTGTTTTTGACACACTGTAACAACCCTGTATTTTGTGATTATTTTAATTTTATATAAATTATTTTAATTGAAATTCCTGATTTCAAAACTTTATTTTATTTATTAAAATGAATAATTTTTTTTATTTTAAATATAAATTTTGATTTTGATGTAAATTAGAATTCCAAACATGAATAAATATGATATTTTCTAGAAATGTGAATTTTGGTTAATATGGTCAAACTTTGACTTTTAAAATTAAAATTTTAAAATTTTGAATTTTTGATTTTTATCTTTATTATGAAAATAAATAAAATTTCAAGTATACTGTTTTTTGTTTCGTTGAAATCTGATTAATATTGTGAAAGTTATGCTTTTTACACTATTGTATGTAAATTGATTTATTTAACAAAATTGTTTATTTTAATTTATATAAATAACACTTTTGTGTGTTATATCATGTTCTAATTTGTGTGTATATATATATATATATATATATATATGTAACATGACATGTTATGTATATATATTATTTTTAAAACATTTTAAAAGTGCAGTAGTAATTTTCCAATGATAATTATATTTTGTTCACAAATTTTAAATTCTAGTTTCAATTAAATAAGGTATTTTCTCTATTTATTTTCTACTTTCCTAAGATATTATTTTATTTTCATTTTCACTTTATTTTGTTCAGTTTTTATTTTTATTAACTTGATTTTATTTGTTTAAAGTGAATTATAAAAATTGGAAATTCAAAGAGTTAAAAGCCTTTTCATTTCTAGTGACCTTTCATGTGCATGCCTTTTCATTTTAGCTTTAGCCGTACACTTCTCTTGGTATAGCCGTGTATTCCTTGTAACGACCCAGAATTTCTGACAATTGAAATTCGTATATTTAATTAATTTTTAATATGCAAAAGTTAAATTTATAAGCCGAATAAATTATATTTCGAATATAGTGATTTAATCGGATAACTAAATCGACAATTTAATATTTGAAAATACAGAAATAATTGGAAATTGGGTTTAAGGTGATTAAAAATGATTTATAAAGTTGTATTAAATCATATTGGAGTTAGAATTATGTTATAGAACTTTTAAAATTGAATTAAAAGTTAATTTGTGAAAATTGAATATTTTAATATTTAATTGACGAGTTAAAAATAGCCATTTTTCAAACAATCTCGGATTTCAACGAAACCAGTTTCATCGGATCCGTAATGTTATATTATTGTGTGGTTTCAAATTTTGTGTCAATCGGATTTACGGTTTGTCCGGGGCAAGTTAAAACGCGTAGAAATCGATTCGAGTGAATTTTGAAATTAAATAGTCGATTTAAAAACTTATCTTCCAAATTTGATCGATTTGGCTCCCGATATATATTCCATTGCGTTCGGAATGGGGGTAAAACATTATAAACGCAAGGCGGCACGCTTCGTTTGGAGTTCAAAAAAATTTCGGGTGAATGGTGCATGGCAATTTTCTATATAAGGACCTCATTTATAACAATTTTCACAAAACCCTAACCAGAAACCCTAGCCGCCATTAACATTCCAATGGCCAGAACTTCATCTTCTTCTCCTCTTAATCTCTCTCAATCCGTAAAGAATTAGCAAATACTTTCAACTACAAACTTAAAGAGGATCATGAGAGCTACAAATCCATACGGTGATGATCGTGATCGACGCAACAACCGAGAGGCTAGGGGCTCGCGTTCATCAGGTAGTCGCGCACGAAATTCAAGGTGAAGGGGGGGGGGGGGCTGAGCTTGCCTATGTTTCGGCCGAGCATGGAGTTTGGGGCGAGCTACATGGTGATGGTGTTTGATCGTTGCATAGGTCGTCGATGTTGGCCGCGAGATTAGGGTTTTTGGTCGGCTTTGGGTTCAATGTTCGGTCGCGTGATAACTGGGAAGAAGGAGAAAAGCAAGTGTGGCCAGGATCTGATGATTATGAAATGGATGGTCCAGATTCAATCTGGGAATAAAAATATAAAGGAAATTATAATTTAATTATATTATAATTCGTGTAAACTTTAAAAATGTGTAACTTTTTCATACGAGGTCGAAAACGCACAAAACGAATTGCGTTGGTTTCGTATTGACGAACACTACGCAATGGAGCTGGATTGGAGTTGATTGGAGCTAGTGAAAATTTTGGGTAAAATTAAACGCGCGTTTAATTCTATTCGAAATAAAACACTGCAACTGTTATTTAAAGCAAGGTGAGAACTTCTCACTCAATCGAATTGTTTCGATTTAAATTTTAAATAGTTAGATTTAAAATTGCTTGATTTTGTGAATGAATGATAAATAGCTATATGTAGTATAGTAATAGACCTATACGCCGTATATAAAGCGGATGTTATTTATTAAAAACATATACCGCGATAATTCCGTATTAAATGGAATTGGTATTATATATATTGATTTTCCCGCATTATATAGCGGATGAGACCCTATTGCGCCGCATAATAGCGGATAATATTTATATAAACCCATGTACCGCGATATTCCGTATTGGAATTGAATTGGTATTGTGCTAACATCTATGGATGCAGAGAAACAGGTTGGAGGGATCCAACTGGATTCCTCACCCGTATTGATTTATTTACAGATATTGAGATATATTCTGTTATCATATGATACATGATGTTTTGGATGCCGTGATTGTTATATTCAGTGCTGTTGCAGCATTGGAACTATTTTTGGAGTTTTAAAAATGTTAAAATAACGATTTCAAATTTAAAAGGGTTTTTTTAAAAGTGATTTTTGAAAGTATACGTTTTATTTAAATTTTTGGAATTTATTTATTTTAAATAAATAAACGTTATAATTTTAATGTTATAAAAATTATGATTTTTGTGAAATATAACCGAAAGGTAATTTCTGAAATATGGAGTTAATGAATTTTATGAAATAGTTTAAATTGGGATTTTCGAATTACTATAAACGGTTTATATAAAAGGTTTATAAAATTGATATTTATAAATTAAAATATTGGAATTTTAAAACGAGTTTTTATAAGTGTTAAAATGAAATATAAATGGATTTCGTAAGTAAATGAAATTTATAGATTTATAAATTGTGAAGTTATAAAATGAATAGATTTTGTAAAATAAAAGATTTATAAGTAATTAACTTATAAATTGGATTTTGGTATTTAAATGAGATATAGATAGAATTTGTTAATAAAGGGATTTTATAAGTTGAAGTTGTTATAAAATATAAATGGAATTTATAAACCTTATTTTATAAATCCGAAATCGACTTATTTGATAAGTCAAATATTTTAGATTTTTAAAGGTGATTATCCACGATTTTGGACATGGATAATCCTTTAAAATAAAATGTGTAGAAATGTTGAATTTAGTTAACGAAGTATATTCACGAATTTTGAATAATGAATAATATATTAAAGAAATGTTTCGGGGAAATGTTATTTTAAACAGAATGAAAACGATTTGAAGTTGTTTTAAAATGTATTAAGTGTCGAAATCATAGATTTCAACATTCATTGTTGAAATAGACGTTATCGAGAAATAAAAGGAAATGGTGGACTATAATACTGTTGTTATAGTAAATGATTTCCGAAAGGGAATATTTTATATAGTATTGGGATTTATATATCTATCTTAATTTCTAATCCCTATACTAGTGATTTTGGGTTGTCGTAACGATGTTTTACGCAATATTTGTTTGGACCCAAGTAAATGTGTTTAAGAGAATGTTTTCCTTAAAAGAATAAAATATATACTTAATCGTGTTTTAAGTGTATTGAATATTTTCTAAGTATTGAAAATAAATAGATTTGTGAATTACTTATTGTTAAATAAGTATGGAAGTGTTTTCCAATATGAAGTGAAGTGTTTTGGGTTTTTATCTTTTAAAGATAAATTGAAAATGAATAAGTATTTGAAATTGCTTTTCCAATGAAGAAATTGAAATGGTTTAGAGAATATATCTTTTTAAAGATAAATTGGAGTGAATATCTGGCGAGTTATTAATTTATGGAAAATTAATAAAAAGGGCCTAGTGATTGTTATGGTGCTGGATATTGGTTGTTGGCCTTGATAGTTAAATAACCGACTATCAATATTTACCTTTAAATGCGTATTTGATGTGATTTGCTTGAATTTGAATGCTACGCTTATTTTTAAAATAAGCGCTCGTTATTCAGTTTAGCCGGGAGAGGACCTTTGTGTCATATATCCCATTCTGAATAATGATATGTCATAACGGATAACATTTGAAGACCGGTGTTGAAGACCGGATATTTATGAAAACGGAAGGATTACCATCGAATGTTTCTGCATCGGCCGATCTTCGATATAGAAATTTTATCACCCTTTGTGATGGGAAGTCCGGTCGTGATTAGTGAATATCCGGATTGCAGGGGCTTCTTTGGAAGTGCCTTCGGTTCTGTTCGATCCCGGAACGGACTTGTATGGATGTGTGTCTGACATTACAATTTGAGATGTAAAGCTGGTTTCCATCAAATATATTTCTGTTGAGGGCGGAGAATTTATTCTCTTAGCTTAACACCCTTCTCTGAGACATACGAACTTAGAGGTTATGTAGTTGATGGTTACTAGTGATATATTCCCAAATTGGTAATGTGGCATACAAAGTGCTGTTGAGCATTTGTTGATCAAAGTGTGGCTTTTGTATAAAGCGTAGCTTTGTGGACGAGACTTCGTCAGACCTCACACCCCGAAAATGGTCAAAATAGGAAGAATGCAGCAAGGTTATTAGGGGATCACACCCCCTTAGTGTATGTCATTTCCTTCTAGATAGAGGTGGTATTATGGTATGGATCCCTGATACTTTACCTATGTTGTTGCTGCAAACTTATTACTTTGTGGTTGTTAGTGAATCCCAGGATTTGGGTTGGTTGCGATCGGGGATGGTATATTCCTGTTAGTAGTTACCCAGCTAGGGGTAACATGGCCTTGTGTTGGCAGAGATCCGGTTAGGTTCTCGGGGCGTCTTTCCAGAGGCGTACCCATGTGGCAATGGTAAGTTCCTTGGCCTGACCATTTATTGAAAATTCAAACTCCAATACGCACCTTGTATGGTTTAATTGTAGAACCTGCCATTTACTTATGGTGGTCACCACTGTTTAGATGGTAGCTATAGTAGGCATAGTTCGAAATGTCTATGTTGGCTAAGATTGATATCATTACTTTCGAAATGTTTTCCTACACTTTGCACTTATAGTAATAATATCAAAGAAAATTTTCGTATCAAGCATGCTTGATTATCATAAGGAGAAATCTCCTCCGATTCTGCGTTTGCATTGTGTGTGTGTGCGGGAGGCCTTATGATAGTCTCATTTTTTAAAAGCATAGAGAATCTAATTTAAAATATTCCTTTGTTTATTTTTAAAAAGGTAAACTGTTTTAAATTCTCACACCAGTCTCATGACTGACCTGGAGTTTATTGTTTGCTTCCTAAACTCTGGGTGCCCACCAATTTTAACACGGGCGGTCTATAGTCAGGTTATCAGGTCATTCTGGAATTCAGGATGCTGTGGAGCTTAAGGAGCAAGCTGGATGGTGAAGCGTATCACCTGTATATGATATTATCTTTTCCGCTGTGTATTCAGTTGTGAGGACAGGTTTATATAACTGTCCATTATTGTGTGGTGTTGTATATTGACTCTGATGATGTAATGTATAAAATGTACAGTTCTTTTGATTTAAAGTTTATTCATTTATCTATTATATGTTGTTCCGCTGCGATTGTGAGATTATGATATTGTTTCTGTTGCTTTCTCTTTCTTCTTCTATCTTCCACCTCTTCTTTAATCCTAACGTACGGTTTTCCGACCTTCAATTGCTCGGCAGTTGATACAGTGGACGTATTGATGTCGACCTTCGAGGTCTAAAAAATCGCAAACGTTATATCTGGTATTAGAGCATATGGTTAAGTGATAACCTTGGCTCTGTTGGGAATTACTCATTAGGGATAGAGTCAGCGGTACTCTAGAATGAGTTTGAGTGTAATAATAGATACGAGCGCGTATTTGTTAGTGAATATAAAAATGTTTTATATTGTGTTTGCTTATCCGTTGTGCTGTTTATGAATTCTGGTCGGTGCGGGAAGTACAACCGTAATCGATGGGGGTTTCTAAACTCTTAAACGAGATAGACCGACATGGTATCATTTTAAATTGGGTAAATGAAATAATTTTGCCTTGATTATATTTTATATATATAAAGGAATAATTTTTCAGAAAGTATTAAAGTGTATATGGATTGATTGTTTGGTTGTTGAAATGTAAGAATATATGTAAGTTAATTGAAAGATGTTTGAATAAGTTAAATGAAACAATTGTAAAAGAATAAATTGTATAAGCGAAGAATTATAAGTATGGAATTATAATTAATATGATTTACAAATGTGAAATGATCTTATATAAGTAAAGAGAAAATAGTGAAATTATATAAGTAAAAGATTTGTAAATGTGATTTGTAATTTGAAATGGAATTCCAAAGAAATATTTGAAAACAAATTTAAAGAATTTGAATTTTGAGATTTGGGAAATTTAAATTCTTTGAAGTTTGAAAATGGTTTTCAAGGGTTTTGGAAAATTGTTTTAGAGGGATAAAAGCTCTAAACTCTTTCGATCGCTGGAAAATAATTCCGATGATGATTGCAACATCATCGGTGTTCATTTTTGGGTTTCCAAAAAAGGGATTGATGCCAAGTTGTTTTAAATGGAAGTTGTTTGGAAAATTTGGGTTTGGGTTTTGAAATTAAAAGGATAATTGAGTTGGTTTCAAAAATGGTTTTGAAAGATTGAAAAGACTCTGGAGTGTTATATAAAATGATTGGAATACAATTATTAAGTTGGAAAATAAATTGTGAATGAATAAACCAAATTTACAAGTGCAAGAAAATGAAATTGAAATCCATTTCAAATTTGTAAGTTAAATAGAATTTAGTTTAGAATTGGAATCTGAATTGGATTTATAAGTGGAAATTTAAGTTAAGTTAAACAAATGATGTTTGAAATGGAGTATAACTTAAGTGATGTTGAATGAAGTTGATTTTGGTATCGAAGAAAAATAATAAAGTGAATTAAAGGAAATTCAACTTTTGTGGTTAAAAGAATTAGCAATTGAATTGAACTATTGGATTGAATATTAATCAATCTAAATGTAAATGAATTGATATGAAATAATGGATGTAAGTGTTAATTCATTAAAGCTAATTAAAAGTGTTAAACCAAATTGAATGTAAATTTAATAATTTGGTTATGTTGGTTATGATTTGGTTGTTATATGATTGTTAGTTGATTGTATATAATTCATTAAGTGTTAATGAAGTTGAATTGGAAAAAAAATTGGAGCTATGAAATTTAATTTGAATATGGAAGTGAACAAACTTGAATATAAATTAGTGAATGCAAACTAATTCAAATTCAATATGAATGAATGCTAGTAAATCCAACGTTAATGAATCAAATGTGATTTAAATTTGAAAACGAATTCATTGAATATTAATGGGAAGTGAACGTGTATTGATTTGGTTATGGATGTTAATTTGATGCTAGTTGGTTGATGGTTGAATTTATTGCTTTTGATTGCATTTGATATATTGGCATATATAGTTGTTTGGTGGTTGCATTTGTTGTTTTGTTGCAATTGCTATGTTGGCACATGTAGTTGTTATGTTGCTATATGTTGTATATTGATATTACTTTCATATATACATGTTTCTCATTTGTTTGTTGAGTGTATAGTAGGTGCGGATTGCGCTTGCTTCGCTTTTGGAGCTCGCTTTCACGCTATATTAGCCATATATGCTCGCTAATAATATATAAGGTACACATTTCGGATTACATATCGTACTTTTACACTTTTTTTCCCTGTGGGATGCCTCATCACTTGATGAGATGTATATTTGTGATATATATATTGTCATTTTTTTTCAGATCGAGCCACGCAAAGGAAGTTATGGCGAATTTTTTCGAAAATTTAAGGCGTTAGAATATTTTTGAGAATTTTGGAAAAAATTTGTAAAAACTATAATTTTGACTTGAGTTGAAAAGTTAAACAATATAGTTGGTTCTGAAAAGATAACTAAGTATGATTTGAAAACTTAGTAAAGCTATAGTAAGAAACTCAATTATGGATTTTGGGAAAGTTAAACACTTAAGTGAATTTGAAATCTAATTTGAATGGTTTTGAAAAGTTAATGGATTCTGTAACTTTTTCTTACTTGGTAATTTCGAGGACGAAATTCTTTAAGGGGGAAGTTTGTAACGACCCAGAATTTCTGACAATTGAAATTCGTATATTTAATTAATTTTTAATATGCACAAGTTAAATTTATAAGCCGAATAAATTATATTTCGAATATAGTGATTTAATTGGATAATTAAATCGACAATTTAATATTTGAAAATACAGAAATAATTGGAAATTGGGTTTAATGTGATTAAAAATGATTTATAAAGTTGTATTAAATTATATTGGAGTTAGAATGATGTTATAGAACTCTTAAAATTGAATTAAAAGTTAATTTGTGAAAATTGAATATTTTAATATTTAATTAACGAGTTAAAATAGCCATTTTTCAAACAATCTCGGATTTCGATGAAACCAGTTTCGTCAGATCCGTAATGTTATATTATTATGTGGTTTCAAATTTCGTGTCAATCGGATTTACGGTTTGTCCGGGGCAAACTAAAATGCGTAGAAATCGATTCGAGTGAATTTTGAATTTAAATAGTCGATTCAAAAACTTATCTTTCAAATTTGATCGAATTGGCTCTCGATATATATTCAATTGCATTTGGAATGGGGGTAAAACATTATAAACGACAGGCGGCACGCTTTGTTTGGAGTTCGAAAAAATTTTCGGGTGAATAGTGCATGGCAATTTTCTATATAAGGACCTCATTTATCACAATTTTCACAAAACCCTAACCAGAAACCCTGGCCGCCATTAACATTCCAATGGCCAGAATTTCATCTTCTTCTCCTCTTAATCTCTCTCAATCCGTAAAGAATTAGCGAATACTTTCAGCTACAAACTTGAAGAGGATCGTGAGAGCTGCAAATCCATACGGTGATGATCGTGATCGACGCAACAACTGAGAGGCTAGGGGCTCGCGTTCATCAGGGAGTCGTGCACGAAATTCAAGGTGAAGGGGAGGGGCCGAGCTTGCCTATGTTTCGACCGAGCATGGAGTTTGGGGCGAGCTACGTGGTGATGGTGTTTGATCGTTGCATAGGTCGTCGATGTTGGCCGCACGATTAGGGTTTTTGGTCGGCTTTGGGTTCAATGTTCGGTCGCGTGATAATTGGGAAGAAGGAGAAAAGCAAGTGCAGCCAGGATCTGATGATTAAGAAATGGACGGTCCAGATTCAATCTGGGTATAAAAATATAAAGGAAATTGTAATTTAATTATATTATAATTCGTGTAAACTTTAAAAATGCGTAACTTTTTCATACGAGATCGAAAACGCACGAAACAAATTGCGTTGGCTTCGTATTGACGAACACTACGCGATGGAGCTGGATTAGAGTTGATTGAGCTAGTGAAAATTTTGGGTAAAATTAAACGCACGTTTAATTCTATTCGAAATAAAACACTGCAACTGTTATTGAAAGCAAGGTGAGAACTTCACACTCAATCGAATTGTTTCGATTTAAATTTTAAATAGTTAGATTTAAAATTGCTTGATTTTGTGAATGGAGAAAAAATTGCTATATGTAGTATAGTAATAGACCCTATACGGCGTATATTAAGAGGATGTTATTTATTAAAAACATATACCGCGATAATTCCATGTTAAATGGAATTGGTATTATATATGTACTTGGAGTTGATTTTTCCGCATTATATAGCGCATGAGACCCTATTGCGCCGCATAATAGCAGATAATATTTATATAAACCCATGTACCGCGATATTCCGTATTGGAACGGAATTGGTATTGTGCTAACATCTGTGGATGCAGGGAAACAGGTTGGAGGGATCCAACTGGATTCCTCACCCGTATTGGTTTATTTACAGATATTGTGATATATTCTTTTATCATATGATACATGATGTTTTGGATGCCGTGATTGTTATATTCAGTGCTGTTGCAGCATTGGGCCTATTTTTGGAGTTTTAAAAATGTTAAAGTAACGATTTCAAATTTAAAAGGGTTTTTTTTAAGTGATTTTTGAAAGTATACGTTTTATTTAAATTTTGGGAATTTATTTATTTAAATAAAGAAACGTTATAATTTTAATGTTATAAAAATTATGATTTTTCTGAAATATAACCGAAAGGTGATTTCTGAAAGATGGAGTTAATGAATTTTATAAAATAGTTTAAATTGGGATTTTCGAATTATTATAAACGGTTTATATAAAAGGTTTATAAAATTGATATTTATAAATTAAAATATTGGAATTTTAAAACGAGTTTTTATAAGTGTTAAAATGAAATATAAATGGATTTCGTAAGTAAATGAAATTTATAGATTTATAAATTGTGAAGTTATAAAATGAATAGATTTTGTAAAATAAAAGATTTATAAGTAATTAACTTATAAATTGGATTTTGGCATTTAAATGAGATATAGATAGAATTTGTTAATAAAGGGATTTTATAAGTTGAAGTTGTTATAAAATATAAATAGAATTTGTAAACGTTGTTTTATAAATCCGAAATCGACTTATTTTGATAAGTCAATTGTTTTAGATTTTTAAAGGTGATTATCCACGATTTTGGACATGGATAATCCTTCAAAATATAATGTGTAGAAATGTTGAATTTGGTTAACGAAGTATATTCACGATTTTGGATAATGAATAATATATTAAAGAAATGTTTTAGGGAAGTGATATTTTAAATAGAATTAAAATGATTTGAAGTTGTTTTAAAATGTATTAAGTGTCGAAATCATAGATTTCAACATTCATTGTTGAAGTAGACGTTTTCGAGAAATAAAAGGAAATGGTGGACTATAACACTGTTGTTATAGTAAATGATTTCCGAAAGGGAATATTTTATATAGTATAGGGATTTATATATATATCTTAATTTCGAATCCCTATACTAGTGATTTTGGGTTGTCATAACGATGTTTTACGCAACATTCGTTTAGACCCAAATAAATGTGTTTAAGAGAATGTTTTCCTTAAAAGAATAAAATATATACTTAATCGTGTTTTAAGTATATTGAATATTTTCTGAGTATTGAAAATAAATAGATTTGTGAATTACTTATTGTTAAATAAGTATGGAAATGTTTTCCAATATGAAGTGAAGTGTTTTGGGTTTTTATCTTTTAAAGATAAATTGAAAATGAATAAGTAGTTGAAATTGCTTTTCCAATGAAGAAATTGAAATGGTTTAGAGAATATATCTTTTTAAAGATAAATTGAAGTGAATATCTGGCGAGTTATTAATTTATGGAAAATTAATAAAAAGGGCCTAGTGATTGTTATGGTGCTGGATATTGGTTGTTGGCCTTGATAGTTAATTAACCGACTATCAATATTTACCTTTAAATGGGTATTTGATGTGATTTGCTTGAATTTGAATGCTACACTTATTTTTAAAATAAGCGCTCATTATTCGGTTTAGCCGGGAGAGGACCTTTGTGTCATGTATCCCATTCCGAATAATGATATGTCGTAATGGATAACATTTGAAGACCGATGTTGAAGACTGGATATTTATGAAAACGGAAGGATTACCGTCGAATGTTTCTGCATCGGCTAATCTCCGATATAGAAATTTTATCACCCTTTGTGATGGGAAGTCCGGTCGTGATTAGTGAATATCCGGATCGCAAGGGCTTCTTTGGAAGTGCATTCGGTTCCGTTCGATCCCGGAACGGACTTGTATGGATGTGTGTCTGACATTACAATTTGTGATGTAAAGATGGTTTCTATCAAATATATTTCTGTTGGGGGCGGAGAATTTATTCTCTTAGCTTAACACCTTTCTCTGAGACGTACGAGCTCAGAGGTTATGTAGTTGATGGTTACTAGTGATATATTCTCAAATTGGTAATGTGGCATACAAAGTGCTGTTGAGCATTTGTTGATCAAAGCGTGGCTTTTGTATAAAGCGTAGCTTTATGGACGAGACTTCGTCAGACCTCACACCCCGAAAATGGTCAAAACAGGAAGAATGCAGCAAGGTTATTAGGGGATCGCGCCCCCTTAGTGTATGTCATTTCCCTCTGGATAGAGGTGGTATTATGGTATGGAGCCCTGATACTTAACCTATGTTATTGCTGCAAACTTATTACTTTGTGGTTGTTGGTGAATCCCGGGATTTAGGTCGGTTGCGACCGGGGGATGGCATATTCGTGTCAGTAGTTACCCAGCTAGGGGTAACCCGGCCTTGTGTTGGCAGAGATCCGGTTAGGTTCTCGGGTCATCTTTCTAGAGGCGCATTCATGTGGCAATGGGAAGTTCCTTGGCCTGACCATTTGTTGGAAATCCAAACTCCAATACGCGCCTTGTACGATTTTAGTTGTAGAACCTGCCATTTACTTATGGTGGTCACCACTGTTTAGATGGTAGCTATAGTAGACATAGTTCGAAATGTCTATGTTGGCTAAGATTGATATCATTACTTTCGAAATGTTTTCCTACACTTTGCACTTATAGTAATAATATCAAAGAAAATTTGCGTATCAAGCATGTTTGACTATCATAAGGAGAAATCTCCTCTGATTCTGCATTTGCATTGTGTGTGTGTGTGCGGGAGGCCTTATGGTAGTCTCATTTTCTAAAAAGCATAGAGAATCTAATTTAAAATATTCCTTTGTTTATTTTTAAAAAGATAAACTGTTTTAAATTCTCACACCAGTCCCATGACTGGCCTGGAGTTTATTGTTTGCTTCCTAAACTCTGGGTGCCCACCAATTTTAACACGGGCGGTCTAGAGTCAGGTTATCAGGTCATTCTGGAATTCAGGATGCTGTGGAGCTTAAGGAGAAAGATGGATGGCGAAGCGTATTACCTGTATATGATATTATCTTTTCCGCTGTGTATTCAGTTGTGAGGACAGGTTTATATAACTGTCCATTATTGTGTGATGTTGTATATTGACTCTGATGATGTAATGTATAAAATGTACAGTTCTTTTGATTTAAAGTTTTTTCATTTATCTATTATATGTTGTTCCGCTGCAATTGTGAGATTCTGATATTGTTACTGTTGCTTTTTCTTTCTTCTTCTATCTTCTACCTCTTCTTTAATCCTAACGGTACGGTTTTCGGCCTTCGATTGCTCGACAGTTGATACAGTGGACGTATTGATGTCGACCTTCGAGGTTGAAAAAATTGAAAATGTTACATTCCTCATCTTCATTCATGTGAAATTTTTTTGTCTCCACCTCTCAACCCACGACCATTTTTATTTTCTAAAAAATTTTGTAAGTTAATGGCTTCTTTCTCTCACTTTTCCTCTTCATTTTTAATGCTTTTTGCCTTGCTCCTCTTCAAGCTATGCTCGGCCACTACCACCTCTTCTCTACCTACCATCACCATCACCATACAAGGCAGCATCACCTCCTTTTCCCCTTGTCTAGATCTGGCTGTGCCTTCATGTGAAGCCATCACCACAAAAATTTGCAATGAACTCCACAAACATGCCTAACCAACTATAGTTTCCACCATACCCTTCATAGCTTGCCTTAGCCGCACCCCTAGCTCCACCACCACCTGCCAACACCAACCCTGGTCATCACTTCAGATCTGACCAGACCTGACGCAAGTATGGTCGATCCCATATCTTGACTAGGCCGAGCCTAGTGATGCAAAACTCCATTCCTTTTTGCCTTGTCCCTTTGTATTCCTATGTTGTAACCCCTACACTTCACAATCCTTGCTAGCCGTATGTTTTGACGCTAAACCCGACCTATATGATGCCATACCCAAGCCTATGTCCAGCCATGGCCGAGCATATGATCCCTTAGGCCAAGCACATGAGTGGTTAAGGAAAGGTTAAGTCATCTTGCTCTTTGTTTCAAACTGTTTCAATTTAAATTTTTGTTGAATATATATATGTTTATATGATCTTGTTTATTTGTGGTTTACAAGATCATCATCTTGGCTCTCCTCTCACTTGAATCAAAAGGGGTGTTGTATCATGATTGTCATGCTTTCTGGAATCTATTCCGTGTGTTTTGATTTGCTAACTCAAGCTTGAAAAGGTGAGTCCTTCTCACTCTGACATTTTTACTTATGAAATGGTAAATTGATGACAAGCGATTAGTAATTAAAATGTTTATGCAAGTTAATGATGATTATATGATATGCTATACCATGTTATTACCATGTTTACCTTTTTAATTATCACCTGACATATGATATATGACAGTATATTGTGACATTGACCTGTTAGTGTGATTGTTTATGCATATGTGCACACCGCAAGTTCCCTGTTAGAATAGAATCACTATGGGTTGAAATGATACATACCCGAACGGACATTAGGATATGGAAAAATCATTTTGAGCTGAAATGATAGGCTCAAGTGATTTTTATTGCATTTTATTTGACTTGGGATTGCGGGTTTGAAATGATAAAACCCGGGTTTTCTTTTTAAACTGCGGATTGAAATGATACATATCCGTATCACTTAACCTAGGTTAAAAAATTATATACAGATCCCATGGTATATTTTAAATGATTTTTCTTAAGATATGTTATTTTTAAAAGTATGAAAATTTGATAAAAATAAAATATATATTTTATGGTTTTGAGAAAGCTAAATATTAAGTTTTGAATCTGTGAATTTAAGTATGTAAATTTGAAGTTAATGTGATTTTTACTTTAAATTATATTTTAAAATGTAAGTAAATAATGGAAATCAAATTTAAAGTTTTGAAATGATATTTGAAGTAAAATGTTAAAGTTTTGTTAATTAAGAAAACAATTGAATTTTGACTTAACAAATGAATTGAGTTTTAAACAAATATTTAATTACAAAATTTTGTTGTGATAAATCATATGTTAAATTTATTTAAATGTGAAGTTTTGAAGCGTAAAAAATATGATTTATAAGTTAAGATTTGCTAAAATTGAAGTTTTATTGTTTTTGAAAAGTTATAATAAAATTTGGAATTTTATGAATAACATTTCCAAAAATGTTGCGGTCTTATGACAGCATTTTTAAGTGCTGTTGTTTTTAAACTTAACTATGTTTGAAATAACTAAATATCTATTACGGCATTTTATAAATTCCGTTGTTTCGAAACTAAAATATTTTGGAAACTATAAGCTACGATGGCACTTTATAAATGCTGTCGTTGCTATATTGTGACAATGTTTTGAAATGTTATAGATTTTAACACTGTTTGAATTATATTTTAAAATGTTAAATGAATTACTTTTGGAATTGATTATTTGTGAATTTAAGGAGTTTTGAATATATTTTAATATTTAATTTGAATTTTTAAGGAATTTAAATTAAATTTGAATTTTTAAGGAATGTAAATTAAATTTGAATTTAAATAAGGTTTACTTGGTTATGTGTTAATTGGAATGAATTGAAATGAGATAAATGAATTTTTGAATGAAATTTTGAAATGTGTTTTGAAATGATATTTAAATGATATCTCTGATTTTAAAATGATATTTAAAATTGAATATTTTAATTTATGAATGATAATGAATTTATAAAGGATTTGAAAGGAAATGATTTTTGAAATGGTTTTGAATGACATAATCATTATTTTGACAAAGAATATGAATTTGGAAGGATATTTGATTTTGATAAATGAATATTTGAAGTTTATATTAGTATGAAGGATATTTGGTTTACTTGTAATTCTGGTTTATTTAAATGATACTGGATTTACGAAATGAATATTTCAACACTAAGTAATAACGAAGTTAAATCAGAGTTATATGAAATTATAAAAAAAATTAGTTTTGAAATATGGTATTTTAAAGCTTTGAAATGGTTTGAAATTGATAAGATTTGAAATGGTTTGTTGAGAAACTAAATTGAATTGTAACTGATGGTTTGAATTGAATTAAATAAGAAATTTGAAAATTTGGGTTTAATTGAATAAATTTGTAAAATGTAAAGAATTAAAGGAAGGTACCATGATTTCAGATGTATGATTCCAAAGTGTTATGTTTTTCAAAGTGTAATGATTTCAAGTATTTTGGTTTCGAAAAAGTTATAACTTTAAAAGTATTATGATTTTGAAAGCTGAATATATGTTTGAAATGGAAATGATATCGTGTTGATTTGAATATAGTTTTGAAATAAAAATGGCTTTGGTTTCGAAGTATAAACTATTTTGATTTGAATATAGATTGGAAATGAAATGATTTGTTTTTTTGAAGTATAAACTATTTGAAATGACCATGGTGTTATAATAACGTTTGGTTGTTAAAGAGACGGGTTCAGAAGTTGTCATACTCTCTGCCAACTCCGAAAACTACTTTAACAACCGTGTATGCAGTGGAGTTTCTAAAATAAAGTAGGATGGCGGCGACGTTCTTGAGGTATATTACGTATACCCGACTCCCGTGAGTTGGCATAAGGTGGATAAAACTGGAGCGATCTTGGGCCAAGTGAGGTCATTCCTCCTATCGGGCACATTTCTTCGATACTATACTCTTATTTGTGGTTGTTTTGATGGCCATCCTTCGATTTTGATTGGGAGTATGTTCCAAGGTGGGCGTAGTGGCTGCTATGTTACCACCGGCCCGTGTGCGTAATTGGTATATCTACGTTGGCATTGCCTTGTGTACCGTGTCACCTACCATAGCGAGCCTTACTACGAGTTTGTTTTTCTTCCGTTGCCCATGGAGTATTTAGGGTAGCCTCCCGATCGGGAGGTACGCTGATACTTGGTGGACTACTGGGACTATTACGTCTTAAGGGGAATATTGGGTCACTCCTTAATGCTATTTTAAAGTAAGTTTATTTTACTGTAGACATTATCATAATAGCACAATATTACTACATAGTAAATAGTTTAACGGATCCTTAAAGGATGGTCAATCCCAAGCACCTTTAATTTACTGATGCATTTTGTTACTGTTCACTTAGGTTGATTTACAGTTCATAAGTATTTATGTCCTGACTCGAGTGTTTTGTGTTTTTCTTTACGCTCGAGTCAGACTGAGTGATTCAGCATTCAAGACTCATCTTCGGAGTTGGAGCTTTGCTTGAAGATCCAGCCATCTATTTTGCTTTCAGTATCCAGTGATTCTGGTGATGTATTCTGATTTGCACCTAATGTATCTTTTTACTCTTCTGTTGTATCTTGTTTAACTCTGATGTATCTTATATATATATATATATATATATATATATGTATGGTAGCTTCATGAACTACTATCTCCTTTACTTCCGCTGCATTATTATTTACTTTGTGTCTGTGATATGTGATTATTTATTTACTATATATTATGAGATTTGCCAAATTTTATTTACAATGTGGTATTTTGAGCAATTCAAGTCCGACCTGTGCAGATGTGAATGGTTGAAAATATCGGGTCGTTACACACACTTAAAAGTTAAGAAATTTCGGATCGATGATAAAAAAATAGGATATTTTTTCCTATGTAATAAGTCAATTAACTTTGAATTACTCTAAGATTTTAAGAAAAGAATTAGTAATTAACCAAAAGAATTAAAGAGAAAATAGGCTTAGTACTTCTATATACTCATATTTACTTTTTATCAATGATTGGATTTCGAAGCAACCGAAGTCGGATTGGGTGATTCCTATCTGAAAACCACATCAAACCAATCCACGTGTTCGAAGAATGAAGCTATGTTAGAGAAGGATATATTGAGATGAATGATGAAGAAGGACCACTTGTTGATAATTGGGGATAGACTCCCAATTTTCTTATTATAGTAGCGGACTCTTAGGAAAACAAGGACTTCTCGCCTAGTGATGGTCGAGGAAAGTACCTTCGGTTTCGTTCAGTCATAGAATGAACTTGTATGGACGAGTGTCTGACCTTGTATTCTAATCACATTGAATGATCTCTATAACATATATATCAGTCGGTGGCCGAGAAGATATCTTCTCTTAGCTTAACACATTCTCCCGAGACATACGAGCTCAAGAAGTTACATATTTGTAGAGTTTGGTCATGTGAGTATGTAATGGCAATGTGTCATTCAAAGTGGAAGGAATTTGTGCTACGCTAAAAGATAATCGTTGCCTCAAGCCTTATCAACCAAAAATGACCGAAATAGGATAGATGCGGCAAGGCTATATCGTTCGCAGCCATTAGGGTATGATTATCCCCTTCTAGATATATTTCTACCTACTATGATGTTCGAGTTTAAATTAAGATGGATGTATGCTAAAGAGTGCTTGGATAAAGGTTGATAAATACCAAGGGATGACATATTTGGTACTATCTAGTTATAGAGGTAAGCTGGTCTTATGTTGGTAAAGGAGCTTTGTGATGGCTCCTCGGGCATCCTTCTAGAGGTGTACCCATCAGAAAGTAGTCCCTTTACCTGGTCATTTATATGGAAATCCATTCTTCAATAAGAAACCTTAACGAGTTTGATTTTAGAACCCACTTTGTGGATAATATGATGAAATTTAATCAATGTAACAATTTTGGCTAAGATTAATAAGTTTATTTGCAAATGTTTTCAAAAGAATGTCAATAGAAATAATATCAAATGTTTTGTTATAAATGTTGCAGTTATCATAAGGGAGTCGTCCGTGTTTATGTGTGGGCGTGGCCTTATGAGATACTCTTTCTTTTTAAAACAATTTAATTTCTAAGGCTGATATATGACATTGTCATTTATTATCTGAGTTTTTCTCACGCTGGTTTATCAAGTCTAATCCAGGTATTTTCACTACTTGGGTCATATCCTAGAGTTTTCAGGTTTAGTTGAAGACGGTTGGAGTTACTAGAGGAGAGTTAGAGATATTCATCTACGTAAGACGTATTCTATTATCCGCTGCCGTTTTTGATCTTTGTCAGCATTTGTAAGGACAGATGTTTATAACTATCAAGGCGGAATCTAGGTAGACTCTGATATATGTATTTTAAAATTTTCCACTGTAAAGATTATTGTTCAATAACATATGTTATTCCATTTGAGTAAGATTCTATTCTGTCTATTTTTCTTTATTACCCTTGATAATCCATTCTTTCATGTAATTTGGGTCAGACGTATGTTGTTTATTGTCGGCTCAAAGGGAACGGAATTGTGGGTCGTCACAAGTAGATTAGCTTTTGCTTTATTTTAATTACCTCCATTTTCCATTTGTTTATGTTATTGAAACAATAACAAATATGAGAAGGTAAACCCCTTCAACTTAGGGTTAATGAAGCTCTCTTAATAATGTAGATTCAACTTAGTGATTTCATTTAATCTCCTTTTGTGCTAAATGGAAATGTTTGATGTGGTAAATATTTTTTTGTTTAACTTTGGATTTGATAGCCTATATTATTGACACCAAATAGGCAATGCATAAACAAAACATAAACATAAATTACCTCTTCATCTACATATGATTATGGCAGTGAAGTGAGTTTTAGAATCAAAATTTGACGGTCTATATTACTAATCAATAGTAAATAGATCATGCTTAGAATAGATTTATTTTCAATTGCATTAACTTTTGATGAGAGTTAACAAGAGGTTTAGAGAGTGTGTTAAAGCATAATGGTTTATGCTAGGCTAATTAATAGCACAAATAGACCATACTTATGATAAATACATCTACTAAATTCACCAAAGACCAAAAAAAGAGATCGATTTCATTATGTTGATTTATGTGATCATGAGAAGGAAATTGTCTCTATATGCCTTCTACTCTCATATTTTTATTCATTTTCTTTTGCTACCTTTCTACATTTTTTTAGCTTAAAACAACTTCAAATCTTAGTTTAATTTGATTGAGTAGAATTTTAAATCACTTCAATTCCATGCAGATCGACATGTACTCGCCACATACTAAAATAGTACGTCGTGCACTTGCGGTTATTTTACTATAATTTTTCGATGAATTTCTAATCTGATAGAAAATTATCTGGTTAAACAATTCCTTGCACAAACAATAATTGCAAATAGTATAGAACTTTTTATTTTTAACCTTAAAAATATCAAATTTGAAAAAGAATATCCCTTTCTTGCTACATTGCCTTTTCTATTTGTAGTGTAAAGATGCACGTGGATCACCGTTACTCTTCTTCTGCTGTTTTAATTCCCACCTTTGGATTCTATCATGTGTCATCCATCCATCTTATTCAGTGTACATGGATGCCTTATGTATCTTCAATGGAAATTACAATTTGAGCGGTTGAATTCTTGGCATTAGTGGAAAGTTTAAAATTAAAGCGGGATCATCTTAAATTAAGGCAGAAAATTCAAATGGATCGGCATTTCTAATCTAAAGGGGCAAATGGCTTGTATACAACTTCATGAAGATGTTGAGAGTTGTTCCTTTTCCTGGTTTTTGGGGCGCCATTGATATATATGGAGTAAAACTGCGTTGTTCGCCAGATATTACCTTGACGTGGTTATAATTAAGTCGTCTTGCCCAGTCTACAATGTTTGTTTGACATTGTGCTAAGGATAAATGGAGTTGAATTGCTTTGCCTCCAATCTGTGGTGTTAGTTCAGTATTTGTATGGATATTTTCTGGGCTACTCTTGATGTTGATGTGTGCAAGTTGCTTGACAAGGACTGCTTGCGTCTTTGCTATAATTTAACAAGTGAAGAACTACGGTGAAGCGATGCATGGGCAACCCTGTGTGCATCCTTTAGAACGCATGGGATTCCTTGTGGTACTTCTTAAAGAGTCTTCAGTAAGCATAGCATAGATCTGCATTTGAAATGTGTATTAATAAAGGGTTAAGCGCGGTGCTTATGCAGTCTACTGTGATCCTATCTTGAGCAAGGATTTGTGATTATCCAGCACAATTTTCATTGTCTAGTTTTTGAGTTGTCAAAAGAATGAGACATGTCTGGTGTAGTTCAATAGTTTTGGGCAAAACTCCTTTAAGTTTGAGGAGCAATGTTGTCAATTAGTATTAAGATTGCGGTGCATCCTTATAGATTCATATGTTAATTGAAGATTGTGGCAAAAGCTCGAGAGCGGTGTTGCAATTCTGAGTTTTAGGGCTGAAAACTGTTTTTGAAACCACGTAACTACTTTAGATTTTTGGACTCGGAATCATAATATAACATTATAATGGGGGATCGGTGTAGTTTTTTAGTCTTTGCCGTTGTTTAAGACCTTTTTTAAGCGCGGTACTCTCAGGACTCCTCCTTGTTCTTTGCTTCCTATTCTTGTAAACTAACTTTTATTATAGGAGCAATCCCATTGATTTGTTGTCTGCATCATCTCGCTTTTAATAGGGTTCGAGAAATATAGGTGTAACACTTGCCTTCTAAGTCTACAACAATCGTAGATAGGTGCGGACTTATCTTCATTTACACTTAGTCTCCACATCCCATTACTTCTGTCTATTCCTTTCTTTCTTTTCAAGGGAAAAAATCTTAGTAAACATTTTGCATTTAATGCTCTTGTACACATGTCACTTCCTTGTTGGCTGACCCTCCATAGAGTTGTAACATTAATCTCTTCGCTTACCTGGTAACTTTATCTTGATTTCCGTGCTTATCATTCTTGCTGTTTAATCGATCGATTGATGATTCAGAAATTATTCGCTATTCCATTTGCGTGGCAAATATCCGACTAAGGTACTTGTTCTTTTACGTTCCAGTGTTATTACAAAAGAAAAGAGAAAGAGTAAAAATAAGAAAATCTTTGTCTATTAAGTCGATTCTTTTTTCGAGTTCAGATTTTCTTTCAAAATGAAGTAAGGATCTTATTTTTTGGTAAACTTCTTTATTTTAGCATTTCTCCACAATTTACCTCATGGTTTCGAAAAGGCCTCTTCTTCTTTGTCTTTGCCTTCAATGATAATTTGTTTGAAAGATATTGAGGGTATTCTAATTTAATTTAGGTTCGTAAGTTATGAGGTTAGGATTCCTGAACTTCACAAGTGTATTCACACTAACCTAAATAGGTTTATCTTTCTCACTCCCAAACATATACGATGCATGCTTTATCTTCCTCCAAATCATGTCCTCCGCCAGTGGCTGACCGCTCTTGATCTCATTCCTATCTAGGGTGCTCCCCTTTCATACTCTCTTGTGATTACCACCTATATTCTCTATGCCATTACTTGTGATCACAAAGAATGGTTATGCTCTTACTTGTAAGGATCCCCAATTCTTGTTTGATATCAATAAGAGTCCTTTAGGTGGAGATGCTAGTTTTTATCATGCTTAAGCGAAGAAAGCCACCGTGAGTATGTCCCTCGCAAGACTCAAAGATTGGTTGATTTATATTTCTATATGCAAATTCAGATAATTTTCCTTTACCTTTTCTTCCACATCCTACTTGGCCCATTTTTTCTAATCATGGCACCAAGTTATATAAGTCCCATTGGAGTTGGATTCTAGAATTAGGTGATGAGGACAAGTATACAAATGGTTTTTACTAAAGAGATGCTGGTAAAGAATGGGTTTTTGAGCACAAATCATAAATTCTCCCTTTCTATTTTTAAGCTTTCTCTGATTTCGAATGAGCCAAGGGTATAATTTTTTAAAATAGATTAAAGATTTATTATTTTATGTTTCTGGCCTTTATTAAACTTTTGTAGGTCTTGACATTTTCATGTATATGCAAGATGGATGAAGACCTTTCTTCTTTGTTTCTTAATCTTATGACGACGGCTACCACAACAAAGAAGGGACTGAAGAGGAAACCTATCAAGGTTGACTACTCCAATCAACCCTCTAAGAGGGTTATTACGACTCTTTTCACTCCTTCTTCGGATGTGATTTCTATTCCACTACTGTAGTCTTTTCAAGATTGTCACACTCGATATCTTCCCCTACCTGAGGGTGTTATAGTCGACCTTGTTGAGAAGTTTGGAAAAGTTTCCTTTCCACTTCCTGAGCTCTCTTCCTCTAAGCTCTTGTCTGAAATGAATAGGTCTTGAACCAACATAAGTGTTTTATATTGTTTTCCATTATATATATATATATATATATATATATATATATATATATATATTGATATTATTATTATTAACTCTCTTTTTTCTCTTAGCTTGAGGCTTCGATAACTGAGACCAAAAAGACATGGAAAGGAAAGTAGGTTGCCTCCCCGGCTCATGTTACTGCTCTTGAAATACAACTTACTTTAGCCACTTCTAAAAAGGCTAAATTTGAGGAGGATCTTAAAGCTTGTCAAGCCATGGCTAAAAAGGAAGTAAGTGCTACTAAGGCTGCGTACAGGCTCTGGAGTCAAAGGACCGTTATTTAGGGGAGAAGGGAGCAGCTTTGAAGAAAGCTAAAGACAACCTCAATCAAATTACATATGTAGTACTTTACCAACTGTATGCTTCAGTTTAGTGTCAATTTTCCATCGAATTTGACCTTAGCATTCTATGAAAGACTGAGAAAATTAAAGATGCTCCTGATTGTTGCAGAAAGAAGTGGGCCGAAGTGTCGGCCGTTGAGGATGTTTTTCCTTCTTCTTCTGAGTTACTAAGCGATGATGCTATGCTCAAGGATTCTGAAGTGCATGATGATACTGGGTTGTTTAAATGAACTAGGGCCTCATCACTTCCTCTTGTAGTTACTTAATTCTCTTATGTGAACTTTCTTTTTCAAATGTGTATTTGAACAAGACTTATTCCTCAGCTTCATCATGAATGATTAACTGTTGTCTTATCTAAACCTCTGCCTTTTCAATGGTCGTTTATCTTCATTCCTTTGTTTTGTTTTTTTTATAGTTTTTTAAGGAGTTTTATTAACTAAACTTTTGATAGAAAGCGAGGATAGGCTCAAATCCAAACCCTAGATCATTTTGATCTTAGTATTGCGGCTATCCGTAGATATGGGAAGTAGTTAGATAAGTCTTTATAAAACTTAGGGATGAAACCCAGTGGTTGCTCTTGAGGATTGATCAAGTAGTTAAAGAGAAGAAGGCACTTAGTGACTTTATACTGCGCCGATGGCAATACACCCTAGAGAGTGGCTCTTTCCCACCTAATAGCCCTCACTTTGACTGGTTTAGGCATAGACTTAGAAATTTACATAAGGATTGAGTTTTGCTTACTTCTCTTGTATATAGGTTTGTTGAATTTATCGTATGATGATGTAGTTAATTAATAATACATGTTCCTATTTTGATTTTAACTCACTACATTCCGATTTTCTTTGAGTTGAAATTTTAATCATTACCCACTAGGTTGGTCTGCTTGGGCTTTCACCAAGTTTAATGAAGTGCTCGAATCTAGCATTCCTTCCGCCGTTTATGGCACTAATGACGCGAGTATGCCTAAATTCAAGATCAAATTTTTGACTTCTACTATGGCTTTAGAAGAGAAAAATATCTATAAAACAATCGGTAATGAAAAGCTTGAGAAAGACTTAAAGGATGCCCATGCGGAGCTTAAGGACGCAAAAGACGCCAACACCAACTTAATGTTAAACTATGCAACAGAATTGCGGCAGCTGAATCAATGTTGAATGAAATGTGGCAATTGTTAAAAGATGGTGAGGCATGCTATGGTGTTGTTTATCAAGCAGAGATAGAAAAATTTTAATAAGACCATAGAAGATGTATATGCTCAATTTGCCTGCCAAACTGAGGGAAAGGAATATACTAAAAAAGAAAGAATGATAGAGGGATCCAGTTCGAATTTGGTTCTTACTCCCCTCATAGGTGTGATCCCTTCTTTATCCAATGAGCGAAAGAAGAGGGTGGAGACGAAGGTGCTTTCCCATCCATAGAGAGAAGTGTGAAGGACTGATGCCCTTAGCTATTTTGGTCGCTTTGCCAGAAATATCAAAAAAACCAAGGCTTGGCTTATTGATACTTTAGAAAGCATGAGGAAGAAAGATATACTCAAGATTTATGAGCTTGAGGATTCTTTGTGTGAAGTTCTGGGTAGGATCGCCTCCTTCTCAAAATAACTTAGACGGGAGAAAAGTAGAAGCAAGATGGGGCAGATTTCTTTGCAATATGTAATGGATGTCTTCGACTACTTCTACCCTAGCTTAGCTTGAGCTTCCTTTCCAATACCGAGGGATTCGGGTTAGAATCAATGGATCAATGGGTGGGTGCTTGTTATGATCCCCATAGTACTATCCACATTAGCTCGGCCCTACCCCTAGCCAATATGCCTTAGGTGTTTTTAGTATTTTTTTAGGTACTTGTAACTGAGAATAACCTTGTAATCTTATATTGTTGGACACTTTCTCGGGGATATACATATATTATATAAATTAGGATTTCTTTGCAAGTTTGTGAATTTTTTATGAATGTTCGACTTCATTTAGACTTCTATTTAATTATTATTTTTGCATGGTCTAATTTAAATTTCAGCCTCCTTTCCATGATTGGGTCCCAGAGGTGGCTGACTTTAAAGAGAAGCTTGTTTCATCTTTGGCTAGGGTACGAATCTAGAAGACTTGTTAAAAGATGCTGAAAGCATATATGGGCTCATATATAGGAATGAAAGCAAGTATTTGGAGCATAAAGTCGTGGAATTAAATGAGCAAATCGTGAGACAAATTAGTACTGAAGATGCCCCTATCGCAACCTTGACTCTAAGTGCAACTTCTAAATCTGGTGCAGCCCCTGATTCCCCACCCGGGATAGATCATGACGTCGTTCGCACATAGAAGAATGATTTGAAAAATAATTATAAGACCAAATTTGCAGATTAAAAGAAAATTTTGACAAAGGGGTGAGGCCCTCTTGGAGTAGTAGCCAACATTATATTTCTACCACACAAGAGCTTTTTGGACCCTACTCCAGAACAACTGAGAAAATAACGGAACAAATTTGGAATGAGATTGAATGGATTAAGAGCATGGATATGAGAGCATGAACGCTCTTGAAAGGAAAATAATTTCGATTAGAGTCTGAGGCTCGCCTCGACCCCGTTGCTACTTCTCGAGGTGGTGGTTAGACATTGCTTCTTTGTTGGAACAACATCATAATGAGATGGTAGGAAGGGTTATGGCAAAGATTAGTGTAAAGCATGCCATTGATGTTTTTTGTTTACTTCTAGCCGGGGTATGATCTGACCTTCATATACAATCACGTAGATTATAAATTTGATCCGCAAGACTATTGTGATGCTTGGGCTGATGCTAATTACGAAACTCGTACCACTTATAGCTTTGTTGCGCCCTGTCTCTTGTCAGTTGTCATCACTGAATTGAGTGACCTATCTCCTGCTCTCTAATTTAAGGATATCTCTCCTCTACGCCTAGCATCAACATCCCGCAGACTATATCGCCAAGTAAGGGTTATAAATGATTCTTCCTCTGAGCCTAAGTTAGACTTATGATGTTGTTTAATTTATATTTGTACCTTGTCATTTTTCTTTTACATTTTCAAAGTGTTTGTAGAAGTATGGGTTGTACAGATATAAGCGCAGTATTTAGTGAGTACTAATATGATTAAATAAATGTTTGAAAATCCTTGTTTTCTTGATGTTTACCTCGCAAGCTTTAAGTAATCTCTAGGATTACATCTGTTTCGATATTTGCTGTGCATCCTATGAGTTGTTTCTCTCTTTCCATCTTTGCGTTTGTTTTCTACACAGTTCATGCTTCCTAAGCGCTACTTTGACCTATCATGCTTTTGGCACGGTCTTGCCCCACTATTTGGGGATAGATTGTCATTTGGAATGTGAAGTCAGGTCGTGTATTTGGGGAAAGACTCCATTTAAGAGGAACTGTTTGATGTAAGGTCATCCAAATGTTCTCCTCGGTTTGCTGAAGCATGAGTTCAACTGGGAACTTCCCATGATTTCCCTCAATTTCCTGGTCCTCAGATCCCTGGATCATTGCCCATTAGGCTCGGGTTAGGATTGGTTTTGATTAGTTTCTATGTTGGTCGATTCTTCCTAATGCCCCATTAAAACCGCTTTCATTTCATTTTCCACTTTGGTGCTCACAAGTTTAGCTAACGAATCAATAGAAGAATTGTTCTCACATGGAATCTGTTTTATTCCAAATTATTCGAACTACTCTAGTAATTTCTTGCAAAGTTCTACATATTTGGCTACGGTTAACTCCTTTGCTTGGTAATTTCCTTGCACTTGATTTACAACTAATTGGCAATCATTGTAAATTTTTATATGGGTTACCTTCATTACTTGGGCCATTTTCAATCTTGTTAGGAGAGCTTCATATTCCGTTACCTTATGGTTGCATTGAACCCATGTTGCACTGCCCTATACAATTTCTAGTTATCTGGAGTGACCAGCATATATCCAATTCTTGCCCCTTGTACATTTAAAGCTCCACTTACAAACATTTGCCAAAACTAATAGATGAACGTATCATCCATCTTATTAGAGTTCGAGGGGAAGTGTGCATTCTGTAATAAAATTTGCTAGTGCTTGACCTTTGATTACTTTCCTTGTACAGTAAGTGTCATACTGAATGAGCTCCATTGCCCATTTCAACAATCGGCCTGATGTCTCAGGCTTATGGAGTATTTGTCTTAGTGGTTTGTCTGTGAAGACTTTTGATGGGATATACCTATAAATAGGAACACGGCTTCCTTGTTGGGAGAAGCAGTTTGTAAGCCAGCTTTTTGATGATTGAATAATTCAACTCTGCTCTTAGCAGATGCTTGCTTGTGAATTAAATAGGCCTATGGGTATCTTCATCCTCTGTAATCACTGCAGCACTAATAACTTTATCAACTACAGCTAAATATACATATAAGTCCTTGCTTGTTATTGGTTTAGATAGTATAGGAGTGTTGACCAAAGGTTTTGGAATACAGCGTCGCTTTTTCGGTCCATTCATAGTTTTTCCCTTCTTCATATGATTAAAGAACAATATGCCTATCAGTTGCTTTTGAGATGTACCTACTTAGTGCTGCCACCCTACCATTTAAGTTCGTGAGTTCCTTCATATTTGTTGGGATTCCCATTTTCTATGGCTTCAGTCTTCTTTGGGTTTGCTTCAACGCCGTGAGCGCTTATTATGTATTGCAAGAATTTTCTCCACCGAATAGTCAAAGTGCATTTTAATGGGTTCGACTTCATATTATGTTGTCTCGGGATGTCAAATGTTTCTTACAGGTCCCAGACATTGTACGATGCTACTTTTGACTTAACCAACATGTCATCCACATACAGCTTAACATTTTTTCAGATCTGATCCGAGAACATCATATTAAGCAGCTTTTGATAGGTTGCCAAAATCATTCTTTAGCCCAAATGGTATGACTTTGTAGCAATACAAGTCTTTTTCTATCATAAAACAAGTATGCTGATCTACCTCAAACGTAGCTATCAGATTGTATCGTAAGTATACATCTATGATTAAGAGCAACTCATATCTACTGGTTACATCTACTAACTAATCAATTCTGGGTCAGGAGAAGCTATCCTTTAGGCGGGCCTAGTTGAGGTTGGTATAATCAATGCAGGTTCTTCACTTTCCATTAGGTTTCTTCATAAGTACTGGGTTAGGATCCATTTTGGGTAATATATCTCCCTGATGAATCCATTTTCCTTCAACCTTTTGATTTCTACATGCAAAGCATTATATCTCTCTTGATCTAGGTTCTACACTTTTATCTAACTGGATGGGTATTACGATCAATGTTGAGTGCATGATAGATGATGGCTGAGTCTATTCCTACCTTATTTGAATGAGTCTAGGAAAATACATATAATGATCTCTTCAAGAAGTCTATTAGCTCAACTCGAGCTTTTGCATTGAGATTCTTTCCTATCTTGGTAACCTTAATGGCTTCTTTCAGATCTATTTGTATATCTTCCAGGTCATCTACTAGCTTCAATTCTTTCTTTGTCACACTTAATCTTAGGTCTATCTCATTTTCTACTTCCTCCTTCATTGAGAATTGACTGAGAGTGCTTGTTTCTAGGCCTCTTTGGAGAAGCACTATGCGTAGACAAAATTATATTCGTTGGTCTCGATCATGTGCATATATGTCTTTTTCTATCTTTTTGCTGTTGTAGGATGACTTACTTCGGCACCAGCACTAGCACTTGGAACCGACATACCTTTTTGAGTTGGTTTGATTTCTTGCTTATTAGTATTATGACAAATATCAAAAGATATTGTGGAGTAGTTTAGAAAAATTTTATTGCTAGATTTAAGATTTACAATGTACAATTCCCTAGCTAAATATTGTTCTCCCCTAACAGATCCTATCCTTGTAGGAGTGTTGAATTTCATAAGCAAGTCTTTCAAAGAGGTGATTTACCCTAAGTCTATTAGCATAACTCTTCTAATGAAGGCATTATATGGTGATAGCTGGTCAATGATCAAGCAACCTGCATACAAGGTTAAACAAAGGTGATGTTCCGGCTAGGATGAGCAGGCATGCTGACCTAACGAGAACGGTTGCTATGTTGTTGAAGCCGTAAAATGGTTAAGGACCAAGCTTTAAAATTTTAAATGGAAGCTCCATCTAGTCATGCGCTAACTTGAAAATTACATTGATTGAGCTTCCATAATTTAGAATGACATTTTCATGGTGTAATTCAAAATATGCACCATGACTACGAGTGGATTCTGGTGTGGAAAATGATTCCTATTGCATCGGCTGATGTGAAAACTATTTCATGCCCTGGCTTTTGCTTGATATGGAAGACTGTCTTCTATTACGATTTAGCCTCTTGCATATATTTATCTCATGCTTTATTGCTTATTCCAATGAGGTATATTCCACCATAAATTGAGGCTATGAGGTTTAAGGGACTACTTATCCTCATTTGGGTTGGGAGTGAGGTCTTTGGTCCTATTCTCATTGTTAGTTTTCTAAAAGCTGCCTAGGTATCCTTTTTGGATTGGTCTTTCTATTTCATTCTTAAAGTATCTGCAGTTGTCAGCATGGTGGCCATTGGCACTGTGGAAGCAGTTATATGCTCTGCCCCGATTATGTTCTACTTCCTTCCCCTTGTTCAGTACATTGTATGCGAGCTCAGTCCTGGCCATCTCATATACCCAGTAGTGTGAGTCTGGGGGTTTTTTTTGGTGAGGTTCAATTTCTTTTGTCATTTCATAGGTGGATGGTACCCTTCTACCTCATTTTCTTGTCATGTTGGGGGTAGACATTCTATGAGATTGTGCCTCAGATCCGTCCTCTTCCATTCTAACGTAGCCACTAGCCCTTTCATAGAATGCCTTCATATTATGACATGGTTTTCTGTTTTTTTCCTCCCATATTGCTATGTTTCTTCTTATCCCTGCATAGGCTGTAGTAAGCATCCCTTCTACACTGGTAACTCTAATTCAGAGTGCCTCTATTTGAACCGCTTCATGAAGTTGCACAAACTTTCATTCTCCCCTCGCTTGATGCATGATAGGGTGTTCATGTCTAGGGAGGACTTTCTTCCTAAGTTGAATTGCCTCAGGAAGACTGCAGATGGCTGTCTTGAAGATCGGATCTCACCCGGTCCATACCTCCTAAACAATCGAGAGGCTGCATCGGCTAAGTAAATAGGAAAAGTTTATGTCGGGTCATTCTTCCTACTTTAAGAATGTTCATGTAATATTTGAAAGTGCGGATGTGGTCATCATGGTTGGTAATTCCATCAAATTTATCAATTGAATGGGCTTTAAAGTTGTCCAGAAAATATGCTTCTAAATGGTTTGATTGAATGGGGAAGAGCCTTCTTCTGTAACCTTCTCCCTAGTGTTTATCGACAAAACCTTGTCGGTTTTCCACTCATGCCTTTAATTGTCAGATTTCATATTCCCTTGTGTTCATCTAGGATAAATCACCTTCAGAAGTGATATCATCGTCAACATGGGCAGATTGGGCCCATTTCTTTGGTGGGAGCGGGTTAATGTTGGCTGGCTTAGATTTGACATATGGTTAATCTGGATCTTGCCCTTTTAGTTTGGAGTCATTTCTCTGGCCAGTGTCATCGTTCCCATTTCTAGGTGTGTCGTTTTCACTCACTCACTGCATGTTCTGTGTGATTGGCGAGTAAAGGCAGTGAGATATGGAATATGGAGGGTAGACTAGCCTAAGAGAAGTGCATTAGGCATCATTTTCTCCAACCTTTCCATTCATTGGTTTATTTGGTTTGTGATGGATATAAGCGTAGTCATGATGGGATCTGCAAGGGCTTTAGTTGAAGCTCCCACTTCACTTTGAACTTTTAAGATTGTGAGTGGCTTCTTCGAAGTATTTGAAGCCAAGTGTAATTGTTCTTGTGCAAGGGAAGTAATGGAATCAGTAGGATTTATGTTATTTTGGGAGAGAAAAGTAGGTAAAATTTACTTGAAACAGGAAATGGAGATTCAGACCCTCCTAATGGCAAAAATGTTGGTGATATTTTCTTGCCAAATAACACCACAAATGGTTGTGAAAGTAACTATAGTATATTCCATGGATTAGAATCAAAAAAATTAAATAATATTAGATTTTCCTTTAGATGGTAATCATGTTGTTAGGAGCTTACATAATTATGTAGCTGCACTTTAACTGCTTGTTAAAATGTCAAGTTGTTATATATCCAATTTGAGTAAAAGAGATAAAAAATAGAAAAGAATCCAACACTTAAAACTAGGTATGTAAAATGTGGGAAAAAGTAAAGACACATAATTTTATGTGGTTTGCATGTTAAAGAATCATACGTCCATGGGAAAATATCACGTTCTTCTTTTATATTCCTTGTACAAATATTAATGATAGAGAGTATAGAACTTTTCATTTTTAACCTTAAAAATATCAAATCCAGAAAAAGATCCATTTCTTACTATGGTGCTTTTTTATTTATAGTATAGAGATGCACGTGAATTTCCATCACTCTTTTTCCTTTTTTTTACTTTCCATCTTTGGATTCTGCCATGTGTCATCCATCTTCTCATTTATTTAGTATGCATGGATGGCTGACGCGTCCTCAAAGGAAAACCATAACTTGAGAGGATGTATTCTGGGCATTGGTTAGAAATTTAATATTGAAGCGGGAACATCTAAAATTGAGGCGGGAAATTTAAATTCAAATGGATCATGCACGTCTGATCTAAAGGGGAAATGGATTCTATACTGCCCCATGAGGATGTTTAGAGTAATTCCTTTGCCTTGTTTTTAGGGCGTCTTTAATACATACGAAGTAGAACTACGTTATTCACATGATACTACCCTAGACATGGTTAAATTTGAGTTGTCTTGCCTAGTCTGCAATGTTTATTTGACATTGTGCTAAGGATAAATGGAGTTGATTTACTTTGCCTTCAACCTATGGTGTTAGCTCGGTATTTGTATGAATGTGTTCTGAGCTGCTCTTGATGTTGATATGCGAAAGTTGCTTGACAAGACTGCTTGCGTCTTTGCTATTTTCTAACAATTGAAGAACTACGATGGAGCATTGTTTGCTAACCATGTGTGCAACCCTTGGAATGCTTTGGATTCCTTATGGTACTATTTGAAGAGTCTTCAGTAAGCGTAGCACAAATCTGCACTTAAAGGTGTTAGCAGTTGGGAATAATTCTTGGGTTTATTGGGTCATTTAGTATGTGGAGTGTTCACTTAGGGCTTGCTCGGAATGGCTCAGGAACATGTACTAATGAAAGGTTGAGCATAGTGCTTGTGTAGTCTATTGTGATCCTGTCTTAAGAAAGCATTAGTGATTATCCAATGGACTTTACATTGTCTGGTTTTTGAGCTGTCGGAAGGATGAGACATGTCTACCGCAGTTCATTATTTCTGAGCATGGTTGCAACGTGGTATCTTGTTTAGTATTGAGATAGTGGTGCATCCTTATAGCTTCATGTGCTGATAGAAGATTGTGGCACAGGTTCGAGAGTTGTGTTCCAATTCTTAGTTTGAGGTTGCAAGTCGTTTTCTACACCTCATAGCCGCTTCATATTTTAGTCTCGGTATCATAATGTAACATCAAAATCGAGGATCGATGCATATTTTTGATTCTTTACTATTGTCTTAAGACCTATTGTGGGCACGGTACTCTCTGGACTTTCCCTTGTTCTTTGCTTCCTTTTCCTGTAGCCTAACTTTTATTGTAAGAATAGTCATGTTGATTTGTCATTTGCATCATCTTGCCTTCGACTGGGATTGGAAAATAGCATCTTGAACCAAATCAATATGAAATTCAATCTTACAATGAGAGGTAAATTTGTCACCTCCTCAAACACATTCCTAGAATCCTGCACAACAAAGATCAAACCCAACTCCTCTTCTACCACATTAAGGGAATAAAGAAAATAATACATAAACGAGCTGGGTCCTTTGTAAGACACTATCAGAGTTCTTTTCTTCTTTCTTTAGCAAGATATTTGCTTATCATATTACAGAATCACACAATACCGAGACAAACAATCTATCCTAAGTAAAACATCAAACCCTAAAAAATCAAGAACATAGATATCGTATCAAAGGAGTTGGTTATAACAAGTTAACGAAACTCCAACACATATCATACTAAGATTGGTCGAACCTTCCACAGGGTTCGACATACAAATAGAGTCAAAAGCCAACACTGGCTCATGTTTCAGTCTATAAACAAGGTTACGAGATATGAAACTAAGCAAACCAGTATCAAACAAAACACAAATAGGAATGCCATAAATAGATAATATATCGTCAATAACTTGCTTCCCTTTTACAGCTGCAGAAGTGTAAGGTGTTATAGCAGGAGAAAAAACCCTAGGTTGCTGTCCTTTCTAAAGTACTGGACAATCTATAATAAAATGACCATGCCTTTGAATATCCTATCACACAAATTAATCCAAGTCTAAACCTTGATGATAGTCTCAATGCCATTAAATCTTTTATCATCCAACCTCTTAAAGACACAACATTGTGAAACAAAATTCATCTATGGTTGAACCTGTATAACTTCTTCCACAACATTCGCCCTCGTTTGCTTGATAGAAGTGGCATTTCTTTGTACCCAATTCCTACTATAAGTAATAGTACTACTCCTCCTAACTCTAGCAATAGCAGCTCTAGCACTTACTGTTTTCACTACCTAAACACCGCAAAACATCTTTAGGATACTTAAGGATAAAGTTATTTCAAAGAAAAAGTTATTCCTAAGGAAGTACTATAAAGGGTTAGGTTTATAGAGAAAAAAAATACAAATATGCACTCAACTCATTCTAAGGTATCGCTTACACTATTTCTAATGAGCCATGCCCAACCAAAGCCAAGATATTCGCTAAACCTTTGCTCTGATACCAAATGTAACTACTCGACTTTTCGACTTTCGAATATCGATACTACTACATCCACGATATTCATGTTTCGGTCATCTAAGTGCCGGAAAGATAAATTGTTAGCATAAAATAAAAGGAAAAGGAAATTGAATAAGATAGAAAGAACACAATATCAGAATTTCACAAGAATAATAATAAAATACAATATCTAAAGGACGGTGCAAAGGTTACTCAAAAATACAGAGTAAGTTTAGAATTACAAAACCAAAGTATTATCACAAGCCTAGACAGTTATAACTACCTATCCTCACAACGCCGATACATACATAATATAGTATAATAGAAATAAAAATCGATATATAAATGGAAGCCTCCTGCTCTTCTCCTGAAGCTTTGAATAATCCAAAGTTAAACCCAACTTTACTCATTCTACTCTAATGAGTACATGAGGAATTTAGGGAAAACAAAAACCATGTGTCAAACATAAGTCTAGTATAAGAAACTCAAGAAACATGCATCCATATAACAATTACTTTAAAGACCGTAAGAATCACCAGGACGGTTTTCCCATCAAAAGTAACCAAACCTTCTGATAAGTAAAAAGACGGATATAATAGATAAGTTTAGGGTGTAGAATATGAATTAAAAAAATAGCTGTATTGCTTGCATCTCACAACACAACAATATTAGAAGTACATCTAAAATCGCTAAGGTACGTTCATATATGGAATTTTCATAGAGATCCTCTTAGTAAACCGAAGCCGGTCACTTGCACAAGGGTCAGATATTACCTTTCGAGCTTTATGTATCTTTTGATAAAATATGTCTCAAAGGAAAACATAACAAGTCCACGCCCTAACACGATATTGAATATCATCAACTCCTGCTAGCAACATCAATAAGCATCTCTAGATATGGAGTTGATATACTTTTGGGTAAGCTAAACCCATTGGCTATGTTCCTACTCTATATTTTGTCATAATCAATGGTGAGGTCATGTTTAGTGTCTCTCACATGAGTCTTCATCACTCGAACAGAACCCTTATCTCTCCATGAACTCTAGCACAAATCACTCAAAGAGTGGTAACGCTAAGCTTTCCCTTGGACTTAACCTTATGACGGTTAGTTTAACTCCGTAGAATTAGTCTAAAATATTAATACTGAGCTCTCCCTTGGATTTAACCTTAAGATAGATGGTTTAACTCTATAACATTCAACTTCACAACCGCTTCCAAAACGTAGACTCATATACTACTTTTGAAGTGTTTTTCGGTAAGTAATACAGTAGTATACTTACTTGATCATGGACTCTTCAAAACTAAATTATTGAGTCTTCATTTAACTCAATTCCAGTTCTTTTAGAAGTTAGCAAACTACTTTTAAAGGATTCCTCCTCGGCGGATCTCACATGTATATGTTCTTATAGCAGTTTGTACCAATGAGTCCTCCTTAGGGGATCTCAAACCATATGAAGCTATGAATCTTTTATATACGTCCTAAGTTAATTTATCAAGCATGACAATCGACTAATTGACTATTCAGTTCTAAAAACGATTATTTATGGAAATCATGTCTTATATACTTATCATGTTTCTGACCTTTTCACCTTATACTATCCCTCCGTGAAGAGTGATGCCGATAGGTTAGCGCATTGTTGCTTATATACCCTACTCGAATATCATTCTTGACTCTCACAGATAGACAAGTCTACTTTTTCTCTTTTGGTGTTAAGTGTAGTATCAATTACTTTCCACAAACAAGTAAAGAAACAAAGCACAATTAAGTACTTATGTAACTCCTAATCCCTTTCTAAAATCATTTCTTTATAATTTAAATGCTTTTTAAAAATGATACATGCATACATATTAATTTATTTATAAAGCTAAGATATTTAATAAAATTATAAATATAATTTTAAAGATACTATATTACATAAGCTTTTTAATACTTCAATGAAATAATTAACTAATTTTCTAAAACAATTTATAAAAAATTCTATAAATACTTCTATGTATGGTTTGAACAGTTGTTTAAAATATTAATAAAAATAAATATTTTATAATTTACTTAATAACTTCAAAAAAACATGTTTTCATTTATTTAAGTAAACCTTCTATTTAATTACTCATAATTAATGATTAAAAATATATTTAAATTCCAAACCATTTTTAAAATACTCTAATATAAGTTATTAAATACTAATAAAAATATTATAGAAAAATACTTAAATTAAAGGTCATTTAAAACAAACAAAAGTTTCGAACAAAAGCTATATCTTCCATAATGCTGTAAAAAAAGTTTAGAGCTACTACAGTGGACTAACAATGCTACTATTATATGTTGTAACAGCCTATGGGAAGCTTTATGATTTGGAATGTTTTGCCATTTTTCAATATGATAATGATCTTTTTAAGATCCACTTTTTTTATAGTAAATAGTGCACTCGATATACATAATAACTAAGGCAAGAAACCCCTAAGAATCTCTTTACAAAATATTATAGAAATTGTCAAACATAAGGCAATTCAAAGTGCTTCTATAGCGACTATTCGCTATAGAAACCATCCCATACTCAAGTCCGATTCAATCAAAGTCAAACAAAACCTTTGCACATCTTTTCAAGGGCATGTAACAAGTCATAGAAGTCTAAATACATAAATTTACTCATAGCATTTTTTTTCAAAGTGAGAATTACTAAAGTTATCACAGTATATAGTAAAGCATCATATTATAATTTAAACAAGCATATTATACACTTCATATACATTCAAATAATGGGTTTTCTCGCACTTCAACAAGTAAAAACAAAACTCAAGCCTCGAACTTACTTCCACTTCCCACCTCAACCTTGCAAGCTCCTAAATTTCTCCTACCCTTCCACTTGCTCACGGCTTGGCTAGATTTAGCCTTAAAATGCTTAAGGCCTTGACTTATGGGGGGGGTGTGTGCTCCAAATATTCAAGCTCCAAGTTGATGGTAGGTGTTTCGATGTTGTTTAAGGCTTATAACAAGAGCTCGATGAAATTTGGGGCTGATATGATTTACGTTTGAGAAAGTTATTTATAAAAGAATAATAGAAATGAGAGCTTAGTAATTTTTGAATAAAATCATGAAAGAGTTCATTAGCTTTAAGTGGACTAACATAGGAAACAAGTGGTTACCATACCTCTCCCGTTACCTCTCTCGGCCGGCCAAATGCCTATCCCCCCTCCTCATGTGATGTACTTTCAACGTCATAAGCCAACAGAAATATCTACACCAAAATATCTTTTACCTCTGAACTTCTAGAAGCGCTTAGGAATTATTTAGTTAACCATATTAAAAAATTTATTTTTTATTCACTATTAATGACTTCATTTATACATGTGCATAGAGTATGAATAACCTATATTAACTAAAAATCCAATTAGCAATAAACCGATTTTTTTCACATTATCGATATTTCTTTGAAATATTTATTTTTGTAAACAAATTTCAAAAACAAGTATTGTATCATTTGTTATTAAATTAAAAAGAGTTTAACAAGGTTATAAAATCATGTTTATAACACTTAACCATGTTTCAAATGTTTTGATATTCAAAGACAAAGTGTTTGAAATTATGGATCAACGTATACATATATATTTATATATATATGTATGTATGTGCACGTATGTATGTATATCAAAACTATGGACAATAAAGGAATATATAAAAGGACAAATAGATCCGTTGCGGTATAAATCCCAACACCTATATAGGGTTACATTAGCTATGTACACTGTTTGTATGTTGCGCTTAAACATTTTACACTAATGTATATTTGGATATTCTTACTATGCTAAGTATAAATTTGTACATATATATAATTTGATAAATCAATCAATTTAATTAAAGAGAGAAGAATGAAATGTTTCTCTCTCTAAATAAAACAAAATATTCCCTCAATCAATTGAATAAAATAAAGAGAGAGATATAGACGGTTTCCTTTCCCAATTAACTTTAACGAGTAACTGTTACACACATATACATACGAGAGTATTTTTGATATGCTCTATTTTAAATAAATCTCATGTTATTCAAATAAAATAAGACTACTATTTTTAACCAAAATAAATAAAATAAGATTTTATTTAAAACTATATTCGTAACGACCTGGTATTTCGAACCATTCAAATCGACAATCATCCACTCATGTTAGCTTGAATTGCTCAAAACAATAGATTGTTAATTTATATTTGGCAAAACTCAGCATATACAGTAAATAAATCAATCATAGATACAGAGTATTACAACAATAAGCAGCGTAATAGATAAATAGTAGTTCATGAAGCTACTATAAAACATCAGAGTCTGAAAAAATACAACAGAATTTCAAATACAAAAGCAACTGGCAAGTCTGATCATAACAACTGAAAATAACTGAAAGCTGAATAGATATAAGATTAGATCTTCAAGAAAAGCTCCAAGTTTTAAAGGCGAGTCTCAAACGCTGTGACACTCAGTCTTACCCGAGCATAAAGCAAAACACAAAACACTTGAGTCAGGGTTAAAATTCTTATACCTATAAATTCAACTGAAGCGAAACGTCAACTAAAATACAAGTAACTTAAAGGATGTTTAGGATTTCCATCCTTTAAGGATCCATGTAACTATCTACTATGTAATAATATACGCTATTATAATATGTCCATCAGCAAAGTAAAGTATTAAAATTACGTTAAGGCGTTACCTATACCCCCCTTAATACATTTTATATACTCCTGCAGTCTATACAGTACCATTAACTCCACCAAACCGATGGTTTCCACAGAGGGCACTCCATATGTACGGTACGGTACAAAACAAACTCATAGAAGGCGCGATAAGGCATGTGACAAGGAACGTGAGGCAATGGCAGTGTAGAATTCTACCGTTTGCACTCCTAGACTGGTGGTAACGCATATCAGCTACTACCGCCCACCTCGAGACACACTTCCAAATCATAGGTGCACTCAATCGAATCATAAAAGCAATAGAATAGTATTGAAGAAATGTGCCCGATAGAAGGAACGACCCCACTTGGCCTGGTATAGCTCTTGTTTTAGCCACATCAAGCTGACTCACAAGAGTTAGGGCTGTATTAATACCTCATATCGAATCATCGCCAAACCATCCTACTTCATTGTGGAATCTCCACCACGTACACGGTTGTTAAAGTGGTTTTTGGTATTGGTAGGGAGTATGACAATATCCTATCCCGATTTCTTTAACAACGAAATGCTTATTTCACACCGTGGTCATTTTCATTACAAATAGTTCATACTTCATATCAAAATATCATAGTCATTTCGAAATCATATCACTTTCGAAATCATATTCACTTTCGAAGTCATACCATTATCGAAATTATATTCACATTCGAAATCATATCACTTTCAAAATCATACCACTTTCGAAATTATATTCACATTCGAAATCATATCACTTTTGAAATCACAATTCGCTGTAAAATCATATTTATTTCCAAAATCTTAACCACAAAGTAAGTTAAACCATCGTATCAAAATATTCGCATTTAAATCCATTAAATCTAAATCATAACAATTCCAACTTAAACAATTTAAATATTGAAGATAATTTATACATATTGAAATAATATAAATTAAAAATAGTTTAGATATTTAAAAATAATTTATAAATTAAAATAGTTTATATATAAAAAAAGAGTTTATATACTAAAATAAATTATAATTAGAATTATTTCTTCCAATTTCATAAATCAATTCAAATTCTCATTAAACCAATTAACTAATATTGATTTAAAATCTAGGTTTGAACTTTAAATTCAAACCACTTCCAGCTCTATAGGTTTCAATGTTTAAGTATTCAAAGTATTTATAATAACTCACTTTGATAAATTTGTGTTATTTTTCCGAAATTCAATCTTAAATTTATTTAAACTGGAAAATATTAACTTAATCATTTCTAATAACATATAAATAAATCTCAAAATTACCAATTTAAATAAAATCAAAAATTAAATATCTGACTTCAATTATGTTTAATTCTAAAATATTCACCTAATCACTTTTATAAACATTTAAACAAAATCTCAGTTTACACATTTAAATCAAATTTAAATAATCAATTTAAATTTATTTAAATTCAAAAATACTCATTTGATCATCTTTAATCATAATCCCATTATGAAACTATAAAATCGTATCTTTAAAATCTCATAATTAGTAAGTTCAAATTAATTCTTATTTATATCCAATTCTTAAATCATATTTCAAATCAATTTCAATTTATTTACCAACCATACTTTATTAACTTTATTACAAAATCTATTTTTAAAATATTAATAAAATTTTATATAAATACTTAAACATATTATATATATCTAATTAAATTAAATTTTGTTAAATTAAATCTTATTATTAAATTTATTTTATATTAAATCTTATTATATAAATTTTAAAACAATAAAATTATAAGTAAAATCTTAAAATTTATATTTTCAAAACTAACTTATAAATTTGAAGTTTTCAAATATAAAATTTTAAAATCAAAATTTTACATATATAAAAAAATTATATATTATATTTTAAAAATCAGTATTTATTAAAATCCATATATTTCCTTTCAAAATCATATAAATCATTTTCAAAAATAGACCAACGGTGTCTGTATATAGTTTTCTATCCTATGGTCAAGTGATACAGATATTTATCATTTCTGTAATTTAAATTTAATATTTAAGGATATATATCATTTCAATCCGTAATCCAAAATTTCAAAATCAATGGAAATGGCTTGGGCTTATCATTTCAACCCATAACAATTTTCCCCTGATCTACAATATCGTTCCACTACTTATCATTTTAAACCATAAGGAATCCTAACTGATATGGAACTTGCAGTGTGAGAATGTAAATAGCGTAAAATAACAGAAAAATCATTGACAAGCATATATGATCATATTTAACAATTAAACAAGATATATATAACAGGTTATGGTGTCGTATGTCAATTAATATAGATAGACAATTGCAGATAATAACATATCATATTTAACAAACAAAAAACTAACAATTCAAATTTAACAACATATTTCAGTGGTCATTTCATATGAATTAAATTTACTATATATAAAAATGTTAACCGTGAGTGATTTCTCACCTTTCGAGGCTAGAGAGAAAAGATAGGCACACGGATAAGAGAAAAATCAAAGCAGCTAACTGCTGTGATCAATTCTGGACAGCGGTGAAACCAAAAGCAAAGCACGATGAACCGTATTCGAGGGAAATCAAATATATATTATATTCTAAAATTAAATATTCAATTTAAAAACAAATTTCAAAATAAAATCTATAGGTATATGTTTTAAAATCAATAAAGAATTTAAAACATATATCAAATTAAAATCTTTATATGTGTGTGTGTGTGTGTGTATATATATATATTAAAACCAACCCATATTTAAAATAATATCTTTACATAGACATATCCTAAAATCAATATTTTATTTTAACACATATTGAACTAAAAGCTTTATATATATTATATTTCAAAATCATTATTCTTAAACACGTATATTTAAAAATCATATATGTACATATATATAAACCAATATATATATATATACATATATATATATACATATATACATATATATATACATATATACATATATATATATACATATATACATATATAGATATACATATATACACATATATATATAAGAAAGGAGAAGAATAGGCCTCGGCCTTTGAAAGCAAGTGTTTCCATTCAGGTTTAGGCAGTGGCTCCAGGCGCAGCAGCAGGTGGAGGGAGGAAACTAGGGCATGCGAGTGGGAGAACGGTGGTTCAGCAAGTGAGTGCAGCCAAAGGAGCAAGCCAAGGTGGAGAAAGGGCTAACGTGATGGGTGAAGTGGCAGATTAGGTTGGAGGTTTGAAACATGGGTATGAGGTGGCAGTTGTATACACGACAGAAGATGCTCGGGGTAGCTATGCAACAAGAGGAAGGTCGGGCATGGGTTCGCATCAGGAAGAAGAAGAAATATATAAATATGCTCTATTTCATTTTTTCTTATATTATTATTTTTCTTTTTCTTTTTTTCAAAAGAACATGGCAGAGTGAAAGAGCAGGGAACTAGAGAAAATGAAAGGATGAACTAGATTATATTCAAGACAATGGGAATTGTAAAAGCCAAAAGCTAAAATATTAATGGCTGACGACTATTGGTTTGCACGATGGGAAATGAAAGGACATAAGAAATAAAAAGGCACAAAATGGGTACCGATAGGTTAAGCATTTCACAGATTCCATCGTTCATCAGGCGTCGGAAGTGACAAATGAATCTACTATGTAGATTAGCACGACGAGACAATCAAAATAGTACACAGATATCAGTGATATGGCCCTCCTATCAAAAGTCGATATTTGCTGCCAAAACTGCTGCTAAAACGCTGAAAATAAGATAAACGGAGCTATAGCAATCCAACTTTGGCGAAACGAAATATGACGTTTTACTCAACAAATGATTTACATTTTTATCATATAATAATATTTAGACTTCAAAAATATTTTTATTTCCATTATTTTAACTGATTTTTAAACTGAAAATTGAAAATTGCTCAAAAGAACTAACATGCATATTTTCTGACGAAAATCTGCAATTTTTTATGTTTCAATAGACGCATAACAAATATCAAATTTTCATTTCAACATTTTATTGTTTATTTTTAAGAAAAATTCAGTTAATTACACTATGTAAACCATTAAATTTTACAGGCCATTACACTATCCTCCACTCAAAACTTTTCATCCCCAAAAAGGAACAAGATAAGAGAATGAATCAACAGAAAGGAAAGATAGATCCCAAATTCATAGTACCTGATACAACAATTAATTTAAAACCATATAAATTTCATTTTTGGACATCTTATTACTTATAGTTTATGTTATATACTATTCAATTACATATTCACATTAACATTCAAACGTTTCCCAGTAAGTTTTATTAATGTAACCGAGTGTAATTGAGCACTATACAAATCTTCCTTTTATTTACAACAATTCTATTAAGAAAAATTCAGTTTGAACATTAATATTACCTAAGTTTTCTCTTGTATAACCTTCAATTAAATATTCATAAACACTTTAACTTTTTGAATATTTAGGTAAGTTATATATGTTTTAAAAATGCAATTGAGTATTATAAAAATAAATTTTATCCTAGTTTAGCTGTTTCAAGTTGGTTCAATTCCATTTCTCATTTTAGACACTCCAATTATTTAAATTTTTACTTCATTTCAATAATTGAAAACTATCATTTAACATAGAACTTACGAATAAGATTTTCAGTTTCTCTTCAAACCTTTTGAAAAAATATATACGTATATATTTTATACATCAAATCATACTCAAGAAATCCAATCAAATTAGTTTTCAGAAACAAAAGTGTAGCAAAGCTACTAAGCGATTTCTCCACTTTGAGACTCAAAAATGAATGTCGATGATGCTGCAGTCATAACCGAAATTATTTTTCGGCGATAGAAGAGGGAGTACTGACTTATTTCTTTTAAAATTCTTTAGAAACAAATTACATTCGAAAATACTTTCAAATAATATAAATTTTTCAAAACTTTGAAAACCAAATTTAGAAAAGCACCGGAAATCAAATTCTCAAATCCTTAATTTAATTTTATTTCATTTGCAAATCAGATTTATAAACCATGTTTAAAATTTAACCCCTTATAACATCCATCAATAGTTAATGGTTGACAAAACAATAAATGATAATTTTAGGATTATCATTTCTAACAACCAATTCAATTTAACTATCGAAGTTCAGAAAAGTACACCTTTATATATATATATATATATATATATATATATATATATATAATCATGCATAAAATTATTTTATTTTTCAATTTCAAAAATAATATCGTGTCAGTTTGCTATGTTCAAGTGTTTTGGAATTTCTATCGATAACATTGGCCAGATGAATCGATCAAAATCCCAAATAAAATTTAATAACTCAAACAATACAATATAAAATATTAAATACTAATTACAAATACAATTCCTTATAGGATGATTCAAGAATGGATTATAAAATGGGGATAGAGATTCAAATATAGAGAAACCCTAATCAAAGAGAATTTTAACTAAGAAGATATGCTTGGAAGGAAGATAAATAACTAAATTACAAAAGAGAAGAGATTACTTATATTAATCATGGGTGACCTTAACTGGGTTAACCGAGACTTAGAAAAGACGATAATGCCATCAACAAAACTAGGACAAAATGGTTGAGAACATCGTGGAGAACGTAATTCATGAAAAGATAATCATTGGTTAATCCAAAGGGCATGACTAACCATTCATAGAAACCATTCGTCCAGGAGGAAGGACAACAGGTCGAGCTCCAGAAATAAGATCATGCAGAATTCAATTTCTCGTCTAGAAGGAGAAATGACTTCACCAAACATCAGGATAATCCCTGATTACCAGGGTGGAGTCGAGATTACTAGGTTGAGAATCAAGCGGAAAGATAAACTGCCTGCATGATTTGGGGGCAATCGATATTCGATCACAAGAGAATTACCCTGGTCGTCTACTTAAGAAATGCTTCGGGCTTAGCAAGAAATAACAGCATCAAAACCGAGGATATAGAAATCACTGGTGAGTCGATGCCTTTTCGTAAAGGAGTTTCATCCCTTTACAAAGCATACTAAGGTTGGGGGGACCGTCGATGAGACTAGTCACACATAAGTTTGAAGTTGCAAACTGGGATTGCAAGATATGCTCAAATTATTATAGAGATCGACAGAAATAAAACTATGGGATGCTCCAGTACCAAAGAAAAACACGAACAGGACAAGATAAGAGTGGATTTCAAAACAAAGGGGATAGTTCTAAAATCCGAAGAAATCCTAATCCGAGGGAATCCTAACGAAGAATTTCAAGCTCGAACGAACATGATTCTACAATTAATTTTTACTCCATATGCTAAGTTTTGCCTAAACCAAGCTCTGATACCAACTTTAACGACTTGATCTTTCAAAACATTCAAATCGACAATCATCTACTCATGTCAAACTTGAATTGCTTAAAACAACATATTGCTAATCTATATTTGGCAAAAATCGGAATATACAATAAATAAATCAATCACGGAGTCATAGGCATAGTATTACAAAAATAAGTAGTGTAATAGATAAATAGTAGTTCATGAAACTACTATAAACCATCGGAGTCTGAAACAAAATACAACAGAATCCACTACAAGAAAACCAATTTATAATTGCATATATTGCCAGCGTTTTTAACTAAATGCAACTGTAGATACTTGGATTTGTTTTTATCTACGATGAAAACGCAACGATTAATATTTGGTTAACCCGCCAAAACTTTTCGCTAAAAATTTCTATGTCCCTCCCCACCAAAAAATTTCTACGTCCCTCTTCTCTCAAATTTTCTTATTCTTATTATTGTACTTCTCTCAATACCACAAACCTATATTCCAATTAAAACCCTAGATCCATAACTAAAAAATTCATCTCTATTCGCCTGCAATCACATCGCACAACTCATCATTGCCGTTCAGCTCTAATGTAGCCTATCACCAAGTCTCCAATGAATCTCGCATCTACACAATTGAAACTTATTTGGTTGCAAAGATGAAGTAGCTGATTTTATTCAAATTTAAAAGGTAATGCTTTAATTTGATTGTTTATTCATTTACAATTCCTAACTCAGTTTTTTTTCGCATACAGTTTCCTTTATTTCGAGTATCAACAGTTTGAAGGCAACTACTTAAGATCGAGGGTGTTGAGAAGTGGCGATTTATTTGGGTTGCGGGAACTGGCGATTAGGGATTTCATGGTCGATTGGCGAATGTCGCGGAGGTAGTAACTGTCGATCAAGGGTGATGTTTTAGGGTCTAGGCAGATGCATTTGCAGTCGAATTTGAATTTATGGTTGGCGATTCGATTGGGGGATGTATATGGTATGGTCAGGCGATTGGGAAGGTTGTTTTTGGGAGCGACGAAATTGGGTTGATTGTTGACAATAACAAGACTTGGTTTTGGAGAAGGCATTGAAACTGCACTTGCGGTGCAGGTAATGATTGGTGAGCCGGTAATGGTTGCAGGTAGGATAGCCTTTAGAATTCAAAACTAACAAGCAGCAGCAGCAGTAATGGTCGACAGTAATGGTCGAAGCAGTAGTAGTTGTATGATGGGGGTATTTGATGTCTTTATGCAGTGTTATCTAAATGGGTGATTTTGATATATGGTGTGGCTGCTGTTCGTTGAGTGAAGGAAGAGTCTAGTTTGGGGATTGCTCTGTCTTAGGTTAATGAAGTGATGGTGTTGAGGCCATGATGGAACTATGGTGATGTATGGATGTATTTGTGACATGTGGCAGCACTGTTGCTCAGACAGGTGGATGTATTTGTGACAGTGTGGGTGGCAGCAGTGGTTGATCAGAGTTGATATGTGTATGGTATATGGGTGGTTGTTGCAATTGTTTTGGGACTGTGTGAAGGTTGTGTGCAGGTTATTGGAAGGTTTATGGCAGTGACAGGTGTTAAGGCAGGCAGTGGAATGGATGCGTGGAAATATGGTTTGAAATGGTGGTGATTATGGAGAAGTTGTTTTGTGCACTTAGAAGTGGTGGAATTACAGATGGAAGTGGAGGCTGTAGAGACGATGTTATGAATTGATGTACAAGAGAGGTTTTGAATGGAATGTAGTGTTTTGTTCGGGTTATGGACAGCAATGGTGTGTATAACTGAGCAAGGCAATTCGGTGGAATTTTGTTGCATGTCAATGAGACAGTGTGGCGGCAATTTGTATTATCGAGAAAAGAATCCAGAAGGGTTTAAGCAGCTTGGTGTTGCCAGGAGTTCATTTACGGAAGATTTGGTGGAGGAATGGTTACGTTTAATTTAGAGAAGATTGAGGGGTTGAATATGAGTGGGTTGTTTGTGCACATATCAGCCTTTTGATGGAATCAAGGACTTGAAAATCGTAAGTACATTTAGTTTTCATACAAATTAGACATTTTTTTTTTGATATTTTAGTATTTAGATACCGAAATAGGAATCCATTAATTTTGTCTTATCAGTATTGTTTAATGCTTGGGGTTTATGCTTAAGTGTGTTGTAGACCATTTACTTGCTTAACCTTTAGTCATTGAAGAGCCTTTATACTACATGTACTACATGTTCCCATGTTTTCATTTTGCTTATAAACTGATGTTTTTTGAAAGAGACCAAATTTTAGTAAATTGGCTATTGATAAGTTATTCTATGATATAATCACTATATGATAACTTTATGTCGGTGACATGGTCATATGATAAATAGTTAATTTAATGAAGAGATCTGACTCCCAGTACCATTCAATTAACATCCATCCTTCTTTGACATCCGCACCTAACTAGCTTATTATATAAATAATAATGTAGCCTTGTGAATACGAACTCAAAATTTGGAGTATTTTCTCTTTTGATATGATATGCAGTGCTCACAACTGAAAATAGTGAATCGGGAAGTACCGGTATGGGTTAAGGGTGGTGTAAGGAGTCAGACTAGGCATGGTAGCTCGAATGGAGCTAATGGCAGATTTATTAAGGGTGGTCGTGTTTCTAAATTGGTGGATCATTTTTGTACCTTATAAGAAAATGAAAACGAGGTATGTTATTAGTAGTAAAGCTTTCTGTCAACATGTGTCTTAAGGGCAGATGTGAAGTTGGTTTGATTGCAAAAATACACCTAAGCATTAATTGTACCAGATATAACTAATAAATTAAATTGTAGGTAATTTTATAATATGAAAGCATAGTTAACGCTTTCCTTCTCTGCTAACATTTTCTTGTTAGCATTAGTTAGTGGTGGATCACTTTTGTAGTTCACTAGGAAATGGTAATGATGTGTGATGTTGGTAATAGTTAATTAACAATCTATTTGGTAACTAAAAATATATAATAATTTTGCATTTATCAAAAAGTGTCTTGATTATAAGAAGTATTGAAAAATCAGTTTGACAATGCATTGGTTAGTTTAGTTAAAATATTTTCTTTAAAATAAAGTCTAAATAAAATGACATGTTAAAAGTGTTTTAATTTTTGGCATTGAAATTGTACCTTTAAACTTATGCAGCACGTAATGTTTAATGATACATTTCCCAGTTACCAATTTTGAAGTATTGATTTACATATTTCTAATTTGTCCTTTAAGTAGATCATACAGTGCAAAATGTGTATAATTTCAGGTATACACCAAACGTTCCATTTATTTTTAACGTACCAAGTACATCATTAATAATTATGGCCATAGCTGTTCAAGGGGAAAACGGTTCCATGTATAAATCCTAAAACAAAAAATTTCTCTTCATTTTTGACCAATTAAGGCCATTTAGCAACCACTGTTGATAAATTTTAAGATTTTGCTACGGTGACAACAAGAATTTTCTGTCGAAATGTAAGAATACTGTATTTGGGGGGATTTAGAGAAATTCAATTTGGTAATTTGCTTTATGGTCCCTCCTAAAATTTTGTTTCTATGGTGGAATTTGTAGCATTTTAATAAATTTTATGGATGATTCTTTCAAAGAAATGGTATATATTTATATACCCCTTTCGTCTTTTCAAGGACATAATATTTTTATCATTGACATATACAAGCTATAGCTTCCTAATACAACAAAATTTCTGCTCTAATGATCAACACCATGAGCTACTAATTTTTTTACTTCATCGCGTACTTATATTACTGAATATTTGGCAACGACCTGCAACAAAAGCCATGTGAATCATTGTCTTTAGTTTGATGTACATCTCACATTGCTTCTTAAGGACAAACAAAGTGCACATACATTAGAGAGGCCATACATTTGCTGTCGACCAACTGTCACTATTGGACAACTCTATCAAGTGATATTTTGCTCTTTGCATACCTATATTATTAATACAAAAATCATACTATAGCTCCTCCACTTAAAATGCTTATTCACTTATGTAATATGCCGCTATTGAGACTTCAGCAAAAGCTGAAGAAGTCGAGGTGTTCGCAAGGAAACCTTAAAATGCAGCTAAGACTAAACCAGTAGACTCAGCAGCAGCGAAATCGAAAGATTCACTTGCTAGCTTGCGCGATTCATTTACTAATAGCAATAGAGATTCGATACAAAGTATGGTCATTTTATAGAAAATTTGTGTGTAGTTTGTTGTATGCATTTGATGCCAATGATCCTATTCTATCATGTTAGATGTTGGAGTGCAGGATAAAGATGCAGAGTTTGTAGAGTAGGGAACAGTACTTGAGAGTTGGAAATATGCTTGCATGTACAGCTTCAGGTTCTGTGGAGGACGTAATTTGGGCTTGAACGCTTATTATTTATGTTCCGCACAAGGCAGTGCTTGCTCTTGACACTATAGGTTAGCCTTGTAATACAGACCACAGCAATTTCATTTTTTTAGTTTTCAACCTCGATCATTTTGTATTTGGAAGGTCATTTATTTTGAATGTCTCATTTTTTTTTCTTCTTCTAATTTTAGAATTAAAACACCAACTCTTCTTAATTGAGTCTATTTTCAAGAAGATCCAAGTTTGAGAGTCACTAACCTCACTTATCAAATATATTTTTCAAATAACTTCATTCCTCCTGTTTAATTTTGTTTATTCTTATTCATTTGCTTGTCTAGAAAGAAGAAGGCAGTTCACAAATCCAACACTACAGATGATAAAAAGCTTCAAAGCACTTTGACAAACCTTACTAAACTGGAATGTCTCACGACAAGATTGCAAGATATTCCGCCTTCAATATTCAACCAACTAGGTGTTTTCTTCAACTTTTATAGATATAACTAAAAAAATTCTAGAACAATGTATAGTCAGTATAAGTTATAATTGATTGATTATGAGAGTAGAGTTGATTGATTTATGATTGTTTTTATTAGCTTATAGTGGACATCCGGTGTAGTTTATGTAAGTTTTTGATGGTTTTATTGTAGAAGGAGATGAATTTGGTTGCGGAAGAGGCAAAAAGCTTGGTTTACAGTTCATGTGCTAAAACATCCATAGACACATATTAAGTCTAGGGAGATGGGTAGTTATCCACTTATCTTATATCTTTAGTTTTTAGCTATAATGTTTCCCTTTAAGTCAAATAATCAACGATGATGAATTAACTAAGTTTATAAAATTAACCAAGTTTATATTAATAATAATACTAATAATAATAATATAATTAATTTAACCTTGTTTTTTATCAATGATAATAAATTAACTATACCAAGTTAATAAAAATTAACTAAGTTTTGTTAAAATTAAACAGGTTTTACAAAATTAGTTAAGTTTAAGCTAACTAAATTTCATAAATAATAATATAAATAATTTAACAAAGTTTTATAAATAATAACAATGATTATGATGATGATGAATTAACTATGTTTATAAAAATTAACTAATTTTATAATAATAATAATAATATGATTAAATTAACCGATTTTTAGCAATAATAATAATAATAAATTAACTAAATTAACTAAGTTAACTAAGTTAATAAAATTAACTAAGTTTTGTTAAAATTAACTAAGTTTAAGCTAACTAAATTTCATAAATAATAATATTATAACAAATTTAACAAAGTTTTATAAATAATAACAATGATTATGAATTAAGTATGTTTATAAAAATTAACTAATTTTATAATAATAATATAATTAAATTAATCGAGTTTTAGCAATAATAATAATAAATTAACTAAGTTAACTAATTTAATAAAATTAACTAAGTTTAGGTTAACTAAATTTTATAAATAATAATAATATAACTAATTTAACAGAGATTTATACATAATGATGGCGATGATAAATTAACTTAGTTTATAAAATTTGACTAAGTTTATAATAATAATAATAATAAAATTAAGTTAACCGAGTTTGAATAATAATAATAAATTAAGTTAACCAAGTTAATAAAAATTAATTAGGCTTTGTTAAAATTAAACGAGTTTTAAAAAATTAACTAAGTTTAAGTTAACTAAATTTTATAAATAATAATAATATAATTAATAACAAAGTTTTACATATAACTGTAAGATTGGACTTTATTTATTTCGTTTCGTTTATATCTTTGATTATTTATATGACGTTATTTATAGTATGATATGCTTGTACAATGCTATAGATGTTTGATATCAGATTTAAAGTCCTACGAATTAACATAATTGTTTGACTATATGTTGTGCTTTCACTTGTGCAGGCATTGGATTTTCGAAGAGAGCAAGGTTGGACTTTTATAGTTCTAGCTTTCACTTGTGCATGCAACAAAGAATTATGGGTAATCGAGCATTTTGTTAGCACAGTTTGGTATAATATTTTATTAGTACTTGGTGTGTAAATTTGTATACGAATGTTTGTTGTATGTTGGTCATTTTATAAAAAATCCCTGTATTAGAATGGTTATGGATATCTTATTTGATTATACAATCAATATTTTTTTAATTGTTCGAATATGATGATTATGTGAGTGATTGTTGATTGATATAGTAGAAATAAAATAGACCATCAATAGGAAATAATAACATGAAAAATGGTGCAAAATGATCAATAACTTTTAGTAGCGTTTCAAAAACACTACAAAAATACATATAGTGGCGTTGAGTAAACGCAACCATAAAGTAGGGGTAAAGTTGAAAATTCTATTGGTAGCATCAAAAAACTTTTTTGGTAGCGTTTTATACACGCTGTAAAAAAAGAATTTAGTGGCATTTCATAAACGCTGTAGTAAAACAATTTATGGTAGCGTTGAAATAAGTGCAACTAAAAAACAGGTATTTTTAGTCGTGGACTTTATGACAGCGTTCATCAAAACACTGCTAAAATTTTTAGTAGCACTTTTTGAGCGCTACTAAAAATCAAAATTCTTGTAGTGATATCAAATACAAAAGCAACTGACAAGTCTGATCATAACAACTAGAAATAACTGAATGGAAATAAGATCAAATATTCAAGCAAAGCTCCAAGCTCCAAAGGTGAATCTTAAACGCTGTGACACTCAGTCTTACCCGAGCATAAAGCAAAACACAAAACACTCGAGTCAGGATTAACATTCTTATAGCAGTAAATTCAACTCAAGTGAAATGACAACTGAAATACAAGTTACTTAAAGGATGTTTGGGATTTCCATCCTCTAACGATCCATGGAACTATTTACTATGTTGTAACATACACTATTATAATATGTCCATTAGTATTATAAAGTACTAAAATAGCATTAAGGCATTACCCATTTCCCCTTAACACATTTTATATATTCTCACATTCTATACAGTATTGTAAGTTCCACCAAACCAGTGGTTTGTCCAAAGGGCACTCCATAGGCACGGTACAAAACAAACTCGTAGAAGGCGCGATAAGGCAAATGACAAGACACACGAGGCAATTACAGGGTAGGATTCCACCGTTTGCACTCCTGTACTGGTGGTAACGCATAGCAGCTACTACCGCCCACCTTGAGACACACTCCCAAATCAAAGGTGCACCCTATCGAATCACAAATGCAATAGAATGGTATCGAACAAATGTACCCGTTAGGGGGAGCGACCCTACTTGGTCTGGTATAGCTTCTGTTTTAACCACTTCAAACCGACTCGCGGGAGTCAGGGCTATGTTAATACCTCATATAGAAACATCACCAAACCATCCTACTTTGTTCTAGAATCTCTACCACGTATACAATTTTTAAAGTGATGTTTGGCATTGGCGAGATTATGACAGCATCTAATCCCGGTCTCTTTAACAACGAAATGCTTATTTCATACCCTGGTCGTTTTCGTTTCAAATAGTTCATACTTCATATCAAAACATATTCATTTCAAAATCATATCACTTTCAAAATCATATTCACTTTCGAAATCATCACTTTCGAAATTATATTCACTTTCGAAATCATATCACTTTCAAAAGCATAATTCACTGTAAAATCATATTTATTTCTAAAGTCTTAACCACAAAGTAGGTTAAACCATCATATCAAAATATTCGCATTTAAATCCATCAAATCTAAATCATAACGATTCCAACTTAAACAGTTTAACTATTGAAAACAGTTTATGCGTATTGAAATAGTTATAAATTAAAAATAGTTTAGATATTTAAAAATAAGTTATGAATTAAAATAGTTTATATATTAAAAAAGAGTTTATATACTAAAATAGTTTATAATTAGAATTGTTTCTTCTAATTTCACAAATAAATTCAACTTCTCATTAAACCATTTAATTTATATAGATTTCAAATCCAGGTTTGAACTTCAAATTCAAACAACTTCCAATGCAATAGGTTTCAAAGTTTAATTATTCAAACTATTTATAATAACTCACTTTGATAAACATCATTTATTTTTCCAAAATTCAATCTTATATTTATTTAAACTGGAAAATATTAACTTAATCATTTATAATAACATATAAATAAATCTCAAAATAACCAATTTAAATAAAACCGAAAATTAATTATCTGACTTCAACTATATTTAATTCTAAAATATTCACCTAATCACCTTTATAAACATTTAAACAAAATCTCAGTTTACACATTTAAATCAAATTTAAATATTCAATTTCATTTTATTTAAATTTGAAAATACTCATTTAATCATCTTTAATCAAAATCTCGTTATCAAATTATGAAATAATATTTTAAAATCTCGTAATCAATAAGTTCAAATCAATTCTTATTTATATCCAATTCTTAATGATATTTCAAATCAATCTCAATTTACCTTCCAACCATTCTTTATTATATTTATTACAAAATCTATTTTCAAATATTAATAAAAATTTATATAAATACTTAAATATTGTGTGTGTGTGTGTGTGTATGCAGAATTTAGTTCAAAATAGTGATTTTTCAAATGTGATTGATGATGATAGAAATGAATATAGCACTGTATGTCCAGATAATGGTGTTGATTTTGAGATTTTGTCTATAATGGGGATGGGCAGATTTGAAGAGGAAGATTTATAAATAGGGAGATGGTTGATTATATTGATATAAATAGGGAGATGGTTGGTTAAATGGGGATAGGCAGATTTCTTTTTGACTATCTAGGTTTTGTGATTAGACCTACTAAACTTGAACATGATGATTGGCTTATAATCATTGATAAAATCAAAAATAAGATCTCTAACTAGAATGAGAGATTTTTATCTAGAGCAGGCAGACTAGTCTTAATAAATTCGGTTTTATCATCCCTTCCGATTTATTTAACGTCCATGCATCTATTTCCTGATTGGATTATCGAAAAAATAGATAAAATTAGAAGAGATTTCTTATGCAGTGGGGAAAATCCTAATAATAGCATAAAATGTTTAGTAAATTGGGAAACAGCCTGTAAGGCAAAAGGGAAGGTGGCTTAGGAGTTATTAATTTGTGTAATATGAATTTGTCCTTACTAGGTAAATGGTTATGGAAGTTCAAGGACATAAATGATAACGCTATTTGGAAAGAGATCATTTCTAAATATTATCATAACAGCAATTTATATCAAATTGCTTCTCCAGTCACTCAAAATCTATCTAATTTTTGAATTTTTTTTTAAATGTCATCAGATTTTTAACTTAGGTGTTAATACGATAGTTCATTTTGGTAATTGTACTTCTTTCTGGCATGACCGTTGGATTTCGGCCTTACCTCTTAATTTGGAAATTAAAAAGCTTTATGAAATATGTAATTTTAAGTTTTCTTTAATTATTGAAGTTTATTCTCTTGAAAATGATCCTCCTTGGAATTTTAGTTTTAACAGGATTTTAGTAGGTTCAACCCTTAAACAACTTTCTTTGCTTTATGCTAGATTAAATCTTTATTTTATTGATAATGATATTATTAGTTGGGAATGGGATAAGAGTAAGAAATATAATTCTAATTCTTTTTACAGATATATTAATTTTTCAGGTACAATAAATAATTCTTTTAAATTTATTTGGAAATCTAATGCTCCTCCTAAATATAAAATTTACATATGGTTAATACTGCATGGAAAACTTAATACAATAGAATTTTTAAAGATAAAAAACATTCAAAATGATAATAAATGTTATTTATGTAATCTACATCTTGAAGATATTAAACATATATTCTATGATTGCATGGATTCTTATTATATTCTAAATAATATTCTTAAATTTTTTAACTTTAATATAATAACTAAAATTTCGGATTACGACTTCTACTGGAAAAAATTTAGATTTAGGTTCAGAAAGAATATTAGATTCTAGACACTTTATTCATTATTATTAGTTGGTATATTTGGTTTGAAAGAAATCAAAGAATTTTTAATAATAATAATAGTAATTTTAACAAATTGATTTTTACAATTTCCACATTTCGTTTGAACTGGATTTCTAATCCCAAATATAAATTAGCTAAAAATAACCTATTTGAAGAGTATCTTAATAAGGTTCGTTATAACATTAACTTACTTAAACATAACAATAATATATTTAACATTAACAATAGTAGTATTAATATTTTTTCAAATTTATATGATGATTTCACTATTAACCATATCTTACTTATGATTAAAGGTTCATAATAATTTTTTAAGATTTGTTTCAATAATTGTACTAGTCATTGTTGGTATTAGATTATAGGTATTTTAATTCTTTTGTATTTGTCCAGTTAGTCTTATTTAGGTTTTTATTTCCTACCTCATCAATACATATATATGTATATAAATTATATTAATATACATATATACGAATCATTCTAACTTTTTTCTTAGTCACCCTTCAGACACAAGTATGGGTAATAGGGTGTCAGGTTCACTTTGTAGGTACTTATGTCTTCAGATTGCAGGATTTCAGATTATAGAGGGTTATCAGAGCAGAGTTTTCCACTCATGATTACTAGCAGTTTAACCACTGATACAAGATACTTTCATCTCCATCGTGGCATACTATTTTCAGGAGGATCTACTCTTCTTATTGGCACTTCTTCCTTTTGTACAGAGTCTTCAGAGCAGATTTTCCGTTTAGCATCATATTCAGTTCCACTTCAGAGTAAATGCTTTTCCATTCCTTTCGAACCAGATGCATGGAGCTTCCTTCTTAGTTTATGATGACATCCAGTATTATTGGCTTTTCTTTAGTTTTTTATCTAACACTTTAATATCGGGCGGTGGCCATGCCGAAGCTCGATATTGGGGTGTGATGGTTGGTGGCCTTGTCGGAACTCATCTTAGGGGTACCTGAGCTTTTTTGATACTTGTATCTAGTTTTGTTACCTGACAGGCATGTTGGCAGCGCCTTATTTTTGTGATATATATAGTTGCATGTGTGCTCTCCTCTATTTATAGAGGATCACACATTTTTCTCAAAAAAAATATACATATATACCTAATTAAATCAAATCTTATTATTAAATTTATTTTATATTAAATCTTATTATATATATTAAAAATGATAAAATTATAAGTAAAATCTTGAAATTTATTTTTCAAACTTAACTTATAAATTTGAAGTTTTCAAATATATAATTTTAAAATCTAATTTTCAAATATATATAAAAAAATTATATATTATGTTTTAAAAATCAATTTTTGTTAAAATCCATATATTTCCTTTCAAAATAATGAAAATAATTTTCAAAAATAGACCAACGGTGTACGTATATAGTTTTCTATCTTATGGTCAAGTGATACGGATATTTACCATTTCAATCCGCAATTTAAATTTAATATTTACGGTAATATCTCATTTCAGCCCGTTATCCCAAAATTTCAAAATCAATGAAAATCGCTTGGGTTTATCATTTCAACCTATAACGATTTTCCCCTAATCTGCAATATCGTTCGGGTACTTATCATTTCAACCCATATGGAATTCCTAACTGACATGGAACTTGCAGTGTGAGAATATAAATAGCATAAAATAACAGACATATCAATGAAAAGCATATATGATCATATTTAACAATTAAACAAAATATATATAGCAGGTTATGGTGTCATATGTCAATTAATATAGATAGACAATTGTAGATAATAACATATCAATTTAACAATTAAATAACTAACAATTCAAATTTAACAACATATTTCAATGGTCATTTCATGTGAATTAAATTTACTAAATATAAGAATGTTAAGCATGATTTATTGCTCACCTTTCGAGGCTAGAGAGAATAGACAAGCATATGGATAAGCGACAAATCAAAGCAGCTAACTGTTGCGATCAATTCTGGACAGTGGCAAAACCAAAAGCATAACATGATAAACTAGATTCGATGGAAATCAAATATTTGTTATATTTTAAAATTCAACATTCAATTTTAGAACACATTTCAAAATAAAATCTATAGATATATGTTTTAAAATCAATACTAAACTTAAAACATATATCGAATTAAAATCTTTATATATATATATATATATATATATATATATATATATATATTAAAACCAACCCATATTTAAAATAATATCTTTATATATACATATTTTAAAATCAATATTTTATTTTAACACATATTAAACTAAAATCTTTATATATATTATATATCGAAATTATTATTTCTTAAATGCATATATTTAAAAATCAATATATATATATATATATATATATGTAAATGAATATGTATATAAATAAGATAGCAGGTGGGAGATTATATATATATATATATATATATATATATATATATATATATATATAAGAAAGGAGAAGAACAGGCCTTAGCCTTTGAAATTAAGTGTTGCCATCTAGGTTTAAGCAGCGGCTCCAGGCGCAACAGTGGGTGAAGGGAGGAAACTAGGGAAAGCGGGTAGGGGAATGGTGGTTCGGTAAGTGAGTGCGGCTAGAGGAGCAAGACGAGGTGGAGAAAGGGCTGACGTGATGGGTGAAGAGGCGGATTAGGTTGGAAGTTTGAAACCTGGGTGTGAGGTGGCAGTTGTATACATGGCGAAAGATACACGGCGAAACATGAAGAAGGTCAGGCATGGGTTCATATTTATTTAGTTGGTGATATTCCTCAGGGTAGAGATGTTATGTGCAGTATGAGTAAAAAATTGATTAGACGATGTAAGATATATGCACATATTTGTTTATATTTCTCAAGGTACATGCATTATACTTAGGCTGTCATCAAATGGTAGGTACGATTGGATAATCTCTTTCGATTTATTGGTATTCCCCAAGGTCGAGACAAGAATGGGACAAAGATCACTGATTAGGAGTTGTATATGATACAATTGATAAAGTGTTATCCGTCACTTACGGGCCTAAACTTTGTTGATATTCCTCAAGGTTGGAACCCCAAGGCAAGTAAGACCAAGCATCCACTAAAGAAGTCAAAAGATTTCAACTTTTTTCTTAAAGTTTCAAGAAACATAAAACTCTAGTTGGAGACCTATTAGAAAATGAAACAAATACTTTAACCTTTCTAATATTATAAAAATATATGTTATAAAATTAAAGTAATCTACTTAGAAAATTTTTACAACCTTATAACTAATAAAATGTTTATAAGTTAGAATATATAAATGAGCTGAATTAAGATTAATGTAGAAATATATAATATTTACCAATAAATCTTTTGCTATGTTGTCGCTTCAATACCCATGCAAGAGCCAGTTTATACAACTACTAAAACATTTATGCCTCGGTTGCTTAACTGTTTATTTGTATGCGACTATGCATTGTCTTCAATGAGTGTCAAACTTTAATATCAATACAAAAATATGGATATTTGATCCAAAATTCAAACATATATAAATGTTATATGGTGAACGATTATGGTTTATAATGTATGAGACATCGATGAAATTAATTCATTATAAATAAGAAAATAAACCATAATTCAAAATCATTGATTCATTATTTTATTATACTTACAATCTCCTTTGAATGGTTTTACCATTTTAAAAAAGGAAGGCGAATGTACTAGAATGGATGTAACTTAAGGTACGATTGGGATGAAAAGAGTGAATGGTCACTTTTGCTTCTAATTCATAAAGAGATATTTGAAGAAGAATTGTATAAAGTACTAAAGGACAACTAATATGGAATGAGAAATGTGATTTATATCCCAAATGTATTTTCGTACAGATTTTTTTTTATAAAGTTATTTCTTTGAGTTTAATATAATTGATGTGAAACTCATGATTGTAAACTGGTTGCCGTGAATGAAATAAAATCCCATAATAATAGTTGAATGGAGCTTTATATTTCATATGTTACTATAGTAATGGTGGAAATAGTGGGAGCGTACCATATAACACTTCTTAGTAGATGAATCAAATTATCGAAAATTATTTTTATGTATTTATCTGTATGTATTTGTGAAATAATAAATGTTTTAAGTATTGACTGAAAATAAACATGGTGTTATTTCAATATAAATATTTGGAATATTAATTGTAAAATAAAACTATAATTTGGCATTTGTTTTCATAACAAATGTGATGCATAAAAAACATAGAAGTATCTGAAATTTTTACGGCTATTTTGGAATTAATGATAATGCACCCGTTTAATGGGAGCAATAAAATAGTTGGTGAACTATTCGGATTGATACGTAAAGATGTATGCAATTGAAAGTCAAATGATACAAAAATAGTTTCACATACTTCATTAAATTCACCAAGGAATTATTGTAGACATATGAGTATGTGATTAATACACATGAAGTATGCTTATGTATTTATAGAATATAAAACAAAAGTAAATAATATGACATGTGAAAGAAAATAAAATAATTTAATTTGATTGAAGATGTGAGCCTACTCAAAAGGAATTGCAAATTCACCTAAACCAAATAAGATTCTATCTCTAAAGTGACTCCTCCCTATGATACATAATGATGTATCGATAAGGAGTACAAATTATGATTAATGGTGAGTGAAGTTGAATTAACTCTTTCTATAAGGATATGTACATGAGAGCACGCATGTATGTTAAAATTAGTTTAAACAAAGTATACAAAATCATATGATACAAGAGTTAATGAAACAACCACCATATATCCTAGGTCAAGAAGTTAACAGGTTGTGTGAGTCGAGAAACCAAACGTAATACTTGTTCGTGAAGGATCTTGTATGGACCACCCCAAATGAGTTTGGGAACGATCAATACTATTGACAAATCTATACTATGAATATAAGTTCATCAACTTAAAAACAAATCAGTTTTATACATCTATATAGGCAACTCATAAAACATTTATAATTATTGATTTCATTGCACTGAGAAACGATTGTTGTTTCAAGAAAACACCAACTTCATGACGAAGGAATTTCATTTAAAAACTATTGGTTATAAAATTGATTTGGATACAATCCAAAGGTAAAACTAATCACAATGAATGAAATGAAATTGACCGAGCCTAAGCGGACATAACTAGTTAGAATAACTAATAAGAACTCTCGCACATACAAGAGAAATTTTGGTTTTCTTATCGATGTCTAAAATTGAATTTCCTCGGTTGTAAATAAGTCATCAAGAGCGCCGATGCTACCATATGACATGATGCATAAATTCAAAATGGATTCTAGGTGCATTAATAGAATATAATTTCGATAATTATACCCAAAGTAATAAGATCCATCGACCCTGAATGTGACTTTAAGAAGAGGACCAGTGTAGTCTGAATATATGCTATGTTGATAGAATAACATCATAAATTTCAATTATTGAAACTAAAATAGCACATTCATCATTTAACGTACACTAGATTATTTGGATTTTTCTCACAAACTTTATAGCTCAACATGACTTCGATTTTTTGTACATATATGTTGAAAAAAATGTAGATAATAATTTAAAAGAGAGTGTTTGCATATAAACAGCCAATCGGTGGGAGCAATGACTAAGTTTGTGAGTATTGGATATGATCCAAGAAATTACGAAAAATAGTGTTCGATAACCATCAAAGTTAAGTAAGTATTTTAATGGAGAAATCAAATAGTTTGAATTTCTATCAAAATGCAGAGGAAGCATGTGTTTGTAAGAAAATGCTAAAAAGGTACCGAAATATTTCAAAACTATAAGTAAGGAACAAACTTATGATTTTTAACGATGTACTCGTATTAAAATCATTTTAGTTTGATTTTTAATGCCCATCTTGGATGTGAAATTGACACATCTTTTATAATCAGTATAAAAGAATGTTGGAATTGTCCCAAATGATATACGTAGGCATAATATTAAAATGTTTAATATGAAACATGTAAGATGAATTTTTTATACACTAGCAACAGAAATTATTATACATGTTGTATTGTTTATAGTATCACATTGTGCTTATGTATTTGATACATAGGGAAAGTATCAAATCCAAATTAAGATCACAAAATGATAGTTTAGAATGTTCCAGAGTATTTACGAAATGCTAGATAATTTTTTACAGAAACAATGAACTCCTTATGACCGAGTGTGCAGACTCAAACTTCATAAGTGATATAGAGTAACGTATATCAATCCTAAATTCATGTTCAATCCTAAGTTAAGAACTTTAAGTTGGAAATGTTCCAAAAAATTGGTCGTGGTTGTTTAACCGAAGGTTAAGTACATTGCCTTGAGTAGCGCTACAATAAAGAAGTATAAACAAGTGCATAAATTTATAACCGAGCTAAGGTTGATTCCAAATATTGAGAATCCCATGACATTGTTATATGATAATTTTGTTGTGATATAGTTCATAAAAGCAGATCTAAAATCGAAAAATATACTCCAGAGAGTTCAACAAGATAAAGGTATTGTATCAGCATAGGAGAGAGTTCATCGACAAAGTAGCTAATTAAGATAACATAGAATACCTATTCACTAAAGGACTGGCCCGATTAGTTTTGAGAAAACCAGTTAAAGGATTTGAGATAAGATTCTATAATTGACCCCAAGTGCAAATGGGAGGTTGATAGTATCAATGGCATACCCTAGGGATAATTATGTAATTTATTATTTGTATTTAGCTACTTACCAATCTTGTTTATATTAAAGGTTTGGAATTCTATTATATACTATGTTATGTTCTGATATAATTAATTGACCAATTAATTTAAATTAATATTCATTATGTGACCGTGATTACGATGTATTGTAATCATGAGAATTTTATCACATTAAAAAATAACGTATTATTTTAAAAATCCTAGTCAAAATGTTTCGAGAAAGGATGTCGATTCATTTCTTGAGAACAGAGTACATAACACTCTCTAAATGTTAGATAGTGTATTACTTATGGCTGGTGGGGGCACGTAGGGGTTACGTATTAATAGTTACTGAATATTTATGGAATGACTCACTTGAGAGTTTTCTGCTTGTTAATATAACTAAGGTCAAACAGAGAATTTTGAAGCAGGGATGCAATATTGCTCCCTTGACTTGAGAATTCTATGGAACTTTAGTGTGGACACTCCATTTTGATTATAGTTAAATCATGACATGACATCCATCGAAGGACTATAGTAGGGTATGCGTTGGAACATATTTCAAAATGCTATTCAACAAAGAATTCGTCTGTTTACTTATATGAGGTTTGTATCACGGTCAACTGTAGTCATTTCGAAGTCAAAGTTACTGACCAGAATAATAAGGTAGTAATAGTTGTCAACATTAAATCAAGGATTTTGTGTTTGGACTAATCGATTTGAATGTGGACGATGTTGAAATTTTGATCGAAACCAAATTCCATATGTCCTATTGCGATATATGTTGGTGAAGAGAATCGGTGTAAATAATCATTACTACTAGGTATTGGTTATAGTAGTAAATGGAATTTTCCAAAAATTTATGTAAGCAATAAATTCAGAAATATACAACTCCAATAGCTAAAATTATCTATGAACGTTAATATTTGAACTGTTATATATTAATCACTGATTGAATTTACACCTTTGAGCCGCATAACCGTAATACAAAATCACTTGATTTAGTTAATTTATATTGTAAATTAAGTAAATCAATTAATATTTATGAAACATTAAGTTTAAATTTTATTTCATTTGTATGAATGCCACTAGTATTTAATACAGTGCATATATAAAAGTTATATTTGTGCATATCAATGTATAATATCGATAAATATCTAAATTTGTTTTAAATGAATTAATTACTAAGTTGTAGGTATAACTAAAGCTAAAAGAGACTAAGATTCATAAGACAAATATAGATAAAAGCAGCGGAAACTTAAAATAATAACTTAATTAAATAAACTTCATAATTGCTTCATAAATAAGTCAAATACCAAATACCACATATATGTTTGAAAATCCAATATGTCTCATGAAACAAAATCTCATAGTCTCAAAAATCAGAGGACATAATATCCCTCATAATAAGCCAGTACATAGAAAGAACAAAAGCTGAAAATAAAAGAAGTAAATAGTAGAGAACTCCTCCAAGAAACCACCAAGCAACTGCAAGCTACTGACTTCTCCTTTGATTGCCAATGAGAGAAAAGGGAAAAATAGAGGAGTGGGTCAGACTAATAGTCTGGTAAATGATAGTAATTACTAGAGTCTTTAAGCAAGATAAAAGTAATAGACTCTACAACAGTTCTAGCATAAATAAGGATAACAAAGGAAGTAGGAAAGAAATAAAATGGAAATAAGCACGATTAAATATTGCTTAATTTATAAGACTGGTTAAATTTGATTGCTTGCACTTGTCTTTGATTTCTGCTTTGAATTCCTAATCCTATAATTAGGATGTAACCCTAATTCTACCCTTCTTGATCGGCCTGCTACTCTACAGTACCTTTCAATGAACCAGATGCTATGTAACTCCCTACATAGCATGTTACTGCGGACCAGATGACATATGTAGCTCCCTCCACAGAAGGCATTTATTTACTGTGAACCAGATACTATATATAACTCCCTATATAGAATGTTACTGTAATGATCCGACTTTTCGACGCTCGAAAATTGACATCAATACAGTCCACTGTATCAAATGTTAAACGATCGAATGCTGGAAAACCGAACCATTATGGTTAAAGAAGAAGGAGGTAGAAGAAGAAATAGGAAACAACATCAGTATCTCACAAACGCAACGGAACAATATACAATAGATAAACGACTAACCCTTTAAAACAAAAGAATTATATCTGTTTTATATATATTACATCATCAGAGTACAATATAATTAACATCACAATTCAGGACAGTTATAATATCTCATCCTTCCAAAACTGAATATATAGCTTACACTGCACAACGAAAATATGAATCTACAGAATACGCTTCGTCATCCAACTCGTATCCTGAGCTTCACAGTAGTCCATCCAGAATCTGTATTCTATAACACTCAATCCGACCCGAGCATTATAGCTAAATAACACCCGAGTCAGTCTGGAAAACCAGCGTGAGAAAACGCACTCAATTGGATTATTAAAGTTTTCAAAATCCTTTGAAATCAAAGGTATTTTGTAAGATCACGGCACAAATAAACATGCCGGGTTTTTACCTTACGATAACCGAAACATTTCTTATAAAATCCTCTGATATTATAGTAGTGTCTATATGCAAATACTTATTCAAATGGCTTAAATTGTTACATTATTAAATTCCAGCTAATAGGTGTACAAACAAAACCGTAAATGCACGTAGGGAGAATGGATTTCCATCAATGGCAGGACTACTGGGGTACCGCCCGTCACAGTACGTGGTCTAGATCACCATACCGAGGATCCGCCCTGATCCCCTGCATCACAAGACCGGAACTACCCCTTACTCGATAGTCCGAATAAGTTCACCCCATGGTTGGGATCAGCAACTGCCCACACAGCCGAAATAAAGGGACATCTAGATAGGGTGACCTTACCCTAATTGGTTACTAGCAACTTAGCCTTGTGTGCACCTCCCTTGTTTTAGCCATTCCTGGTTGATGAGGCTCGAGGCTATGCGTTACCTTTTTAGCACACATTCACTTAGAGTGCTCATCATCCTCCTGACAATGTTCTGAAGCATTCGTCCATACAAGTCCATTCCGGATTCGGATGGAACCGAAGGCACTACTCCTACTACATCCACTTTTGGAATCACCCTCAGGATTAGTAGCGATTAACCCTTGCAATTCACCGCACCATCTTCGATTCCCATCTTTTGTCTTCCTCACGAAATGTACAAACCGGATCGAAGTGGTTTTCAAAAATTTAATCCCAATATCGGACTCTTCGAAACGATCAGCGCATTGGCCAATATTGATAATCGGTTATTTAACTATCAAATAGCATTCACAAACAACCAACAGACTTTAAATAATTTTCCAAATTATTTATCTCAAAATAACTTCGCAAGACATTTATCTACACTTCACCTTTTTGAAAACAGTTTTCAAATCACCTTTCTCTCGCGGAATAGATTTCCAAATATTGTCTATTTCCACTAAAATTACCAAGTCTAAATACTTTAGATTTTAAAATAATTTAAATCACTTTATTCTAAAATATACTTTTAAACATTTAAATTAAACTACTTAAACACCTTATTCAAAAATATATACTTTAAAAGTATTTAAAATAAAACTACTTTATAAAATATAAAAGTAATTTTTAAAATAAAAGTTAAGCCAATCTAAATTTTAAAATAAGAGTTACGAAATTCTATACAAGTTTTTCAAATAAAACTTTAACCAAACCATCATTAAAATAAAACTACTTTATAAATTATAAATATTAATAATTATCTTTTTAAAACATAATACCAATTAACTTTTCAAAATAATTACTATTATAACTAATTTAATAAATATTTACCTTTAAAATTTTAAACAACTTAAATAATAATTTCTCAAAACATTCCTTTAAAATCAACTTTGAAACTTTTAACTTATACATAAAAATCTGCTTCAAAAACATACTTTGGTTTTCAGGAAAATACACTTTTCTTTCATACCTTTTAAAAATAAACCACTATTTATTTTTAAATAAATTACCATTCCTTTATAAATTCTCATCGTGAATTTATACTTTCAAATATCCACTGATATCTTATTTCACTATATAAACCCAGTTTATAAATTCCATAGTCTCATACTCCTATTAAAACACAGTTTCAAACACTAAATCAATTTCCAAATTGATTTTCAAATTTTACTCCACTGAAAAAGAATAAATTCCTTTACTTATCAAATTTTATTTCAAAAACCATTAATTTTAGATTTTACTTCTTTATTATGATTTAACATCTTTTTAAACTAAAAATATCAATTTCATACTTTTTCCCCCAAAATTCTTCTTATCTCTTCCAACTATTTTAAACCTTCAATTTAAAAGTAAACCCTTTATTCTTTTAAATAATATCACTTAAGTTTAAAAAAAATCATTTATTCCCATTTACTCAAAAATCTTCTTTTACATACTCGGAATTTACTTATTAGAATTTAAAAATCAACTTTTATCCTTTTCCAATTTATTCTTTAATTTATCCAAATTTTCTATAATTATTTTACTTAAAAATTATCTCTTTTTATTTTCCCTTCAAAAATCCAATCTATATATTTTTGATAACTCGGCATACCCAAATATATTCAATCACACCATAGCATCCAATATTTTCAGTTACCAATATATATATCTTAGATTATTAAATAAATCATATAAATTATTTATTCAAGGTCAATCGGGAAACCAAGACAAGATTGAAGTGGATTGAAAATTAAAAAGTCAAAGGTGGGTTGATCTCACTCATTTGGATACCATTTAATTTTAATAGTTAAATTTAAATGATTGGATGAATAATTGAATTGACTGGATATGATATTATATATAGTAGTATATTATTGGAGTGATTGATTTCTCGCATTATATAGCGGATGAGACCCTATAGGGGATCAGGGTGGATCCTCGGTACGGTGATCTAGAGCACGTATTATGACGGGCGGTAGCCAAATAGCCGTGCCATTTTATGGAATCCAATCTTCAATAAGCGCCTGTACGGTTTTGATTGTGCCTAACTATGCTGAAACGTGAGATGCAAGCATTTCAGCTAGATTCTATTTTACTTTCTATAGACACTATATAATATCAGATGGATTTTGATTAAAACAAATGGACCAGGTTGGATCCTCGGTACGGTGATCTAGACCACGTACTGTGATGGGCGGTAACCCAGTAGCCCTGCCATTGATGGAAATCCATTCTCCCTACGTGCCTTTACGGTTTTGTTTGTATACCTATTTGCTGGAATTTAATAATGTAACAATTTCGGCTATTTGAATAAGTATTTGTATATAGACATTACTATAATATCAGAGGATTTTATAAGAAATGTTTTTGTTATCGTAAGGTAAAAACCTGGCATGTTTATTTGTGGCGTGGTCTTACAAGATACCTTTGATTTCAAAGTATTTTGAAAACTTTAATAATCCAATTGAGTTTGTTTTCTCACGCTGGTTTTTCAAACTGACTCGGGTGTTATTTAACTGTAATGCTCGGGTCGGACCGAGTATTATAGAATACAGATGCTGGATGGACTGTTGTGGAGCTCAGAAGACGAACTGCATGACGAGGCGTATTTTCGTAGATTCATATTTCCGTTGTGCAATGTAAGCTGTATATTCAGTTTTGGAAGGACAAGATATTATAACCGTCCTGAATTGTGATGTTGATTATATTATACTCTGATGATGTAATATATATAAAACAGATATAATTCTTTTGTTTTAAAAGATTAGCCGTTTATCTATTATATATTGTTTCGTTGCGTTTGTGAGATTCTGATGTTGTTTTCTATTTCTTCTTCTACCTCCTTCTTCTTTAACCCTAATGGTTCGGTTTTTCGGCATTCGGTCGTTCGGCATTTGATATAGTGGACTATATTGATGTCGATGTTCGGACGTCGAAAAATCGGGTCGTTACAGTTACTGTGGACCAGACGACATATATAGCTCCCTACACAGAAGGCAATGGTGTCTACGAAAGACACCCATATTAAGCGCTTGGAAATCATGACTATTACTATGCACCCGAATGGAAGTCGCACGCGTAACTACCACCATGCCCATGCTACCTTTTGCTCCACCTATTGGGTCTTCTTATTACCTAAATCTCCAGCATTAGCGTGCCCCTCATCCCACTTCAGGCTAACTTGAGATCACCGTGTGTCCATAGAAAATAGGGGAAATACTGTTGGTATTGGCCTGTCATCCAAACGATATCTAGTTGTGCCCCTTATCCAAATCCCCTATGATTTGGACTTTTGATTGACCAATTACTACCATATTTAGCATAAGCGTGCCCTCATCTCGCTTCAGGCAAATGTGAGACCATCATTTTGTCTAATAGGGAATGTTATTTGGTATAGGTCCTACTTTCATTTTTGCTTATTAACTTAGGTAAATTATTTAAATAAGCCTTTACGTTTTCCTTTACTAGCTGCGCTTATTAATTTCTCCTAGTCTTAAAATAAGCCTTATTCTTCTCTTTTTCTTATTATAACCTACATTATAATCATGTTTACCACTTAATCCAAGGTCTAAGTGTGAAAATAAGCTTCTTTCATTTGTTACTCTTTTTTGTTATAATTCTAAGTTATAACTAGGCCGGTCTTTTTAATTCAGTCTAATTAATGTCATTATTAGGCGTAATTTCAGTCCAATTCCATTTATATTACAATATTTGAAATTTACATCTTATATACCATTATTTCAGTTTTCTTACAATTTAATCCATATTCGTGTGAATCATATTCTAATCCATACGCGAAGAAGGAGGAATAAAAGAAAAATGAAAATAGAAGAAAATCCAAAGCGTAGAAAGAATATGTAAATAACATATAAATAACAGTAAAAACTAAAATACTGTAAATAAACTGTAAATAAACGAAAAAGCTATAATTAACAGAAATAAACTAAAATTACTGAAAAGAATAGCTGAAAGGAAGTCGACTAAAAATAGTTCTAAAAATTGTAAATAAACTACTGAAAAGGCTATTTCAAAAATCATATTAACTATTGGAAACCCTATTATTTTAAATTACTTAAAGAAATCTTAAAATAATTACAATCACTCACCTCCGGTCCTAAGCTCTTCCTATGGACTTTCTAGATCCAGTTGGTGTTGTAAAATAATTTAAATTATAACGATTTTCTTCTTTGGAAAAATTATTCCGTTTAAGGTCCTTTCTAGAAAGGTGAACCCAATTGGAGAAAGCCTAGAACAAGAAAACATGTTAGGTCTAGGGGTCTATTTACAGGGGTAGAAGTGGATCTAGGACCATTGGATTTGAGGATTGAATAGGATGCAACCATGTCATAGGCTGAATAGGAGCCATCGAATTTTAGTTAATTAACGAATTAATTATTACAGGTTAAATTTTGGGTTGTTACATTCTCCCTCCTTAAGGGATTTCGTCCCTGAATCTCTAAGGATAAAAGGATGTATTAAATGTTTTCACCCAATTCTACAACTAACTACTCAATCATCAACCATTCATCCATTGTCCTTAAGTTTTTCTAATGCAATTTTATGATACTTATGCAATTAGTGTAGTGTAAATGTCCCTAATTAATGCAAAAAATTAGGTGATTCATTGACTGAGTTGACCTCCTTTTATGCAATCACGTTCGTGTCATGTATCCAAATGAATGCAAAAATCTCCTAATGATAACTGACAATTCTATATGCGTGCTACAAACATCATCCAAATGCAATAATCATGTGATAAACATCCATTTATAGCACCCATGAAATAAAATAAAAATGCGCACACATCCATATGCATATGCTCTAGTGTCCTAGTTAGGCCAATCCCTAAAGAATAATAATGCCTAGTGTACCTATATGCATCCATTAGCATCCACTAGCAAACACTTGCAACCACTAGCATACATCATTCATAACATGTTCTATTAACATGTTTACATCAAATCCTACCATCCATAGGTTAAATCCTAAGCTCTACCCTCCCAAAGGATAATAAAGGAAAGAACCTATTCAAATCTAAAGATGGAAAAAGGAAATCTAAAACTTCTATCAAAAAGATGAGGATAGGAAGTACGAATCTTCTCTTCTACTTCCCAAGTGGCGTCCAGAACATCATCTCCCCATTGCACCTTCACTAGTGGAATCTTCTTATTCCTTAGTCACTTGGTGTCTCTCCCAAAACTCTTCATAGGGATACGTCGAACAGAAGCTTCTTTTTCTACGTCCACCTCCTTCAATTGACTAGGCTCTACAACCTCCGCAAAGTCATGTAAGCACTTTCGCAAGTGTGAAATATGGAAAACGTCGTGCACTCCTACGAGCTTATCAGGTAGCCTTACTCGGTAAGCCATCTTCCCAACTCTCTCTGTGATAGAAAATGGTCTAACAAATCTAGGGGCTAACTTTTCGTTTGATCCGAATCTTACCACCTTACTAAGTGAGGATACTTTGATAAAATCTAAGCCTCCAACCTCAAACTCTAAGTCGCTCCTCCGCTTGCCCGTATACGACTTCTATCTGTCTTGAGCCGTCCTCATCCTTTGCCGAATCAAATCCACCCTCTTAGAAGTCTCCCTAACCATATCGAGTCCAAGTAATAACTTCTCCGTAGACTACCCAACATGATGGGGACTTGCAAGGTATCCCATATAAAGCCTCAAACGATGCCATTCCTATACTTGTTTAGTAACTATTATTGTACGCAAACTCAACCAACGGAAGATGCTCCTCCCAAGTTCCTTCAAAGTCCAAAATGCACATCCACAGCAAATCCTCAAGCACCCTATTTACCCCCTACGTTTGGCCATCTGTCTAGGGGTGATAGGTCATACTCAACCTAAGTTGCATCCCTAGCACCTCCTGTAAGCTTCTCCAAAACTCACTAGTGAAAATAGGATCTCTATCACTAAAAACGGTAGAAGGAACTCCGTCTAGACGGACTATCTCTCAAGTATACAAGGATGCCAAATATGAAGCCATACGCTTACCCTTAATTGGGATGAAGTGTGCACTCTTGGTCAGTCTATCAGCAATCACCCAAATGCTAGTGTTCCTCTTCCTAGAGCGGGGTAAACTATCAATGAAATCCATAGAAATATTGTCCCACTTCCACTCCGACACATCTAAGGGATAAAGTAATCCATTGGGCTTTTGTTGCTCTGCTTTTTCCCTTTGGCTATGAGGCACTTAGCTACGAATTCCGCCACGTTCTTCTTCATACTACCTCAACAGAACATCCTCTTCATATTCTGATACATTTTGTCACCACTCGGATGAATAGTCATACGAGAATGGTGCGCATCCTCCAAAACTACTTTCAACAAGTCACTAACGCTTGGAACACAAAGCCTCCCATCTCTCCTAAGCCACCCCCTGCTACCTATGGAATAGAGTTGGAGATGTCTCGAGACCTCTCCCCGGCCAATCCTACCCATTATGTCTATGAGCTCTAAATCCTCATGCTACCTCAAGCAAATCTGATCCACAAGGGTAGGTCCCACCTCTAATATCGCCTACGATTCGGGAGTAATGTCCGTAGAGGGCTTAAAATAAAAGGTAGAAATAAACTCCAAGCTACTCCACTCTACGAACAAAGGACTAATGGTTGCTTTCTTTCTACTCAATGCATCTGCAACCACATTACCCTTGCCAGGGCTATAAGCTATCTCAAAATCATATGAGGATAAAACTCCATCCACCTTTGTTGCCTCAAGTTCAAGTCCTTTTGCGAGAATAGGTTTTTTAATGGCTTGTGGTCAGTAAAAAGCTCAAACCTCTCTCCAACCAAGTAGTGCCTCCAAGCCTTAAGCGCCAAAATTATGGTAGCCAACTTCAAATCATAGGTAGGGTAGTTCTTCTTATGCGCCCTCAACTGCTTACTACCATAACACACTACCCTCCCTTTTTGCATCAACACCACTCCTAGACCCACTCTGCATGCATCAGTGTATATAGTGAAAGGCGTAGCTCCATCGGGTAAAACTAACATTGGTGCACTAGTAAGGGCTCTTTAAGCTTTATGAAGGAATCCTCACAATCCACGTCCCACACGAAAGCTTTATTCTTCTATGTAAGATGCATGAGTAGTGCCGAAATCTTGGCAAAGTCCCTAATGAACTTCCTATAATAGCCAGCCAATCCTAGGAAGCTCCCAACCTCGGTAACGTTCTTGGGGGCCTTCCAATCTTGCACTACAATAAACTTGGCGAGATCAATAGCCAAACCTTCCTTCGAGACTACGTGCCCCAAGAACGAACCTCCTGTAACGACCCAGAATTTTTAGAAATTAAAATTTGAATATTTAATTAATTTTAAATATTAATAAGTGAATTTATAAGTCAAATAAATTTTTATTTGAATTATTGGATTTAATTGGATTATTAAATCGACAATTTAATATGTTAAATTATGGAAATAATTGAAAATTGAGTTAAATATGATTGAAAATGATTTGTAAAATTTTATTTTATCATATGCAAGTTAGAATGATATTTTAGAACTTTTAAAATCGAATTAAAAGTTAATTTGTGAAAATTGAATATTTTAATATTAAAATCGACTAGTGAAAATAGTCAATTTTTGAACAGTCTCAGAATTGAACGAAACCAGTTCCATTGGATCCGTAATAGTTAGTTATTACCGGATTTCAAATTTCGTGTCAATCGGAGTTATCGTTTGATTGTGGCAGCTCGAAACGCATCGATTTATTTTTAATATTAATTTGGCGAGCTAAAATAGCCATTTTTCAAAAAGTCTCGGATTTCAACGAAACCAGTTTCATCGGATCCGTAATGTGATATTATTGTAAGGTTTCAAATTTCAAGTCAATTGGATTTACCGTTTGTCCTGTACAAATTAAAACGCCTAGAAAATCGCTTAAATCGGTTTAATTCAAATTGAGCGTTTATAGCCATAACTCGCACAGATGTCCGAATTAGCTTTCGAAACCTGTTCCATTGTGTCCGGAACGCGGGATAAACCCTAGGTACGTCAGTTTCGGCGCGTAAATCGGAGTTCGGAATTTCCGGATGAATAGTGTTCGTTCGTTCTTCTATAAATAGGCCTTGAATTCACAAATAAATAAATAAAAATGAAAACCCTAGCCGGCCCTAGAAATTGGACGGCCAGAAAACTCTTCCCTTTCCCCCTCGATTTCTTCCAATCCATCAGCAATTAGATGAAGCTTCCAACTAGAAAGTCGTAGAGCGCATCGAGATCTTGAAGTTCAACGGTGGAGATGTGATTTGGAGCATCGGAGGGGGAGATTTGGGGCTGCGTTTGCTTTGACTTACGCACGACTTTCCGTGCATATGGGTGGGCCGAGTTGGCCAGGGATATGGCCGAAGGTTGAGGGGATGGAGGCGCTTCGTTGGTGAAGAGATGATGGAGTTTAGTCGCTCGAAGAGGTGCAAAATTGGAACCCTAATTCGAAGTGTATGGGTTCATATGCGGCAACCTGGTAACGTGAAACACGAGAGGGAGTTGGGAAGAAGACGCGCACGGCTGATGAAGGGGGGGGGGTGTGATCCAACGGCTCTGATTTTGGGTTAAGTAAATAATAAAAAGAAAGTTTGTAATTAATTATATATGAAATCGTATTAACTTCAAAATGTTGTAACTCTTTCATACGAGGTCCGTTTCGGATGAGATTTTTTGCGTTGGAATCGTATGGACGAGCACTACGCGATGGAGTTGGTTTGGAGTCGTTTGGAGTTAGTGAGAATTTTGGGTAAAATTAAACGTCCGTTTAATTTTATTCGAAATAAATCGCTAAAACGGAAATAAAATCAGGGTGAGAACTTCTCACTCAATCGAATTAGTTTCGATTTTATTTTAAATAGTTAGATTTAAAATATTTGAATGCATGTTTGAATGTTGATTGTTATCTATTGATTGTTAAAATAGACATTATACGCCGTTAGTAAGCGGATGTTATTTATTAAAAACATATACCGCGAATATTTCATAAACAGTGAAATTGGTATTATATATAATAGCAATATATATATATATTGGCATATGTATATATTGGAATTATTGATTTCCCGCATTTTTTGTTTAGCGGATGAGACCCTATTGCGCCGTTATTAAGCGGATAATATTTAATAAGAACATATACCGCGATAATTTCGTACTGGAGCGAAATTGGTATTGTGCTAATGTTTTTGGATGCAGGAAAACAGGTTGGAGGGATCCAACCGGATTCCTCAACAGTTTTTATTTGATTTCAGATATTTTGATATTTGATGGATTATCATATCGATATATGATGTCGTTGTTGTCGTGATTGACTATTTGGTGTGTAGCATCATTGGACCAAGTTTGGAATTTTAAAATGTTTTCAAAGTGATTTTTGAAAGTATAAGTTATAAAATAATTTTTGGAATTGATCCATTTTAAATAAATAAACGTATAATTTTTAATATTATAAAAATTATGGTTTTTGAGAAATATAGTTAAAAACTGATTTTTGGGAATATGATGCTATTGATTTTATAAAATAGTTTAATCGGGATTTTAGAATTTATCGTGAAAAGTTTAAATATAGGATTTTATAAAATTTAATTATTTTATGAATGAAATGGTGAAATAATAAAGGAGATTAAAGACGTTTTATAGAATAATATAAATTGATTTATATTAAGAGATTTATAAATGGATATTTATAAATTGAAATATAGACATTATAAAACGAGTTTTTATAAGTGTTTGAATGAAGTAAAAATGAATTTTGTAAATGAATGGAATTTAAAAAAAATTATAAAGGGTGAAGTTATAAATGAAATTTATAAACAGTAGGTTTATAAAATTTATAAAGATATTGAAAGAATGAATTTTGGATAAATAAACAATCTTATAAGTTATAAGATTTATGATTTGGAAAGTCTTTAAAAGAACGATTTTGTAAAATAATCGTTTTATAAGTATTTAACTTATAATATGAACTTTTAGTTTATAATTGAGTTATAAACTGGAATAGGTTAATAAAGGAATTTATAAAAAGGAAGTTTTTATAAATAAATAGAAATGGAATTTATAAACGTTGTTTTATAAATTCGCAAATGACTTATTTTGATAAGTAAATTGTTGAAACTTATAAATGGAGTTATATTCACATTTTTGAATAGTGAATAATCCTTTGAATTAAAATGAATAAAAGGATGAAATTGTTAATGAAGTATATTCACGTTTTTGAATAGTGAATAACATGTTAAAGAGATTGTTTTGAATGTGAATGTTTTAAATAGAATTAAAACGATCTAACGATGTTTTAAATGTGTTGAGATTCGAAACCATAGATTTCAACATTGATTGTTGAAATAGACGTTTTCGAGAAATAAAAGGAAAGGGTGGACTATAACACTGTTGTTATAGTAAATGATTTCCGAAAGGAAATGTTTTGTATAGTATTGGGATTTATATATATCTATTTTAAATTCGAATCCCTATACTAGTGGTTTTGGGTTGTCGTAACGATGTTTTACGCAACATTCGTTTTGGCCCAAATAAATATGTTTAAGAGAATGATTTCCTTAAAGAATGAAATATATACTTAATTTCGATTTAAGTATATTGAATATTTTCCAAGTGTTGAAAATAAATAAAATTTGTGAATTACTTATGAATAAATAAGTATGGAGATATTTTTCCAATATAAAGTGAATATTAGAGAATTTATCTTTTTGAAGATACATTGAAATGAATAATTGAAATCGAATATTCATAGATATTTTGGATTATAAATTCACTAAGGAATTTATAAAAGAAAGTGAAATTTGTTTAAAAATAAATATTGATTTATTTTTGAAGTATTGAAATTATATATCTAGTGAAGATATTTTGGAAAATAAATAATTTGGAAAATTATTTGGAATCTGGTGATGTGTGCATATCCAGTGATAGTTCAATAACCGACTATCAATATTCCCCTTTGAATGGGTAATTGATGTGATTTGATTGAATGTGAATGCTACACTTATTTTTAAATAAGCGCTCACTATTCGGGTTAACCGGGAAAGGACCATGGGGTCGTATAACCCATTCCGAATATGTGATACGTCGTTATAATTGCATTGAAGATCGGTGTTGAAGACCCGATATTTGCGAGAGCGATAGGATGACCTGTCGATTTACTCTGCACCGAGTTGCTCCGGTATAGAGTTCTCCATATGTGATGGTGAATCCGATCAGGATTGTGAATATCCGGATTGCAAGGACTTCTTTGTAAGTGCCTTCGGTTCTGTTCGAGCCCGGAACAGACTTGTATGGATTGTATGTCCGACATTACAAGTTGAGATATAAAGCCGATTTCTTTCAAATATATTTCTGTTGGTGGCGGAGAATTTATTTTTTTAGCTTAACACCCTTCTCTGAGACATACGAGCTCAGAGGTTATATAATTGAAGTTATCAGCGATATATTCCTAATTTGGTAATGTGACATGCTGAGTGATGCTGAAATGATCATTGTGTTGATTATTGTGATAGGATCGTTTATTTGATCGTCTATCTTGGTGATCATTGTGTTGATCATTTGTTGACCCAAAGCATGGCTTTTGTATAAAGTATGTTTTTGTGGACGTGACTTCGTCGAGCCTCACACCCCGGAAATGGTCAAAACAGGAAAGATGCAGCAAGGTTATGAGGGGTAGCACCCTTTAGGGTATGTACATTTCCTTCTGGATAGAGGTGGTATCATGGTATGGAGCCCAGATATTTAACCTATGTGGTTACTATGAATTTATTACTTTGTGGTTGTTGGTTTTCGGGATCCCGTGAGAAAGGTCGTTTACGATCGGGGAATGGCGTGCTCGTGTCAGTAGTTACCCAGTTAGGGGTAACCCGGCCTTGTGTTGGCAGAGTTCCGGTTTGGTTCTCGGGGATGTCTTTCCAGAGGCATTCTCATGTGGCAATGGGAAGTTCCTTGGCCTGACCATTTGTTGGAAATCCAATTCCCAATACGAAACTTGTACGGTATTAGTTGTAGAACCTGCCATTCACTTATGGTGGTCACCACTGTTTGGATGGTAGCTATAGTAGGCATAGTTCGAAATGTCTATGTTGGCTAAGATTTATATTCTACTTTCGAAATGATTTTTCTCTACACTATGCACTAGTAATAATATCAAATGTTATTTTAAATGTGTATCAAGCATCTTTGACTATCATAAGGAGAAATCTCCTCCGATTCTGCGTTTGCATTGTGTGCGTGTGCGGGAGGCCTTATGGTAGTCTCATTTTTAAAAGCATTGCGAATTGAAGTTAAAAATATTCCTCTATTTTGATTTTAAAGTTAGATAAACTGTTTTGAGTTCTCACACCAGTCACATGACTGACTTGGAGTTTATTGTTTTCCTTCCTAAACTCTGGGTGCCCACCAATTTCCACACGGGCAGTCAAGAGTTAGGATTTATCAGGATATTCTGGATATTCTGGAGTTGCTGGAGGCAAGCTGGATGGCATGGCGTATTATTTATATAGTATTTCTTTTTCCGCTGCACTGTTTGTTGTTGTTGTTGTACACTCTGATGATATGATGTAATGTAATGTGATGTAATGTAATAACTGATATAGTTCTTTGTTTAAAGATTATTCATTTATTATTATATGTTGTTCCGCTGCGAATTGTGAGATTCTGATGTTGTTCTGTTGTTTTCTGTTCCGTCCTATTTTCTTCTGTTTTTCTTTTTTTCCTCTATTCTCTTTTTCTTCTATCTTAAAATTATGTTCTATTTTTCTTTCCCCTCCATTTTCTATTTTCTTCTATTTTAAAATTTTCTATTCTCTTTTCTATTTCCTTCTTTCCTATTTTCTTTCCTTCTCTTTTCTTCTTTTCTTTTTCTAAATTTTTCTTAAAACCCCTAAGGGTTCGTATTTTCGTTCATCTTGAATTAAACAAAGGAGATTAGTGTCTATTCAAGGAGTACGGACTTACGGGTCTTTACACCTCCTCTCTCCAAAAATGACACTTCAAAAACTTAGCTCTCAAATGATGATTATGAAGTGTGTTAAGAACCTTTTTCAAATGAACAGCATGGTCCTCCATATTCTTGGAAAATACCCAGATATCATCCACGAATACTACCACAAACTTATTTAGGACATCCCTAAAGACGCGGTTCATCAAATCAACGAAATAGTCTGGATTGGTTAGCCCAAAAGGCATAACCAACCACTCGAAGAATCCGTCCGGTGTCCTAAGGGCAGTTTTATCTATACTGTTATTAGTGACTCTAAGCTGATGGAATCCCGTGGCTAAGTCAAGCTGAGAGAAAACCGAATAACCTACCAATTGGTCAAAAAGATCATCTACCCAAGGGAGTGGATATCGGTTCTTCTTGGTGAACTTATTTAATTCTGTATGGTCCATGCAAAGTCGGAGAGAACCATCTGCCTTAGTGGCGAAGACGAATGGCACTTCCCACTCCAATATGTCCTTCTTATGAATCTCTTCTCCAAAAGCTCATGAATCTTCTTGTTCAATTCTTTCCTCTCCCTAGGTGCTATGTGCCTCACATGTAATGCTACTGGCTTGGCATTCTCGGTCAAATAAATCCTGAAGTCAATTTCTCTCTTAGGAGGCAGTCCCCTAACCTCCTCAAAGACGTTTGAAAAATCTTTGACGATAGGAACCGAATGCGACCCCGATGACGATGAATCGAGGGAGTACAAAAAACTCAACATCACTGACCCATATGGGTCACAAGATACCTCCAGAGTCCTGTCACTGTATGTCTCAAGTCTAACGACTCTCCTCTCGCAGTCTAATGTAGCTCCATATATGGATAGCCAATCCATCCCTAAGATCATCCCATACCTCGAGAATCCCAAAACATAGGCGTCACAATCAAATTCTATGCCTAGGATAAAGATTTTCAAACCCCTACGAACTGTAGATAAGTCTGCCAATCCTTCTATGGGGTTCGAAACAATAATGGAGCCTACTACTAATGATATGTCCAAGTGCAAACAATCTACTATAGAACTAGAGATAAAAGAATGTGATGCTACAAAATCAAATAAAGTATGAATGGGAAAATCAGATATAGAAATCAAACATTATCTGGAATGCTACTGGAAGGTGTTGTGTCTAACGCCTGAATATGTGCAACTGGTGCACTCGCTTCCTGGGGACAACTCCTACTCATATGACCGAGCTTCCCGCAAGTATAGCACTTACCCTTCATCTTCTCCTTCCAACAATCCTTGGCCATATGCCCAACCTTCCTACAACTATGGCACTTTATTCCCTTCTTATTCTGCTTCTAAGGACCATCACCTTTCTTCTTCTTCTTATTCCTTTCCCACCACTTCTTCTTTGAATCTTTTGATCTAACCTCCTCTTTAGACTCTTCCTCCTTTAATGTACCTGACATAAGAGCCATCTCAACCAAAGACTCATAAGTGTCTCACATCGGTACATAAGTCAACAATAGTCCCTAGAAGGGTTGACTCAATCCCTTTGCAAACTTCATAGCTTTCTTGTGCGGTGTGTTCACCAAATCCATACCAAACCGTGACATCTCATTGAATTGATTGACGTATTCCTTAACAGACAAACTCCCTTGCTTCAAATTAATAAATCACTCTAGCTGAACACTCTCTTCCGCCTAGACAGAAACTTCATATCGAATCGCTTCCGGAATCCATCCCAAGTAACATTTCTACCCTCCAACTCGATCACCTTCCACCAATAAGATGCCTCCTCCTCTAACTGCCAAGCGGCTAGCCGAACTCACTAGTGACTATCCAATCCCAAAAGACCAAAACTCCTCTTTATGTCCCTAAGCCAAGCTCTAGTGCTACAAAAGTCTCTTTACCAGAAAAAGTCTTCTTGCCCAACCTTGCAAAATCTTTACAAAGCCTAGAGAAATTGATGGTGGTAGGTGGGTTGATAGGATTCCCACCCGCTAGTGCAGGATTGGGCGCAGGTCCTTGCACCTCTGGAGTCTTGACTTGTAAGTACCTACGAAACCAGGCTGGGACTGGAATGCCCTCGAAAAGGTTCGGGGCATCAGCCATTCTACGAAAATAAAATGATAGTTTAGGAAAGAGTCAAAGGGAGATTGAATTAGACTTATGAGGGGATTTTTATAAAAATTCTTTTGTACTTAAAAATCATTTCTAAAAGTTCTTTGAGGAAAATACTTTGTTTTTAAAATAATTTTTTAGGAATCCTGTAAACATTGGCTTGATACCAAATGTAGTACCCCATACCCCTTAATATACCCAAAAGGACACATTAAAAATCATGATGCATTGTAGGTATAACTAAAGCTAATAGAGACTAAGGTTCATTAGACAAATATTGATAAAAAAACGCGAAAACTTTAAATAATAACTTAATTAAAATAAAACTTCATAATTGCTTCATAAATAAATCAAATACCAAATACCGCATACATGTTTGAAAATCAAATATGTCTCATGAAACAAAAGCTCATAGTCTTAAAAATCAGAGTACATAATATCCCTCATGGTAAGACAGTACATAGAAAGAACAAAAATTGAAAATAAAAGAAATGCATAGTAGAGAACTCCTCAAAGAAACCGCCAAGCAACTGCAATCTACTGACTTCTCCTTCATTGCCTAGGGGGAAAAGAGGAAAATAGAGGAGTGGGTCAAACTAAAATTCTGGTGAATGATAGTAATTACTATAGTCTTTAAGCAAGAAAAAAGTAATAGACTCTACAACAGTTCTAGCATAAATAAGGATAACAAAGAAATTAGGAAAGAAATAAACTGGAAATAAGCACGATTAAATATTGCTCAGTTTATAAGATAGTTTAATTTTGATTGCTTGCACTTGTCCTTGATTTTGTCTTTGAATTCCTAATACTGTAATTAGGATGTAACCTTAATTTTACCTCTTTTGATCGGTCTGCTACTCTATAGTACCTTTCGTGAACCATATGCTGTATAACTCCTTACACGGCATGTTACTGTGGACCAGATGACATATATAGCTCATTACACAGCAGGCATTAATTTACTATGGACCACATACTACATATAATTCCCTACACGGAATGTTGTTATGGACCAGACGACGTATATAGCTCAATACACATAAGGCAATGGTGTCTATGAAAGACATTCATACTAAACGCTTGGAACTCATAGCTATTACTGAGCACCCGAATGGAAGTCACATGCGTAACTGCCACCATGCCCATGCTACCTTTTGCTCCACCTATTGGGTCTTCTTATTACCTCAAACTCCAGTATTAGTGTGCCCCTCATCCCACTTCATGCTAACGTGAGATTACTGTAGGATCGATTTCACACTAGAAGGGGGTGAATAGGGTGATACTAATGATTATGAAAATTATTACAGAAGTTTATATAAAATAATTTCAATACAGATAACAGAATAATAGCAGCACAGATAATAGTAGAATAAAAATAGAACACACAGATTTACGTAGCTTCAACAAAACCCTGCCTACGTGCTGCCCCCAAGATTTCTACTAGAAATTAAGTAGTCAGACGCTTACACACGTAAATCGCGACACCCGCTATCGACTAACCTAACTCTATGCTCAAAACCCTCCACAACTCAACCATTGAGTTGTGAATTCTCGAACACCACCGTAGTTCGTTCCCTATTCACATGACTAATCATTACAAGAGTTTAAAAGTAAATTACAAATTAAAATAAAATAAAAAACCCTAAATTTAAAAAGTTAAGCCAAAATATAATTAAGCCGGCCCCAAATTAAAATTAGTGATAACATTATCCGCTTTTCCCTTTTATATCTTAGCCCGACTTGTTTGAAAATAGCTCGTTCGCTCCTCTCTGAAAAATTAGGGCTTCTGAGTAATTTGAAGTCGCCGCTTAAATTGATAGCTGATGCTTTGATTTCTTTCTTCGATTGATTTGTTAGCAGCTCCTTCAATTAGGTCGAGTTCGATTGTCAAAATGGTATGCGATTTTTTCCCTTTTTCAATATTGATTCTGCTCGACCTTTGGTTCGAGTTACTGAATTGATTTTATGCACTTTGATATTGCTTGAACTCAATGCTTTTTTTACGACCAATGATGTATGGGTTATATATGATTTGAATCCCTAAAATTTCGTTCGTCTGATAATCTGAATTCGTCTGATAATATTTGGCTCAGCCGTTTGATTTTGTATGGATGAACGTGTTGATTTCTGACCTTTTCAAATTCGTATATTTCTATATTTACTTGATAGTCATGGCTTTGATCGATTTCGTGACCACCACGGTTTGACTTGATTTAATGACGGTTATTTTGTTCTTTGTGTTGTTCATTTTATTATTTTGACTTCGGCATGTCTGTTCATCCCTGTAGCATACTTGACCTGTTCGATTTTTCCTTGCCGTTCCATGACTTCGGCCACTTGAACTATTTTGTTATGCTCTGTATATACCCTCTAATTTATCCTGAAGTTGACATGTTAGCATTTGACTTGATTTTATGCTTGACTTTGTTTCTGCCTGGTTTCACTGCATAACTTGTTTCATGTCTTCACCGGTCTGATCATGCTACTTGTATGTGGTCTTGTTGACAATGTCTGCATGCATCTATTGTTTACGACTTGGTCTTGCATTGCACTGACCACTGCCATTTAAGTCTGAGGTTGCTTTAAGCTCTGGGTTGCAATATGCTGGTTGTCACTCTGTTGTAGTTTGAATTATGGTGAGTTGCTTCTGTGTTCATGTGGTCTGCACATCCATGTTGCCTCTTATGTTTCATTTTTGTTCTTTGTATATTTGCGTGCACTGTCAACTGCTTGTATGCTTCATTTATCCCATCAATACATAATTAATTGTTGTGCACTATTTCATTTCGTTGCACTATATTATGCTATTATCTTGTGTACCATCTGGAGCTCGAGTTGCTTCACCATTGACTGTGACTGTGTAGTCTCTGGTTTTTGACTTGTGAACTGCCTTTGGTTATTGCATTCATGCTTCATGTTGAGGTTGCACTTGCTTTTGTACAACTGCCCTGGTGCACTTGTAGATGATTCCACTGTGTACGTTTGGGTTTCACTGTGTTTGCTCTAGACTGTCTACTGCCTCTTGGTTCTACTGCACATATATGTTCATGCATGTATGCTTGTTATTTTAGCCACCTCAGTTTTGTCTTGATCCATTGTTTTGTACTTGCACCTGTGTTGAATCCAGCTTAAAGCTCAGGTTTGACCTTGTGCTTATATCGTGACTTTGTATTTCACTTGAGTTGAACCCGGCTTTTAATTGAGTTTGACCTTGTGCTCACCTGTCCCTGTAACTTTATCAAGTGTATATTGGTGTGCACGGCCTTGTGGCATGTGCAGTGATACACTGTGCATGTCACAAATGTTCATGTTTGATGAATTAGATATTATATGATGACAAACAACCCAAATAACCGAGGCAAATAATATTTTCAGAATTACATTTTATTTTACACTGCAAAAATATTTTATTTTCAATTTTACCGCGTCAGTGTACATTTTGCAGATTGCTCAGATGCTGGATTCAATCTGAAATGGAGCTGAATATAAATATGAGTGAATGAGCGATATATAGTGAGGGCATTTGTAAATGAAAAATTGTGATGTAATCAAAATTTTATTGTAATTGTGTATGTATAGTGAGAGCTCAAATTTATACTATTCAAAATTGTACTAAATATTTATTTGAATAAAATATCTATTTGAATTTAAATACTATGTTATTTATTTTATTCAGCAAATATTTATTTAATTATGTGAAAATAAAATAGTACATTAACAAATACATTTAAATTAATATATATATATATATATATATGTTTATTATCATCAAACAAAAGTCATATACTTTCATATTCAACAATTACCGTGTGTCTATAGAAAATAGAGGAAATGCTGCTGGTGCTGGCTCATCATCCAAACAATATCTAGTTGCGACCCTTATCCGAATCCCCCGTGATTCGGACTTCCTATTGACAAATTACTATCATTTTTAGCATAATCATTCCCCCGTCTTGCTTTAGGCTAATGTAAGACCACCATTTTGTCTAATAGGGAATTTTATTTGATACAGCACCTACTTTCATTTTTGCTTATTAACTTAGGTAAATTATTTAAATAAGCCTTTACGTTTTTCTCTACTATCTATGCTTATTAATTTCTCCTAAATCTTAAAATAAGCCTTATTATGCTCTTTTTCTTACTATAACCTACGTTATGATCATGCTTATTACTTAAACCAAGGTTTAAATGAGAAAATAAGCTTCTTTCATCTTTTACTCTTTTTAGTTATAATTCTAAGTTATAACTAGGCCAATCTTTTTAATTCAGTCCAATTAACGTCATAATTAAGTGTAATTTCAATCCAATTACATTTATATTACGGTCTTTGAAATTTACATCTTATATTCCATTATTTCGGTTTTCTTACAATTTAATCCATATTCACGTTAATCCTATTCTAATCCATACGCGAAGAAGAAGGAGGAATAAAAAGAAAAATGAAAATAAAAGAAAATCCAAAGCGTAGAAAGAAGATGTAAATAATGTATAAATAACAGTAAATAAACTAAAATACAATAAATAAACGGAAAAGATATAATTAACTGAATTAAACTAAAATTACTTCAAAGAATAGCTGAAAGGAAACAGACTGAAAATAGTTCTAAAAACTGTAAATAAACTACTGAAAAGGCTATTCCAAAAATTGCAGAGAAACTACAACTATAGGAAACCCTATTATTTTAAATTACTTAAAGAAGTCTTAAAATAGTTACAATCATTCACTCCGGTCCTAAGCTCTTCACGTGGTCTTCTCGGATCCACCTGGTATTGTAAAATAATTTAATTTATAACGATTTTCTCCTTTGAAAAAATTATTCTGTTTAGGGTCCTTTCTAGAAAGGTGAACCTAAATGGAGAAAACCTAGAATGAGAAAAAGTGCTAGGTCTAGGGGTCTATTTATAGGGATAGAACTGGATCTCGGACCATTGAATTTGGGAATTGAATAGGATGCAACTACGTCATAGGCTGAATAGGAGCCATCGGATGCAAAATGGAGGGATCGGATTAAAATAAATAATGCAAAACACGTCACAATAGGCTCTGAAACGTTTGTTCATAAATAACAGAGGCGTGTCGACCGGGAAGTCGACTGCCTTGGTGCCCCAGTCGATCGGTCGGTCGGCCTGCCTATATATATATATATATATATATATATATATATATATATATATCGCTTATTTTGTTTATTTTATAACTTGGTCATACTAGTTCGATTTCTAATGTTCTACATATCGAAATTGACCAGAAAATTGCAACGGACACAATGGTGCAATTCACATGGCTCAATTCTGATAATTTCACAAGGTTATTTTATTATTTAGTTAATTAACGAATTAATTATTACGGATAAAATTTTGGGTTTTCACAGTGTGTGTGTCTGTGTATGCTTGCATGTATGTTATTCTAACTCAAATTTCATAAAAGAGACATTTGTACAAAACTAAAACTATAAAATTTAATTTTAAACCATTCCTTAATTGAAACTAGACATATGATTGTTAATTTTAGGTTTTAAAACGTATAAAATAATCAACTTAATTTTAACACACACACACATATATGTATACATATATCTATTATATATATATATATATATAAATCAAAATTGTGGACAACAAAAGGCATATATAAAAGGACAAATGAGCCAGTTGCAATGTAAATCTCAGCATTTATATACAGTCACATTAGCCACTTACACCATTTGAATGTTGAGTTACACATTCTACACTAGAGTATATTCAAATATACTCACTAAATATGCCAAGCATAAATTTGGTCATATATGTTATTTAATAGATCAACTAATTTAATCAATCCTAGAAATCCTGATTAAAATCAACTCCCTTACTAGCCTCCAGATAAACCTCCTTAAATCACATATCCTCGTAGTTTTCCTTAACCCAAAAAAAAGCAGAAACAATTGAATACTCCTCTCTACAAAAAATGCCCATTGACTCTTATTATTTGGAATCCCCCTCTAATCACTTCAAGAATCTCGACCGCTAAATGTCTTCCATTAATTGAGAAAATAACAGCAAAACTCATTTCATGGCCAAACACCAATCTAACTCAAGCTGGTAGGCTGGTCATAATGCAATCCATAGCCGTGGCAACGACAGCATACTGGATGAGACTCTACATTCTTCTAGGTAAATTAATTAGCCAGTGCATTTAATAGATTCCTTTGGCATGGTGGCCCATATTCTAGAAAGTTGATCCCTATTGCCTTCCATAAAATTAATCAAAGCAAAAGGACATGTAGACTTTGAATAACCAACCTCAAGTTATGGAATAAAAGCCGCTATTCTTACAAATTTTGACAAGTTGTTCTCTAATAGAAATAATTTAAGGACTTTATGAGTGCATAATCATCTACCAAAAAGAAATACTTTTGGACATGCAGATCACCACTTAAATTAGCTGGAGCTAGAGGAATATTCTCAAGCTCGAGTCAACCATCTTACTAATGATATACTACAATAATCAAAAATTGCCCAAACTCAAATTTTGGTTCAACCTATGGGCAAAACCAGGATTAATCATTGAAAATCTATTAGAACACTCCCTTAAGGCTCTAACTAGCATACCTGCAAATGCTCTCGCATTAAACTTCACAAATAATAATGTAGTTAAGTCAACATACTCTAGCTCCTATTCTAGTAGACGTTGTAGAATTCAATTTCATCAAACACTTTACCCTCATATTTGCACCATGTACTTTGGACACACAAGCAAAAAAGACACTCCATTACAACTGTCTATAAAATTCTATAAATGATGTTATTTCATTTCTTTGGGCCTTCCTTATTTGGATGATGAGGAGTGCACATAAAGAAAACCTGCTGATGTGGAAGGTAATGGTGAATTCTCTACACACTAAATCTAAGCTTACAACCAAAGGCATAATAGACAATGACGTTTATCCCTATATATAATGACGAACTAGAGACCAAAATCCATTTATTTTTTGAGTGCGCATATGTACATAGAATTTGGAGTAGGATACTCACGAACGGAGACTATCGTAGACCCTTCTTCGGCTCCAAGCAGGAATGGTTAAACATCTTCAATGCCACAAGATGGAAGACTACACAAACTAAAATCTCACTAATTATGCTTAAATGGTTTGTAAATTCAGTTCGGTTAGAGTGATATGAAAGAATTTTTGGCAATTCTAATAGGACCTTATCTGAGCTGTATCAACCTATACACTCATGGATTATGTAGAAGCTAAAAGGTACGAGGAAAAACCATGCCAACTATTTTTCTTCCCATTCTCACATTCTTTCTTTATTTTGTTCTCCTTTATAATATATATTATGCACACTAGCCTATTAATTAGGCTAAATGTTTTGGATATTAATATAACGGGCCGGGCTCCCTTAGCCCACTTATCTTTCAAAAAAATAAAGAGAGAGTAATGAAACGTTTCTCCCACTAAATAAACAAAATTTTCCCTTAATCAATTGAATAAGTTAAAGAGAGAGAAATAAAAGTTTTCCTTCTCTAAATTAAATTCAACAAATAACTGCTACTAACATACACACAAGAGTATATTTAATATGCTTTATTTTATATAAATCTCATATTAGCTAAAATTTAAATAAAATTAAGACTCCTTTTTCCACCAAAATAAATAAAATAAGATTTTATTTAAAAATATATTATATTGGATCTAACAAACCTTTAAACTTTAAAGATCCAAAATAGGAAAATAAACCGAAATTACCGATTGGCCTGGTTCCTTCACTAAGAACCTCACATCCCTCCTTTAAAAGTGACATTTCAAATATTTATCCGTTGGCTAGTTCTTTCTAAATGTTTTAAGCACACCCTCTTAATTGCATTGTGTGTTTATCTTCCATCGTGAATAGACAAGAATATCACCGACGAATTCAATTATAAACTAGTATAGTTGATCTCTGATAACATGATTCATAATATCAGCAAAGTATGATGGTGCATTGGCTAGTTTGTATGGCATAACCAACCACTCATATAATCCTGATAGCCTGTAGAATTTAGAATTGGCACACTATCCCTTGCTATTCTCAGCTGGTTAAAGCCTATCACCAAATTAACTAAGAATATACCTTTGCTTTGTGGAGTTGATCAAACAATCCATCTATATATGGAAGATGATACTTGTTCTTTCTCATCACTTTATTTGGCTCAGGATAATCCATATAAAGTCTCAAAGAGCCATCCTCCTTAGTGGTGAATACTATAGGTGCTGCCACCTAGAAATACTCCTCCAAATAAATCCCTATTGTTAATTCACTTACACCTCTAGTTCTCATTGCTCTTCGGGTGTCATCCATCTCAAAGGAAAAATAATAGGTCTAGAATCCTTCATTGAATCGATACGAAAATCAATCCCCATACATGGTACTAAGCCTTTAACCTCCTCAAATATATCAGGATACTTCGTCACCTTAGGTATTAATAACAACTCATCGTATGAGGTCTCTAAGGCATATAAATGGCTAACCATCACTACATCCTTGGGCATGTAACTCACTCTATCTTATGGCCCTCACTTGTCCTTATCGTCACCAATAACCTCCTATAATCGACCATTGCTATGTACCCCTATTATCGATCCATCCTCAAAATAATACTAAACCCAATGAACCAAGCATAAATAAATTATAAGAAAACATGCATTTATGACTCGATAACACAACACTACGAAAAACCATACCAAACTATCTGGACCAACCGCAAGGATCGACACTACCGAGGGCCTGGCTACTGGCTCAGGTTTCAATCCTAGTCTATCTACCAGGTCACTGGATATGAATAAATGTGATACCCTGGAATCAAACAATATACAAATAGGTATATCATAAATAGAAAGCATACCTAAAATCACGATTTCCTTCTCTTTCTCCTTTGCACTCAACGAAGTAGGAACAACAATCAAAGCATAAATCTTCACTGCTTGCTAATACTTCAGTAACTCATGTCATCCTTCTGCATGTGTCTAGGTTTATTATAGTTGAAACATCCATTCTTCTCACTTTAGCAATTCTTGTTGAGATGGCTTACTCTCCAGGATTTTAACAAGTAGGCTCTCATTTTCCCTTTTTATGACCATCTTTGCCATGGAACTACATCTTGCCTTTGTTGTTCCATTTCCTCTTGCCACATCCACCCATTTATGATTTAGCTTCTTCCTTCGAAACAAAAATGGTCGTTGACATTGGGTACAAGCTCTTATGCCTAAAGCCTTCTCTATAATTTTCTCGAAGCTCTCATCAACGTAGCTCACTAGCCCTCTCACCCAAATAATCATCTAAGCTGATGATAACTTCTCATTCTTCTTCAGATGAGTGTCGATAATAACATCCCGTATTTTGACTTTGTGTTCCATTCAACAACTTACTCAGATATAGACATATCACCATATTTCAAATTAGAAAACTTTGTAAACAAGATTGACTTCTGAGTAGTTGGAATAAACTTCTCTTTAAAACGACCACTTATCCCAAGTGAACTGGTCCTTGAGAATAGCCGATTTGATGGCATTCCACCATCCCATAGCTCTTCCATGAAGTTGCCTTGAAGCCAACTTCCTTTTATATGTGTCTCCCAACTCAAGATCATTGAAGAGATGCTCAAAAGTGCCTAGCCATTTTTTCACTTCCATTGCAGACTCCTTTCCATAAATGGCTTTCCTTTAATACTAGCAAAAATTTATTAAGCTTAGCAAAGTCAGCTCGTTGCGATTGCATTGAAGCACCACTGCCAGTTGGACCAGAAGCTCCTCCATGGGCGTTTTCCACCATATTCATCATCATAATAGTGAACATCATCTACATATAGGGACTAGCCATTGCCGAAGTTCTAGACCCTGCGTCGACTTTAAAAATAGAGTTTCTTACCAAGTTTCTTGTATGCCTACTCATCCTTATAAGTTCTAATAAGGACGATCGGTCACTCATAAAGGAAGATTACATAAGTGATACTCATGTATGCAATGAAACTTACTATATATATATGTTGTAAATGGGTAAGAATTTTATTAAGGCATTTCATCCCAAACATTAGCCCAAAGAGTTATTTTACAATATAACAGCAAGTCCGAAAATACAATAATAACAAGTAAGCACTTTCCAGAACTATTGCTGCTTCCTTCTCCATTCTCCTTCATCATGGCGGCTGGTGAAGATAGCTCGCACTTGGGATTTCTTCCAATAGAAAGCTTGGATCCACTTCTATAGTTCGAGCTTCATCTCGTACCGACTTGGTAAAGGAGTTAAATTTAATTTTCCTTTGGATAATTTGCATGTTTCCTTTTGCAAGTTTGCTAATGGCTTCTTTGCTTGTTTTGAAATATGCGACGGTTTCTATCTTTCCAAATACTCCAAACAGCCAGAGTTATGCTGATTTTATTTAATTTGGCTTCCATGTTTTTGTTGTATTCACTCTGAATCAGGTATGTTTTTCACAACTATATATAGTTAGAAAGATTAGATTCAGATACAGATATGGAGGACAGTAATCCAAATAAATTCACAATATATATATATATATATATATATATATATATATATGAAAACCAAAATATACAACAACTACGCTCACTCATGTATTGCTTAGACTTACCCTTGGCATGTCTCTTATCCCACCTTTGATGGATCTACTAGTACCAACTTAGGGTGATTGCTCAACATAAGTGTTAATACCAAGTAAGACGACCTTCCTCTATCTTTGACACATATTGTACAATATCTAATACCAAAGGAGTGTATTGTTTTGGTTCCCATCTGACGGAGGGAAGCAATCAATGGATAATCCAACAAATACTCTGTTGAATGCCACATAATGCATAGGCAAAATATAATAGCAATATAGATATAAAACATGAGAGATGGTAGCGAAATCAAATAAACCATAGTAAAACATACTGTTGGAACTGGCCCAGTCTACAATGGTTAAAATGGATGAATTTCAAAAAATCCCTAGTTGGATCTTGTGGTCCTTTAAAGTCTAATGGTTATATTAGATCTAATCCAGTTAATATGAATAAAACAATATTTTATTCAGTTTTCTTGATTTAATCAATTAATGTATGTTAATTAATATAACATATATATGTTATGAGCATATCAATATACACTCATGTTTGTATTTATAAGTGTAAGGTGCAACAGAGCAAGGTGTATATGGTTAATGTTTACATAAGTAGATATTGGATTCATATTCTACCACGTGAACATTGACCATTTATATATGTGTTAATTATCATAAAACATTATTTAATATATACATATAGTATAAAAATAAATTCTAAAATTATTTATATATAATAAAATATAAAATATCATGTTTATTTGACTAAGTCGATCAGTTTTAAATTTGAAATCTATACTTAAAATATTTAAGTAAGACTTGGTAAAACATTTTAAAATTCAAAACTAAAATTTAATATTATCAGTTAAAATATCCTAAATTAAATTTAAAAATGTATATTTATATAAGGTAAATTATAACAGCTAAAAATGAATATATATAATTCTTTGATTAATTTATAGCTTTTATTTATCTATTTAAAATAAATAAAACTGTTTTAATGTGTATAAACAATTTTTATATATATCATAAAATAAATATTATATATATGTTTGTGTAAATATAAAAACTTACTAGGCTAGTAAGAAAATAATTTAATTTGGAAGCTAATTTAACAAATGTGTGTGTGTCTATCTATATGTGTGTGTGTGTTATAACATTAAAGATACACACTTTTTTAATTAATAACTAATATATACATATGTAATATAATTAAATTCGAACTAGAAAAATATCTTGTCTTTTTAGTTTAATCAACCAAAATTTATATTAAAAATTTAATATATTTATATGTATTTTAAAATACGATTAACTAAATTGTAGGTTTAAAAATTACTAAATAGTTAGTAAAAATTATTAAAACTAATTATAATTTTGATATTATAATGTATATTAAAGTGTGTATATATGTCCGAATTATGATATTTACATACATATTTGACTTTTACTTTGTATCAAATAAATTATTATATGTATAATTGTTACTTATATATCCATGAAGTCAACCCATGAGAAGCCTGAAGCCACCTTCATGCATCCCCGTGCTTGCCTCGAGTAATTCACCAAAAAACATGGGTATATCTGAATCGACCTCCACGCTTCATCCATGCACAAAAACCTATGTGAGCGACATAGTGCTTGTTGTGAGCCTCTTCTTCACTTTTCAAAGAGTTGCTTCAATCAGTATTCGCTTTCTAGCTTTCTCATCATACATCTTTAAGGCGTGTAGTTGATCGAACATCCACTTCAGGCCTTCTTCAAAAAATTTCCGACATTACTTTAGGCTGGTACCAATCCATATAGATCGGTGTCGATCCATCTCATTATATATTAAGTCAACTTTTGGCTAGGTAATCTACCTACTTGCAAAGATTGATCTAGCCAGTAAGTCTCATATCTTCCACTTCTTCAACACTTAACCATTTTCTAAGCCAAATCTCCCTATTCAAGGCACGATGATTGATCCATCCTTCGCGTTTTTGGTCTTGAATATTGAAGATCTCTTCATGTAACAATTCAAAACCCTTAAATCCATCATCTTTTGATCTCCTGGAGCCATGTTTCAATTCACTTTGCCTTAAACATGAGCTAGTACTAATTGATATCGATCAACATTGATCCATGTAACTTAGTTTTGTTTTTGACTAACTATTTTCAAGAAAACTCCATGACGATCCATATATGTTTCTCCTCTTTGATATGAGTTTAATCTCCTTTACATCAATAAAATTTCAAATAGTCTAGAGTCATCCCCTCGAAGTTGTTATATTACTATGAATTTTCCATCCTTTGCATAATCTATCCAAGAGCAAACACACAGCCACTCCATCTACACGTAGAACCTTGCCCGTAGAGTGATCATAACCCTATTTCACATCGATAAGCATTTCATCCAATTCAAACATGAAATCATAACATACAAACAAGCAAAACAAGCATTATATCATATTATATAAATCAATATAACATCCATTTCCTAGTGTAACATTCACATGATGACTCAAAATATGGAAATGCATGTTCAAGTCACTTTCGAACCATTAAATTTATTTATAGTTCATTCTTAGATTTCAAGTTTAAAAGTAGAATTAAGACATGTTTTAAACATATATAATCAAATATAGAGGTTAACAGACGACAAATTACTTGCTAATCAATGTAAATCTCCAAAATCAATACAAATTTGAGATGAATGGAAATCTGAATTCCTCAATCCAAAAAATATTATTTGAAAGTCTCTTGTTACTCTCCTTGATTTAACTTCATATGGTATGGATTTATGATGTTTTCTAGTGGATATAAGTTTAATGAAGGACTATATGTGTTTTCAGGAAGAAGAAAAGTGATTAGACACTACCCCAATGCTGCAATTAGCTACAACCCCGAAATGGGTTAGTAGGCTTAATTATGACCTTAGGCTAATTACCACTAGATCTTCATAAAAACTATCTAATTAAAATTATAATATCTCTTTGAACTATTTAGTAAAAAAATTATTATGGCTACTCTAAAGAAAGAGAAACCGCATATCTTTCAGTTAAAACATGTTTCGGGACCCAACTCGGCTTCTATCAAAAGTTATAGTAATTACAAAATTCTAAATTCAAAAATTTTCGTAATTAATTAAAATGGTCACAAATGTCAAAACACGGCACTATCCAAATATATAGTCTAATATAAGGTCATTTGGTCATGAAAATAATATTTTTATTATTCATCAACACGTAAAAGTATGGGTCATTACAAAGGACATCTATTATAAAGTTGATAAGCATACACGCTTGGAGGATTCCGATATCAAGGCAAGACTGATCAATATCAACCAACTTGGAGTTAAAAAAGACTCATGGTAAGATTAAGCGAAAGATGGATGATAGGGCTACAAAAAGGAAACATTTTAGAGGAGCTAAAACCAAGTTTCCACGTTCAAAGCATATAGGAAATTCATAATGAATCTATCTCGCAACTAGGGAAACCATTGAATACAATGAACTAAGGACCAAAGAGTCAATATCAACAGAGATGGGAACTGGAAAATACCACTTCTTCCATGATATCTATGGCCATTAGACCAATGAATATTGACATCTCAGGGACACCATCGAGAAGCACATCTAAGAGAAAAGATTGTTGCAATTCATCAAGAATCCATCATATATTTGTCAAGCTTCAACTTAGCGACAATCTGAATAAGCAACGAATCGATAAGTGATTATTGGTGTAGCTCAAGTTGTGCTACTGGGTACATGATCATCCCTTGAATGTACTAAAGGAAGATTCTTATACTTTTATTTGTTTCATGTTAAAATAAAGTTCAAGGGCGTATCTTGGTATGTCAAGACATGTATGAGGTCTAAATACAGATCATATAGGCATGCAATAGCTAAACCCAATGTGCGTTTTGATATAAACTTTTATATTTGATATTGCTTTTGTACTTGCTGAGCTTTGTCAGAATTACTTAATTCTGAACTCGATTGTCATAAATCGATGGAACTCTATCTTGTGATTGATTTATGAATGGATTGAACTACATTCTATATAATATAAACTGAAAATTAATGTGTTCTTCTTAGTACTACAACATTATGGACTTAATGTATGGTTTGTTTGGCTTGATCTAACCCTTTGTCGGCAACTCCAGTGAGAGTGCCATAATGTAAGGACCCGTAAAATTTTCAATAATTTAATTTGTTAAGTTAATAAGTTTTGGTAATTTAATATGAAAAAAAACCTTATTAATTAAAAATTGAACGATGGTAATTAGAACTAATTAGTGACAGTCGAATTAAATAGAAACGTAAATTTATTTATAAATTGGTAAAAGGAATGGAACTAAAGTTAAATTAATTACTTAGTTTTAAACCTTAATTAATGTGTACAATTGACAAGATTTCACATTTAGAATGTAACATTTAATACAAATTTAAGATGAAAATAGGAGTAGACTAGTACAATGGAATATAAAACTAATGTAACTACGTATATAGGGTAATAATCGACCTAGTATAAAGATGACAATTAAACCAAATCAAATTATTGGAAGCAATTTTTATTTAATTGGAATGTAATCTATAATAAAATGGATTATTGTAGGTAAATGAAATTAATTAATATGTAAATTGAAATTTGGATGAATTGGGAAGTTATTAATGTATTAGTATATAAACCAATGTTAATATTACCCATAAGGGGATAAGTTAATAGTTGATTCAATAACAAAATTGAGAAATCAAATACATGGATTTATTGGGGATTTAAACTTATACTTTTAAATTAGATAAAATACAGTGTTTACACGCAATGACTTTCTATATTTTATTTCCCTATGTTTGTTTCTTTAATTCTTATTTTTTATTTTATTGGTATAAACTTTGAATAAATTTATTTGATTTTTGATTTGTTTTATTTTTAATAATATCTTAGGAATTTCAAGAGATATAGGTTACTTGTTTTGCTTATTTATTGCCTTTTTCTTTTCCCTTACCTTTCCATTTGGATAGCCAATTACTTCCCACGTTCATAGTCGTGAATTCTTCTCATAATTTACGTAACTATTGTTCCTCAAACTCCTCTTTTTATTGTGTGCAAACAAAGAAAAAAATTTAATAAATACATCGAGTTATTTGTTGCCTTTTTATTTCCCAAACCATTCAAACTCCTGCCTTTTATTGCCAAGCCTCTTTATTTCGTGTCGTTTCTTTCCTTTGGATGTGTATTTCCTAAAACCTAGCCGCCATCTATTTTTTTCACGTGAAAAGTTTCTCCTCATTTCTTATTTGCGTGAGATAAAAAAATACTAGATCTAAATCCATGGCTTCCTCCTTCTTTTCCTCTTTTCTATTTTTTTTTATTTTGTTTCCTTCATGCCTAGCTCGGCGTCACCCTATTGCCGACCACACCACCTCCTCCTCGCCACCAAATCCTAGTCCTGACCACCATAGAAGTATATATCACCAAAGTATGATAACAAACCCTAACCATGCCATGTATTGATCACCTTGCTTTGATTTATCAAGGTTATGTCATTTTATTTCCTACCTTTTCATTGTTTTTGTCTATATTCTTTTGTATTGAATCATTGCTTACATATGTATGTATTGTGTTGTTTACAAGTTTGGATCTTACTCTTCATCCACTCAAAAATATAGTCGTGCTTTTTCGTGCCTTTTCGCGCTTTGCGGAGTTTGGATGTGTATTTGATTTTGATTCTAACTTTCAAAAAGGTGAGTTATTCACTCTAGACATTACGTACTTATATAATTGTAAAATGATGACAAGTGAATCTGTATAAATTGATATGTTATTCATATATGCCTGTGATGTGATTACATGATGTTAAATCATGTTTATATATATTTTTTCATCATCTGATATGATACTATTTGCTATACTGTTATTTTATTTCCTGTTATCACACTGCAAGTTCCCCTTCACTATGGGTTGAAATGATACATACCCGAACGAACTGTAGAATAAGGAAAAATCATTATGGGCTGAAATGATGGGCTCGAGTGATTTTATTGATTTTTATTGTATTTATTTTACTTGGGATTGCGGGTTTGAAATGATAGAACCCGTATCTTCTTTTAAATTACGGATTGAAATGATATATATCTGTATCACTTGGCCTAGGTTAGAAAATATTATACATGCTCGTGGTTAATATTTTCTTAAAAATTTATTAAGTATTTTGAATAATTAGAAAATATTAAAATTTACCTTGAAATTTGATTTGATGATTTAAAATGTAAAGAGATATTGGCTTTCAGCAAGTTAAAATTTTATAAGTTGATGATTGGTTTAGATTGTAATTTAAAAATCTTTATTTGGTTTTAATGGTAATTTAAAGAGCTTTAATTATGATAAATAACTTAATAATTAAATCTAATTAATATGGAATTTTAAAGTCTAGCCTGGTAATTGCAATCAATTTTTATTTTATGAAATGAATATGTTTGTACGATAAATGATGTCCTTTGAATTGATAAAAAATGAAATACAGTTTTAATTGTACATTTTGTAATAAATGTATTTAGCATGAAATCATAGTTTAATTGATGCCTAAATGAATAAATTTGCAAAGAAATTGATCGTTATATTTACTATGATAAATTACTGTATTTATGAAATGGAAATGTTTGGAAATTGAATAATTATGAGTAAGTGGAAAAGTGTATTTTCAAAGTATGACTTAACTTGATAATTGGAAAAAAAAATTAACTGAAAATTTTAAGTTAAGTAAATAAATGGGAATTTAGGCTTATTTATGAAGTGAGTTTTTAAAATAAAGTGGTAAGTTATTTATTGGAATAAAAGAAGTAAAAGAATGTATTTTTGACTTAATTAATGAATTATAGTTTAATTTGGATATTTATTGATAAAATTTTATTTTATTAAATCATAAGTTAAATGATATCCAAATGAATATTTTGAAGTGGGAAATGTGATTTTTATAGGTTAAATTGGCTAAAAATTGAAATTTTAATGTAGCTGAAATATACCATGTTTTTAGAAAGTTTGTAATATGAATGAATAAACTTATAAATGCTATAACTTTGAAATGAATACTATTTGACATTGAATTTAAATGGTTAAATGAATCATGTTTGGAAGATATTGACATTGAATTTAGATGGTCTAAATAAATATGTTTCAAAATGTTTGGTTTCAGAGTTGTTATAACTTGAAAGTAATATGGGTTTGGAAATGAAATTATTGGAAATTGTATTTAATAAAGAATTGTCTTTAAATACATAAATTTGGAACTTATTGGAAATGAAAGATTTAAGAATATGACCTTATAAAGTGGTTTGGGTTAAGGTGATTTAAGGGAATATTTCAAGTTTAATAAATTGAAGGAAATATTCAGTGATTTGGAAATTTAGGTTTTATTTGAATGGTATATATTATTGAATTAGTTTTGAAATGGAAATGATACTATTGTGATATAGTTTTGAAATGAAAATGATATTTTGGTTTTGAAAGTATATACTATTTTGAAAGAAATGATATGATTTTGAAATGGATATGCTAGTTTGGTTTTGAAAGTATAAATGGTTTTGAAGTAAATATCCATGGGTTATAAGAACGTTTGGTTGTTAAAGAGACCGGGATCGGAAGTTGTCATACTCTCTGCCAAGTCCGAAAACCACTTTAACAACCATGTATGCGGTGAAGATTCCAGAATGAAGTAGGATGGTGGTGACGTTCTTTCGAGGTATATACATGGACCCGACTCCCGTCTGTTGGCTTAAGGTGGCTAAAATAGGAGCGATCTCGGGCCAAGGAGGTAGCCTCTCTTATC